>CM032329.1:39573857-40773857 GCA_019022515.1 Quercus aquifolioides | reverse complement strand
AGGACGATGATGGTAACTATGATGATGATGGTGATAAGGATGATAGTGCTAGCTCACCCAGTGATGATGAGATGTCTACTTGATGTACTTGCCCTTTGTCACTCGTTACAAAAAGGGGGAGTAATTTTGAGATGAGAGTAGTCATACTCATAGGGGGAGGGTTAGTATAGAAGATTTTTGTTAGGGGGAGTATCCATATTCTTTGAGGGATGTAGTGAGGTTCTTATGTTCTTTTACTTTACCTCATGTATATTGGTCATGTGACCATTTGACATACATTGTACTTATATTTGGTTTATATATATTGATGTATGTTATTCACTTATCTTTCCATATGTTGTTTCTTTTCTTTCTTTATACACATGTTTCTTATTTAATGCGTGCAATCTTTTATTTCTGTTTCACACTAAGATGCTGTGCTGAGTTTTGTTTAAAGTGTTTCAGAAATATAGGTTGTCAAAGTCTACTTGCCATAAACTCTCTTCTTGCAAAGTTTTTCAAGAGTTTGTATTAGGATAGATTTTATTGTATTCAACAAGTGAGTATGAGTTGAGTGATATATGACTTCTCTCATATGTTCATTTGCTTGTTATGGTTTTGTCACGGATTGCCAAAGGGGGAGATTGTTAGGACATATGTGATTCAATGTTAGGAACATATGTCAATATTTTATGTAATTGGATAATCCTTTGACAAAATACACTTTACTTGTAATTGGGTAGATCTAGGATGTGTTTAATACTTTAAGGAACAAGGTTTCAAATTCAAGTGTTAAAGTCATGCAAGTCTGTCCAAGAATCAAGTGAGAAAGTGCTTGCATCTATTGAGGTTTAAAAGTTGTTTTAGCCTCTGGCTCGACAGCTAGCTCGATAGATGGCTTTCTATCGAGGTTTATGAAAAATAGATTTTTCAGTTCTATTTTGCATCCAATCCGTGCATATCTATTTGGGCTTTCTTTTCTCACAACCCTAAACATATATAAGGATTATTTTAAGGGCCATCAAGGGTTGCGCAAGTGTGAAGAAAAGTTTTGTTCATGCAAATTGTGACCGGAGACAGAATTTGCCCTAGTTCATTTTTCTCTTGAAGAAGTTGTTGTGTTTGTACACCTTAGGGTTTTGTGACCAATGAGCTTTTTGATCTTCATTGTGTGATGAACTGAAGAACTTTGCAGCTAACATCTTTCTCAAGTTGGTGATGAAGTCGCATACTAGGATCTGCGCATCTATTGGTTAGTCATGTACTGGGAGCCGTGTATTGAAAATAAGAGATTGTCACTACAGAACAAGTCCAATTAGGTATTAAGGTAAAGGTTCAATTGTAGGTTGGTATAAGTACTGAGATTCCTTTACTTGTAACTGCTTGTTTTGATAATAGTGGATTCTTGGGAGTGGTGGCCTTAAAATCACCTAGTGGGGTTTTTTCCGTATAGGTTTTCCCCATTCGTAAACAAATCACCATGTCAATTAAATTTCTACTGCACTTTAGTTCATTGGTGATTTGTTTGTGCTACCACGCATTTTGCATGTTAATTTGATTAATTAATAAACTTGGCTAATTAATCAATTAATTCATCACAAGGGGTTAATACATTCTTGGCCTATCAAGAACGGTAAAAAATCAAGCTTAGGAGCTTTTGCTTTGAGGTATTCTCTTTTAAAACTTTTCTTTCATTTCTACTTTTAGTTTATATTTTAATATGTTTCTTTGCCTTTTTTTATGCTTATAACATGTTTGCTTAGACTAGGTTTATGTTTTCTTTATGTTTTAAGCATGTTAGGTTGCTAGAATTTATGTTTTAAGTGTTACTCTATTTGCTGTGTTTTTAGGGTTTTCGGGCAGAACCCCACATGCGCGTGATCAAGTTTGTGTATGTAGGTTTGTTCATGCACACACATGAACTAGCCTAGAAACCCTAATTTTTTTTCTTTCTTCCGTTTTGCTTCTACTTTCACACATATACTTCTACTTTCACACATATACTTCTACTTAGGTTTTTTTCCATGCTTCTGTGCTTTTAAAACTTCTATTTCACGTAATTAGTTAGATGTTTGCCTTCACATACTTAGATTAAGGTTTGTTTTGTGTTGTCCTTATTTCAATACTATGAACACACATTCACATGTTCATGCATATTACCATAGGTGCTGAGTTGCTGCAAGGTAAGAAAAAGTAAGTCATGTATTCACATGAACATGCATCTTTGAGTAGTGTTTTGTTTAATGATAGACGTGAATATCCTTGTTTGATGGGTTGTGATTTATCACATGTTTGTTTGGATCTCTTAATGCCCATGTTGCTGCCCTAGATGATGTAATATGATATGATGCCATGATTAGATGTATGCAAGGGTTTATGATGTGATAAAGCATGATTAGATGTATGATTAAGGTTATGAATGCCTTAATGTCATGTTGATTGTTAGATGTATGCTAGTGTGTGTATGTGAGTTAAATACAAATATTAAGTTTGCCTTTAATAGGGTTAAGACATAAGACACAATGATGGGAAGCCAACCTTAGGGTTGGGCAGTCTTAGGTGCTTAACACCTTCCCAAGACCGTATTATGACTCCGAACCCATATCTTCGGTAGTAAAATCAAAAGGTCCTTCATTGAGAGGATGCTATATATATGTTTCCTAGGCCATTGCAAAAACTAGGTGGCGACTCCAAAACCCGTTGTGTCCATAATGGCAACTTCACTGGGGAATGTGAGTTTAATTCCTGCGTGTCCTGTGTCTTAACCTTAATAAAGGCTTAGTCAATACTTGTTTGCACACACGTCACTTGGTTCTATTGTCCCTTTACCTCGCTTGGTGATGAGTGGGAAGATGGAAGGCTCCATTCGGGCCCAAGTCTTTTGAAGTTCATCCCACCAACTCACAATGTGTACCATTGCCTATGATGGGCTTGGAGTACGTTAACGGTTTGCCACCAATCCACAAAGGTCCACTTAGGCCCTCGATTGGAATCATGGTCCACCTAGTTGTGAGTGACCTACTTATTTATCCCCTTTAGCCTTAGGAAGGCCTACCCACACTTAGAGAGATCCTAGATCCAATCAAAAGAGGACACCCTTTATATATCTCTTGTTTGTTCAACCATATATCTTGTGATCACCTAATTCTAAAGGACAAATAAAAGACATAAAATTTTAAGGATGACCCTAAAGTTATGGCATACCTTAAGACAAAGGCGACAAAAGAAAAGAAGTTCTCACGTGTAAGAGGCTTGTCCCTAAATCTAAGGTATATCTTAACTTGAAAGGTTCATTAGACCATAGCCTAATTGCTATCATAAGCCCAAATCAAAGAAGCCCTTTTGGAAAAGAGGACTTTGGGCCTAAGATAACAAGTATGCTATCGACTTAGCATCCAAAATCCTACAAAATCAAAAATGAATTTCCCTAATCTTGGGCCTCCTTGTTGTATGCCTAGGCCCAAAATGATGAGAACTTCATTGACCTGAAGACGAAGGCTACAATATATTCTAGCTAAAGGGCTACTTTAAAAAAATGATGAATAATAATGAAATGAAAAAGGAAGACCCCAAAGGTAATGAATATATTGTAAGCCCATGTTTGAGAAAAATGGTTAAAAATCTCTAGATACATTCTAATGAAAGCCCATGAGAGTAAGATGAGAGCATTATTGTAAATGGACCAAAACCCAATGAAACAAAGGGCAAGGTCCATGAGAGGAAAGGGAGCGACTTTGTAATTGGGCCTTCATTAAAATGGACTTAAAGATTTTCTAAAGAACATCTAAGAATAAAAGAAGAACCTTTTTAAATAGGACATGGACTTAATGAAAAAGGGACGTCTTTTCAGGCACCATTGTACCACCAAAGTCAAGAAAACACGTCCCCTACTCTAATTTGGATTCGAGAAAAGCATGGAAGACATTTAGTCAAGATTGAGGACACACATCAAGAAGAATTGTTCCAAGTTGGTGAATCATCTCAAGCAAAAGTGGTTGCTCCAATTAGTGATGAAATTGCATAAAAGATATTCAAGGCAATGGAAGAACAAAGTGACGTTCTCAAAAAGATGGGGAGTTGCCTCACTAAGCTAAAAGAAGCCAAATTGAAGAAGTCAAACCAACGTGTAGAGGTTCTCAATGATGAAGAAGTGGAAGATTGGGATGAAAGGAACAAGCAATTTAAGGAACTCACGATAGAATCCATAGCTATGAGAGAGAAGATGGAGAAAATGCAACTTGCCTTTTGTAAGGCCCAAGGGATGGATGATTGTCTCTACAACATGGGGGGCATATGCTTCAAAACTCCCATTGCACTACCTCCAAAGTTTAAGATTTTCGATAAGGAAAATTTTGATGAAACTGGAGACCCAAAGCAACATGTTAGGAGATACCTAAGCATCGTTGAAATGAAGGGGTTGGATGAGAAGCAAACTTTGCATGCATTTCCTCTCTCACTTACAGAGGGTGCATCAAGGTGGTACTATAGTTTGGATCATAGCAAAACTAAGGTGTGGAATGAATTAGTGGAGTTGTTTGTGGATCAATTCATCTTCAATGCTAAGATTGATGTGACCTTAAGAGATTTGGAGACCACTAAGCAAGAAGTAAGGGAGACATTCTCCGAGTACATGACAAGGTGGAAGGGAAGGGCATCTAGTATGGTTAATAGGCCAAATGAGAAATATCAAATCAACATGATTATCAAGAACTTGCTTTCGGCATACAGTAGTAGCCTCCTGTTATCGCCTATTAGTTCCTTTGGCCTTTGGAGAGTTATGTGATTGTGGAACTAGGATAGAGGATGCCATCAACAATGGGCAATTGGAGAAGGGTGAGAGCAAACCTCCAATCAAGAAGACATATGGAGAAGGAAGCAACCACCTCTAAAGCACCCAATCCCATGAATGTAAGTGCTATCATACCTCAACAAACCTTAGCCTTCCCAAGTTTCACAAAGAAAGCCCACTGAGAATTTTCCAACCTAGGGATGACCCTTACCCAAGCATATAAGAATTTGTCTTCCAAAGGATTCATCAAGCCTTTAGATCCCACACCCATGCCTAAACTTGTACCTCCTACTTGGAAACTCAATGAATATTGCCATTTCCACCAAAAACCCAGCCATAAGACCGGCAATTGCTTTTGCCTCAAACACGAGATACAAGACCTCATAGACAATGGAACTCTCCCAAATCCCAACATTATCACTAAACCTAGTATTAGGAAGAACCCTTTGCCGGATTATCGTCAAGCTCTTCCTCCATATCCAAATTGGGTGCAAATTGATGAGATTGAATAGATTGTTCAAAGTTGATAGAGACTGTAGAGGTTAATGTCGTATAAGTCCAAGGAATGTGGGATGAAGAAGATGAGGTTTTGAAGAATGTGGTAGTTGTTTAAGGGATACTTCCCAAATGGATAACCAAGATGAAAAAAAGAGTCATAGAGGACAATGTGGCAAACATTACAAGGAGTGGGAAACACTACAAACCATCCTTCTTAGAAAAGGACCCTCCAAGTAGGGACTTAGGAGAAGGAAGAAAAAGATAGGGTTTTAACTTAATTGAAGAAGACTCAAGCTCATGTATCGATATAGGGTTTACTTATAGCTTCTCATGTATCGTCAAGCTCTTCCTTCATATCCGAATTAGGTGTAAATTAATGAGATTGAATGGATTGTTCAAAGTTAATAGAGACTGTAGAGGTTAATGTCGTATAAGTCCAAGGAATATGGGATGAAGAAGATGAGGTTTTGAAGAATGCGGTAGCTGTTTAGGGGATACTTTCCAAAGGGATAACCAAGATGAAAAGAAGAGTCATAGAGGACAATGAGGCAAAGCTTACAAGGAGTGGGAAACACTACAAGCCATCCTTCTTAGAAAAGGACCTTCTTGGTAGGGACATAGGAGAAGGAAGAAGAGGATAGGGTTTTAACTTAATTGAAGAAGACTCAAGCTTATGTATCGGTATGGGGTTCAATTATAGCTTCTCACAAGCATCATAGAGCTCTCTTGGATGGTTTGAATGGGAAAGAGGTGCCTATAGAAACTACACTATGAGAAGTGCAATCTCTTGTAGGAGTCGAGGCTCCATCTCACCCTTTGCTTGCCTTTTCTGTTAAGGACCTTCCTCCTGAAAGAGTCACTCACACTAGACCTTTGCAAATCACCATTGAATGCATGGGTGCTAAAGTTCTGCTAGTACTTATTGATAATGGATTTGCATTGAATGTATGCCATTTTAGGACCACTCTCACTATTGGTCTAAATATGGAGACTATCGTCCCTGTTAGGTTCTAAAGGTTTAGGAATTTATGTATTTAGAACTCTAATGTGTAATATTGGCAAACCATGATCAAAACAATATGTTTAGTCTTGTTTAGGCTTGTTCAAAGTTGATTAATTATTGTAAAGTTGGAATCGAGAGGCTGTAGATGCATTGGTGCATTTCGGCCTGGCTCGATCGATCGAAGGATAGACTCGATCGATCGAAAGTCGGCTAGATTGCGTTTTCTGCAGAATTTCCAACTCAGCCCTAACACATTAAACGTTTAGGGTTTTATGTTTTTGCCCTAGGTATATAAGGCAAAACCCTAGCCACGTTTTGAGTGTTGCTCCTATTGTATTGTTGCTCATACATTGCTGTTTTGTGTAAATCTCATGTGAGATCTAGAGGAGCTTTCCTTTACACAAAGCTTAGGGTTTTCAAGGTAGAGATTACTTCAATATCTTGATGATCAACTCGGTTGCTGCCATTGGAGCTTAAAGAATAACAAGCGTGGGTGCTTGTAGTTGATTGGAGAATCCAAGAAAGAAGGAGTCCGTGGATTCAGAGCTTGCACGTGGTCGTGTCAGTAAGTTCTACTGGTAGGTAGCATTAGGAAGTCGAGCGGGGAGCTTGTAAGTCCTTTTGTATGAACTTCGATTCTTTCATAGTGGATTCAGGTTTGCCTTGAGAATCGGTGGGTCAAATCCTCCCCAGGTTTTTACCGTGTGGTTTCCTGGGTGATCATATCATTGTGTTATTTATTATTCCGCTGCTTTATATTCTTGATATGATTGTGTGATTGTGATAACCTAGATTTGCATAAATTGACTAAGTTAATCACTTGGCTAATTAACTAGGTTAATCTGGGTGTTTTAAGGGGTCTAAAACCGTTCAAGTGGTATCAGAGCGGGTAGCTCTTTTTGTTTGAGATTTTTGATCTCTGAGCTGATCCTTGACCCTTGTTGTCATGGAGCATGGACACTCTCTAGTTGTTCCTCCTCACTTTGATGGGAATAATTATGCTTATTGGAAAGTAAGGATGAAAGCATTCCTGAAATCCATTGATGAGAGAGTTTGGAATTCCGTTGAGTACGGATGGGAGAAGCCCACTACTCCTGTGAGTGAGTGGCAAACTTCTCAAAAAGAAGCAGCTGGGTTCAATAGTAAAGCTATGAATGCCATCTTTAATGCTGTTTCTATGGAGGAATTTAAGAGGTTCTCTAATGTTGAGGTTGCTCATACTACTTGGAAAATCCTTCAAACTGTGCATAAAGGCACAAAGGTAGTTAAGATCAATAAACTGCAGCAATTGACTTCTAGATTTGAAAGCATTAGAATGTCTGATGATGAATCTTTTGATGAATTCTATGCTAAATTGAATGATATTGTTAATTCTGCTTTTAATTTGGGTGAAATCTATGATCAACCTAAAATTGTTAGGAAGATTCTTAGATCTTTAACTGAAGACTTTAGACCCAAAGTGACTGCCATTACTGAGAGCAAGGATGTGGACTCCATCCCTGTTGATGAGCTTGTAGGATCTCTTCAGTCCTATGAGTCTGACCTACCCAAAGCGAACAAATCCAAATCAATGGCTCTTAAATCTGTTGATGATGTTGATGTTGGTGGATTTGATGATGAGCTCTCTGCTACAGAGATCGCTTACCTTGCCAAGAATTTTAGAAACTTTCTGAGGAATACTAACAGAAGGGCAAGAAATACAAACACTGCTGAACCTAGAAACTTTAGGAAGAATGATCCCACTAAGGTTAATAACTTTGAAAAACCTAGAGAAAAAGTTGGTCAATCTTCAAATAATTCTTTGGGTGCTCAGTGTTTTGGTTGTCAAGAGTATGGTCATGTTAGATCTGAATGTCCTACATTCTTGAGGAATAAGGGTAAAGCTATGGCTGTAACCCTTAGTGATAATGAGGTTTCTGATGATGAGTCTGAATGTGACGAGGATGGAAACTTCATTGCTTTCACTGCTACTGCTATAGTCAACGAAAGCATATATGTTGAGAAGAACCCTTCTGATGGGGAACTCTCTGAGGATGCAGATCTTCAAGAGGCCTATAATAAACTTTGCAAAGTTGCTGCAAAGGATGCTATGAATGTTGAACTTGGCCTGAAGAAAATTGATTCTCTTGAGCTTGAAAAGAAGAATTTGCTTGTTAAACTTTTTGATGCTAATGATCTTTTGAACCATGTGAAATCTGAGAACATGCTTTTGCTTGATAAAGTTGAACTTTGGAACATGATTTATCTATTGCTAGATCTGCTAGTTCTAAACTTGATCAAATGCTGAATGTTCAAAAGTATCCTTCTGATAAATCTGGGTTAGGATATGTTGAAAGCATCTCTGTGTCTGCTCCTCATTCCACGAACTTTGTTCCTTCATCTTCTTCTGAACCTTTCGTGAGTGAAACTATCAAACCACCTGTGAGTGAGGTTGTCAAACCAATAGAAGTTTCACCACCTAGGAAGATTAGGGTTGATCTAGGAGAGTCTAAACCTAAGGAAACTACCCTTTCTAAGGACAAGATGCATGGTAAACCTACTTGGGTTTGTCATTATTGTGGAAAGTCTGGACACATTCGTCCTAACTGTTACAAGCTTCAAGCTGCTAAGAGAGCAAACAAACCAAAAGTGTCTGTACCTCAAGCACAAGATCCTATGGCACTTATTGGTGAATTGGTAAAGGCTTTGAACCTTTATTCCAATCCTGGAGTTGGAAATCACTCGAATGTGAATAGGAACTCCAATGCTCGTGGTGCATCTAAAAGGTTTTGGATGCAAAAGACTCGACCTAATTGAGTCTTTCTGACATGGTCCTTGTGTTTCATTGCTCATTCCTTTGTGACCATTGTTCTTTGGTTTTTGGTGTTTTTTTTGTTTTTGTTTCTAGGATTTGCATTGCATAACATTCATGCATTTTATTCTAGGATTTATTTGTTTTCTCTTTTAAAATAAATAAAAAAATTAAAAAAAAAAGGGAAAAAGCAAATTGTGTTTGGCACTATTTTTCTTGGTCTTTGAAAACAAGGTTGGTCAATTTATTTACACATAACATGTCTTATGTACCTTGTTTAGCTTTGATGAGCTTATTTATTGCACTTTACTAGTTGAAGCTTTGTAGTGCATGTTGTGTGAGAAAGATGTTTATGGTGTTTATCACTTTGTCTTAATCTTGAAGTCACATGTTATTTGACTGTCGGACTTGATCCTTTTGAGAAAGGCATAAATAACCATCTCACCACTGTTTACTAACCAATCATGAACACCTTAGTGCATATCATAAGATTTTGTGCTCGAGAAAGTGTAGCACATGCACAAAAAGAACATAAGGTGTAGCCTCTGTTAATTGCTTAATGCTTAAAATTGGTGTGTACTATTAGGCTTGATGTCATTTCACATAATTAAAACTGGTGTGTACTATTAGGCTTGATGCCAAATTACATATAATAATGGGGCAAAATTCAAGAAACTTACATGATTGCAAGCTTATGTTCTAGGAGATGTGAGAGTTATATGATGTAACTCTTTAGGTGATAGTCTCTTTTGAATTCTATGTGATGGATTTTGTAGACTTTGTGATTTATTGCTATTCACATATCACCTCACATGTATCTCAAGCTTTTGCTAGTTGCACACACTACACAAGTTACTCTTTGTTAAACATTGTACATGTTATTGTGTGTGTTTTTGGTCTGACCAACCAAGTTTGAAAATACCTTGAGAATTATGCAAAACATTTTTTTTTCTTATGAATTTAAAGGAAGAATGGCTGAAATTTTCTTTGGAGAAACTGGGATTAAAACTTGGGTTTTTGTAAATGCATTCCATTTCATACTCATGCATTTTGTTTCAATAATTTTAATGCTTTGAGGACTTGTTTTCAAAATATGGTTTGTGATTTTCAAAACTGTGATTTTTCTCAAAATTTTTGTGAGCCTTTGTCTGGTTCGATCGATCGAAAAAGTGCTTCAATTTATTTAAAAATTTCGGAGTGACTCGATCGATCGAATGTAATTTTCGATCAATCGAGAGTCGTGAATCAGGTTTTTTAAAACACTGTTCTTGACTGATTCAAACACTTTTTCAAAAAGGTTTTTCAAACTTTTCTTTCTCTCTCCGACTCGGCAAGGCTAAAAGTCCAAATTTTTGTCGTCTTCCTCCGGATTTTTTGCAAAGAATCTCTTTCCTCAAGCCGGTAAGTCCCTTTTGCCCTTCCTTTTTGAGTTAATTTACATTTTCATGCATTTTTCCTCAAAATTTTAGACCTTTTTCTTTTTGGGATTGTTGTTAATTCAAGCCAAAATTTGTGCAATTGATCAATGGGTTTTTGTGGGGACATGCTATAAACATGATCTTGATAGTTTAATTTGATCAAATTTGGGTTTTGTGAAAAATTGAAATTTCTAGGGCTTGTAATTGATCCGAATTGGGGATTTTTGTTCAATTGGGATTAATTGATGAAATTGGCTTGTTGTTTTGATGAAATTGGTCATTCTAATCTGTTTTCAACATTGTGCGATGATCAATTCATCAATTTGTTTCAAAATTATCAAGTGGTTTTTCAAATTTTTTAGGGTTTTTGTTAGAAACTCTATGTTCAAGCCAATTTTGTGTAATTGAATTTAATTTGAACTGTGTTTACTGCATTAGTTCATGCATCACAACATTGTTATTGTTCATGCATCATATAGATTTTTGTTCTATATTTTTTTTGTGCTAACTTGCAGTCTGCCCTTGGTTTTGTTTTTATTCTATTCTTTTGGTTTTCTTTGTGTGTCTTTGTCCTTTCCTTAGCACTATGCCTAGGAAGACTAGGGCTCGTAGGACTGTTTCCTCACCTTCTCCACCCCCTCCTTCTTTTGACCGTGAGAAGTTTCCGAGTGAGAAAAACCAAGAGATTTTTGAGAAGCTAAACCTTAGGAGAAAGATTTGGGCTGAGCGTTCTGTTCTTTTAGATGAACTTGATCCTGCCATTAGGGCAAACTTTGAGCATCAGGGCTGGGTACCCTTGGTGGATATTTCTGATCCTCCTCCACCTTCTGCCTTGATTAGAGAGTTCTTTTCGAACATCTCTATCCGCGTCTATGATTCCAACACTTTGGTAAAGAGTTGGATACGAGGTGTAGAGTACTCCATTACTCCCAAGGTAGTGGCTGATGCTCTAGGGGTACCTTTGGTCCAGAATCCTGTCTATCCTTATGATAAGTCTCCCGAGTTGAGTGATGTCTTGTCTTACATCACTGGGTCATCTATCCAGTGGGGTTCTAATCCTAGGATCACCTCTACTGAGCTTTCTGGATTGCACTATCTTTTCTTTAGGATAGCCTGTCATTCTATCTGGCCCATATCTCATGTTCACACCATTCCTCTCGAGAGGTGTGTATTTTTGTACGCTCTTGTTACTGATGCTCCTATCAGTTTTCCTCATCTGTTTCTTTGTTCTTTGAACGATGTTTATAGGAGTTCATCTTCTTCTCATGCCCTTGTTCATCCAATTTTCATTCATAGGATTTTGCTTTATCTTGATCTTAGTGGCTTTCCTTCCTCTGAGCCTGTTCATGTGATTGCTCCCATAGGTGCGTCTTTCCTTAGACAAAGGGCCACTCATCTTAAAGCTGGTTCTAAACACCCTAGGTTTGAGCCTTCTAGTAGTGCACCTCCTCCTTCTTCTTCTATAGGTCCTGCTGGTGAGGCTGTTCCTGATCCTGATGCTGCTGCTGTTGTTCCTCCACCTCCTTTGGACGACTTTGATGTACGTCGTACCTTGGAGACTGTCATGACCGTTCAGGCAGCTCATGGTCAGCTTTTGGTGGACTTATTTGACGAGATCCGAGCTTTGCGTGCTGATCTGGCCCATCTGCGTTCGCCCTTACCACCTCCTTTTGATGATGGCTTGTGATTGCACTTTGGCATTCCGTCACAAAAAGGGGGAGTAGAGTTTTGACTTGTAGAGGAGTTTTTGTAGTTAGGGGGAGTTCTTTTTGTTTTTGAGGAGTTAGTGGAGATATTAGATTGTATCTAGGTGCTTCACTTTGTATATCATTTTTTGGGAATATTCATGTTAGGGGGAGTAACATTGTTTTTGATATACATGATATATACTTGATTCTTGTTACTTTGTGATTCACTGCTTATTGATTTATATTTATGAGTTGTTCATTGATATATGTCTTTATAATGTGTTGTGTGAATCTTACAAGAATGTTATACCTGTTGTTTTACTCTTTTCTGTCACACATGCGTTTATGCGTTTGTTGAGTATTTCAGGAATATACAGGTTGATTCGATTGAGCTGCTGTCTACACTTGTAACTGATGGATAGTAGTTAGGATTGAATTTGAGTTTATGAGCATTACTTTTGTAAAGGGCTTTTTACTTGTAAACTTTGAGCTTTTAATTTGTGTTTCGTCACGGATTGCCAAAGAGGAGTTTGTTAGGTTCTAAAGGTTTAGGAATTTATGTATTTAGAACTCTAATGTGTAATATTGGCAAACCATGATCAAAACAATATGTTTAGTCTTGTTTAGGCTTGCTCAAAGTTGATTAATTATTGTAAAGTTGGAATCGAGAGGCTACAGATGCATTGGTGCATTTCGGCCTGGCTCGATCGATCGAAGGATAGACTCAATCGATCGAAAGTTGGCCAGATTGCGTTTTCTACAGAATTTCCAACTCAGCCCTAACTCATTAAACGTTTATGAAAGCTCTAAAATGTGTTGAAAAACACAAGAGCTGTTTAGACCCCCAATTAAAATTACGGCTTGGTTGATTTTACACAAACTTAATACTAAGTGCGGAAACGTGTAAACACAAGCGTATAATCAATAAGCTACTCTAATCCATAAACTAAGCAACACAGCAGTATAATGGAATATAAAAGAGTAGGGAAGAAAGATGTAAACACAGAAAACACCAAGACGTGTTTTCGAAGAGGAAACCGAAGAACTCGGCGAAAAACCTCTCCGCCGCCCTCCAAGCGGAAATCGATCCACTAGACAATCAGTTGGGATACATGAGTGAGCAAAAGACCCTCCAAGCCTAATCTACCCGATGCACCTAAGCCCTCCAAGCTCCTACTCCAACAAGGCTTCTCGGAACCGTGTCTTGTCTAGTTCTCCGGATCCCGCAACAAGCTCCATGTTGCATCTGCCATCCTTGGCTTCTTCCAATGCTTCCCAGCAGTACCAAAACGTCACTCAACACTCTCAAAAGGTGTGGTAAGTGTTTGGGCTATCAACCTCTCAATGGTGTGGAAATGGAGAGGGAAGGGTTGAGGAGATACCACAAGCAAGTGTATAGAGAAAGGTGGGGATGACAATCTCTAATTGCAAATGTGTTTGGCTAGGGTTTTCTCTCTGAAGCATTCCTCAACATTTGTGGGTAATGGGGGTTTATATAGGATAGGTGCAGAATGTGTGAGTCAATCAGTACAGGCTGGCAGAACAGCATGTCTCGCGGGAAGGCCTTACCCGCGAGATACTCGCGAGAGACAGCTGCCTCCATCTGTCCTGACTCTTCGCATTCCAGCATGTGCAAGGCACATGCTTCACTTCGCGGGAAGCTTAGTCGCGACATACCCACGAGATTCCATCAGCTTCCACTTTGCTTGAGTCTTCACACACTCTCTATCACACACCCCTTACATCAATTCCCACAACAAATACAGGGTATAAATAATTGAAAGTAATTACAACCAAATTTGGCACGGAATAAAAGCCAACAAAACACATAGTTGTAAATCACAACTTTACAATCTCCCCCTTTGGCTATTCCATGACAAAACCCTAAAACAGACTCTAGACTTAACCGTGAGTTTGGGAACATAGGCAAAACTCACTCAAACTTAATTCTAGATTCTGATAAGCTCTTGAAACATATGAACAAGTAACTCCTGAAACACAACAACAAAATATTATCATTGTATGCAGAAAACTTGAAAAGCATATGGAGCAACAATAGCATGATCAAGCAAGATGAAATAGAAAACACTAGATCATGGCAAGATCAAACAAGTAATCACTATACACAAGCAATTACTATGCTCATTCACACAAGGAATGAACATCCGGATATGCAAGATGATAAGCTCATATGAAGAGTACCATTTGCAAATCCAACACTCAACCAATGCAAAATACTTGAAGTATTTGCATCTAGGAACAATCCTACATGGGCACAAGAGTGTTCATCACTCAACCAATGCATAGAACGTATATGCATCTAGGAACAATCCTACTAGGGCACAAGAGTGATGTAGTGAAGTAAATGTATGACATTAAACTTCAAAAACACAAGCATAAAGGCTGCATAAGCAAAGTATTGCAAACACATGGCACAAACCATAAAAGCCTACAAATCATGCAATGAAACAAAACAACCCTTAAAGCTTACAAAAGCAACATGGGTACATGCTAAGTATGCTACAAAGCAAAGAGAATAACACAAAAGAAAACTTCTGAAATAATACTTAAATAAAGTGTAGTATCAAAGCTTTAAACCAAAAGCAGTAAAACAGATATAAACACTTAAAATACTGAATAAAACACCGTCTTTTAAACCAATAACCAATGCTACTGTGTATCTAGGCTATGCTCCCCCTAACACTGTGCAAGCTCTTCTCCAGCTCCCCTCTCCAGCTCCCCCCTCAGAAATTTCTCCCCCTTTTTGACCGGAATGGCCAAAGGACTAGAACGGCTCGGACTCCGAATCAGAGCCATGAGTGGAAGACAACTCCTGAACTTGTGATGCTAATGCGGTGATCTGCCCCTGAAGATATGCGAACTGATCTGCTGTGTGCTGCACATGGGAGTCAAGTACTGTCGACATCTGGTCCATCTTAGCAAGCAACTGATCAAGTTTGCTTAAGCCTGATGGTGGAGCAGAAGATGATGGCTGTGCAGAGGGCTCTGGAGTCGATGTGAACCTGTCAATCTCTTCCTCTGTATCTTCAGCTTCCTCCTGCTGAACTTGTCGAGGTGGTGGTATGGTATGCACACCAGTCTTGGATCCTCGAATGTGTGCAGTGCTCCTAGTCAAAGTATGACCGCCAATGGGATAATCCCTTGGAACAACTGTGAGACCACTGGGTATCTTGAGCTTTGTCTTGGCAATCAAACCCATGATCAAAGAGGGAAACGGCATCACAGTCCGTGTATTCTGCTTTGTGATGCTCTTCTTCAAGACATGCATGATGTGGCCACAAATGTCAATCTCCTTATGTGTGAAGAGATCATACAGAAATCTTGTTCTCGGAGCAGATAGAGTTGTGAGATTGGTGACTGGATATAGATTGTGAATCATCACATAGCTCAATGTTCTCATTTCTGGAGAGAACTTGAGAGTGTCCATGGATGATTTCTTCGATACACCACCAAGGATTTTGATCATCTCATCAATCTTACCCAATCTATCCTCATAAGCAACTGTGATTTGCTGAGATGGAGGACGAGTCTCCAAATAATCTTGGATGCTCTCTCTAGTAATCTGAAACTCCTTGTGTCTCACCCAGCCCTCAATACAATCTCCGTTGACAATGGCATTAGAGAAGAACTCCTTGATGATCTCTGAATAGACCACTCCAGTTGGGTTCAGCAGCTTGGTCCAAGTTCTATCTTTGAACACTTCAGGGATGAAAGTGCCCTCAAGAGTCTCTAACTGGACTACCCGTTCCATGATGATCGTCTTGGTCTTGTAGCAGTCATTGTACTTCATATCAGCATCTATAGACCGGAAATGATCTGAATCAGTTCGGGCTCTCTTTGAAGTCGATTTCTTCCTAGCTGCATGCTTGGTGGGAGACATCTGCACAATTGCACAAAGCAAAGATGGACACAACAATGCACAAACACAAACCAGAAGACAAACTCCATTAGAATCAAGTTAGTGCTAAAACAGACATAGACTCACTGAAAAAACAGAGCATGATAAACACCAAGCATCATGGTAAGATACTCCAACTTATAAGGAATAACTACAATGCAACAAACAAAATAGTGCAAGAGTGTGTGTCTGTGAGCATGTGCTGATGAGTGTGTGCGGCAAGAGATGCATGAGGGTGCCTAAGTGTGCTTAGTTGTGTGTCAAAAATGTGCAACATGAACAAAGTGAATGAAACACAAAAACAATGACCAAATCAAGTAAAATAAGATCATACAAGTGAGTGTCCATTGATTGAAATCACTTGATTTCAAAATAGCACAAAAATGTCACTCGGACATTTTGACAAACACTTAGTGTGCACATAAACAAAAACTACATGAATAATGCATGAACATGTGAAAATCTACCCTCAATACATGATAGAATGCCACAAGGGGCCAACACAAGTGCAGAAACAACGAAAGGAACACAGCCCAATCAAAATAAACGAAAAAGATTCACCCAATTTTGAAAACCAACCCAAAGTTTCGAAAATCCCCAATTATCAAAACCCTAACAAAAATTCTGCATAATCTAAGTAAAACTTGAAAGGAAATAGTTGAGAAACATACCTTGAAGAAGAAAAATGCAGAAAAAGTGCTTGGATTGAAGGGAAATGAATGGAATAGTGATTTTGGGTTGAAAAACTTTGAGAGAGGGTGAGCGAGGGAAGTTTGATGGTTTTGAAAAACTGTCACATCAGCTATATAAAAACTGAAAACACGCGTTTTTCGCGGGTTAGAGAGTGGCGACACAGTCGCGAAACAGTCGCGAGAAGAGCCACTGAAGCATAAAAATTTTCGCGAGAAGCAATAGGTCGCGAAACAGTCGCGAGACAGTCGCGGTAACTTCTGTCTGAAATTGGAAAAATTCAATTTTAGCCAAACAGTATTTCGCGAGTAGCTTTTGGTCGCGAGACAGTCGCGACACAGTCGCGAAAGTTCCTGTGTGACAAGTTAAAAGAAAAAAATCCCTCAACTCCTTTTCGCGGGAAGCTCTAAGTCGCGAGCTTCTCGCGAAACAACCCCTGAACCAGTTTTTGAAGACACACAAAAACATGCTTTTTAATGAAACACAAAAGACAAGAAAGTATAAAATCTCTTTCAAAAACAAATAAAACATTCAAAAATCTTTTTGGGTTTGATCAACAGAGATTGAGCATGTGAAAACACATTTAATCAAGTACAATCACACAAATGAATAAGGCATTCATTGAACATAGACTTGTGTGTTGTGTGTGAATATCAAAAATGAGATAGTCCTTAGTCCAATGTGAAGCTTCAATGATCAATTCAATCAAGGCATACACAACTAGCACTAGATTATGTGATCTATCTCAATTATAGAAACATGCATATATGACCTCCCACATGTACTTGACAATAATTCATTGAAGCTTTTCATTTGGCTCCATTTTTAACATATCATTTGCAACTTTTGAGCAAAGAGAATTTCATTTAGAGAAAGATGCCTGAAATTTTTGATATTTCAATTGATGTGTTAGCCTTTGGCTTGTTGGGCATCATACATTTTATTTTGGTCGCTTTCCCTTTTTCCTAGTCGAATACTAGTTTGTGCGACAGGCTTTTGCAGCTCTATATCTCTTTTCATTTGGAGATTTACAATTAGAGAGCTCTTTTAAGCAAAAAAAATAAAAGTGGGAAGATATATAGGCATGAGTCTATGCATGTCTCAAGATCAACAGAACCATTCACTAATCATTCATGACAAGGTTGAAGATCTATTTACAACAGTCACATAGATTTCAGAATTTCTTCCACAATGATATGAGTGCATGAGAGACAAGCTAAGCTCGTTAAATGCACAAAGCCATAAGTACAAAGGTACAGGGCAAAACATGCTTTGAGACAAAACTCAACAAAGTGATCAAACTTTTTGGATTTTCTATTTTTTATGTGATTTTGAATTTTTTGAACACACCCAAAACAGAACAACGAAAAAAAATAACAAAGACAACCGGTACAAATCAACCGGACACAATAAAAGATGCATGATAAAGATGCAACAGCAAATGTCCCTAAAAATTGAAAGAATTTATGCGTGGACATGTAATAATGCTTATGCATGAGCACCCCTTTTCACCCACACGTCACGTGCGTTTGGGGTGATATCCTTAACGGATTGGGTACGAGAATTTGGACTATCAAACCTTCTGGTGAAACTCTCCAAGCAGGTGGTGAAGGCACCAATCATTTTCATCATGTCCATCATGCCAGGATCACGATTCTGACTTCTCGGTTGTTCATCACCCCAAGACCTCATGTCATTTCTCCTTCCTCATGACCGAGGTGCGCTTGAATTGTTGTCTGATCTCAGCTTTTGACAGTTGGGTCTGGTATGTCCTTGCATTCCGCAGTAATGACACACATAGTCCGTTCTAGGATTCCGTTGTGATCTTGGGAGAGACCTTCCTCTGGTTTCATGTCTACCCATGGAGTGATTTCGGGGCTTATTCACCATTCGTTGCTCACTCACATTCTTCTTCTCAACCTTCACATTCTCAGGGATGGTTTCTTCTACAATAGGCACTGCGGCCTTCACAAACTTCACTTCTTTGGTAGCTTTGGCTGATGAGCTGCTTCCTCCGGTGTATCCCAACCCGGACTTGTCTGAAGAAGGTTTTTGAGATGAGATAACATCATCTAACTTCTGGGAGGAGAGTCTCTCTATCTTGGCATGAGCTTGTACTACCTCTTGCTCAAGAAACCTCACCTTCGTATAGGCTTCAGACAACTCGCCATTTAATGTCTCAATTTCGCACTTAGCCTCTTTATATCTGACCATGAGACTTCTGTAATCTTCCTCAGCCTTCTTCATTTTCCTCACAGCTGCCTTGGCTATTCTGGTATACTCTCCAGACTTCTCAAGAAGTAAAGAACAATTTTCTTGAAGATTAGCTGTATTCTCTTCTTCTTCTTCAGCATCTGATTCATCCACATTCCCAATAGACTCTGAATCTGAATGCTCACCAAGCTCCTTCACAAGAGTACCCAAATCATCCGATGACTCCACATGAGCAATGGTCATGAATGCGGAGTAGTTTCCCTCTCCGTCACAGCTCTCTTCCGAGTCAGATTCAGAGGATTCTGAATCACTGAGTGTTGTGGCATAAGCTTTGCCTTTTCCCCTTAGAAAATTTGGACACTCCTTCTTTAGATGTCCATGGCCATTGCACTCATAGCATATAATTTCTGAAGAAGGTTGAAACTCCCTCCCTTCTTTTCTTGGAAACTCTTTCCTATCACCTCTTGAAGATGAAAATTTTCCTTTGTTGAATGGTTTCCCACTGTTTTTCATCTTCAGAAATTTCCGGAAGTTTTTCGCAAGAAATGCTACTTCCTTCTCCACCCCATCTTCTTCGGAGGAATCACCCATCCTTTCGGTGATGGTTTTAAGAGCAAGTGATTTACTCATCTTATGGGAAGGCAATCCCATCTGATATGTTTGGAGAGACCCAACTAATTCTTGAATTTTAATCTCATCCAAATCCTTGCTTTCCTCTATGGCTGTAACTTTTGCTCTAAAACTTTCAGGCAAGGACCTCAACACTTTTCTCACCACCTTAGCATCTTCAATCTTCTCCCCAAGATTGAGTTTAGCAATTACAATTTCATTGAGCTTCCCATAGAATGAATCAAACGGTTCATCATCACCCATCTTGAGCTCTTCAAATTTGGTGGTAAGCATCTGAAGCTTTGTGTCCTTAACTTTCTTTGTACCCTCATAAGTGGTCTCCAAAATCTCCCAAGCTTCTTTGGCTACCGTCATGTAAGAGATCCTGTGGAATTCATCAGGAGACACAGCACAAAATATAGCATTTAAAGCTTTACTATTAGCATTTGCTGCTGCAAGAGCCGCCTTATCCCAATTAGCCTTAGGAGCTTCCGGCTTAGTCCAGCCGAGCTCTACCGCATCCCAAACGGTATCTTCTATAGAGCATAGAAATGCTCTCATTCTGACTTTCCAGAATGCGTAATTGTTCCCATCAAAAAATGGTGGAACATTGAGCGATTGAGATCGGTCCATCTCAAATAGGGTCAAGGATCACACTAAGGTATTTAAACCAAGCAAGTGTACCCGCTCTGATACCAATTGAAAGCTCTAAAATGTGTTGAAAAACACAGGAGCTGTTTAGACCCCCAATTAAAATTACGGCTTGGTTGATTTTACACAAACTTAATACTAAGTGCGGAAACGTGTAAACACAAGCGTATAATCAATAAGCTACTCTAATCCATAAACTAAGCAACACAGCAGTATAATGGAATATAAAAGAGTAGGGAAGAAAGATGCAAACACAGAAAACACCAAGACGTGTTTTCGAAGAGGAAACCGAAGAACTCGGCGAAAAACCTCTCCGCCGCCCTCCAAGCGGAAATCGATCCACTAGACAATCAGTTGGGATACATGAGTGAGCAAAAGACCCTCCAAGCCTAATCTACCCGATGCACCTAAGCCCTCCAAGCTCCTACTCCAACAAGGCTTCTCGGAACCGTGTCTTGTCTAGTTCTCCGGATCCTGCAACAAGCTCCATGTTGCATCTGCCATCCTTGGCTTCTTCCAATGCTTCCCAGCAGCACCAAAACGTCACTCAACACTCTCAAAAGGTGTGGTAAGTGTTTGGGCTATCAACCTCTCAATGGTGTGGAAATGGAGAGGGAAGGGTTGAGGAGATACCACAAGCAAGTGTATAGAGAAAGGTGGGGATGACAATCTCTAATTGCAAATGTGTTTGGCTAGGGTTTTCTCTCTGAAGCATTCCTCAACATTTGTGGGTAATGGGGGTTTATATAGGATAGGTGCAGAATGTGTGAGTCAGTCAGTACAGGCTGGCAGAACAGCATGTCTTGCGGGAAGGCCTTACCCGCGAGATACTCGCGAGAGACAGCTGTCTCCATCTGTCCTGACTCTTCGCATTCCAGCATGTGCAAGGCACATGCTTCACTTCGCGGGAAGCTTAGTCGCGACATACCCGCGAGATTCCATCAGCTTCCACTTTGCTTGAGTCTTCACACACTCTTTATCACACACCCCTTACATCAATTCCCACAACAAATACAGGGTATAAATAATTGAAAGTAATTACAACCAAATTTGGCACGGAATAAAAGCCAACAAAACACATAGTTGTAAATCACAACTTTACAGTTTAGGGTTTTATGTTTTTGCCCTAGGTATATAAGGAAAAACCCTAGCCACGTTTTGAGTGTTGCTCCTGTTGTATTGTTGCTCATACATTGCTGTTTTGTGTAAATCTCTTGTGAGATCTAGAGGAGCTTTCCTTTACACAAAGCTTAGGGTTTTCAAGGTAGAGATTTCTTCAATATCTTGATGATCAACTCGGTTGCTGCCATTGGAGCTTAAAGAATAACAAGCGTGGGTGCTTGTAGCTGATTGGAGAATCCAAGAAAGAAGGAGTCCGTAGATTCGGAGCTTGCACGTGGTCGTGTCAGTAAGTTCTACTGGTAGGTAGCATTAGGAAGTCGAGCGGGGAGCTTGTAAGTCCTTTTATATGAACTTCGATTCTTTCATAGTGGATTCAGGTTTGCCTTGAGGATCGGTGGGTCAAATCCTCCCCAGGTTTTTACCGTGTGGTTTCCTGGGTGATCATATCATTGTGTTATTTATTATTCTGCTGCTTTATATTCTTGATATGATTGTGTGATTGTGATAACCTAGATTTGCATAAATTGACTAAGTTAATCACTTGGCTAATTAACTAGGTTGATCTAGTTGTTTTAAGGGGTCTAAAACCATTCAATCCCCTCTCATTTGACTGTTGGGGCATACGATAACACTTCAAGGAAATTTATATGAACCTTTAAAGCTTCTTGCAGGATTGGTCCATTGGAAAAAATTGTGGAGTTCCACATCATGGATATCACTCCCAACTATAACCTTCTTTTAGGAAGGGCACAGCTTCACCCTATTGGGGCCATCCCCTCTTCTCTACACCAAAAGATGAAGATCCTATAGAAGGGAGGAATTGCTATAGTGCCCGGTGATAGTGAGATCCTAGCACCAGTTTGTGGACTTGAGGAAGGTGGAAATGAGCTCCAAATGAGTGGTTTCAAGTTTTTGAACATGGCTAATTATGGATTGAAGGATGAAAGGTATACTTCGAATTTGGTCCCATATTGTAGTCATGAGGTGATTGCAATGATGAAGAACATGAGGTATGGTATGGGTCTTGGAAAAAGAGGTAAGGGGGTGGCTGAATTCCCCAATTTCAAGACTCAACTAACCAAGGAAGGTTTGAGATTCTTTGAAGGTTGTGACAGCATCAAGAAGAACCTTGGAACCCTTAACGGAAACTTTGTAAAGGAAGGAAGAGACTTTCCCTTTTATGGCTTTCCCGAGTTTGGGTAGGCAAGGATGGAAAAGTGTATCCAGGATGGGAGATATTCTTCAATGAGAAGCTCACTTTCAAGGAGAAGCCTACTGTGGTGATCAAGGAGGTTCCAAAAGAAGTCGACTGGTTAGACTACATGGATGCTGAAGTAATGGAGACTATGCTGAAGATGGAGGGGGACGTGTTCGCCATAGCCATCGAGGAGCTAAATGATCCTTATACCTTCATTGTGCCCGCTATAGGGCAACTTAATAATTGGACTTGGGTTGGGTTTTCTGAAAATGTGGAAAAGAAATTTTGTAATGCAAGTCCCGATGTACTTTTCATTATTTTCAATAAGATGAATTTTGATTTGGCTTATTTTGATGTGTCCCATAATATTGAAATTATGTACTTAAATGATTCAAATGAATTTGAAAATGAAATTAATAAACAATTGGAAAATAAAATTGAACCTATAGAACCAACTTTTGAAACTCTTTAATTTGGGCTATAATGAGAATCCACATTTAATCAAAAATTTCTCAACACTAAATGAAAAAGAAAGGAAAGATCTCAAAGATCTCCTCACAGAATTCCAAGAAGTGTTTGCATGGTCCTATGAAGATATGGCCGGAATTGATCCCGAGATAGCCCAACATCACATTGATACCCATGCCCACATGTACCCGTTAAGCAAAAGTTGAGGCGCATTAGAACTGAATGGCTCTTAAAGATCAAGGAAGAGGTCACAAAACAGTTGAAAGTAGGGTTCATTAAGCCCGTACACCAAGCCAAGTGGATAGCCAATATTATGCCCATTCCTAAGAAGGATGGAAAGGTGAGGATGTGTGTGGATTTTAGGAACTTGAATAAGACTTTCCCTAAAGATGATTTCCCCTTTCCCTACATAGATGTCTTAGTGGATAACACGGCTGGTAGTGCCTTGATGTCTTTCATGGATGGCTTTTCAGGGTATAACCAAATTAAGATGGCTCCTAAGAACATGACTAAAACCATTTTCATCATAGAATGGGGGATCTATTGCTACACAGTAATGCCATTTGGGCTAAAAAATGCAAGTGCAACTTATCAAAGGATGGCCACAACCTTGTTACATGATATGATGCATAATGAGGTTAAGGTATACGTTGCTGACATGATTGTAAAATCCAAGGATAGAGGAGGTCATATTGTTAACTTAAGGGAGCTCTTTGAAAGGATCAAGGAGTACAGATTGAGGTTGAACCCCCAAAAGTGTACCTTTGGAGTGACAGCTGGGAAGTTGCTAGGTTTCCTAGTAAGTGATAGAGGGATAGAAGTAGATCCATTCAAGATTAAAGCCATATTGGAGATGCATCCACCCAAGAATGAGAAGGAAATAAGAGGATTCCTAAGTCGACTACAATATATCAGTCGATTTATTGCCAAGCTCACCTCCACTTAGGAGCCCATCTTTAAACTCCTAAGGAAGAATGAATCCCATGCATGGAATGATGATTGTCAGGAAGCTTTTGAGCTCATCAATGAATATCTTCTTCATCCACCTATCTTGGTACCCTTGATACATGGAAAACCATTACTATTGTATCTCTCTATCATAGGAGATGCGGTTGGAAGTATGCTTGCAAAAGAGGACGATGATAAGAATGAATGGGTAGTGTACTATTTGAGTAAAAGATTCCACGATTACGAGACAAGGTACACCCCTATAGAAAAGTCATGTTTTGCACTCGTGTGGGCCGTACAAAAGTTGAGACACATCATCCTACGTTCCAGATATGGGTGGTAGCTAGAATAGATCCCTTAAAGTACCTATTTGAGAAACTAGCTCTGAGTGGAAGACTGTTAAGATGGTTGATCCTATTAGCAGAATTCGATTTGAAGTATGTGGCGAGGAAGGCTATCAAAGGGAGCGATGTGTCTAATTTTTGTGCCGAGAATCCTATAGAGGGAGAGGATGGAAAAGAAGACTATCTAGATGAGGGCATTTTGGATATTGAGCTAGGGGCATGGAATATGTATTTTGATGGCGCTGTGAACCAGTATAGGAATAGAATAGGAGTATTTTTTATCACCTCCAATGGATCCCATGTGCCTTTGGCTGTCAGATTGAACTTTAAGGCAACTAATACCATGGCAAAGTATGAAGCTTGTATTGTTGGAATGAAAGCTCTCCATAAGTTAAGGGTAAAAGAGGCTGAAGTGTTTAGAGATTCAACCTTGGTTATAGCTCAAGCCCAGAAGTTGTGGAAGGTAAAGGAAGAACATTTGAAACCTTATCAGCAGTATCTAAAGGATTTGACCAAAACTTTTGATGAAAGTGAGTACATGATCATCCCTAGAGCTCAGAATCAGTTTGCAGATGCTTTAGCTACTTTGGCATCCATGGTGGAAATACCAAGGGAGTATGGACACGACCTTTAAAGATTGAACAGAGTTATGAGTTAGTGCACAAGAAAAAGAGTGAAGCCTTAATCATGGTTATAGAAGAGGAAGGGGTTCGGTGGTATTATGAAATCATGAAATTCTTGGACTTAGGAGCATATCCGTATGGAGTCGACAAAAGAGAGCATCGTCCGATTAGGATGATATGCAATATATCCTATATAGAGAACAACTCTATAGGAGGTCCTATGATGGTATGCACTTTTGTTGTCTAAAGAAAAAAGAAGCGGAAAGAGTTATGGAAGAAATTCACCAAGGGATTTGTGGTCCTTATATGAGTGGGAAGATGCTAGCCAAGAAGATTCTAAGAATAGGATACTATCAGAGCATGATGGAAACCAATTGTGTGGAGTTTGTAAAGAGTTGCCATGACTGCCAAACGCATGTAAACTTGAACCACGTACCACCTATTGAATTGTATAGCATGACCTCTCCTTGGCCTTTCTCAATATAGGGCATAGATGTGATTGGAATAATAGCCCCAAAGCCTCAAATGGACACGAGTACATCCTAGTGGCAATTGACTACTTCACTAATTGGGTGGAAGCAGCATCCTACTCCGTGTTAAAAGCCAAGCATGTGGCTCGGTTCATAGAGAACAACATCATCTGCCGATATGGGGTACCTCAAGAGATCATTTTGAATAATGGCTCCCACTTTGAGGGGAAGGTTTGAAGGATTGTGGAGTTGTATAACATTGAGCATCACAAAATGGTAGTGACATACAAGGATTGGGCTGAGAAACTTCCATTTGCTTTATGGGGTTACAGAACTTCTATCTGCGCATCAACTGGGGCAACACCTTACTCTCTGATCTATGGTAGTGAAGTGATGCTTCCAATTGAGGTGGAGATACAATCTTTAAGAGTGTTAGTAGAAACCAAGTTCTTAGAGGAAGATTGGGTGAAGGCAAGATATGAGCAATTGGCTTTGATAGATGAGAAGAGAGCTAGAGCACAGTACCATGCACAAGGATACCAAAAGAGGATTGCTAGAGCATTTAACAAAAATGTGAAACCTAGAACCTTAAAGAAGGGGACTTGGTCCTAAAAGTGCTTAGAGATGAAACTTTTGATCCGAGAGGAAAGATGAAGCCAAGATGGTCTGATCCATTTATTATCAAGAATATCATGTCAGGGGGTGCTACAAGGATTACGGATTTGGATGGGGAAGAGATGCTTCGCCCAATTAACATGGATAGACTTTGGAAATACAATGCTTGAAAAAGAGAAAAGAAAATAAAGAAGTTTGCTAGGTTGAAAACCCGAAACGGTAGACTAGGGAAAAGTTAAGGCAAAAGGACCCTGCTAGGTTGAAAACCCGAAAGGGCGATCTAGGCAAAAGATAGGGGAAAGACCATGGTCATGGAAAAAATTCCTTTGAGGAAGTCATGGGCAAAAATTACATGGCATGGGAAAAAAAGAAAAAAGAAAGAAAGAAAATAAAGACAATAAGCAAAGATAATAAATAAATGATTCTCTTACTCAAATTAAAATATTATAAATTGTTTCCATAGGGGATTTGGAACATTCCAATCCTTATTAAATTCAAAACAAAACACATGAGAATTATAAAGTGTAGAAAAGTAAAATTTGGGCCATATCAAGTTTGTCATTCAGCCCTTTGTTAGGAATGGTGCCCTTAAATCCCAATGTATGATGCTATGTATGATATTATGTATAACATTATACATGACATGATGTATGACTTAATATTGTAATTAATAAAGTTGTTTTATTATTATCTGAAATAATGGTAACATGAATATTTAGACATTATCATATAGTCCATGAGATGCATAGTATGTGATTTAGTCACAGAAGATATAAGTCACAAGTTCTTCGTAAACTCAAAATTTTAGTTCATAGTCGGTGATGAAATTGGGTATTTCATCTGCGAAGACTATAACATATCAACTACGATGATTTGTCTTGATCATGGAAGTGGAGACTTCTAATTGATATGTTGATATATTTTAAGAGTTAAGACATATTGAATTGGACCGCTGTGAGATTTATTATTCTCCTAACGACTGTTATATGAATAATAAATTTCATGACTTATATTTACATGAACTCTTAATCCTGAGAAAATAATGGACCTGATCATGAAGTGTAAGCTACTTTGATATATCAGGAGTGAGATATAAAATATTGGTCAAAACCTCAGTATGTTGGGCAGCCACATTTAGTGTTGATGGAACATATATTCTTAAGATGGAATTCATAGTCTCTTAATGGAGATATTAAATATTCCCTTGAAATAAGTTTAATGAGTTCAGTTATTCAGAGAGTTAGGCCTAACCACTTTAGTAAGAAATTACTAAAGTATATATCTATGAAATTGGATTTCATAAATATATAATGAATAACTTAAAATGATTAAACCGGGCGTTCAAGAATTAAGATGTAGTACTTCACAAAGTGACAGTCTTCATTCATGACTTTGTTTTACTACGAATATTTTATGAAGGGGTTGCATGTAGAATAAAGTCTTGGGATATAATTTATTAATAAGACCTAGAGTGCAATTATATTTATATGGTGGTATTAAATATAATTAATGGTCAAGAGTTGACAGAAAAGCCCAAGGCCAATTGAAGCTAGTGTCTTATTTGTTCCCTTTTGGTCCCACTCCAAGCCATATACTAAAGCCCAATTAGGAAGCCCAAAAGGCTAGCCCAATTAGATAATCAGTTATATGGAGAGAAAAATACATAATTTATATATATATGAATTGGTATGTATGAGGATAGAGGACACTCTTGAATTTTCTTTAGAACATACACATATAACTGATTGAGAGACCACACATCTTGGGTGTTAGTGGAATTGGAGTGAAGATTGAAAGTGTTCCCGAGAACTTCTAATCTTCGGTTTTGAATTTCACCACTTCAACGTACACTCTCTTATTCTCTAATTCTGAAACTTACATAGCACATGTTAACAATTATGAATGAAGTAGATCCATTATATTTCCGCTGCGTACACTCATATTTCCATCAAATGGTATCAGAGCGGTCTCCAATTTCCAATCTGTATAACATGTTTTGTGAGTTTTGGAATTAAAGATAATAGTTTCATCATGTTAGAAGATTATATATGTATTTAATTTTCTGCATGGTTGTTGAAACTATGATTTGATGAAAACTGATATTGATGTTATGGTGTTGTTTAAATTTGAATTTAAGTATGTTAAATTGAACTTTAAGGCTATAACATCAATGAATTTCAGTTTTGATATCAAATTCCATCTAACATGTTCATATGGTGATTGTTTGTTCATGGAAAACCGTAGAAAACTATTCAGATTTTTCCTTCAAAAACTGGAAACACTGGTTTTTTGTGGTTAGCTTCCCACGAAGTTACTTGCAAAAAATGCTTCTGAAGCACAAAACCTTTCGCGGGTAAGCTTTACTCGCGAGACAGTAGCGATATAGTCGCGAAAGTTTCTGTATGATTTTTTGAGTTTTCACTATTTTACTTTAACTCAATTTCGCGGGTAGAGCTTAGTCGCGAGACAGTAGCGAGACGGTAGCGAGAGTTTCTGTCTGAATTTTGTGTTTTCACTTTTTTGTTTAAAAGCATTTTCGTGGGAAGAGCTTAGTCACGAGGGAAGAGCTTAGTCACGAGTTTCTCGCGAAAATGCCACTGAAGGGAATTTTGAATTTTTTCTTTGTGTTTTCAAATGTATAAAGTGCAAGGTTATGTGTAATTAGATTATGCATGTTTTATAATTTAAAAACCTTTAATTTAAAATATCTAGTGGGAGAGAGATATAAGGGTTGCATCTCACGGCCTTCATTGTCAGTTTATAATAGTGTGATTAAGCACCTCGACTTGGTGTATATGCCTTGCTCCCTTCAGAGGGTGTTTAACTCATGGTACTACAACTTAAACTTCTTAATGATGGATGAAGTGTGTGTTTACATTGAGAACGACCACGCTTCCGTGGAGTTACTTGGTGACTCACATTGATTCTAGGCAATGGTGTACATTAGACTAAGTATAATGTTAACCTCCCTTCAGAGCTATGTCATTATTACTTAGAGGCTGAAGGAAAAGCAGCAAATTATTTTTGTTTGGTAAGAGTTACCATGATAGCATTAATAATGAGAATAATTCTCGCTTAATCATAGTGATTGGTATGACCTCACTTCCGAGGAATATTAATTGTGGGATTGGGTTGTTGTTGCGTATATTATATTATGGTTTTATTAAGGTTCCATACTATATGTTTATATGCTAAATAGATAATGTCTAGTTTACTTATTATATTCATGTTTATTAATTTCAGATTTGAACATGGCATCATTTAGCCCACTTGTTACTATTCTTAATCAAAACAAACTAACTAGATCCAACTATGTTGATTGGAAAAGAAATTTGGACATAGTTCTCACTGCTGAAGAGCACAAATATGTGCTTACTAAACAATGTCCCAGCTTTCCATCATTAGATGCTCCTCTTGAGGAAAAACAGCGATATGATCATTGGCAGAAATCTAATGAGATGGCCAAATGCTACATCCTAGCATCTATCTCAAATGTTCTACAGCATCAAATGCAGGATGTAGAACTTGCTTCAAACATTATGCTAAGTCTGAAGGAGATGTTTGGTGAGCAAGGCCGTTTTGCAAGGCAAGAAACCATGAGGCAAATTTATAATACCAAAATGGCTGAAGGTAGTTCAGTGAGGGAGCATTGTCTTACAATGATTTCCAATCTGAATACATTGGAAGTTTTAGGTGCCAATATTGATGGAGAATCCCAAGTGGATATGATACTCCAGTCACCACCGGAATCATTCAAGGAATTCAGACTCAATTATAATATGAACAAAAAGATTTACTCTTTGTCTGAATTAATGAATGAATTGGTAGTGGTGGAAGGCATCTTTGGTACTTCTAATGTTGAAGCCAATGTGGGTGAAGCTTCTACTTCTCAACCTAAGTCGAAAGGCAAGGGTAAGAAGAAGAAGAAGAAGGACTTCACCAAGCAAGAGGGTAAACAAATTGCCTTAAGGGTTGCTGACAAAGGAAAGAAGCTCAAAGGAAAATATTTCCATTGTTGTGAGAAAGGACATTGGAAGAGGAATTGTCCAAAATTCAAGGCTGCCAAGAATAAAGGTATGAATAGTTCATTCCTCCTTGAAATATGTTTGGTACGAAATACCACGGATTCCTGGTGTGTGGATTCAGGTTGTACTAATCATATCTGCAATTCTTAGGGGTTCCAAGAGACCAGAAAACTTAATGAATGGGAATTGTTTCTTACTTTGGCTGATGGGAGCAGGATTCCAGTTGTAGCTGTTGGTGTTTATAATTTATATTTTGAGTCTAGAGTTTTAATATTAGAAGACTGTTTGTATGTACCTAATGTTCGTAGGAATTTGATTTTTGCAACTTATTTGGGTAAACATGGATATTGTGTTATCCTTAAAGACAATGTTGTAATAAAGTAGGGTAAAGTGTTTTTCTGTTCTGGCAATATTGTGGATGGTCTTTATATTTTAACTCCTGATAAGCATGAATTATATAATTCTGAATTAGATAATAACTCTCATGTAAAATCATTAAAGAGAAAGTTTCCTTCTACTAATGATGCATATCTTTGGCACTTGCTTTTGGGTCATATTAATCCAAACAGAATTCAAAGACTAGTGAAAGATGGACTCTTAGAGCCATTAGACTTTGATGAATTTCTAGTCTGTGAATCTTGTTTGGAAGGCAAAATGACCAAACAACCTTTTAATGCGAAAGGTAGAAAAGCCTAAGAATTGCTTGAATTAGTTCATACTAATGTGTATGGTCCTATGTCAACCCAAGCAAAAGGAGGTTATAAGTACTTCATCACATTTACCGATGATTACTCTAGATATGGTTATGTGTACCTAATTAGACGGAAGTCTGAAGCCTTTGAAAAGTTCAAAGAGTTTAAGGTTGAAGTTGAGAATCAATTGGGTAAACGCATAAAAGCCATTCGATCTAATCATGGTGGCGAATACCTTCTTGGGGATTTGAAGGATTACTTAACTCAAAATGGGATTGTATCCCAATTGACTGCACCTGGAACTCCCCAACAAAATGGTGTAGTAGAAAGAAGGAATAGGACTCTTTTAGAAATGGTTAGGTCCATGATGAGTTACTCAACTTTACCGATTTCTTTTTGGGGTTATGCCTTAAATACAGCAATACATCTTTTGAATTTAGTCCCATCTAAATTTGTTCCCAAAACACCCATGGAATTGTGGAGTGGGCACAAGCCTAGTATGAAATATCTCCACATTTGGGGTTGTCCAACACATGTGTTAAAAGGGAAGCCTAATAAATTGGAACCAAAATCAGAATTGTGTTTGCTTGTAGGTTATCCAAAAGAAATTAGGGGTTATTTATTCTATAGTTGTAAGGATAACAAAGTTTTTGTTAGTACAAATGCTAAATTTTTGGAAAATGACTATATGAATAATTTTACTCCTAGAAGTAAAGTTGTATTGGCTGAAATGAATGAACTTGTACATGAGCAACCAATAGATGAAACTAGGGATGATGTGGCTGTATTAGATACACCGCAAGATACTACTCATGAAATGTCTAGTACATAGGTACCTCGTCGTAGTGGGAGAATTGTTCGGCCTCCTACAAGATTCATAGGTTTGGGAGAAACTTATGAAGTTATCACAGAAAAGGCTGAATCGGATCCCTACACTTATGAAGAGGTAATGAATGATATAGATGCACATCATTGAGTCAAAACTATGAAATTTGAATTAGATTCCATGTGTTCCAATCAAGTTTGGGATCTTGTAAAGGCGCGTAACGACATTAAACCTATTGGTTGCAAATGGGTTTATAAGAGGAAGAGAGGGATAGATGGAAAGGTTGAAACCTTTAAAGCAAGGCTAGTGGCGAAAGGGTACACACAGAAAGAAGGTATTAATTATGAAGAAACCTTTTTACCAGTAGCAATGCTTAAATCTATCAGAATTCTCTTATCAATTGCTACTCATTATGATTATGAGATTTGGCAAATGGATGTCAAGGCTGCCTTTCTTAATGGCAATCTTGAAGAAGAAATCTATATGATGCAACCAGAAGGTTTCATAGCAAAGAACCAAGAGCATATGGTATGCAAGTTGAAAAGGTCCATTTATGGACTTAAGTAAGCATCTAGATCATGGAACATCAAATTTGATCAAGCAATCAAGTCATTTGGCTTTGAAAAAAATCTTGATGAATCATGTGTGTACAACAAACATCAAGATAAAGCAGTAATGTTCCTAGTGCTTTATGTTGATGATATTCTACTCATTGAAAATAATGTAGGGGTAATGTCATCAGTAAAGATTTGGTTGTCAAGTCAATTTGATATGAAGGACTTGGGTGAGTCTAACTTTATTCTAGGGATCAAGCTTTGGCGAGATCGCAAGAATAAGATGTTAGGCTTATCACAAGTTGGATATATAGATAAGGTTCTAGAACAGTTTAGCATGCAAAACTCCCAGAAAGGATTACTTCCTTTTAGACATGGAGTTCCTCTGTCTGATGACCAAAGGCCTAAGACTCAAGAGGAAGTAGATATGATGAGGCAAGTTCCTTATGCTTCTACAATAGGAAGTCTCATGTATGCCATGCTTTGTACTAGACCAGATATTTGTTATTCAGTAGGAATGGTTAGCCGATATCAATCAAATCCAGGACCAAAACATTGGCAAGCTGTAAAGCATATTCTCAAGTATCTACGGAGAACGAGAGATTATATGCTTGTTTACCGATGTGAGGATTTGATTCCCAATGGCTATACAGATTCAGACTTTCAATGGAATCTAGATTTCAGAAAGTCCACGTTAGGATGTGTTTTCACCTTGGGAGGTGGAGCCATAACTTGGAGGAGTGTTAAACAATCTTGTATTGCAAACTCCACTATGGAAGCTGAGTACGTTGCCGCTTGTGAAGCAGCAAAGGAAGCTGTATGGCTCAAGAAATTCCTTTCTGACCTTGGTATAGTGAGAATGGAACAAGTTCCCATCACATTGTTTTGCGACAATAGTGGTGTAGTTGCACAATCAAAAGATCCAAGGAATCACAAGAAAGGAAAGCACATTGAGAGAAAGTACCACATCATTAGAGATATTATTACTCGTGGAGATGTGGTGGTAGCAAATATTGAAAGTGCAAATAATCTAGCAGATCCCTTTACCAATGCCTTGCCTCAAAGGACGCATTTGGAGGGAATGGGAGTTAGATTAGTGCACAATGGTCTTTAGGGCAAGTGGGAGATTGTTAGGATTGGTGCCCTTAAATCCCAATGTATGATGCTATGTATGATATTATGTATGACATTATATATGACATGATGTATGACTTAATATTGTAATTAATAAAGTTGTTTTATTATTATCTGAAATAATGGACATTATCATATAGTCCATGAGATGCATAGTATGTGATTTAGTCACAAAAAATATAAGTCACAAGTTCTTTGTAAACTCAGAATTTTAGTTCATAGTCAATGATGAAATTGGGCATTTCATTTGCGAAGACTATAACATATCAACTAAGATGATTTGTCTTGATCATGAAAGTGGAGACTTCTAGTTGATATGTTGATATGTTTTAAGAGTTAAGACATATTGAATTGGATCGTTGTGAGATTTATTATTCTCCTAACGACTGTCATATGAATAATAAATTTCACGACTTATATTTACATGAACTCTTAATCCTGAGAAAATAATGAAACTGATCATGAAGTATAGGCTACTTTGATATATCAAGAGTGAGATCTAAAGTATCGGTCAAAACCTCAGTATGTTGGGCAGCCACATTTAGTGTTGATGGAACATATATTTTTAAGATGGAATTCATAGTCTCTTAACAGAGATATAAAATATTTCCTCGAGATAAGTCTAACGAGTTTAGTTATTCAGAGAGTTAGGCCTAACCACTTTAGTAAGAAATTACTAAAGTATATATTTATGAAATTGGATTTCATAAATATATAATGAATAACTTAAAAGGATTAAACCAGGTGCTTAAGGATTAAGATGCAGTAATTCACAAAGTGGCAGTCTTCATTCATGACTTTGTGTTACTACGAATATTTTATGAAGGGGTTGCATGTACAATAAAGTCTTAGGATATAATTTATTAATAAGACCTAGAGTGCAATTATATTTATATAGTGGTATTAAATATAATTAATGGTAACTTTGGACTTGTCACGAGTTGACAGAAAAGCCCAAGACCCATTGGAGCTAGTGTCTTATTTGTTCCCTTTTAGTCCCACTCCAAGCCACATACTAAAGCCCAATTGGGAAAGCCCAAAAGGCTAGCCCAATTAGATAATAAGTTATATGGAGAGAAAAATACAGAATTTATAGATATATGAATTGGTATGTATGAGGATAGAGGACACTCTTGAATTTTCTCTAGAACATACGCATATAACTGATTGAGAGACCACACATCTTGGGTGTTAGTGGAATTGGAGTGAAGATTAAAAGTGTTCTCGAGAACTTTTGATCTTCGGTTTTGAATTTCACCGCGTCAAGGTACACTCTCTTGTTCTCTAATTCTGAAACTTACATAGCACATGTTAACAATTGTGAATGAAGTAGATTTGTTATTTTTCCACTACGTACATTCATATTTCCATCACCCTCTTCCTTTTACTAGACTTCTTGTAAGCTTTTTCATCTATGAGAACCCATTTCATATCATCTTGTAGCCACTTCTTGTACCCCGAAGTTGGATGAAGGAATTGAGGACGAATGTCCCTAGTCACCCTCTGTTGTGGCCAAGCCTCACGTATCCTGCTCAAAGTCCTATTAGTGAACTCCGAGGTATGGAAAGAGCCATCATCACTAGGAGCTCCTTGGCAGTCACCAAACTATCTAGTAATGCGACATGTGGAGTAGTAAGAGCAATAGTGAAGTCCTACCAAAGGAACACAGTTGTCCTTGAGGCTGTGAGCCATGCTTGAGATGTGCCACCACTCCACCACCCATTGGATGTCTATGGCATCAATGCGCTCCATAAGCTTAGTGAACTTTTCAAAGCTCATCTCAGCACGCTTGGGCCTTTGGTCACATAATGCTTAGGTAGTTATTGACTAGGAGGAATAGAAGGAGGGTGAAGTAAATGGAGCCTCTCAGACAACCATATCTACAAAAGAAGGGAAAGAAAGAAAAAAAAAAGAGCATGTGTGAAAAAAATTAGAGAAAAATTAGAGAAATCCCACTAGGTTGGAAACCTGGGCAAAAATTAGGGATCACACCTAAAGAAGGAGAGGGTTCCCTATGACGGAGTTTGTTTCCTGCCTATGAAATGCATCCAAGCCATTGAAGGTCTCAGCCAAGATCATGCCCGCAAGGTTTCTATTCCTCAAATTGGCAACCACCAAGCACATCCTATGATCCACACAATAAGTCTCATGAACCAAGAAGTATCTTGCCAGCATGCATAGGCAAAAGGCATTGAGGAATCGAGAGTGTAGTATCTCAATTGTTGGGACAGCTAACTGAGAGAAGTATGCAAAGATGAGCCAAACATATAACTTGCCAAAAACACACCATTGCTTGGCCTTCTCAAGAGGAACACCCAACAAAGATTGAATCAAGTTGGGAAGATCACCATCCATGGTAGGAAAGACAAGGTCATTCACCAAAGGTTCACCCATGATTGCACTAAACTCCTCAAGAGTGGGGCATATCTCTACACCATTGAAGTGGAAAACATGTCAAGTAGGGATCCAATAATTGGCAGCAACACGAAGAAGAGGTTCATCCACCTTGATTTGATGATATGGAAAAATGCAAGGGAGACCATAAGGAATGATAGCCTTTTTGAAGCTAGGGCTAAGTTTCCTAATCAAAGTCAAGACCTCGAAGGGAGAGAATTCTGCCATTGGGAAACCTAAAAAGAGTGTTCTCTAGTAGCAAAATACGTTTGGTGATGTTTGGGAACCCCCAACGGCTATTTTATACAAAGGAGGGGTGGTTAGGGTTTTTCTGACCCACGACATATGTACGCATAGTCAAACCTATGTACACAAGTTCAAGGCTGCGTACGCAGGCTCCTTTACACGCATGCACAGCGAGAGGTAGAAACCTTGTTTTCTTTGTTTTAAGTATGGTTTTCTTCCACATGCTTCTCTTATGGATCCTATGGCCTGAAGGACTATTCAAGACACAACTAAAGCTCAAGTCTTCAAGCATCAAAGATAAGAAAAGCATAGAATTGTGCATCCATTCCCATAAGTTGTAAATTAAGTACATATCCCAAATAAAAAGCATGAATGTAAAAGATGCTCTTAAAATACAACCCAATGTCTCAAACTAAATCCAAAGTTCAAAAATGTGTGCTAAAAAGGGAAAATAATAGTAAGAGTAATGAAAATAAGAAGATATGCTATGCTATGCTATGCTATGTGTCTGTGTCTGTCTGTCTATCTGTTTGTCTGCAGGGATCATCGAAAATGCCTCTTCCTTGGTCGGTGACTAGGGGTCACCTCTGAGTCCTCACCACCATCACCATCACTAGCATCATCATCATTATCATCATCATCACCGAGATAAGCCAGTCCTTCAAGGTTGTACAAGTCCTTCGAATATTGAGTCACCTCCAGCTTGAGGTTCCCAGCCAGCCAAACCAACTCCTCATGCTCCTAGATAATGGGTTGAAATGTTAAGGGAAACAGATTAGAATGAGTAGTTATAAGATGCAAGAGAAGAAGATACAAAGAAGAAAGAAATAGGAGAGAACTCATAGCTTGTGTGCCGTCCAGAAAAGGATAGCCCATGACGTTTGTGTTGCGAGGCACAAGATGCTCCCTAGCGAAGCCATCAAAGTCATAAGCATAAATTGTCCAAGGTAGATGAGGAGAGTCAATAGGAACACTAGGAGTAGGGGCATCCTGGTACAATCATTTTAGTTCAACATCACCATGTACAAGAATGCAAAAGAAGAGAGTGGGAATGGAAAGAATAGGAAGAAAGGACAATACCTCGATGGTAAGAGAAGGCGTGAGGCGAGTACAGTTGAACTCATCATAGTCCAACTCCTCCTTAAGCCGATTGACATAGGCCACACCAGGACTCCATAAGGCGTACTCAGCGTCAGTCTTGGAGAGTGAGGTAAGCATGAACTTCGACATGTCCATAGGCACCTATGGGGCATCTTTACCCACCAGCTATAGTGCACTTGCTCCACAAATAAAGCACCCTCTAAAAGCTGGGTGATCTCGAAGGCAACGACAACAGATGCCTCCAAATTAGGAGTTGTAGCAGGAAGAACGTAGGCCCACGAGTTCCAATTGATCTGGAAAATGCATGAAGTTAGAAAGAAAGCATAAGGGGCATGTAAATAGAACACAATGAAAGGCATTGAATCTCAAACTCACATCATCAGAAGATAACCCCTCCAGGTGGGCCCTCACTGGAAGAGAATTTCTAAGGCTCAAGTTTGCCTTGGAATAATAAGACCATATCGAACAGCCAAGCGCTAAAAAGAAAAAAATGGGGAGACATGAATATAGTTTGCAAGAATATAGTGTACAAGTGAATATAGTTTACAAGAATTACAGTGTACAAATGAATACAATTTGCAAGAATATAGTGTACAAGTGAATACAATTTGCAAGATGACAGTTTGCAAGGCACAAAGAGAGTATGAAGACAATTTGCAAGAACATGGATTATAGTTTTCTTTCGCATGTACAAGAGCTATAAGAAAAGAGAGAAATAAACTAACCTTCAAAAGCTTCCAAAGCCCCACTAGCTGATGCAAATTCCCCTGGCTGAGTGTGTATAGGCACGAGTGCAGATAGGCAAGACATGCCTACCCCCAGATAGCTCCCCCAGCAGCCCAGAAGTCATGAAGGAGGGCTAGCCACCTCAAGGATATGGTCTGCCCTCCATTGGCAAAGAGATATGCCCTTAAAATGTATAGCTTGTGCTCTAGCCATCTGGGCATAGTCCATAGCTGTTGCCTGGAGAAGGGGCCGGTAATTCGCTCAATATCGAAGTAGCGGATCGTGTCTGAAAAGTAACTCCTCCTGAGCAAATCAAATTCCAACTGAGTGCCTAACTCGACCTCCATGTTTATGATAGCACCATCACATCTAAGGCCGGTCATGTGGTGAAAGTCTCCAAGAGTCACAGTCATCTCCCTCTCAACAATATGGAAGGTGTGGGTAGTGTCCCACCACCTCTTGGCAAGGCACTGCACCAAGATGGCACTCGCCGACCTCTCCAATAGAAGACGGATGATGGGCTCAAAGCCCGCAACATGGATGTGAGCCTTCATTGCATCAGTAAGCTTGCCATACCACTTGACCACCTTGTTAGTACTTCCTCTACCAGAATACAGGGATATATCCTGTAAAAAAAGTATGGTGATGTTAGATTCACAATTTGGGTCAAAGAATAGTTAAAAGAAAGTTTGAGATTCCTAATGAGGTGCAAAATGGTGTTAGAATCACATTTTAGATGCATAAATAGTGAAAGGAAGTGTTAAATTTGCAATTGGATGAGAAACAGATGAAAAAGGAGTTCAAAATTTTCAAAATAGGGTTTTTGCCTAGCGGTGTGCGTACGTGAGCCCAAGCTTGTGTAGGCAAACACTAAGCACGCGTAGCAAGCTGAAGCCCACATAAGTGTAGGAAGAGAGGCTGTGTATGTATGAATATAAGCCACGTACACAGGCTCGAGTCCTCGTGCATAGGAATCAATGCAGAGAGGTGTTCTTCAACAATTTCAAGCATATCTCAACCAAAATCCACCCTAAACATGTTCCTACCCAAGCATTTGCAAGTCCCAAAGAAAAAAAAAATTTTAAATGGAAGATCAGAGGAAAACTCAAAAATGAGGAAAAAAAAATGAAAAACTCACCAATTTGGCCCAAACATTTGCCAGTGAAGGAGGCTTTAGCAGCCTCACTGCCCCACTGCAACAGGTGAGGTTGAAGGCATTGCTTGAGAGCAAGTAGGAGGTTTTCTTGGACTTGGGTGCCATGGAGAAGATGAGGAAGTTCTGGGAGGAAGAGAGTTTTAGAGAGAATGTGAAGGAGAAAAATCAGATTGTGAGAGACAGAGATAGGGTAGTAGCTTTTTGTAGAAAGAAAAAAGAAGTTGAAGAGTTAGAGGGAATATGAAGAGGTGAGGAAGATGAAGAAAAAAAAAAGGTTGGCAATCGTTGGGGAAATATGAAGAGTAGAGAACGCACTTGGTGACTAAACTACATATAGTTTAGTTCACCACTAAACAACGTGTAATTTAGTTTAAAAAAAAATAAATAAATCATATATCCCCATAGAGTCCCCAAGAGGCTAGAAGTGCAAAGGAAAATTCAAGAATACACCTAGAAGTGAAAGGAATGCCCCAAGCAAAAAAAAAAAAAAGTCCTCAGAATCTTCAGTGGATTCCAGAAAGGTAGAAGAAAAATCCAAGAACACTTTGAAATGACCAAAATACCCTCAATCAAGTAAGAGACATAAAGACCGCACAAACGTCCATAGCAGATTAGAAGCATCAAGAGCGTCCTTTAGTGAACCATAAGCCACCAAACAACTCCCTGGCGAGTTTGAATTTTCAAGCAAATCCCTAGTAAAGTACAAGCATCAAGAAAGGACTTCCTCATGATTCCAAGGCACTATGGCAACCCCCTCGTGAGTTGTGAAGAAGATAATCCCCATGGAGTTCATAAAGCCCCTTTGTGGGTAGAGTCAACACATGTTCCCAAATGAGCCTCAAAGAAAGAAAGAAAATCTTCCCCAGTATACGAATCCAACGCGACTCTACGGAGTTGCACCCTACCCCATGTATGTGTGATGTGTGTCATGTGCGTGGGTTGGGCTCGAGCCGTATTTTGAAACAAAATGTTTTGTCTCTTATTCTTTTGATTCCATGAACGAAGTTCACAAATCAAAAGAGGTGTATTTGCAGACATTGCATTTTGTACCCCTTATGACTCGGGCCTTCGTTCCCCAATGATATACTAAAATTCTAAGACCCAAGGTTGGTTTAGGGACCAATCAAATTACAAATTGACTTAAGAAATGTTAAAATGGAAAATATAACTTTTTAATGAGCTAAAAAAATTATTTTTGGAAAATAAAGGCTAAAAGAAACCCTAAGCCTACATACGCAGGCACGCAGCATATGAACCTGCGTACACAGGCAAGAGCCTGCACGTACAGATAAGGTTTCAGAAGCACCAAAAAGACAAGTTTTCTACATTAAATAATGAGGTTTGAAACGAATCCCACATCATCTAGGAGTCATTCCAGACCCCCATTTTCACAATATAACAACCATACATGGTACCTTTCAAAAACACATATAAATCCTACGGAAAAACACTAAGATTCACTAGAAATAGTGAATCAAAGAGGGAGTTTTTCACAAAACATCCTTAAGTAAATTTTATTTTTTTAGGGACTTTTCTGGCCTTGATCTTTGAATTTTAATATTACTAATCGCATTCTTATTGGTTTGTGGTAGATTTGACTAAGGGAACAATAAAAAATCAAGCCTAGGAGCTTTTGCTTTGAGGTATTCTCTTTTAAAAATTTTCTTTCATTTTTACTTTTAGTTTATATTTTAATCTATTTCTTTGCCTTTGTTTATGCTTATAACATGTTTGGTTAGACTAGGTTTATGTTTCTTTGTGTTTTAAGCATGTTAGAATTTATGTTTTGAGTGTTGCTTGGTTTGCTGTGTTTTTAGGGTTTCTAGGTAGAAACCCACATGTGCATGATCAAGGCTGTGTACGCAGGCTTGATTATGCGCACACAGGGTTGTTCATGCGTACACATGAACCAGCCTAGAAACCCTGGTTTTTGCTTTCTTCCATTTTGCTTCTGCTTTCACATGTATACATCTGCTTATGTTCTTTTCCATGCTTCTATGCTTTTAAAGCTTCTGTTTCACATAATTAATTAGATGTTTGCCTTTACATGCTTAGATTAAGGTATGTTTTGTGTTGTCCTTATTTCAATACTATGAACATGCATTCACATGTTCATGCATATTGCCATAGGTGCTGAGTTGCTGCAAGGTAAAAAACGGTAAGTCATTCATTCACATGAACATGCATCTTTGAGTAGGGTTTTGTTTAATGATAGATGTGAATATGCTTGTTTGATGGGTTGTGCTTTATCACATGTTTGTTTGGATCTCTTAATACCCATGTTGCTGCCCTAGATGATGCAAAATGATACGATGCTGTGATTAGATGTATGCTAGGATTTGTGATGTGAGGAAGCATGATTAGATGTATGATTGGGGTTTATGGTGTGATGAATGCCTTGATGCCATGTTGATTGTTAGATGTATGCTAGTGTGTGTGTAAGTTAGATACAAACATTGAGTATGCCTTTAATAGGGTTAAGAAATAAAACACAATGATGGGAAGCCAAACTTAGGGTTGGGCGGTTTTAGGTACCTAACACCTTCCCAAGATCATACCTTAAATCTGAACCCATATCTCTAGTAGTAAGATCAAAAGGCCATTCCTCGAGAGAACGCTATGTATATGGTACCTAGGCCATTGCAAAAACTAGGTGGCGACTCCAAAACCTATTATGTCCACAGTGGGGAATAATTCTTTTTTTGGTTTAGTGATGCATTTTTCTTAGCTCAATTGGTATTTCTAAATGAAACATCTCATTTTTTAATCCCTTCCTTGATGTAACTATCACATTATCAACAACAACAAAAAAAAGACGAAGAACTCATTATTTTGTGTGGTTGGTCTATTTATTTTTCTGTTAGGTTGCATCACAAATTGTGAGAGGCCGCACCCCGACCCTTTTTTTGGTGTTGGGCCAAACCCATGTGAATGAGTGGAGTCGTATTATTGCCTCTTAAAATGAAGGGTCGACTGTTTATATTTTTTCCTTTAGATTAAGGGTTTTACAATAGAGTCGCTACTTATTTAATTATTGGAATAAATAAGAAAACCAAAATTGAAAAATTCCTCATTTTATTGATTTGCAAATGAATTTACATTGACCATAAGAAATTATATGGCTTTGGTTTGAGATACAATCTCAGATAAAGTACATGGCTTTGTTTCCTAGTTACAATCTAGAAATTGAAAATTACAAGGATAAGCATTGATCTATCAACCTTTTATCTAAGTTCGGAGGCTACGTTACAAGGTGGGAAGGTGTTAAGCACCCACCTTGCTTGGTGAAACTGATCTTCTAGACTATGGTAGCCAACATTCATATCATATCATCCAATATGTTATCAATCAATTTGCATGTTGAATTTAATGTGTGTGCATGTGATAAACCCTAATTCAATTTATTAACCATTGCATTTGGATTTGAAAATAAATTCTAGTGAATGTGTATGAACGGTGATATCCTAGATTCAATGATTTGAGAGAATTATGAACAAATTTGTTTTTCATATTTTTTTTATGTGGATCTAAGATCAAAACTAGTGTTATGCATGAACATGTGATGAACAACCAAGAACATGAGAAGAACACATATGAACATTTAAGAACACTCAAACATATTCAAGGAATTTAAATAGACACTAGCATGCTTTGATCTTAATCTCATCATAGTAATATAATAAATAAATAAACAAGTTAGGGAAAGGGATTATACCTTTATGCAAGATCCACACGATAGAGGAGGAGACTCTTTGTGGAGGTCCTAAGGGTGGAATAAAAAAGAAGAACTAGGAGAGGGAGAGTGAGTCTCATTCAATTCCTTGAGTCTCAAGAAGACTAAGATATGATAAGACTACTCTACTTCACTAGAACTCAAGAGAAGAGAAGAGAGGATGTTTATGTGTCTTGGAATGGAGGAGAGGGTGGGGAGGGGGGGGGGGGGTTTATATAATAGTGGTGGAGAAAATATGAATGGAAGGTCATTTAATGAGAGTTGACAAAGGATCAAAAATAATCATGAACCTAGACCCTGTTTTAGACTTTGGGGAAAGCTAGTGCATTACATGTAGAGATTACTGGGAGTGATGAGCAAGCAAAATTCGGTTTTCCTATAGTTACTGTAACAGCCTAAAGTGCCAAATTCAAAAACTCATATCTTACTCAATTCATATTAGAGTTGTCTTGTTCTTGTGCTCAAATTGAAGCCCCAAATGTCTAGTTTCTGGGAACATTAACCTCATTCACAGATTCAAAATATTCTAAGAGATATGAATGAAATGGTGAGCAGAGGTCATTTGTTAGAAAATAATTTCAGCACGATTAACATTAATAGGTCCCAAATTAGTTTCCAATTAACATTTCAGAATTAATTAGTTCCAAATTTACCTTAATTAAAAAGATAATTATACAAATTACTCGTTGAATAATTAATGTTTGACTATCTAGTTAATTAAGTGTGTGCAACTGTAACACCCGCCTCACTTAAACTGAATTTAATTGCTTAGAGTGGAATTGATGAATTATTTAATTTATTTTAAAGGTGATATTGTTTTATATTATGGTTACTACAAAGAAAATAAATAAAAGAAGATTTAATGTGAGTTATTTTTATGGATTATTCATATTTAACTTTTAGTCTCCTTATCAGTTAAGAAAAGATAAGAGATTAAAACCTTTTGGATTAGGAGGTTAAATGTTATTGGACTTCTTAGAGTCCAAGCCCATCTAAACAACCTTAATAAGTTTTACTGGGTTTTAAATTTCAGCCCAAGTGGAATCTGTTTTAACGTGTAAGTAAGTTAGGGTTTCTTGTTGAAAAAGACAGAGAAAAAGACAAAATTAGTGTTTAGCATATAAAAGATTAAGAGTAGAGAATTAGGGTTTCTCAAAATTGAAGGAATAGAAGACCGTGGAACTGCTAGGGGCAGCCAGCAAAGTTGTTATATTGAGGTAAACATCAAAATATGCACGCCTTAGTGATAACATATTTGACTAAGGAACCTTCGTCTCTAGGCTGCTTGAAAATATTGGAATTATACTAACAGTTGCAAAAGAATAGAAGTTATCATGGAAGTGTTATTTTAGACACACATTATTTTATTTTATTTTGAAATAGATCCTCATATATGTACGTGGAGTAGCATCACATCCTACATAGGTTAAGCTCTAGTAGATGTTTTATTGCTGGGATTTACGTAGATTGGTAGTGGTGCTAGCTTCATAACTTTTGTAATCTATACAAATGTTTCAAGTTTCTAAATTATTATCAATGCATGATACAGGTTACTAAGTCCTTCGGGTAGAAATCACTTTGTAAACTTATAGTATCCTTTATATGTCTTACGGGTAGGAATCTTATTGGATGCCATATATATATATATATATATATATATATATATATGTAATTTGGGATAATATGATCTATAAGCATAAATTATTTGGAAGCCAACTCGTACATGGAGAATTAAATAATATAGAGATCTACATATTCGGCTCATTAGAATTGTTTACTAGGTTTTGACTTTGAAGTACTTGATAAAGCAATTGAGTACTAGATTAGCTATAGTTTCGGAATAAGTAATGAGATACAAATTTTAAGAGTGAAATTCATATTTTGTTGCTGCCTTAGTGTATCCATACTTATTGAGTCGTCTTGTCCTTACTTAGGTTCTAGTTGTCATTGATTTAGACAGTTGAAGTGAAGCTTAATTTAGTAGCCAGAGGTAAGTGGACTTCAAAACATGACGTCTCTCAAGACGTATATATTTATATATATTTTTGGTAAAAATATATTTATATATACAAATTTCAAAAGTGAAGTTTTCAAAAACTTATACCATTGTCAATTTTTTATACACATGAATTTTATTATTTCTTGTATATTGCTTTGAAACTGTATAAGTTAAGAATGACTGAAAACTATATTTTTGAGAAAGTATTTGTTATATGATATGTGATTGGTATTGTCAATATTATAATAAAGAAAGAATGTTTTCAAATGGTCAGCTAGACAGTCTGCAACCTTTGCCAACACAGGGTTAAGTGTTGGTCTTCGGCCAATGTAGTGTCATTGTGGTGTTGTGCAGTGTTATCGTTTGCTCTATGGAGCCAATGTTGCCTCTTTGAGGTTAGTGTTATTGTTCCCAATGGGAATCACCCATCAAGTATTTAGCAGTTTATGTCTTTGTCTTGCTAATGTTTAATGTTTTCCATATCGAATTATTGTTTTATTGTTATTGACCTTTATAAGTGGAAAAATTGTTTATTACTAATATTTATTGGTTCTGCCTGTTTAGTGTATTTTGGCTAACTAAAGTGGTTATTATTTTATTTAATAATTACAGTGTTATAGTTAAATGTTTTATTCTTGATAGTTTTATAGAATATATTATATTACTGTTAAAGCTATTTGTAAATGTTTTGTAAATACTATATTTTATCAATGATACTAATGTTAGGTTTTGAAAGACATCCTCATGTTTTAGTATAAAACTATCTTTTAGTGGAAGATCATTGGAGCAATAGATGGAAGACTTCTTTTGGAGCTATGTTAATTGATGGACTGTTTTAGTATATTTTCCTAGGATAGTGAGTTTGTTATTTGTGGAACTCTTTGAGATTGTATTTGGAGACTTTATTGTTAAACGTCTTATTAATATGGTTTTCAATAGGAAAGATTGAGATTATTTGAAGTATATTAGTGGATATTTAATTACGCTCTATTCCATCATATTAGTGCTAATTATTAATAAGACAGGTTATGCATCTAAACCCTTGGTATGGGTTTTGGGTGTTACAGTTATGGTATCAGAGCATAGGTTTATGATTCTGTAGACTTATTGGTTTAATCTTGTGATTATTTTGGAACAAGAGTGTGATCATTAGGAATTTTAGTGTTATAATTATTTGACCTTTCATAGTGTTTTTCAGGAGCGTGTAGGAATGATTGTTGCACTATCTTTTTGTTTGGTTTTGACCTTCAGGGATATTTAAAATCTTTACTTATGATATCTTGTTGTATTGCTTAGAGAAATGGCTCCACCAAGGAGGAACACAGGGAATGGTCAATTGGATGCCAAGAGAACCACTAATCTTTAGGCTATTATTGAAGCCATTGGGGGCTTAACTAATATAGTGCAACATCAAGTAGGAGCCACCAATCCGACTAGTGCTCTAGAGAAGTTTAGAAAGCTTGACCCTCCTGCTTTCAAGGGTACAAAGGATCCAATAGAGGCTGACAATTGGCTTAAGGAGATAGAAAGGCTCTTTAGAGCAATGGAGGTTAGTAATGAGCAACGAGTTATCCTTGGGAGAGAAGTTATGCATTGGAAGGTGATGCATTGGAATGGTGGGAATCCACAGAGAGGATACATGGGAGAGAAGTTATAACTTGGCAACATTTTGTTGAGCTCTTTCGTAAGAGGTATTTTCTTGATAGTCTGTTGGTGCAAAAGGAAGCTGAATTCATTCGCATAGCACAAGGTACTTAATCAGTGTATGAGTATGAGTGGAAATTTGCTGAATTATCCTGCTTTGCACCACACATGGTTGACACAGAAGCAAGGAAGGCTAGGCATTTTGAAAGGGGTTTAAGGGAGGAAATTCAAGGACCAGTTTCCATGTTCAAATTGGAAACATATGAAGAGGTGGTAGACCGAGCTCTCATAGCAGAGAGAAATTTCAATCGTCTCTTAAAGGCCAATGATCAAGAGAGAGAGCCAAATCAGAGTAATTTTCTTAAAGGAAAGTCTAGTGAAAGTTCATTCAAAAAGCAAGCGGTGCCCAATTCAAACAAGAAGGCACATAAGACTTGTCCAAGATGTGGAAAGGCTCATAGTGGAACATGTTATTTGGAGTCAAGAGCGTGTTTCAAATGTGGCAAAACTGGACACTTTATCAAAGATTTCCCAGATTTGAAGAGTGAGCCAATGGTTGAGCCTAAGGAGAGATTACCTACATACCCCTTGGTGAGAGGATCAGGTCCAAACGTAGTTCATGCATGTAGCTTTTTTTTCCTTTTCTTTTTTCTTTTTTTTATTGAAAAAAATGGGTACAAGACATGCTTACCAAAGGTCAAGACAAAATGGGGATTTTGGTCATACTTTCCAGAGGACCAACGATCTTGAATTTTGGATGTGCTTCACAGGGGTTCATTGAATTTGAATTTTGGACATGCTTCCCAGAGGTCCGATGAATTTAAATTTTGGATGTGCTTTCCAGAGGTCTAATGATTTGAAGTTTGGATGTGCTTCCTAAAGGTCCAATGGATTTGAATTTGGCATGCTTCCTAGAGGTCCGAAAATTTCTTGTAGAATTTTATTAATGCCAACGTGCATGGGTTTTGTACCTTAGTTCCTGCAAAATAAATATTTCCAGTTAATATTAAAGCTATTCATTGAAAACAATTGGACATACCAGGCCAATGCCCCTAGTTTGAGACATCTTGCATGCTTTGATGAATGCTGAGTGTGGATAGCTAACTTTATGTTGCGACCACTGGAGAAAATGGAAGGAGATCGCAATCTACCATTTGTTCTAGAGATTTTTTATTTTAAGCTGTGCTCAAGAGATTTTTCTTTTGAAGAATTGAAAATTTTTAATGAAGATTTGTTCATCAAGTTTTCCCTTGAAAATTTGTCTTGGAGATTTATCCTTTGAAGCTTTGATTTTCGAGATTTTTCCATTGAAGTTTTCAAAAACTTTTAATGAAGATTTGTTCATTGGAGATTTTTTCCTGTGAAGATTTACTCATTGGAGATTTTTCCTTGAAAATTTGAGATTTTTTTTTTCTTGAAGAGTTATCTTGAAGATTTATTTTTTGAACATTTGAAAAATTTTAAAGAAGATTTATTCATGGAGATTTTTCCTTTGAAATATGGAGATTTTTCCTTGAAGATTCATTCCGGGAATTTTTCCATTGCATTTTTGAAAATTTTTAATGAAGATTTGTTCATAGGAGATTTTTCCTTAGAAAATAGTTTTGGAGATTTTTCCTTTGATGATTTGAATATTTTTAATGAAGATTTATTCATTGGAGATTTTTCCTTTTGAAGATTTGTTCGTGGAGATTTTTCCTTGAAGATTTACTTTGGAGATTGAATTTTTGAAAAAATTTTAATGAAGATTTGTTCATGGAGATTTTTCTTTGAAGATTTATTCTAGAGATTTTTCCATTGAAGTTTTGGAATTTTTTAATGAAGATTTGAGCATTGGAGATTTTTCCTTTGGAATATGGTTTTGGAGATTTTTCCTTTGAAAAATGGAGATTCTTTTATGATAAAAAAGTGAAGAAGATGAAGATGGACTAGAAAATGATGAAAATTTATTCATGACGCAAGAGTGACGATGATTTTTTTTTTCTTTTTTTAAACCTAGACTTTGAATGAGAATAACTTTGGCTGGACATTGATGTGGATTGCTGGATAAGTCCTTGCTTAGTCCCTGTAAGAAGATAATTTCAATTAGCAATGGATTTTTTCATTGAAATGAATTGGTAGTACTTAGCCAATGCCCCTAGTTTGGGGCATATTCCATGCTTAGATTGAAGTTGAGTTCATTTGATGTTGTGACCATTAGGGAACATGAAAGAAGATACCATTGGGGAACATGAAAGAAGATCACGGTCTGCCATCATTGCTTCCTGCAAAATAGCTTTCTTTCTCTAGCTTGTTAGAAACCAATTATCATGAAAACATTTTTGGCCAATGCCCCTAGTGTGGACATGCTTGCAAAAAAAATGGATTGATGTCTCAAATGAAAACATGCTTTCATGCGAGAAGGACATATTTGCACACAGTATAAATAGGCCAATGCCCCAAGTTTGAGCATGCTTGATGCAAAGCAAATGAGCCTAGCCTAACATGCACCCAAACAATTTTGTCACATTATTTTGAATTTGTTCCCCAAGATTGTTTGGGTGATTGGGACCAAGCCTTTGAAAGGCTGCCTATGTACCTCTCTCATAGAGAATCAAGTCAAGACGTAGTTCAAGAGAACTAGATTTTGGAAAAGAATGATTTTTTTTTTTTTTTTTTGGGAAATGAGATTTCTCTCTATCTCTTTTTTTTTTTTTCTTTTGAAAAATTATCCCTTTTCCTTTTCGTTTTATGAATAAGAGGTGATCCTTTGAAAAAATATTTTGGTAAACCATGATGTTATGAGCCAAACTAATCTCTTTGATTAGGAAGGATCAAGATCATTAAACTCATGTAATCAAATTCGCTTATTTATTTTGAACACTGTTTGATTAAGTCTCCAAAGGCAATCAAGAAATGAAACATGATAATATTTAGGAACCACATTGTTGGGAGCAAACAAGGAGAGTGCTCCAAGTTTGAAAGTTTTTTTGAGTCATTTGAGGATTTGGGAATTTGAAATTTTTTTTGGCCTCAGACATATCATCCAAAGGGGTTTGATAATTTTAAGCATTTTTCCTTTTTAATTCAAGAGAAAATATTATTAGAGTTTAAGATGTGCCTATAACTAGCAAGACTTCAAGGAGGTCTTTACTCACAGGTTGTAATATAGGCCAAGTTTAGGTTATGAAATGAATGATATAAAAAGGCTCAAAATTCCCTATGATGTTCCCCCAAGTATGCATTACTCAAAATCAAGTATTGGAGGAGTTTTCCCATTTCTTCTTTGTCATCTTCTCACTATTCTTCATTGGTCACTTGTATCAACATTTGTTTTTATGCTCATTCATCTTGAATCATACCTCTAGAATTTCATCTTGTAAAATTCTTCTCCTTTTAGGTTGCATCTTCAAGTTTCCAACTTGGTGGGATTTACCCATTTTTTTCTTTTCTTTGGCCCTAATTTTCACCTAGGCCGCCCTTTCAAGTTTTCAACCTAGCGGGCTTTCTTTTCTTTTTCCTTTTATTTTTTCTTTATGTCTCTCATCTCTTGATTTAGTAAACTCTTTGGGGGATCTTTTGCCTTCCTTGTTTTTCTCAGCTTAAGTCATTTTGATGCACTCTCTAGACTTCTTTCTTGCCTCGATGTGCTTGCACATTTCTATGCTTGATAAATCTTTTCCTTTTTGATGAACTCTCTTTTAGATGAATCTAGTATTCCTCTTGGCATGATGAATTTTAGGCTCCTCAAACTTGATGCACACTTTTTTTTTTCCTTACATTGATGGAATTTCATTTCTCTTTCCTTGATTGAGTGAAACCTCATTTTTCTTTGATGATCTCTTATCTTTAGGTCAATGAATTCTCTACTTTTCTTTCATGTCTTCTAGGAGAGTTTTATCGATTAGCCTCAAAGTTACAAGGTTGAGTCCTCCTCAACATGAGATTTAAGTATGCATAACTTGATTTTTCTCACCCCAAGTTTAGATTTTAGCGGGTTCATGCAAAAAAAGGCTAAATGTTTGAAGGCTCAAATGGGCTAGCAATGGATAATGAACATTCTAGGTAATATGGAATAATCTTGTTTAACCAAAGACGGCCTCCCATCCCTATTGCTAGTAATGCTTGCTAGTAGGCACAGTGACTTGAGCTTTTTGAATTTTTTGTTTGATAGATTTTCTTTGATTGCCTTTTCAAACTATTTCTTCTTATATTCTAAGTCAAGTAGCAAAAGTCTTTACATAGATCAAATGAAATTAATCATTTCTTGGTACAAGTTGATTGCTCAGGCCTTTAAACATCAAGATGTAGAAAATGTTTTGTCCATGGAATCCTAATGTACCATTTTGTAAAAGAGCCTTTTTATTTATTTATTATTATTATTTTGTTTAATCTTGAAATCCTTGAAAGAAAAAATAAATTGGGCCTTTTTTGAAAAAGTCACTAGGAAGTTCAATGCCCCTTGTCCAAAGAATTTTTTTTGTTTGAAAAATTCTCTCTTTTTTTTTTTTTTTTTTTTTTGGGGGGGGGGGGGGAGATTTGGAAATCTTGATTTTCTTTTTCTTTTGTTTATTTTATTTTGGTAATGAACAAAATGAAACAAAAAAAAAAAAACATGAAAATGCACCAATCATGAAATTTATTGACCAACAAACTCTAAATATGCACCCAAAAAAAAAAAAAAAAGTTTTTGCTCAACAACTTGTGGAATTGAACTTAGGCAAAGTTTGATCAACCAATGGATGAAAATGGAGTGATAACTTTTTCATCAATTAGATTTTGAATGGCATGTCTTAGGTTGATGCACTTGTTTATTTGATGGCCAGGTTCTTGATGATATTTGCAAAACTCATGTGGCTTGTACCCTTTTGGTAGTGGGCTTGGATGAAGGCGAGGGTCAAGTGGGTTGAGACATCCCTCAATTTTGAGCCTTTCAAACAATTGGCTCATGGGTATGTGGAGTTTATTGAACTTCCTTCGAGGCCTGGGTTTGGCAATCGATGATGCTTAAGAATCTACAACATTGACTGCTTCCTCATTGGTGGTGTGGGCTACCACTTTCTTAGAAGTGTAGCTTCCTTCATTGACAGCATCTTCCACTTGAGTACCAGCTATGATCAAGGCTTTGAAGTTGGGAAAGTATTGGGCAAAGAGGTTTTTGGTATATGGGCAACAAATTTTTCACCACAATTTGAATTTGCTCTTCTTTGTTAGGCCTATTTGTCATTTCGGCTGCTTTTGCCCTCCATCTTGTGATGAAGACTAAGAAAGTTTCCTTCAGCTTTTGCTTGGTTGTCTCCAAATTACGCCTAGTAATGTCCACTTCGGTATTGTATTTGTATTGCTTATAGAACTCATTGCCAATGTCCTCCCAAGTATGGATTAAAGAGTCTTCAAGTTTCAAAAACCAACGGAATGCAGCACCAGTAAGTGTGTTTTGGCACATTTGAGCCAAAAGTTCTTCAGTAGCTCCCAAGGATTGGAGGGCCCTTGTGTACATCTTCAAATGGGCTTTGGGGCAGCCTGTCCCATCAAACTTGTCCAAGCTTGGCATCTTGAATTTTGATGGAGCTCTTACTTATGGGAAGAGAGAAAGAGAATGGAAGTTCATGGCATCTTCCTTCCACTGAAACTTTTGAAATGGTTGTTCCGTTTGATCTAAGCGCTCCTTCAACTTTTTCTCACTTTCAGTCAATTATGGGCCTTGAACTTCATTCTCATCATTTTGGAAAGTGGCAATATCTTTTCCTTTGAGTTTTTGACTCAAAGTGTTGAACACTTCGTGAAGTCGGGCTTGCCTCACCACCAAAGTTTTGAACAATTCATGGAAGCTAGTCAAGGGCTCATTCGATGTATTCTCTTCAACCATGGCTACAAGGAATGAGTTTGGGTTGGCAAATGAATTTGGCGATGAGCTTGGTTGACTTGAGCTTGAACTTTAAAGGCCTGAACCTTCACTTGATTGTACTTGCACTAGGAAAACGGCATGCACACACGTTATATTCTCTCTAGAAAAAAATATTGGGCCTCCATGTCAAGTAGAGTTCAATCATAGGCTTTTGTTCTTAAGTATTTTCATAGCATACATGGTTCAAACAATTATGATAGGCTTAAGCTTTGGACTTGAGCTTATCGTGGTTCAAACAACGGCCAAACACATGCATAATGCAATGCAACGTACTTGGACCAACCTAAAGGTAAGTTCTATGGGTCATTACAATATGGGTAGAAGGTAGGTTAAAGGTCCCCACAAGTTAGGACGTCATACCTCCCAACTTGTGATGCCAAGAGCGCCGCATTAGTTAGAACGGTACAATTAGTCCCTATGAACCACCATGGCATAACCATGATGATCATTGTCACGGTGGGTGGTAGGTTCACTGTTAGGTATATGAGTCTCAGGAAGACCACAATCCACGGTTAATACTACCGGGCTTCTGAGCTTGCACGCAAATAAAATAAATTTTATTCAAGCAAATGATGCATGGCATGCAATATAATGACATATTAGACATATTATATACAAAAAAAAAAAAAAAAAAAAAACAATAAACAAACAATGATATGGTTGGCCACCATAACCTAATTGAAGCCTAGCCCTCAATATCCTTAGTGGAGTCGCCACTACGAGAGACCGCGCCCTTGGCCCATTTTTTGGTGTTAGGCCAAACTCACGTGAATGGGGGACTCGTATTATTGCTTCTTAAAATGAAGGTTCAACTGATTATATTTTCCCCTTTAAATTAAGGGTTTTATAATGGAGTTGCCACTTATTTAATTATTGAGATAAATAAGAAAACCAAAATTGAAAAATTCTTCATTTTATTGATTTGCAAATGAATTTACATTGATCATAAGAAATTACATGGCTTTAGTCCTAGATACAATATAAGATAAAGGACATGGCTTTGTTTCCTAGTTACAATGTAGAAATTGAAAATTACAAGAATAAGCATTGATCTATCAACCCTTGATCTAAACTCGGAGCCTATGTTACAAGGTAGGAAGGTGTTAGGCATCTACCATGCCTGGTGAAACCGATCTTTTAAACTATGGTGGCCAACATTCAGATCATATCATCCAATATGTTATTAATCAATTTGCATGTTGAATTTAATGTGCGCGCATGTGATAAACCCTAATTCAATTTATTAAACATTGCATTTGGATTGGAAAATAAATTATAGTGAATGTGTGTAGATGTTGATATCCTAGATTCAATGATTTGAGAGAATTATGAAACAAACATGTTTTTCAAAAAAAAATTATGTGGATTTAAGATCAAAGCTAGTGTTATGCATAAACATGTAATGAATAACCAAGAACATGTGAAGAATACATATGAACATTTAAGAACATTTAAACATATTCAAGGAATTTAAATAGATATTAGCATGCTCTAATCTTAATCTCATCATGTTAATATAAAAATAAATAAATAAATAAATAAATATATATATATATATTTAAAAAAAAAAAAGTTAGGAAAATGGATTATACCTTCATGCAAGATCCACACAATGGAGGAGGAGACTCTTGGTGGAGGTCTTAAGGGTGGAATAGAAAAAAAGAGCTAGGAGAGGGAGAGTAAGTCTCACTCAATACCTTGAGTCTCAAGAAGACCAAGATATGACAAGATTACTCTACTTCACTAGAACTCAAGAGAGGAGAAGAGAGGATATTTCGATGTCTTGAAATGGATGAGAGGCCGGGGGGGGGGGGGGGGGGGGGGTTTATTTAATAGTGATGAAGAAAATATGAATGGAAGGTCATTTATTGAGGGATAACAAAGGATAAAAAAGAATCATGAACCTAGACCCTATTTTAGACTTTGGGGAAAGCTAGTGCATTACATGTAGAGATTGGTGGCAGTGTTGAGCAAGCAAAATTCGGTTTTCCCATAACTACTACAACCTGAAGAGCCTAATTCAAAAAATCATATCTTACTCAATTTCGATCGGAATTGTCTCATTCTATTGCTCAAATTGAAGCCCTGATTTCTGGTTTCTGGGAAAATTATCCTCATTCACAGATTCAAAATATTCTGAGAGATATCAACGAAATGGTAAGTAGAGGTCATTTGTTAGAAAATAATTTCAACACAATTAACATTAATAGGTCCCAAATTAGTTTCTAATTAACATTAATAAGCTCCAATCACTCCCGTATTAGTTTGCACAAATTACTCGTTGAATAATTAATGTTTGACTATCTAATTAATTAAGTTTGTGCAACTTTACCAAAAAATGTATTCCTAGCCAATCAAAATATAACACGTCATTAATCTCAAATTGATTATAATTCTAACCAATTGGAATCAATTGTTCATAATCACATATTGTCGGACTCAATTTGTGATAGCGGATCTTAGCCATTAAAATTTGATTTGATGATAACTTTCAATCCGATTAGGTCTTATGACTAGTCAATTTAATCGTTACAACATCAAGATCATTTTGATGAAATGAAATTAAGGATCTAATGGCCACAATTAAGATGCCTATTTTCAAGGTGAAATTACCCTTTTACCCTCTATGCGAGGTTAAATGCAGGTTGTAAAATGGGGTGTCAACACAAATTGGTGAGGATCAAAGCATAAATGTAATCAGATAATTACATAAATATCAAATTGAGGTGAATGAAAATTTTGACATATAAAAAAAAAAAAGGCCTTTTGACATTTAATCTATCATTTAGTAAAGAAATCAAAATGTAAGACAGTTAACACTGATTGATTATTGATTAAAATAATAATTATTCCCAAAACTATTTAATCAAACTATTTCAATTTTTCCATATATTTTTCATGATTCTCAAGAACCATGAATAGCATAAAATAAATAAAAAATAAAAAAATGAATGAAAAAAAGTGAATATGAAATTATGAAGAAAAAATGGTAAAGTAATGAGGCGAGCAATTGAACAAAAGTGAAATGATAGGATAAAAAATGAAATGTAAAAAGTCGGGGGAAAATGATCATACCTTTATTCGGTGCGTGCTTGAATCAAATTTTTCTTTGGATTTTTTTCCCACTTTAAATTATAGATCCAATATGAAATAAATTTTTATTCTAAAAAAAAAAAAATTGTTTTACGCTCCTCGCTAGTAGGAGCTCTCTCTCTCTCTCGTTAGTGAGAGATATCCCTTCCTTAGGGTTACTAAGGGTTTGATTTTTCTTTTCTTTTCATAGTTACACTACCATGGCAGAAGAAGTCTCAAGTATACTGGAGAACATGCGATTGACTACAGAGGAAGAGGAGACTATCGAGATTCCGGATGAAGGAAGAAAAGAAGGACTGGAGAATTGTGCACTCAGTTGGATTGGGAAGTTCCTTACTTGTCACCCCTTCAATAAGAGGGCGGCTATAACTACATTGAAAAGAGCCTGGGGATTGGAGGAGGCTGAACAGATTGTTAAGGTGGGAACAAATTTATTTCAACTCAAATTCCAATCTGAGTTTGAGATGAATCGGGTGCTTAAGGGTGGGCCGTGGACTTTCAATAACTAGGTTCTAATGTTGCTTCAATGGAAAGTAGGGATGACGACGGACAATGTCAAGTTTGATTCAGTTTCTCTTTGGGTACAAATATGGGGCGCCCCTTTTGATTTGGTGTCGCCTAAAGTGGCAGAGGCTGTGGGAAGTAAACTGGGGTTGGTGGTTAAGGTGGAGAAGAAACAGAAATTGGAGGGGTAGAGCTATTTTATGAGGGTTAAAGTTGTTGTTCCGTTAGAAAAACCAATTTGAAGGGGTGCATTCTTGGCTGGCTCAGAGGGTATGAGGCATTGGGTTACCTTCAAGTATGAAAGGCTCCCCTTGTTTTGCCATTATTGTGGACTACAGGGGCATGACTTAAAGCACTGTGCCTCATATTTCGTAGCAACTAAGAATGAGAGGGAGGTAAGCTGTCAATACAGGGACTGGTTAAAGGCTATGGGTGGCTAGAATTGTTCCCCGCCTCGCAGGAATTTTACAAGGGACGAAGCAGGTGGGGAGGATCACCGAGATGAGAATCGGACTACTTAAGCTAGTCACGTAACAGAGGCGGCAAACAGTGGGGATAAGGTACCAAGGCCTAGTGAACAAGATGCGTTACGTAAGGAAATGCATAATGGAAATCAAGGAGTAGATGGGGAATTGCTCGACGTGGCACCCGAGATTAATAGGATAGGTGCTGCAAATAAGGAAGGGACAAGTTTTGGTGTAACTGATACAATAAGCACGGGTTTAATTTCAAAAGCTGGGTGTGGTACTAAAGGGGAGGATCCCATGCACGTGGTTAGTGTGGATGTTGGAAATGGGCCTCAAAGCCTAAAAATAAAAGCAACGTGGACTAGGCTAAGGCGCATGGAAATTGGGCCTGTGGAACTTATCAAGGAAAGGGCTAAAGTTTGTTTTGGGGAAGAGAAGTACAAATAGAGAAGGCAGCAACCAAGTTGAGGATGAACAAATTGAAGTTGTGAAGAGGGGGAAAAGCAATGTGGAATCTAATTCAAGGGAATCGGCGGGGGTGCCCATGCACCCTTGCTGGTCACAATGAAACTCCTCAGCTGGAACTACCAAGGGCTTGGAAACTCTTGGACAGTTCGAAGCCTTCACAAGTTAGTGAGGGATCAAGCTCCCACAGTTTGTTTCCTAATGGAGACTAGACTGGATAAAGAAGGTTTTGCTAATCATGGTAGGGAATTTCCTTTTCCAAATAATTTCATTGTAAAGAAGCCTTATTCTGGGGGAGGTTTAGCATTGTTATGGAAATCTGAAGTTTGGTTAGATGTTATTAATTTTACAGAGAATCACATATTAGCAAAGGTGGTTGAGGATGATGGTTTCACTTGGTTTTTGACTGGGTTCTATGGGTGGCCAGAAGCAAGTGAGAAAAAGAAGTCCTGGGCACTTTTATCACATATTTCCTTGTTTATGGATGGGCCGTGGTGTTGTATAGGTGACTTCAATGCGATTTTGCATCAGTCTGAAAAGCAAAGTAGACATCCACCTTAGTATAAACAGATGGAAGAGTTTCAGGCAACATTGGAGTTGTGTAATTTATTTGATCTAGGCTTCCAAGGGTACAAATTTACATGGAATAACAAAAGACCGGGGGTAGCTAATACTAGAGAAAGATTGGATCAGGCCGTTGCAAACCGTGAGTGGAAGGAAAAGTTTTCAGCTAGTACTCTCACCCACTGGTTCAGCCATGCATCTGACCATGTTCGATTTTTCTTCGGACAGGAACTGACTGTGATTTCAGGGGAGGTGGGCCTCGTGGTTATAGGTTTGAAGAATCTTGGCTGATGTGGGATGATTGTGAAGGAGTGGTTATGGATTCTTGGGCTAATTCGGGTGGTGAGGTTGCTGGGCTACGTGCAATGATGGACAAGATTAAGGGGTGTGAGGCGGATTTATTGGCTTGGGGTTCGGCCAAAACAGCTCCTACTGTGGATGAAATAAAAATGTTAACTAAAAAGATTGAAGAGATGGATGAAGAAGAGTTAACGGAGGAGAGTAGGGAGGAGGTCTTGGTAGCAAGCAAAAAATTGGATGATCTTCTTCTTAAGCAGGAAATGTTTTGGGCGCAACGATCTCGGGTATCCTGGTTGAAGCATGGAGATAGGAATACAAAGTTTTTCCATTCGAAAGCTTCCCAAAGGTGCAAGAGGAATTTCATTCATGGTATTCAAAACCAACATGGTAATTGGGTGGAGGATATTGGAGAGGTGGCAGAGGTGGCTATTAATTATTTTGAGACAATTTTTCACTCAGGTACCTGTGAAAGAATGGAAGAATGTCTCAACACAGTTCCCCAAAGGATGACTAAAGATATGAAGGAAGAGTTGTCTAGGCCGTATAGTGTGGAGGAAGTAAAAGCAACATTATTTCAAATGGGACCTACTAAAGCTCCAGGACCCGATGGTATGAATGCTCTTTTTTATCAAAAGTTCTGGCATATAGTTAGTAATGATATTAGTTCTGCTATGTTGGATTTTCTAAATTCTGGAATTATGATACCTAAAATAAATTATACTCATATTGTTCTTATTCCAAAAGTTAAGTCACTAGAGAAGATGACAAATTTCAGACCCATTAGCTTGTGCAACGTAATTTACAAAATAATTTCTAAAGTGCTTGCTAATAGACTGAAAACTATTTTACCCCAGTTGATCTCCCCCACCCAGAGTGCTTTTGTGCGAGGAAGACTTATCACTGATAATGTGTTGCTAGCTTATGAAACCTTACATGCCATGCATGGGAGAAAAAAGGGGAAGAAAGGAGCCCTAGCTTTGAAACTTGATGTCACTAAGGCTTGTGACCGAGTGGAGTGGGATTTTTTGAGGGGTATGATGATTAGACTGGGATTTCTAGAGGAATGGATTAATAAGGTGATGAGTTGTGTCACCACTCCTTCGTTCTCAGTTCAGATTAATGGTAAAGCATATGGAAATATTATCCCTTCGAGAGGGCTTCGCCAAGGGGACAATTTATCACCTTATCTGTTTCTTTTGTGTGCAAAAGGGTTTACGTCTTTTCTTTCCAAAGCAGAATCTGAGGGGCGGCTTCATGGGGTCCAAATTTGCATAAGGGCTCCTTATATTTCTAAGTTGCTATTTGCAGATGATTCATTAATTTTCTGCCAGGCAAATCAGGAAGAAGTGTAGGTGATCTCTAATACATTGCAATTGTATGCAGAAGCCTCTAGACAATGCATTAATTTTGAAAAGTCATCTGCATATTTTAGTTGTAATACTTCTAAGAGACAGAGGCAATGGATCAAGCAAGCTTTGGTTAGGGAAGTGGATAGATTTGATTCTTATTTGGGTTTGCCGACTTTGGTTGGGAGGGCCAAATACCAAACTTTTGCATATCTTAAGGAGCGGGTGTGGAAAAAACTTCAGGGGTGGAAAGGCAGAACGCTATCTCGTGTTGGAAAAGAAGTACTTATCAAAGCTGTGGCCCAATCAATTCCAACATATACTATGGGAGTGTTCTTGTTACCGGGAAAGCTTTGCAATGAGTTAGATGCACTTTGTGCACGATTTTGGTGGGGGCAAACCAGTGATGAACGGAAAATTCAATGGAAGAGTTGGAATTTTTTTGACAAAATCAAAGAAGGAGCTTTAATCTAGCTATGCTGGCAAAGCAAGGATGGAGGCTGAGCCAAGACCAAAACTCACTCTTATCTAGGTGTTTCAAGGCCAAGTACTATCCAAGATGTAGCTTCATGGAGGCGGCTAACTGTCCTAACAGTTCCTATGTTTGGAAGAGTGTGTTGGCTGCTCAAAATATTCTAAAAACAGGTTGCTATTGGAGGGTGGGCACAGGTTCTTCAATACGAGTGATGGAGGACAAGTGGATATTAAATCATCCAGAGAATAAGATGATATTTCCAACTGAAAATGATGAATGGGAATGGAGAGTCTCAGATTTAATTGATTGGAGTGTGCACCAATGGGATAGAGAGAGGATATACATGTGTTTCAATCAGTTTGATGCTGAGGCAATCCTTAAAATACTGTTGAGTAGGAGACAAGTACAAGATAGATTGGTGTGCAAGTTTTGTCATAATGGGAAGTATGAGGTTAAGTCGGGTTATCATGTGGCTCGTATGTTAGATGGAGATACCAATGGGAGGGAAGAGAGTTCAGTCCCGAGGAGAGACCACCGAGTCTAGAACCAACTTTGGCAACTCCATGTGCCTAGCAAAATCAAAGTTTTTGGCTAGGGGGCTTGCCTTAATATTCTACAGTCAAAGGTGAACCTAGCTTGACGACATGTGCTGCAAGAAGATAGGTGTGCATTATGCAAACGGTGCCCGGAGACGGTAATCCATGCAATATGGGATTGTAGTGCTGCTGAAGACATTTGGGCTGGGTCCACTGCTCAGACACAGAAGTGTAGTGGAGAGTTTGATAACTTTATGCAGCTTTTTCAATCTATGATGGCCAAACTATCAGTTAAGGAGCTTGAGACTTTTTTAGTCCAATGTTGGCTCATTTGGCATTGTAGGAACTCGTTGTTATATGGTAGTAGCATGCAACATTTTGTGCAATTAAACAAGAGAGCCACAAATTTTCTAAAGGAGTACCGAGATGCTCAATGTTCACTAGCAGTTGGTTCGGCCTCTCCTGCCTGATTTTCTACAGAATTGGAAGCCTCCAACGGGTCAGTTGTATAAGCTGAATTTTGATTCGGCTACTTTCGCTAATGGATCAAGGGTTAGTGCGGTGATTTGCAACGCTACTGGGGAGGTTATGGCAGCGTTATCGACGAGGGGTGAAGCTATGACTGACAATGAGGAAGCGGAAGTGCTGGCCTGCCAGAAAGCTATGGATGCAAGGTTCTCGAAACTGATTGTGGAAGGGGATAACTCGGCGGTTATGTAATCTGCTTCGTCCACTAATCCAAACTGGTCACGCTTGGGGGTGATTTATGATGATATTAGATGTTTAACAACAGGTCTTTGTTATGTGTCTTTTAATTGTATTCGGCGTAGTGCCAATTCGGTAGCCCATTCCCTAGCTCGATATGCTAATGTTCTAGATGAGGAAGTGGTGTGGTTGGAAGATTCCCCACCACCAGCCCGTGATGCTTTGTACTTTGACTCTTCTTTTTTAAATGAATGAAGTTTGTTTGGGTTTTCCAAAAAAAAAAAACCATACCCTAATCCAACGAACGTGAAGTCATACTAATCCCGTATACTATTCCAATATTATTATTATTATTATTATTTTGGAGAATCAAATACTATCCCAAAATCAGAATAGCTAAGCACATAACCAAAAAAAAAAAATAGTTCAAATATGCTCATTATTTTTTTCAAATAAAAAATCAAATACTTATGCACTTTCAAGGTAAATATGAATGAAAATTTGGACTGATAAGAGACATCTAATCAAGTTAGAAACCATTATCAAACAACATGAAAAATATAGAAAAACCCACCTAGCATCAAGATCATAGGCACAAAATGAAGGAATAGGAGATATGGTGCAATCAAGAGGGAAAATATTGAGTGCTGGGTGCGGTAGTTTTCCTATTTTAAAAATGATCATATCTTATCCAATTGATGATAATAGTTTTAAATGTGAAGGTTTTTCAAAGAACGTGGAGTTTTTTTTTTTTTTTTTTTTTAAATAAAGTTTTAAACGTGATTTTAACTTTTGAATTTGGCATTAGAAAAAAAAAAAAGTTGGAGGGATGGAGATTAGTGATAATCATTAAACAATTGAGAAACTGAATTATAACTCAAATAGAGAAGTTTCCAGCGGTTTTAATTTTTGAAGTAGATATATATCCCCAAAAATTTAGTTGTGATAAACTTAAAGAGATTTGAATTTTTGTAGTGGGGGAGTAGAAGTTTATCTAAACTCAAGGATTTTAAAAATTGGTAGTATGACTTATTTTCCCCTTAATAATTACAATTTACTAACTTTTTAACTCTTACATTTTGTTTGTAAGGGTAATTTAGTTTGTAAGTAGTATAGATTAGTGGTATAGATTTGTTTGAGATTAAAACTAAAAAAGAAAAAAAAAGGTGCTTGATTATTATTTTTTTTTTTTGGGATAGAACCATTATTATTATTATTATTATTTTTATTATTATTTTGTTGATAGGAATTGGATAGAACCATTCTTGATAAGAGTTTTTATTTTTTATTTTTATTTTTTTTAATTTTTTTTTCTAATTTAAAGTAACCAAGAGTAATTTTTTTAAGGATAATTCAGAGTATTTGCATTCAAATAGGAAACAAACTTATCAAATAGAGAATAGATGGATTTGAATTCTAACATGTAGCGAGATGAATGTGATTATAGGGTCTTCGATAGTTTGAATAATGTTAAATTATGCTTTTAACCTTTTTGTTGTCTTTTATAGCAAATAAAATTAAACTAAAGCGTATATTATTTTAAAATTTGTATGAGGATATTTTGGTATGACAAAAATTGAAAACGAAACAGGAAAATTCTCTTATTAGTAATATAGAATAGATATAGCATGATTTTGAGAATTTCGTATTTATTGTTATATCTTCTATTTTCTACTTTTTTTTCTTCTCATCTTATGTTATTGATGATCAAGATCCTATAGAGTTCCTAGGATTCTCTACTACATAAAGTTTTTTAAATCCTTACCTTCCTTTTAAAATAAAAGGTCAAGATTTTGACACATCATCCATCCACCAAATAATGATTTCCAAACAAAAACAAAAAAAAAGTCAACATTATTCACCGGTTTCCATTTAATAAAAAACAAACGACGAAGCTATAACTTAGTTTCTCCCCCCATCGGTCCCACAGCCGATCTTCTCCGAGTTGTATTCTACTCTAGGTTGAAGGTACAATTTTTAGTATTTGAAAGCAATTCCCACTGGGAAAAGAAAAGCCTAACCATTAAATTTATGCATTAAATTAATACCTACTTGAAAATTTAGAGCATTAAAAACCTAGAACGTTGCTACTCTTTGAACTAAAACCCACCTCAAAATTTCCAATATTAGATAAGCACCTGAGATTACTTGGATCAAAACTCAATCTAGCCTTTTGTGCTTTTTTGGTTTCTCCTGGCTTTAATCATTAATCAAACTCTTTTCTTTTAGTTTTGCTTGCTTTCTTATTGATTTGATGTGAAATTTGTTCAATAAAAAAAATATATAGTATGGGTTTGGTTGAAATTTTTTTATTACTTGAAGAATGGCTGTGTTTGCTTTCTTTTGCAAAACCGTCCACAGTGGTGATTTCATTCCATTAATATTTTCCTCATAAATTTGGTAAGGTGAATAAATTTGAAATTTTTTTTATGGCATTAAATAATGGTTATGGTATTGGATTGATAATATGGCAGAATCTTAGTCTTTTATTTTAAAAAGAATGTGATGATATAAAGAACTCTACATTGATCTTGTTATTCAACATTTACATTCAATCACATCTTCCATACTATTTCTTCCTCAAAAAAAAAAAAAAAAAAAAATCTTCCGCACTATTAAATTATTTATGTTTTTTCTTTTTCTTTTTAAAAATTAAACATAGAATATTTTATTTGAAGTAAATAAAAATGTCCTAAAAAATTGTACTCATTTTTTCTTTTACATTTACACTTTGTCCAACCTTTCTCCTTTCCTTTATCTTTTCATCTCTCCATTACCCTCCACCTTAATATCACTCTTTTCCTTTCCCTTTATCTTCCTCTATTTTGTTTCTTTTTTTTTCTCATCATCTAAGTGTAAATTTGTCATTCTCTCTTCCATTCTATATATAATTTTACCCCCACAAAAAATGTTATTTCTCTCTCAATTTTTTGGTGGATTTTTATTTTTATTTTTCTTATATCTTTCTTTAGGTTGATAAATTTTTGTGTTCTTTATAATTTTACTTTAGGTTGATGCGATTTAGTTTTGTATTTTATTTATTTATTTATTTTTCTCTTTGATTGTTAAATGTTATTTTATGTTGCATTTTAATTTTTAAAGATAGTATATAAGAATATAATAATATTCTATTACATGGCATGATTTAGATAATTTGGTATTTATTGTTATATCTTCTACTTTTACTTTTTTTTTCTTCCCATCTTGTTTTATTCAAAATTTAAATTCAGTGACATCTTCCATATCATTAAATTATTTATATTTTCTCTCATTTTTATTTTAAAAAATTAAATATTTAATATTTAACTTAAATTCAATAAATAAAATTGTCCTTCTAAAGTGGAGTAATGCTAAGGACACACTCATTCTGAAAGTCAATACATCGAAGAAAAAATGTAATACAAAACAAATGCTTATTGAGAAACACTAAATTAAAAAAAATATATTGAGGATATCAAACCAAATATAACATAAAGAAACTAATAGTTATGAATATACTAACTTAAGGGTAACAAAATTAAATGAAAAAAAATAATACTACAATGCATGTTTAATGCAATATAATCATCATCAAATTTTGGAAAACAATAGATTGCCAATGGAGAGAGAGAGAGAGAGAGGTTTGTGGTAAAGAAAAAAAAAACAATTCAAAGTAATGAAGAGTAGATAAAAAAAATAAAAAATAAAAATCAAATCTCAATTAGTAACTGTTAATTGGAAAACAAAGAGGTTGTAAGGAGAAGTAAAAAAAATAAAATAGATATGACCATATGGAGAATATTAAAATTTTTAAAGTGCAATAAAATCAACGGTTACACTAACTTAAAAAATTAAATCAATAATCAATAATGAAATACAATCATAGTACTACATTTAAACTTGAATCTAATCAAACCCTAATCATGGAAACCATATTTCCATTCATAACTAAAAGGAGATGTTCTCTTATAATAATAGAAATTACATAAGAAATAAAGTTAGAAAATTTTAAAATCGCTTTTTTGACATTTTATTTAACCTTATATATATATATATATATATATATATATATATATATATAATCTTCATACAACATTACATTTAAAAATCTAATAAACGATGTTACATCTCATTTAACGCCTCTGTTATGCAAATCATCAGCCAGTAAATATATAATAGTAATGCTAAGAAACTTTACAAATGGGAATCATGAAAAAAAAAAATGATAAAGCTAATTAGCTACTATTATTATGGAATAGTAGTCTATGATTTTACACATCTAAAAAAGTCAAATAAATAGAGTTTTCTTAAGGTATATGTAAAATTCACATTAAAAAAGAATGTAAAGGTTTAAAAAAAGGAGCAAAACTTAGGTACAATACTTATGTGATGTTCCTTAGATTCCTCTCTTAAAATTCTGCCATGTGGCTTTTTTCTCATGAGATGGAAGTGTATTTTTTAGTTAAGTAGCTACATGTTTGAATTTTAAGAAGAAAACCTTTTGGACAACACTTAAAATACCGTACATAAGTTTTGCTCTAAAAAAGAAGATATATATAAGGTTTTTATTAACTTAAAAGATAATGAAAAATCAATTGTTAATAACTAAAACAACAACAACAACAACAACAACAATAATAATATATTTAATGACATCACCCTAAAAAAAATTATCTTGCACAATGCGCAGGTCTACGACTAGTTGAACATAAATAATAAAGCATTATTAAAAAAAAAAAAAAAATACTTTATTAATTATTCCAGAGCATGCATGTATAAACTAATTCAGTCCCATCTCTGCATATACCTCATGCAACCAAACAATCTGAAAAACCCTACAGCTAGTGCATCTCACCTTCATAAAATTTCTAACATAAATGAAAATACTTAAAGTGAAGAATTTTATTACTCAAGGAATTGATTACAAATCAAGGGTTACAAACTGAAATAATAGTCTATGTTTAACATATAGAGAAATTAAGTGTTGTGAAACAGAGAGGCAATTAATTTGAGATGAAATCATACTCTAATCTAATCTAATCTAAGTATATATATGTGAAGCTCCTTATTGGAGACTTGAACTTCGACCCTTGCACCCCCTCTCTACACTCCATAAGTATTTATATTTGTGGAGTAATTATCACACTGTCAAGGGTGCATAGTGGTCAAACTATGTTACTTGAAACCACATCAATCTATTAAATTCTTAGTTGAGTTGGAAGTTTTCACGTGAGCCTCTTAATTAACATGCATGAATAACATTAATTTAGTCATCATCTTTTCTCTTTTTGAGATAGTTACAATTTGCCACTAATCGCGAATTTTCCCTACCCCTTTTAATTCCCCATGCACTTTATATATACATGAAAAGGTATCAATTAAACTACAAGACTCTTGACAATTTAGTCATCATCTAGTTTATGGTCACTCTGAGTGTTTCCACCTTTCAAATGAAGTTTAAATTAATTTAGTATTTCATAATTTGAGACTTTGGGTGCTTTATTTTGTTCTTATTAAATATTTTTTTAACAAATTTTCATTTTAATTCTTATAACACTTTTTTATAAGCTTAACTCTCTCTTTGGCAATCATATTTTACTTTTATCTCTCTCTCTCTCTGTCTCGTTATTGTTCTTAAATTGATTCTCATCTCCATAACCTATAATTTCTATGTTGATTAAAAATTCTAACTTATTATAATTCAAATGTTTATCTAATAGAATTCTTTTAACTATCAAAGTATTAAGTTTAATTATTAACTTTTTGTTAAGGATATATATATATATATATAGACACATTTTTTTTTTCTTATCAATTTTTTATGACCAATTCTTCTTCATCTTCCCTTTCTTATTTTTATTTATTATTATTATTTATGAATAATGATATATTATAAAGAAAGAGAGGGTTTCTGCTCATCTCTAACTCCAGGGGGAAGAACTCAAGAAGAAATATAGTAACTTCATGGACAAGAACCCAAGAAGAAGTATAGAATGGAGATGGGTCCATCCTAATTACATATATAAGACAACCCAATAGGCCACATTGTGAGACAAAACATTATATTCCTAAGAACAAAAATGAAATCCTGTCAAGACAGGGAGTCTAAGGGCCCTTTCAATTCAGAGAAGAAATGAAGAAAAAAGTAAGGGAAGAGGAATGCAGATACAACAAAGCTTCAATAACACATTTGAAATCTCCTTAGAAAATTACATATTGAAGTTTGTATTGAACAGCAAGTTTAATTGCTTGGAAAACTATTTGGGCTTCTCCCTGAGTCGGGTTTGTAGAAGGGAAGATGCACAACATCACCATATTCATTCGGACACAGCTATAACAAATAGCAACTATTGCTCTCAATTTCTATATTTCCATTTTCAATCCCAGGATTTTTTTTTTTTTTTTTAAATAAAAAAATCCTGGCCATGACATGCTAATCCTGTTAGCCAAAACAAATATACAGTGATCCATCTTGCAGTGCTTCCCCTCTCTCTCTCTCTCTCTCTCTCTCTCTCTCTCTCTATATATATATATATATATATACATAACGGGTCCAAATTAAATCTTTGATAACCTTAAGTAGTCAGAACAATTTATAACTTCAACATATTCAAGCCAAAACTACACAAACGTTGATACTATCAAATATTTTCTCTTCTTTATTGTTATAAAAGTTAAGTTTATTTTCCTCCCTGGTTTGGGTTGGATTTCTTTTCCAGTGAGAGATATCTCAGAATATAACAGACGAGGTCTTACGCACACAGATTTGTGCGACCTCGTTGTGGTCATTACTGTTTATCTATTTTGAATCAAGTCCATCTGACGAGAAACAAAGGAAAACAAAAAATAGGTAGGATTTGAGCCATTCTTGAAGTAGAATAAAAATCGTATTATCATAGTGGGAAGACAAAAGATGTACTACTTGGTACTCTTATCAACCTACTTTTAATAGAACCTAATATAGTCAGAATAAAACTAAACTGGACTTAGTTATGTAAATTTTACATTGTAGACTAAACATATAGAAATTTGTTAATGCAAGATTTGGAGCTGACACCACCATAGAAGATTGAAGTAAGATTCACTTTGACTTGATATATAGATCCCTAACACATTCTCTCTTCACAATGTCCCTTAGTGAACCATAGCTTGCAACATAAGTGACAGCATCCCAGATGGACGAAACTCCTTTTATCTCAATTTTGCCAAATTTCTTCAATCTTGGATCATACAACTCCAAATTCTTGTCATCACGTAAGATCAAAATGTTTCCATCCTTCAAAATCATCATGGTCTAATTTCACGAAAATCTGGCTCAAGTGAGTTTCTAGCGATTACAACTTGCTTAGTCCATGACTCCCCTACTCCATATATCTTCATCACCCAGATGTCAAGATTGAGACCAGAATAAATGTTACATATATAGAGAAAACCCCCTAAAATCCCCAGCATCATCCCTTCCCGGTTTTCGTCAAAGTCAGGAGGTGGCGAAATTGGCCTTAGTTTTTCACTATCAATGTCAAAAGCACATATTAATTTTGAGTTTGGGATCTCATCATTGGCAATCCAGTGAATAGCACCATTGAGCGGAACGCCATAGAATTCCTTATTAGCCGGGAATGGGGGTTTCCCTATTCTTCTCCACTTGTTAGTTCCAAGAGTGAAAATTTCGCCCAATGACTCATAGTGTTCATTAGGATGAGACACCTTCTTCTTAATAACTCTTATCACCTTGTCTTGATTGGTTACTGGACTAAAACCAAACCCGTTAACCGCCTCAACCTTTGTGACATGTCGTCTTTCCATCTTGAGTTTCGGAGGAGAATGAACGTAATCACCAGTCATAGGATTGACAACATACAAACTTTTTGTGGAATCTAAATCATACAAAGCAAACCATTACAACAGCCCACTATTTGCAAGCGAGAACGGTTTGGAAGGTTTGCCTTGGTGTAATTGAATTTCATGACTTGTTCATGATGACCAGTTTCAAGCTCAACCAAGTAGATATCGCTCTGGCACCGCTCGTTTGTGCCTCGAAACACGACAGTGTCACGTACCCTTGCGCTTTGCAGAACATCAGAGTCTTGGCCTGAGAGTAAGTTGTGCCAAGTTTTGCATACGCACCTGCACTGAAAGATTTTCTTCATAGGCAGTCGCGAGAGGATGTCACTGGTTAGGACGTAGGGAAGGACAGACATTGACCAACTTAGGTTTTCTCTCTCGTTGTTGATCCTTCTTCTAGACTTTTCCTTGCAGCCTTTCATGGTGAAAGACTGAGAGTTCTGTCAAGGAATCCTTGGTAGTCGGTTTTATATATGGCTTGAAGTCGGTCATGACACTATTGTCTAAAACCAAGTCCTACTTGGTTTTGCATCACTTATAAGCAATCCAAGTCCTAGTTGGATTCTGTAATTTTTCTCCATGTCACAAACATCTCTTGCATATATATTCACATATTCGGAAAAACCTATTAATTTGTGGTGTACCTTATTTGTGTTGAAACCTATAACCGCTCTATTACATGTGTTCTAGTATTTGTTTTTAGAAAATAAATTAAAAAAAAAAATTTCTTCTTGAGTTTCTTGTTTTTCTTTTTCTTTTTTAACATTTAAATCAATTAAGCGATATGAGCTTCAAATCTAAAGCCACGAAAGGAACAGACATATGGCCATTAGCATTTGGCACATAAGCACCCTAAGACCATATTTATTAGTGTAGCCTTTTTATAATTAAAATCAATTATAATTTTTAATAAATAAAAAAATTATTAATTTTTGAATTGCAAATTACTAATTAATTTATAGTATGAAAATTATAAAATAGATTTATTAATTTTAACTCAACATAATTACAACTATTTTCAAACAATTTGGAATTTATGTTGAGTTTAATTTTTCTTGGTATACAATATTGGCTGTCTTATTGGAGTGGGAAAGAAAATAAACTACTTATTTTATGATTTTTTTTTTAATTATTATTTTTGTAAAACTAATTTTAAAATAATAATTTGAGGCCTTGTTTAAATAGGGAACCTTAGGCAATGGCCTAGCCTAAGAGTTCATTTGGTAAGAGGGATTTTAGGAGGACTGGAAAAGGGGAGAGAAAGGTGGAGAGAAAATAGTTTTTGTAGGTGTTTGGTTCGAGAGATGAGAGGAGATGAGAGAAAATTGGTGGAGCCTGGGGTTTCTCTCTAATCTCACCAAAATATTTTCTACCCAAATTAGAGAGAAAAAGGGAACACAAAATGTGACTACTTTTTGGACCATAATGCCCTTTTGTGCAACGTTCAACTGGGGGTTAACTTATTTTGTCGTTTTATTCTTTTTTTTTTCTTTTTCTTTTTATATAGAGAAATGCTATGTTTACAATATTTTCTGTACTTTTTTTTTCTTCTCACCCAAACAAATGTTTTTTCCATCTCTCCACTTTTCAATCCTCCCAAACAAACAAATATGAGAGAAAACAATACATTTTCTATTCTTCCACTTTTCTATCCCCTTCTTATTTCCTACCCACCCACTTTTTCACTCCTCCAATCAAATGAACTCTAAGGAACGGCACAGCCTGACATATGTGTTATGTTGTTGGTTTGTTTGTTTCTTTTCTTTTCTTTTTAATTATTATTAATCTAATGTGTGTTATGTGTGTGGACAACTAAATTTCGAGTTTGAAATAAATTAAACGAGTAAAATAGTTTCACAAATATGAATTTGTACTGATCAATATGTGGTACAATTCTTTGAAATTACGAAAGAGTGATCTTCTAATTCAATATCCTTGAAAGACTTGTTGATTGGAATTATAGTAATGTGATTTCAACTCGAACACTAAATATCCTTCAATTTGGCTGAAGGATGGATCAAAGACCTTTGAAATAGAATTACAAAAAATCTCTGGCTGAGCTTTGTTAGGACATATGTAGTTCACTTGTTAAGGACATATGTCATTCTTTTATGTAATTGGCTAATCCTTTGACAAAACGCACTTTACTTGTATTTGGGTAGATCTAGGATGTGTTGAAATACTTCAAGAAACTATGTTTCAAGATCAAGTGTGGAAGCCTTCAAGTCTGTCCAAGAAAACAAGCTGAAAGTGCAAGGTTACTAAAGCTCGACAGCTTCTATCTGTCGAGGTTTATAAAAATCAGAATTTCTGATTTGATTTCTTGGGATCCGTGAATGTGTCTTTAGGCCTAACCCTAGACATATAAAAGGATTGTTTTAAGGGCCGTCAACAAGTACACAAGTTGCACAAGCATTGGGAAAGCTCTGTTGAAGCAAATTGTGACCGGGGACAAAGTTCTGCCTTTGTTCATCTCTTCTGAAGAGGTTGCTGTGTATGTGCACCTTTGGGTTTTGTGACCAGGCATCTTCTTGATCTTCATCGTGTAGGATGAACTGAAGAACTTTGCAGCCAACCTCACTTTCTAGTTGGTGTTGAAGTCGCGTACTGGGATCCATGTAAATTGGTTAGTCACGTACTTGGGAGACGTGCATCAAAAGGGGAAACTGTCACTACAAAACAAGTCCAATTAGGTATTGGGGTAAGGGTTCAACTGTAGGTTGGTATAAGGTACTGGGATTCATTTACTTGTAACCGCTTGTTGTAATAATAGTAGAGTTTCGGGAGTGGTGACTTGAAAATCACCCGGTGGGGTTTTTGCCGTTAGGTTTTCCCCATTCGTAAACAAATCACCCGTGTCATTTAATTTCTGCTGCATATTTAGTTATTTGGTGATTTGTTTGTGCTACCACGTGTTTGCATGTTAATTAACTTAATTAATATACTTGGCTAAATTAATTGGTTAATTAATTACAAGGGGTCAATTAGCGTTTGGCTTATCAAGTGGTATCAAAGCGGGCACACTCTGATTAGGTTTTAATCTTTACTGTGTTTGATCCATTGACCCCTGTTTGTCATGGATAGGGGACAGTCGTTAATTATACCTCCTTTATTTGATGGAACTAACTATGCATACTGGAAAGTACGCATAAGAGCTTTCTTGCAGTCTTTAGATAAGAAAGTGTGGCAAGCTGTAGAGATTGGTTGGACTAAGCCAAAAGGAGCGCCGGCCAATTGGGATGATGCCAAGATCAAGGCGGCAAACTTCAACAGCAGGGCATTGAATGCGTTGTTTAGTACGGTCACCAATGAAGAGTTTAAGAAGATATCCTCGATTGAAACTGTTAAAGAAGCTTGGACCATTCTCCAGACAACCTATGAAGGAACCAAGGCTGTCAAAGATTCAAAGCTTCAGAGGCTCACTACAAGCTTTGAAGCGATTAAGATGGAGGAGGATAAGTCGTTTGATGAGTTCTATGCCAAGCTGAAGGACATAGTGAACTCTGCTTTCAATCTTGGGGAAACCATTCTTGAACCCAAGATTGTGAGGAAAGTGCTCAGATCTCTACCCAAGAGATTCCATGCCAAGATTACGGCAATTAAGGAATCAAAAGATATTGACAAGATTCCTTTGACTGAGTTGGTTGGAAACTTGCAGACCTATGAGCTAGGGTTGACCAGAATTGGCAAGACGGGTAAAGGAAAGAGCATGGCACTGAAGGCCAAGAACAGTGAGATAGATGAGTCTTCTAATGATGAAGATTCCAAGATGAAGTCCTACATCACCAGGCCGTTCAAGAAATTTATGAAGAATGCCAATGGAAAGGGCTTTGACAAGGACCGCATGCAATCCAGTTCTTCTCAGTTTAAGAGCCAAGACAAAGTGAAGAAGGATGCAAAGGAAGGTGGTCAGTACACTGTTCCTGCAGGACCTAAGTGTTTTGGGTGTCATGGCTTCGATCATATGAAACAGGAGTGCCCTACATATCTCAAAAGCATTGGGAAGAGCAAGGCACTTGCTGCTACCTTAAGTGACACTGAGCCTGAAGATGATTCCGATAATAAGGATGACGGAATCTTAAATGTCTTCACTGCCACAGTCAATCCTACTGAAGGGATTGTTGATGAAGTGGAAGAAGAAGAAGAATTAGTGGATTCTAAGTGTGAGAAGATGGATGATCAAGATGATATCCATTCAGCTTATGAGAAACTATACAAGCTGTCTGAGAAACACGAGAAACTCTATGGGCTGACCACCAAGAAGCTCAGCGATGTGGAACTTGACCGTGAAGAGTTGTCCACAAAGTTTGATGAGGAAAATCAGACTATTGGAGCGCTGAGGTTCGAGAACAATTTCTTGGCTGAGAAGACCAAGAAGCTTGAGGCAGAGCTATTTCAAGTTAGAGCTCAGTTGGAGAGGACCTCGAGTACAAAGCTTGATAAGATGCTCAGCATTCAGAAATCTGCTTCAAATCGATCGGGTTTAGGGTATGGTCTTTCTTCCTCTAATATTGCTTCTACTAGTTCTACTGTTTTTGTTCCACCCACTAATAATATTGAAATTGAAAACAATGATGCTAAAATTGAATTAGCTAGTGAGAACTTAAACAAGGGTAAATCTATCTTAGGAGCACCCCCTAAGCAGGATAAGAAAGATGTTAAAACCCCTAGGGCTAAGAAGGCTATCTCTCAAAAGCCTAAACAGAAAAAGCAGCATCTCTGTCATCATTGTGGTGTTGCCAGTCATACTCGACCAAATTGCTATAAGTAGTTAGTCACTCAACAGAGCAACGGCATGATAGCATCTAGAAGCCAAAATCAGCTTCAATCCTCTCTTGCTCTTCTTGGAGATCTTCTGAAAGCCCTCATGTTCCTTTCGAACTTGAACGGGTTCAATTCTTCCCCTTCACCGCCGGTTCAAGGATTCAATCAAAGGAAAGGTTCTTCCAAGGTGTGGAAGAAAAAGGACTCTAAGTGATTATATCACTTTCTTCTATTTTTCTTTTTCTTTTTTTATGGCATTACTTGTGTGTTTTGCTTTTATTCTGAGTCAGTCTAATTTTATGCTTTGCTTTGATAACATGTTTTTGTTTGTTTATTTTCAGTTTTGTTTATTTTGTTTTTGATATAAAAATTAAATTTTTTTTTTTTGAAAAATCAGAAAATACAAAAACAGTGTGTGTTATGTGTACATTGGTACTTGTGTACCTTGGATGGCCATTGAAACAAAGTTTTCTAAACTTTATATCTTTTGTAACTTAGATGAGCATCTCTATGCATAACTAAGTAAGTGAGCTTTATGGCTCTTGTTTGTGATGAGTAAGATTAGGTTATCTCTTGAACTTAACACTCGTATCACTCTTTTTGATGGGTAGGACTAGAAAATCCTAAGAGAAAGGCATAAATAACTATCGCACCATTGTTGCCCGCCAATCATAATGACACCTGTATGCTTCGGCATAGCAAAAGTGCAGTGTCAATGACATCCGTATGCTTCGGCATAGCAAAAGTGCAATGTCAAATGCTTAACATCTTGGGTATTTCTTTTCTCTCTCTTATATGACCATGCATGATAAGCTAAATAAAAGAAAATATGCAAAGAAAAATAAAAAGCAAAAAGATTAAAAATTCTTTAAAATGATTGCAAGCGTGTATTCTAGGAGATGTAGGAGTTATAGGATGTACTTCGAAGGTGATAGTCCCCATCAAACAATTATGATTGTGTGTGAGTTAAAGTGATTTTTTCATATCTCAAATCGTCATAACATGTATACACTTATGCAATCTTGCGATGTTTTTTTTCACACACAACACACAATATTCTTTGCTACTCTTGATACATGTGCAGGTACAATGTGATTTGGCCATCACTATGTTTACATGTGCTTATGTATGCTCACTAAACTGTCTTGACTTGTTTTTGAAATATAAAATTGGTTAGACTTGTTTAGTGTGTGTGTGTTTTTGGGATCCATGTGCTTAAAATTTTTTTTGAGATGATTTTGAGAACCTATTATGTGGATTGGATCATTGTTGAGTTGCATGTTGGATTGCATTCATATCTGTGTTTTTCACTTCTCAAAAAACTGTTTTTAAAAGCTGGCTCGACACCTCCTTGACACCTCCTCGATACTTAGCTATCTGTCAAGCTTCTCAAGCTTTTTCTTATCGCAATCTCGACACTTCCTTGACACCTGGTGGATTGATCGAGAAAGTTCCTGCCTCCTCGATAGTTTCTCAACACCTGGTCGATCGATCGAGCTTCTGTTCTTGGTTCTGGTGTTTATTCCTCGATACCTCTCTCGACAGATGTCTCGACACCCCTCGATACCTATATCTATCGAGCTTTACTGAGGATCTATTTAAGCTCCTCGTGCGATCCGGTTCTCATTTTCTCGAACTCTCTCGATCTGTCCGCACCTGTTCACCTCCCAAACTCTCTTTTCTCACTCAAAACCTTCAACCCACGTGATTTTCGGCCCTTCTTTGCTTCAAATCACTTGGTATGATCTCTTTTCCTTTCATTCTTCATGCATTTCATGTTTTTGAATCTTAGGTTTTGGGGTTTTTTGAAAATTTTGGGGTTTTTCAAAATTAATGAGTGTTTCTTGAAATTTTGGGATGGGTTTTCATTTAAAGGTGTTCAAAATCTCATGCATTGCATCACATTTGTATTATAATGGTATTTTCATGCATTTAGATGTGTGTAATATGTTTGTGTGCTGGTAGGATTGGATTGGGCTAAGCCCATGATGAAATTTCTTTTGCATGTCACATGTTCATGAATTCCCCATGCATACGTACTCTCTATTCAATATACTTGTTATATTTGAATTGCTTTGGGACTTTTCTGATTGTCTCTTTCTCTCTCTCTCTCTCTCTCTCTCTCTCATTCTGTTTACGTTAGTAGTGTCTATGGCACCTAAGCGTAAATCTACTCCAACTCGGAACCCTCTTCGCTCTGGAGCTTCTTCATCTTCTAATTCTGCTCCTCTTACTCTTCGGTTCCGTGATGAGGATGCTCGTAAGGCTTTCTCAGAGAACTTCTCTAGACGAGGTGTTCATTCGGAACGCCAAGTCATTTTGGCAGACTTCGCCAACACCGACCTTCCCACTGTCATTCACAGTAGGGGATGGCGGACGTCCCGGTCACGTGTCCTCTCATGCTTATTCAGGAGTTTTACTCCAACATGCATGGGATTGATTGTTCAGTACCTCTTTTCTTCATTCGCGTTCGAGGTATGCACATTCTTGTCACACCGCAACTTGTTGCGGATGTGCTTTGGGTTCCTAGGATAGAGTTCCCTGACTGTCCTTCTTGTGAGCGTCTACGGACTGTGTCCAAGGATGAGCTCATATCTGCTTTTTGTGAGCACCCTTCGGAGTGGGGTAAGCGCCAGTTTACATCATGTCAGCCTTTTGCTAAAGGTCCTAGATTCTTAAACATGGTGATGACTTTTGTACTTCATCTGCTTTCTCACTACAACTCCATCACAGAGCCTCGTGCTCGATTTTTGTTATCTCACCTTAAGCATTTTACCATAGATTTTCATTTTCATTTCATTCTGTCTATTATAGATGTTCATTTGGATGCGGCTACCCGTGATAAGCTCATCTTTCCTTTTGCTATCACGAGGATTCTATGCCATTTTTCCGTCCCTTTTCCCGTGTCCGACCATTTCACATTCATGTGTGCCATAGGTGCCGCTACCGTAAAACGTAGTGAGGCGCAGTTTAGGTTAAGACAGCAGGATTCCACTCCTCCCTCATGTTCAGCTCCATCTCGATCTGCTCCATCTACATCCGCTCCTTCTTCCTCCATAAGCAATGTGTCCCTTGGAGACATCATGGCGCAGCTACAGTGCATGGATGCTCGCCTTGATACACTCTCCACTGAGTTGTATCAGGTGAATGTTCGTGTTGGTTGTATTGCACGACGACAGGTGACCATGGGTGGTTTTGCTCCTGAGGCTACTCCTTCACCACCTCCTTCAGCGGCTTCTGACTCTAAGGATGATGATGGCGATGACGATAATGCTTCTGATGATGATGATGATGGAGATGATAGCTCTACCGATGAGATGTCTACTTGACACTTTACCCTTTGTCACTCGTGACAAAAAGAGAGAGTAGTTTTGGATGTGAGAGTAGTCATTCTTAGAGAGAGAGAGTTAGTATAGGACATTTTTGTTAGGAGAAGTGTTGTTATTGTTTTGAGGGATGTAGTGAGGATGTGATGTATCTTTTCTTTTCTTTTTAGATAAATTGTTCTTGTACATTGGATCTTATGATCATTTTTTTCACATACATTGTACTTAGTTCTTTCTATATGTGGATGTATGTTCTTTCACCTACCTTTACATGTGTTGTTTCTTTTCTCTCTTTATACACATGCTTCTTTACTTGTATGCAATCTATTATTTCTGTTTCACATAAGATGCCTTGATGAGTTTTTTTTAAAGTGTTTCAGAAATACAAGTTGTCAAAGTCTACTTGCCATAAACTCTCTTCTTGCAAAGTTTTTCAAGAGTTTGTGTTAGGATAGATTTTATTGTATTCAACAAGTGAGTATAAGTTGAGTGATTTATGAGTTCTCTCATATGTTCATTTATTTGTTGTGGTTTTGTCACGGATTGCCAAAGGGGGAGATTGTTAGGACATATGTAGTTCACTTGTTAAGGACATATGTCATTCTTTTATGTAATTGGCTAATCCTTTGACAAAACACACTTTACTTGTATTTGGGTAGATCTAGGATGTGTTGAAATACTTCAAGAAACTATGTTTCAAGATCAAGTGTGGAAGCCTTCAAGTCTGTCTAAGAAAACAAGCTGAAAGTGCAAGGTTACTAAAGCTTGACAACTAGCTCGACAGCTAGTATGTGTCGAGATTTAGAAAGCTGTTCCAGCCCGTAAGCTCAACATCTACTCAACAGCTTCTCGACAGCTTCTATCTGTCGAGGTTTATAAAAATCAAAATTTCTAATCTGATTTCTTAGGATCCGTGAATGTGTCTTTGGGCCTTCTTTTCTCCTAATCCTAGACATATAAAATGATTGTTTTAAGGGCCGTCAATAAGTACACAAGTTGCAAAAGCATTGAGAAAACTCTGTTGAAGCAAATTTGACCGGAGACAAAGTTCTGCCCTTATTCATCTCTTCTGAAGAAGTTGTTGTGTATGTGCACCTTTGGGTTTTATGACCAAGCATCTTCTTGATCTTCATTGTGTAGGATGAGTTGAAGAACTTTGTAGCCAACCTCACTTTCTAGTTGGTGTTGAAGTCACGTACTGGGATCCGCACAAATTGGTTAGTCATATACTTGGGAGCCGTGCATCAAAAGGGGAAACTGTCACTACAGAATAAGTCCAATTGGGTATTGGGGTAAGGGTTCAACTGTAAGTTGGTATAAGGTACTGGGATTCCTTTACTTGTAACCGCTTCTTGTGATAATAGTGGAGTTTCGGGAGTGGTGACCTGAAAATCATCCGGTGGGGTTTTTACCGTTAGGTTTTCCCCATTCGTAAAAAAATCACCCACGTCATTTAATTTCCGCTGCATATTTAGTTATTTGGTGATTTGTTTGTGCTACCACGCGTTTGCATGTTAATTAACTTAATTAATATACTTTGCTAAATTAATTGGTTAATTAATCACAAGGGGTCAATTAGCATTTGGCCTATCAAGCTTGTTAGAAATTTTTTGTTCTTCGTGTTCTTTGTATGTTCTTCATGTTATTCGTGTGTTCTTTGTTTTCAAAGGTTTGTGGTGGAAGTTCTTCGAAACTTTTGGGGCTTGAATTTGTAGAGCTTCATTGATTGTGGTTTCTTGAAATTTCTGGAGGCTTTTAAGCTTAATTCCAGTGAAGTTTGAGATTTAGGAAGATGATTTGGATGATTTCTCTTCGAATGTTCCTTGTATTCGAGGGTTTGTGGCAGAAGTTCTTCGCAACTTTTGGGGCTTGAATCTGTAGAGTTTCGCTGATTTGTGGTTTCTTGAAGTTTTTGAAGGCTGTTAGGCTTAATTCCAACAAACTTTAAGATCTAGGTAGATAGTTTGGATGATTCTGCTTTGAATGTTCTTCATATTTGAAGTTGATGTTCTTGGAGGCTTCAAGACTTAATTCTAATAGAGTTTCTGTACTTCTGAATTTTCTATGATGCTGCTTATGGCATGGATGCCTTGGTGCGTTGGTGTCTTCCAAGATCTCTCCCAAGATGTCTTGGTGTGTTGAAATGCCTTAGGAAGGCTTCTATTTATAGGAGTTTGGGGGGTGGGTGAGCGGCACGTGGAGGAGTTTGATTGGTGATACATGTCACAGCCTGATTGGAGGAGCTTTAAGAATTTTTCTCCAAGACACATGGCATCATTTGATTGGCCAAAATGTCTTAATTTTCAAGGTGACACACGTCAACAACCGATTGGATCGCTTATGTCATTACTTACACGTGTGATCAGTTTTTGCGTGTTTTTTATACTTTTATTTCAATGACACTTGGAAAATCTCTATTGGTTTCTGAATAGTGATAGCAAAACCTAGTAGCAGTACGTGGCGCTTTGTAATTGGCCATACTTTGTGGACTAGGTAGTATGACGTGTCAGCTTGTGATAAGTAGAGAATTTTACGTCTCTACAAATGCCCCCTTCGAGACTCATTCACACACACATTTTCGGAGTGTGGTGAGGGAATGGGTCTCGACAATGGATTTTGATTCTTGATTCTCAAGTGAAGTAGTTGAGAGTTAACTTGTGCAGTTGATAGTTCAGAGATACACGGTGAAAATTTCAACAAGGTGATGTAATTTCAGAAGAGTAGACCCACCCATATGAAAGATCTTGATGAGACTGAAAAGTTGTCAGCAAGTAGTCGAATGTACCTATGTGACTAGGCTATGTCAACAGAGGTTAAGTTGAGGTAATTTCAAAAGAGTGTTCCATGGTATATGGAATCAGTTAATGAAGCTAAAATTTCTTTGCAAGTAGTTGGATGTACTTGTGCAATTGAATCATATCAGTAGAGATTAATTTAAGGTAATTTCAAAATAGTATTTTGGATTGTTAGTGGCGATCACAGGGTGTAGAACAGCATGCAAAGTTATGGGGTTGGCCTCGCATTTTTAAGAATTCCAGGTGAAGTAATTTCAAAAGAATATACTTCAGATTACGGAGGGGATGTGCGGGAAGGTGGTTGAGTGTGCACGCGTTATTGAATCACCCAGGTTAAGTTGAGGTAATTTCAGAAGAGTATGGGCTACTGGCGATTGTGAAAGGAAGAAGATGGAGATGAAGCGGATATAGTGACAGTGTGAAACATAAGAAAAACATGGAGCTGGCCTTGTACGTCGGGGGATTTCTGGTGAAGAGGTTTTTGGGGAGTATATTTTGGAGTATGGGACTGATTTTATGTTGAGCAGAGTCTGGCAACAGGTTGTAGAATGTGCGTGCATAGTGGGACCATGCCAATGGAGGTTAAGTTAAAGTAATTTTAGAAGTATACTTTCTAAAAATTTTCAAGCAAAATTTAACTTGGAGTAATTTCAGAAAAAAGTGTTCTAAAGTACCAGTAATGATGACCTTTGTGTCCTGAACTAGTGGTGACATGGAATGAGGCTTTGGTGGAAACACATCTTTGATTGACCAACACCAGAGGCTAATAATTGTGAAGGATCCCAACTGAACCATGTTGCTGATTTCTGATGAGCTGGGACCTTAGAGGTTGTTGTGAGTGTTAGATGTGAGAAAATTTGTAGGATACCTTAACACTTTTACAACCTCTACCTAATGACACTTGTTGAAAGATATGAACAAAGTCGGGAGGTCGGTTAAGGCAGATGAAGTAATGGTTATTTGGTATGTTGGGAAAGCCCAGAAAATGAAAGATGGAGTTAACTTGTGATCCTGGTTTTAGAAACTAGCTAAGTTGTTGTTTGTTCCAAACTGCTGTTTCCGCTAGAAAACCAAACATTTGGAAAAGGACTATGGAGTTCTCAAAGCAATTAGGAGGCTCCCAGAGCTTAAAAATAGGTGTCTCTGTTGGACTTAGATCTCCTGGCTAGGCTAGATAAATCTAAGGCTATAAGTGTTTATGATGTGGGCTATGTTATGTGAAATTTTATGGGCAAATAGGGTCGTTAAGTGGGGAAACAAAATTTGTTTGGATCTCAAAACTGCAATGATGTTGTGAGAAAGGCTTCTACTTAACCATGAGAAGGTTGGGTTCAAGATGATTATGAAGCAATAGTGGTTGCTAGGTGTTGAGAATGATGAAGGTATAGCAAGAAATGGCCGTGAGAAGGAGGATCTAAAAATTTGAAAGAAGTAAATCTTCATTTCTTGATTCAGTGTTTTTTTCCCGATGAGTTTCAATGAATCCGAACCTTCTATTTGTAGCAGAGAGATGAAGAATGGTAGACAGTATGTTAGATGAGAATGAAGGATGGGAATTTTTGGTGGGAATCGTAGATGAGAATGTTTGGCACTGAATAGGAATGATAGGTGGTAGACTGGTAGGCACCGAACGAGAATAATAGGTTGAATTGGTGACTAAATGTAACTTCAAGTTTAGGATACACTTGTGAGGATCCATTTGTTCTTTGAAAAGGAATCCTTGATGAAGTCTGGTGGATAACCCTAAAGGAATCCGGACTAAATGGATGAATTTCAAACTTTGATTTTGAGAGTTCGAGTTTTGAACTCTGCCAGTACTTCGGAGAAGTGGGTCAGATGGGCAGTTTCCAAGTCTTAAACAAATAAACGGTCTTCAAAATTAGAATCTTCACAAAAAACCAAGTAGGACAAGCTTTGCTTGAAAATCTCAATTCTTGGTCAAAGTTTACAGCAAAGTCAACAGTTGTAGAATCACATTATTTGAGCAATTTTGGATTCTCAAATGAATAGACACCAAAATTGGAATCTACACGAAAAACTGAGAAAGACATGTCATTTTTGAACATTTTGACTTTTAGCTAAAATTTATGCGAAAGTCAACTTTCTAGAAATCAGACCATTTGTGAAATTTCTGAGTCTCGAATGAAGAAATGAATCCTAAAATCGGAATGCACGCAAAAAATTAAGGGGGACAAGTCCGTTTTGAAAATTTTGACTTTTTTGTCAAAGTCAAAGTTCAACCATGGTTAAAGCCCTTCCCTTTTTTTTTTCTTTTTTTTTTTTTTGCAGGTGGTTCGGATCCGGTTCAAATACGGATCAGGTCCAAGAAACCGGGTCAAGACGAAAGTGGGAGGTGACATCATTGATGACATCAGCTTCCTCTGTTGGGTGCATGTCAACACATGGAAGAGTTTCAGCGCATGTGAATGCGTATACAATGACGGTGGCATGTGAAAGTTGAGGCAGCGACGCCTGGAGTTTTTGTGGTGCGTGGCTAGGCTTTTGGAGTTGATTTTTCTAGGTTTTGTAGATCGAGGGCCGCTGGATCGAGTGGTAGTCTTATTTTTTGTGAAATGAGGACTGGCTTTGTACAAATATGAAGGAGGAGTCCACGATATCTAAAGCTTGTTGCGGCGCATGGGGGCGCGTGAATAGTTGTTTTAGGCTGATCTTTTTGGCTTTTGCAAATTGAATTCTGAATGTACAAATAGTGTGTAAAACACCTATAAATGTTTAGACCCTCAATTTACAAATTACCAACACAAGCTTATAATCAAACAATGTATGTGCGAAATATGAAAATAAGCTATAACAGAGTTGGTAAAATAATCTAAACCGAAATTAATCAAAACCACAGCAGTAGTTAAAAGGCAAAGATTAAGGGAAAAGAGATGCAAACACAAAGCCAACATAGCGATGTGTTATCGAAGAGGAAACCGAAGTCCTTGGTGAAAAACCTCTCCGCTGCCCTCCAAGCGGTCAATAATCCACTAGAGAATAAAGTTGGGATACATGAATAGCAGAAGACCCTCCAAGCCTAATCTACCCAGTATACCTAAGCCCTCCAAGCTTCTTGCTACAATAGGGTTACGCCGAACCATGTCTTCTCTAGCTTACCAGATCCCGCAATAGCCCATTGCATCAACCAAATGAATTGGTCCCTTCTTAACTGCTTCCCAAGCACCAAAAAGCCTTCTCACAGATATGGGTATAGTGAGATAAGGATTTGGCTAATGTACCTCTCAAGGATGTATCAATGGAGAGGGTGAGAGTAGAGAAATTTGGAGAATCAAAAGATAAAGATTGTGGATGAGTCAATCTTGTTTTTCTCTAAGGTTTTTCTCTCAAAATTCTCTCTGGAAGCTCTCTACAATACGTGGGTATAAGGGTATTTATAGTAGGGTATGTATGGAATTCGAAGAGTCAGTTTTGTAACAAACAAGGTGTTCTAGTGACTCGAGCTTGCGACTGGAATGAGTCGCGAGTTTGAGTCGTGAGCTAAAGGCCTGGCCAGACTAGAAGATTTGTCCTGTAGTGCAACAACTGGCATCACTCTTCAGCTCCCCCTGCATGCTTCACATGTGTTCCCATCTGGCGACTTGCCAATCGCGAGATCCAGTCGCAAGACATTTCTTGAGTGCACACTCTTGAGCTTTTCTTCACACTCTCTCACACACTACCCTTACATGATTCCCACCTAAATACAGGGTTTCTAAATGCTGAATTACAAGAAAATTTGGCACGAAATAAAGCCAACAAAATGATTAAATAAATTCAACCTTACAAAGTCCATATAAGATCCTAGTGGGGTCAGTTTTGTGAAATGATATCTGGATTTTCACAAATCTGAAAGAGAAGGCTGTGGGTGACAATTTGTCTTGTATTGGACTGTTGTGGTTTTTCTGTTCTTTTTGCAGCGGCAGCTCTAACAAGGTGGAGCCTGTGTTTAGACTTGAGGATCAGGAGGTAGGTGGTGAGCCACCATCTTCTGCTTCTCTCCATTGAATGTCTTCTCTTATCTTCAAAATTTGGTGCAGACTTCCTTGATTTTGAGTTCATTTGAGTTTGCAAAATTTGACTTTGAACTTTAGCTGTTTTCATGTGAACATAATCTTTTTTTTTTACTAGTCAGTTGGTTTACCATTTGTTGGTTTGTTGACTTTCTTTATTTTTCTTGCTTGCTAGTTTAGCAAAAGTTCTCTATATAAGAGTGTGTGAATGTCTTCGTTCATCACTTGAACATACTCTTCACTGGTTTTCCTCCTCCTGCTTTCATGATTACGATTATTATTATTATTATTATTATTATTATTATTATTATTATCATGCTTCTCGTTTTCTTTGTACTTGTTGGCTAGAGATTGGAATAGACACATTCTTTCTTGTTGATGATTTTTTTTTTTTTAGCCATGTCGATGATTTTATTTATTATTATTATTATTATTATTATTATTATTATTATTATGCTTCTCATTTTCTTTGTACTTGTTGGCTAGAGATTGGAATAGACTTTCTTTTCTTGTCGATGATTTTTTTTTTAGCCATGCCATGAGATTTTCTTTTGAAAAATTCTTTGTCGTTGCTTGTTTTTGTTTTGTAGCATGTTTTTCTTGATCTTTGGGCTTTGACATCAAACTTTACTCTGACGTTCTCATAGTAGTGTTTGCCTTCATTTGGTGGCTTTTGGTGGCTTTGCATTTCATTAATAGCAACGCTCTCGCAGTGATGTTGTTGACACCCCATTTTGCAACCCGCATTTGACTTCACATGGAGGGTAAAAGGGTGATTTCACCTTGGAAATATGCATCTGATTCTGGTCACTAAATCCTTAATCTCATTTCACCAAAATGATTTTGATGTTTTAACGATCAAATCGACTGGTCATAAGCCCTAATCGAACCATCAGATTGAAAGTTATCATCAAATCAAGTTTCAATGGCCAAGATGCACTATCACAAATTGAGTCTGACTATATGTAATTATGAACAATTGATTCCAATTGGTTATAATTATAATCAATTTGAGATTAATGATGTGTCATAATTTGATTGGTTAGGACTATATTTTATGGTGATGTTGCATACACCTAATTAATTAGATAGTTAGATATTAATTATTCAATGAGTAATTTGTGCAATTATCTTTTAATTAGAGTAAATTTGGAACCAATTAAGTCTGAAATGGGAGTGATTAGAGCCATTTAATATTAATTGGGAGCTAATTTGGGACCTATTAATGTTAACTGTGTTGAAACCATTTTCTAACAAATGACCTCTGCTCACCATTTCATTGATATCTCTCAAAATATTTTGAATCTGTGAATAAGGTTAATTTTCCCAGAAACTAGACATCCGGAGCTTCAATTTGAGCACAAGAAGGAGACAATTCCGATCAGAATTGAGTCAAATATGATTTTTCAAAATTGACATTATAGGCTGTTACAACAGCTATGGGAAAACCGAATTTTAGCTTGCTCCTCACTCCCACCAATCTCTCCATTTAATGCACCAGATTTTCCCCAATGCTAAAATGGTCTAGGTTCATGATTCTTTGTCAACCCTCATTAAATGGCATTCCATTCATATTTCCTCCACCACTATTATATTAACCCTCACTCTCCTTCATTCCAAGATACACAAAAACCCCATTTCTTCTCCTCTCTTGAGTTCTAGGAAGTTGAGTAGTCTTGTCATATTTTGGTTTTCTTGAGACTCAAGGTATTGAGTGAGACTCACTCTTCCTTTCCTAACTCTTCTTTTCCTCCACCCTTAGAACCTCCTTCAAGAGTCTCATCCTCCACCATATGGATCTTGCACGAAGGTATAATCCATTTCCCTAATTGTTTTTTTGTGTTGCCATGATGAGAGTTTAAGATTAAAGCATGATAATAATCATTTAAATTCCTTTGAATATGTTTAAATGTTCTTAATTGTTCTTATATGTTCTTCACATGTTCTTGGTTGTTCATCACATGTTCATGTAGAACACTAGTTTCGATCTTAAATCCACATCAAAAACATGAAAAAGATGTTTGTTTACTAATTCTTTTAATCTAGGATATCACCATCCACACACATTCACTAGAATTTATTTTCAATCCAAATGAAATGCTTAATAAATTGAATTAGGGTTTATAACATGCACACACTTTAAATTCAACATGCAAATTGATTGATAACATATTGGATGATGTGATATGAATGTTGGCCACCATAGTCTAGAAGACCAGTTTCACCAGACAAGGTGGGTGCCTAACACCTTCCCACCTTATAACATAGCCTCTAAGATTACATCAAGAGTTAGTAGATCAAATACTTATCCATGTAATTTTCGATTCCTAAATTGTAATTAGGAAACAAAGTCATGTACTTTATCTTAGATTGTATCTAGGACCAAAGCCATGTAATTTCCTATGATCAATGTAAATTCAATTTCAAATTAATAAAATGATGAATTTTTCAATTTTGGTTTTCTTATTTATCTCAATAATTAAATAAGTGGCGACTCCATTGTAAAACCCTTAATCTAAAGTGGAAAATATAACTAGTCGAACCTCCATTTTGAGAGGCAATAACTCGACTCCACCCATTCACATGGGTTTGACCCAACATCCAAAAAACAAAAAAAGGGTCAGGGGCGTGGTCTCTCACAAACGTATGCCTTCATGTTGTCACATTCTTTTCTTGTCTTTGAAGTCGTACTGGCTCTTGTGTTGGCAATGAAGCAATGCTAGCACTGGTCCTTGCAACAGAGCTGTACTAGCACTTGTTTTTTGGCAGAAAGTGCTCCACACTTGTCTTTGCAACATAGCCACACCAGTTGTCTTTACCATAAATTTGCACTAACATTTGCCTTTGCCAAGAAGGCGCATCAACACTTGTCTTTGTAATGAAGCTATATCAACATTCATTTTTGCATTGATGATGCACCAATACTTATCTTTGTCACGAAGATGCATCAACACTTATCCTTGGCATGAAGCTGCATCAACACTTGCATTTGCATTGAAGTCGTGTCAACATCCATCTTTCCCATGAAGCCATAACAATTGTCCATGCACCAACACCATTTTTTGTGGTAGAGTTGTGCTAGCACCCATTTTGAGAGGAAATATAGTTCGAACATCAAAGGCACAAAGTGACGTAGCCAGACTATAGAGATGTAAGAATTCCACCAAAAGAGACGTGGTTCAGATTTCAAAGATAGAAGGTGCCCAAACTTTAAAGATGCCAACAAGACTTTGAAGATGCGAGGAGCTCTTATTAAGACTTCGAAGGTGCAAGGTGCAAGGAGTTTGTTGGGTTTTTATGTAGTCATGCATTAAAGGTGCTAGATATTCAAAAGATAAAACTACTTCCTTCTCGATACATTTTGAAGCAATGGACTAAGCAAGCAAGAGTTGGATGTGTACTAGATAGCCATGGTTGCATTGTGAAAGAAGATCCTAAGTTGGATATAACAAATTGATACAAAGATTTGTGTCATAATGCAGTTAACATTGCACATAAGGTTGCCGAAACTGAAAAAGCATCTATGCTTTAGCTAAGAAAATGGTTGGATTAAATCTTAATGTGGAAAAGATTTTGAAAAAAAAAAAAAAAACAGATTTACCTTCCAATAACATTGGGATGGATCCTTCTCATAATGAACATGTAGATGTTGCATCTATCATAGCTACTTATAAAGCAATTGGGATTAAGAAAAAAAATAGGCACATCTCATGTTAAAGGTCGGCCTAAAAGTTTTATTCAAAAAGGATCAAGAAAAAGGAGGCATCCTAGTGGAGAAACTCCTATGACAAGTGCTACTGTCAACATCCCAACTTCTTTATTTGTTAATCATACACAAGTAACACAAGTAATTTTCTTGCATATATATATATATATATTCTGTTTTAGACCTTTAAATATTATTTTCATACTTGGAGTTGTCTTATATTCTGGTTTATTGAAGGAAAGAATCTAAGTGGTGCTTATTTCTTTTGGAAGTTACTCTTATTTTGTTTCTGCTTAATGCTTATTTTATTTCAATTTTACTTGGAAATGGTAGGCATCAAGAATTGCATCTGATTATTCTACAAGAGATGGTAGTAATGCTAATCATTAGATTCCATGAGTATGAACTTAGTGTGGTGGTAGTATCTATAGCTTACCATTAACAAGGTATTTTATGCATATCTATATTTTTTAGTATAAATGAAAATTTCAAGAATTAGGCTATAGACTATCTATTGATGTGATTAATAAATCATGAGTTTTTTTCTTTTTTGGCAGAACACTGTGTTATGTAGCATGGGTAAAGAGTTTAGTGTGCAAGAAGTTTAGTGTGGTTTTGGATGAAGATGCAAACATCTCTTTAATGATTGCTACAAGTGACATTAATTTGTTTACTGATTGCTACAAGTGACATTAGTTTGTTTTGTTGTCACTTATCATTTTATTTACTGATGCATGTTTTGGGTACTTTTATCATTATAACTTATCAATTGTAACTTTTTTAATATTGGGTACTTTTTCTTATCCAAATTCACTACTAACTTTTGATAATTTGAACTGTTTTGCCTTATTTTCTTTATTACAATCATCTCAAACTTGAACAGTTTTGCCCATACTTTCTTTATTACAATAATCTATCTCGTCAAGTATCCACTAGATTAGATTGCAACTCTGCTAAAAAAACAAAACTCCAACAAACTACATGATTAAATTCCAGGGACCTATAGTTTTTTTTGTTTTTTAATAGGACAGGGACCTATAGTTGAATGCAAACAATGCAGCTCTTTTGTTGAATGTGAGTGAGATAGTATGTTTTTCTTGAAGGACTTCAACCCTTTGGCAGGAATTGGGGCAAAATCCCTGGAACAAAATCCCTTGTTTGACATCAAGATTCACTTTTGGTTCAAATGGCACACTTTTGCAACCATTGTTCATGATGGTTTTCTTTGATAGCAGAATCTTACATGACTTCTCTTAATGGAACAAGTTCCTTGTCATGATATAATAGAAATAGCTCAATTTTTTATTTGAGGGGACTGATAAGAGTAAAAGCACTCAAATTAATTGATCATTTTCTAATAATTTACTTTTTTGATTGCCTCAATCCATTTATAATGCAATATCTCATTCCTTCTAAGGCAACTTTCATCACTTGACAAGCTCCCCACCCCCCACATCCCCCCCCCCCCCAATCCTTTTTTCCCTCCATCTTCTTGATAAAAATTAAATTAATACCATCCCAATTACACCACCAAAAGCCATGTGTATGGAAAGAGTCATGAGCCTACACCAAAAGCCTACACCTACTTCATTACATTCCAAGAGCTCATCAAAGAGCTAATGGATCAGAAAAAGAGACGGTAAACCAAACAATGATGGTGACCTCTACAAATGAACATAACAAATTGGCACACCCTTGATATATAAGGTTACCAAAAAAATGTTGTTAGGTGATTTGATAAGAGAGTCCACAACCTGGACAGCCAAGCTGGCTGCATCCACCCCACCATTAGCCTTTAGTTAAACATCCGTATCATTTTGCTCAAAAGTTTAAACATTTCCACTTGTTGAAATTTATGACTCATTATGCAGTGAACAATTAATGTAGATAATGGCTTGCAAACAAAAGTACCAATGTATTTTCCACTTGTTTCTCTTTTCGCATTGAATGTGCAGATAATGACGTTACTATACATGGAGTTAGAGACTAATAATTTGATAGAAGTCCCAATATGTTTATAGTTGCTACAGGCATAGGTGATACAAGCAGTTTAATATTCAACCACCTCAATTAAAGACATCTAGTGAACTGGTCTGACAGCCAACACTAACCAAGTTGCAGTCCTAGCATAGCCAGATATTTGATATTGTGTAGCAACTCTTAATATGCCATAGTTGATGCCCCAATTCCTGCCAAAGCTTTGAAGTCCTTCAAGAAAAACATACTATCTCACTCACATTCAACAAAAGAGCTGCATTGTCTGCATTCAACTATAGGTCCCTGTCCTATCAAAAAAAAAACTATAGGTCCCTGGTTTCCTGCATTATTTGTTCTCAGTCCCACTATTATCTCTGAGTGCAAGGAAATGAAGGGTGGTGTGGACTCTTTTTATAAAGGGTGAGGCAACCTGCGGTGAAGATAGAGCCAAAACTCACAATTAATTCAAATGAAATGGCATAAATGCCCCACTTATAACTCCCCAAAAAAAAAAAAAAAAAAAAAAAAAAAAAAAAAAAAAGAGCTAAGTTTTGATAATAAAATGAAGTAAACGGTGTTTTATTAAATTGTGAACTCACATTACAAATATCACATGGCATATTACAAAAGAGAATTCACTAAAGTAAAAACAGAATTCACTAATTAAATACAATGCTTATTGTGCAATTTTTAAATGACTTGCAATTGTACAGAATAATTTGAATATATTCAACAGTTTAAGTCCTACTGCCTATTCAATCTAACACTAACTGCCTCTCTGCCATTTGAAATGGTTGAGTTGCAAATCACTTTATGTCTCAAGACGTTTGAAATGGTTGAGCTGCAAATCACTTTATGTCTCCATTTAACTATCATGTCTTCTAAGAAGCAAGCAGTGAAGGGAAAAGGCAGGTAAACACATGCTTCTGTAAAAAATCTGGACAAAAAACGGGCAAGAGCAACCTTGCATCTTGTGACACGGTAATGAAGATTTTCCTTGAGAACATGCTTCAACTGAAAGGTTGAGTAAAAAATGAACAAATCTTTAAGTGAGCAGTAACATGACCCAGGTATTGGAAATAAAAAAATGTATGAAGTTAAGTTTCTCTTGAGATTCTCAAATAAGCCTACTTTTTTTAGATTTTTTATTTTTTATTTTTTATTTTTTTTGTGCTATGGGTGATATAATCTGGGGGCCTAATTTTAAAAAAGTGGAGCTTTAATCTTCCATATGCTATATTAGTAGCTACTATTTTACACTCAAACAATACCTATTGCATGAGTAGGTAGCATGTCATATAACATATTTGATACAGTCTGCAGATGAATATCACATACTCCTTTTCTTTTGGTATCTTTCTAATAACATCATATACTTTGCAAATTAATCTCTGATAGTACAACAAAAAATCATTATACTTATTCATTTCCTGCACTTTTGATGTCATTAACTTCTGATGTCATTAGAATCATAACACAAATTAACTGCTACTAAAGCTCTACAATTAAAGCCCTACTTCCTATAACAATGACAAAGGGGCACTCAAATCTTCCATATAGTACATGAGTTGCTGCTATTTTACGCTAAAATAGCACCTATTACATGAGTATGTAGCATGTTATATGACATATATGATGTGGTCTGCAGATGAATATCACATACTATTTTTATTTAGGTATGTTTCTGACAACATCACCTGCTTCATAAAATATGCTCACATATTACCAATAAATTACTGCATTTTGAAGTCATTAGAATCATAGCACAGATTAATGCACACCTCCAAATCAATGCTTTATCCTCCTTCGTAACCTGGGTATGATGACACTTTTCCATCAAACTTGTTTGCATACCCACTGCAAAGTGCTACTGCTTTCCCCATTCCAAATTCATTCCCATACATGTTGAACCTGGGTGAACTCCCCATCATTACACTGTATGGGTCAAAAACCCGAGCAGGTTGGAAAACAATTGGAGACTGCAGCCAGGTTTCAACCCAGTCACGCACAACGTTTTCAGTGTGGTTGACCACAGCCTCGTGCAACTTCCATGCCGCCCACCCAAGATTATGCTCAAGCAATTCACCAGTTATCGTTACACCTCCCACTACGTAAATTGAGTTCCCAAAGTAATCATCATATAAGCTTTATTAGAAATAGCCAAAGGAAAACTCTACCAAATCTCAAAATAACACAAATCCAACAACTAGAATTGAAAACCTATAATGAGATTTAGCCAATATATACCAAAGAATTTTCTTAGTACCAGCCAACCAATCTACGAAAACAGAGCGAGATAGAGAATTCAGAGAGCTGGATTCGTCTATTTCATCCAATCTGAGTGAGAGAGAAGGAAAGAAAGAGAGAGAGGAGAATAGAGAGGCAGAGAGAGAACAGTATGAGCAAAGAGTTTTCCGCGGGAGTTCAAGAGTTAGAAAGACAGAAACAGAGGAAAGAAATCTAGGAGCTGGTGAGTTTTGGGGTTTTCTCGTCTGAAACAGAGGAAAAATAAAAAAAAAAGAAAAAGAAATAAACTGAGTGTTAAACACTTAAACCGCAGTTTCAATGTTAAGTAAGTGGACAGGTGTTTTAATTCTAACAGGGGTATTTAAGGTATTGTATTAGCTGTTGGAGTATGTGTGTTTCAAACTCTTAAACGGTGCTTGTGTCCTACATTGGTTAGAAATGAGTTCTCCTGTATGTTTATAAATCATTGCACTGCTTAAGTGATAGCTTGAAAGATAATGGGTTATGGGTTGGAGTTGGGCTTGGGTTGGACTTAAGCTTGTCTCTATCTCTCTTGGGCCTCATTCCTTTTCTCTTTCTTTTGCTTTTAGTCCATTTTGATTTTGCCTGTTGGGCATTAAACAGCAGCCCGTTGGGGCATTTAATGTGCTGCCCGTTGGTTTGCACAATAACTGTTGGGAGTAGCCAATGTCCTTTGCTTAGTTAGCTTATAAAACCCTACAACTCACACTATTCATTTGTCATATATTTTCCTCTTGTCCAGCCATATCTCCTCTCTGTTTTGCTCTGGTTTGCTGCACAGAAATTTCAGCTTCAATTTTTTTTTTTTTTTTTTTTTTTTTTTTTTTTTTTTTAAGAAAAGGAAAGGCAAGTAAGGTTGTTACTAGTTCTTCTTGCTTGAGTGTGTGATCAACTTGAGAAATCACTATAGTCTAATCTTGGGGGTTGTTCGGCCAAGAGAGCTATTCACACCGAGTTCTACTCCAGATGGCACAAATCAACCTTTAAAGACAACGCATTTTGCGTGATTCTATAGTTTGTGAGATCTTTCTAACTATATCTATTTATTTTTGTCATTGCTAATTTTTTAGGGTTTGTATTGTTGAATCAAAACTTGTTTATTTAGTCATATTTTCCAACATAAGCTTCATCTTTACTATGGAGCCTGACCTTCGAGTTGTACCCGTTGACTGTAACTCAGCAGCTTTGTTGAGAGCCTTAAAAAACAAACTCCATGCATGCAGATTGGGGACATATTGTACCTGATATAAAGCATGTCAAGGTTGTGTTACTCTATGGGGGGTGAGTCTTGTACCCAGGCCCTGCAATCTTGAAGGCTTGGCCTTTGTTCAATACTCTGCTTCTTTTAAACTCCATTTCTTTTATTCAACTTTGAGCAGATGCAAGTTAGGCATCCATGTTTCATAATTCCCAAACAGAGAAAAGAAATCTCTCGGTGTGTACCTCTAATACCAAGACTACTATTATGGATTAGGAATTTCCTGTGTATCAAAGTACCTGCAATGAAGTGCTTAATTAGTTAACTCCAATGGTTTTAAAAGGACTCATCATTAAGTAGTCATCATTAAATAGTTCTCACTTGATTAACGTTTCAGTGACCTTGGATAGGCGAGCAAAGACAAAGTTGTTCTTCGTAAGCAGTTGATCTTCTGCATGTTTTATCTTTTCTACAGAGTTGCAATGTTGTTCGCTATTCAGTTTCCTCGCATAAAATAAAGGGTTTTGAATAAGCATTTAAATTTTGAAATGTTTCATTTCAGATTGATCACTACGTTTTTTGACAGCTATTGGCATGTAATTTAAATATTCCTTTTTACAAATCATGGGTTTTAGGTTAGTAAGGGAAATACACCCGTACACCCTTAGAATGTCACTCTGCAAGTATAAGTGCTTATTGGGTGTAATTTAAATATTCCTTTTTACAAATCATGGGTTTTAGGAAGTTTTACACAAATATACACTTAAGATTAGAATAGAGTAGAATTTCTATTTTATATTAAAAAAATAAAAAATAAATAAAAGGTTAGTAAGGGAAACGTATTTTGTTGAATAAGAACGGAAAATATCATGGAAAAATTTAAGGAATTTATGGTGGGTAATTATTAAAATGGTGGATTTGATAGTGCAGATTTAAGTTTCTTTATCTGTTTAGTTTCCTTACATAAATGTTTTTGAATAAGATTTTTCTTTTTCTTTTCCCTTTTTTTTTTTTTTTTTGAGAAACAATAGGGAGTTCAATTTGGAAGTCCACCACGTTCCAGGCTTCCAGCAAAGAAAATGCAATTTTAATATATATTACTTTTTACAATTGATGGCTTTTAGGAAAAATGGGAAAATTTATGGAGTAATTTAAGGAGTTTATAGTGGGTAATTATTTAAATGGTGGGATTGATATTGGAGATTTAAGTTTCTTTATTTACTGGTGATAGACAGCAAAAAAAAAGTGACACATGCCAATAGTTGTCTGGCACGTGACGTTTGATGAGTGACATGTACCAATAGTTGTCTACCATGTGGTGCTTAAGATGTGCCATTTTTTTCTGCATTGTGAATGAGACACGTGTTACCATTGTGTGTATCCTTCAGTGTGAGGATCAAACTTTTATATTATACTAGTCTATAACCAGTACGATGCATGGGATTATATAGCTTTGTTTGTACATGCTTAAGGAGGATCCCAAACTACCAGAGGAAGTTAGAAAATTTCTTAATTTACTCAATAGAGACTCACCAAAATAGGAAGTGATACACAATTCTTGAATAAGAGCCGTTTACAAAGCAGCAACAATTTCATATAAAAATGTGCAATCTATTTACACACTACCATGAGTGCTTAGGAAACTAACTATGCATGAGTAATTTTTTGTGTTTAGATCTGACAAAATAAATATATAAATAAATGAACATTGAAGATGCAATGCCTTGCCATGTGATGTCTTTGAATTCAACTTTATTGATTCTCACCAAAAAAAAAAAATAAAAAATAAAAAATAAATCAACTTTCTTGCAACTTCATGTAAATCTGAAACACAAAGAGAACTAAAACAGACTTAATTTTCAGAGGTCAAATAATTTGGTTAAGAATTAGAACACAATCACTCAAGGACAAAAGATCATATCATTGTGAATAAAGTATCATACTTTTAAATTAGCAAATTAATTAATTGGTGGCATATTATGACATAGGCAAATAGTTCCCATGATTCAAAAGTCCTAAGCAAATCTCCAAAAGACATATAAGCATAGTACTTACCAGGTTGGACAACTATATTAATAGAAAAAAAAAAAAATTTCCGCAAAGGCACAGATTATCTACAAAAAAAATAGTGAAACCTAGATAAAATTTCTGGAAATATTTTGGAGGTTTCGTCGAAATGTATATTTCAAATTTTCAATACTTCTCTCCTCATCTAATGAAGATTAGAGATACTTCCAGTGATGGTGATTGTATTAAACCCATTATAAATATACAGGTAATAACATTAATTATCAAAATACAATAGCAATTTACAGAATAACAGAAAAACAATAAAATAAAATAAAAAACTCGTCCATAAAGGGCAAGGCCACAACTACCACCATTACCAACAACAACCCATTACCTTACATTCACACACAAACAAATCCACAAACGCATTTCAGCCAAAAAAAAAACACAGCTACACATTCACACCATCACAAATTATAATAGCAACCTTCTCGGCATAGAAGCATACCCTCCTTCACTAGGAAGAGCAAATACTTATATACCTATATATTTTTTTACAATTTGACTTAGGAATCAACCACTATTGACATTTAAAATTAAAAAAAATGAAATGAATTGGGTAAGTACTACATTTTCAATCTTAAAATTTTTTGAATTATTTTTCTTATCAAATTTTAAAAAAAAAAAAAAATGGGGATAGAAAACAAAAACGTTTTTTTTTTTTTTTTTTTCCTACCATCAAACGAAGAAAACTACAAAATTAAAATTAAAATCACCTGTAAATTCTTCTTAAAAAAAAATACCATAAATAGATGCCACTACAAAAGAATATCTGTAAGGACGCAATTTGAGTTTCTAGCCCAAAGGATAAATGAACTTAGGCCCAAAAAGCCTAATACAATGAATTTGTAGAAAGTGGGTTGGAAAACTGGGCTTTGATGAATTAGACAATAAGTAAAGTGGATTCAGATGACAAGAAAATGAAGATAGACTGGTTTAATCTAAAGAAAATCGTCATCGGCACAGTCTGAGGAGATCAATTCTTATATATTTCTCTCAAGTTTGATTACAAGTTCAATTCTTGATTGTTATAGTGTTTTTCTCTTAATTTCTCGATCTCCTTCTCTTAGGGTATCTCTTCCATTTTATACTATTTTCCCCTTTCATCTTCACCTTCCACATGCAAATCAAATTGTTGGTGTTGATCCTAGTCCCATTGACACCTTCCTGAAGTTTTTGGGTAATAGCTATAAGGCTAAAACTTACTATTCAGATATCACTTCCTCATTAATGCGCCAGAGAGTTAGCTGTAGAGTATTTAATGCGGTAGTAGCAACTTTCCCTTTAGATATTTCATAGCCTCCCTATATCCTGTTCCTTCTTGATACTTATCCTCATCAATGGAATTGTCCGGAACGTTGCTTTTAATGTCAAACCGTACCTTCCGACCTCGGCTTTGCTTAGCCTAGGAGGCATTTCTCCTCAGACCACCTTTTTGGATGATCATGATCACACTTCACCTCTTCACTTACTAACACAGATTCTAATGAGAGTGTTTACTCGTCCTTGAACTACTTAATGTCATCAGATTGGGCTCCTGGCCCAATATGTACATAGATATGTTCTACTAGGCCTATTATCCCTACAATAGCCCCTCGAGACTCTTATTTCTGGCTCCTCGGGAAAAAAGGAGGATTTCGATGTCCCCATAGTCACTCCGTGCTCACCACACATCATATCTGACTGCGCATATGCCTTTTTAATTGCCCAAGGCACACTCTTGACTCTTCGGCATTCAAGACGCGCCTTCATTAAATTTTTACAGTTCCATGTTCCCCACGTTCTACGGCGGGATGTGGATCCAATGGCTAAGGATTTTTCTGGAATCCAGGCGGGAATTTTCCCGCTTGTAATTCTCTTCTCAATATAAATACTGTTTAAATCTATCATTCCTCTCACTTTAGCAATCATACACTGAACCTGCATACTTACCCAACTTAGTCGTGCCCTCACAAATACCAAGAGCCTGTCCGAGGAGAGGTTTCTTCTTTCTCTAAGTCTTCATAAACCTTTTCACTTTATTTTTCCATATATTTTTTTCTTTCTTTGTGTCTTTTTCTCTTCGACTCCTCTTACTTCTCTCAATCTTCTTAGTACCTCCAAACCTTTCTTAGGAATGGATAGATTCGCCTATTTAGTAGACTCTGAGAAGGGTTTAAAGAGCTTTAGAGCTTAGTATAGGATCCCTCCAAGAGTAGCCATTAGGTACTGTAAGGAAGGGCAATGGCATGAGGAGAGGCAAGAGGAAGAGGTGGTAATCCCAATGATTGCCTTTATAGAAGGAGGGATGAGGATCCTTATGGGCACGGTCACTAGGAACCACCTTAGGGCCTATAGATTAGCTCCCACCTAATGTGCCCCCAATATGTTCAGGATCCTAGGTAGTGTCAATGCTCTAAACCAAAAAATGGGCTTAGGTCTTACCCATCATGATGTTAATTGGATTTATAACCTCCACCACCTAACGGAGCAGGGGTATTACCTAAAATCTAGGTACCCCGAGGTTAGGCTCATCCAATGCCTCCCTGATTCCAACAAAGGCCTAAACAAGGACTTCTTGATTGTATCGGGGGAGTGGCACGATGACCTCCCATGCCCAACAAGAGAGGGGACACCAGGTGGAGCTCTAGGTCTAGGTTCATTATTTCAAAATCATCCCATTTTCTTTTTCTTTTGTTCGTGTCTATACATGAGTTTTCCTTTGATTCACGCTATCTTTTGCTGACGATGTTTTTTATTTTTATTTTTTTCCTGATGGTTTTACAGATAAGCGCGTTGCTATTCCCAACTTCAATTTTGTCAACCAGCCAAGATTGGACAAGATATTGAAGGTCGAGGTGTTCGTCCACATAGACGGTCAGCTTAGAGCAACACATTTAATCCTTGACTACACCCCCATCTCCAAAAGCTACCAGGCATCGAAGAGCGTCATCAAAGCAAAGGACCCTCGCCTACATCGAATCAGTGTTGCTGCTCCGGGCTTTCTCGCCACTGGTCCTATCTCGGAAGGCACTCTCACGACCAATCCTATCCTCGAAGGCATACCAAAGGTAGAACTGTCCTTCCAACGTGCTACCGAGGAGGAGGCAACCTCATCGCAACCAGCCACCAAGGATTGGTTAAGGTGACTGACTCTGAAGACAATTTTGCCATTTTTAACCAGCCACTATCTCCAGAGCCTCAGGTCAGCGAGCAGCCCTCCAAAAGAGGCAGAGCAGCCTAGGGTGACTGAAAAAGAGGCTGAGATGACTAAGGGAGTGGCCCCTTGATGCCACCAAGCCCTCAGCTGCTCCCTAGAATCCCATTAAAGACAAGGAGGCACCTAGGATGGAGATGTTCTTGCAACTCTTCCATTACCTGCCAAAGGTGACCCCAAAGGCAAAGACTAAGGATCCTCGGAGGCCACAATCTCCCAGTCCAAGGCCCCGCCCAAAGAAAAAATTGTAATAAAAAAGAAGTAGTTTAGAGTTTTTTTTTTTTTTTTTTTTTTTTTTTTCAAAACTTGTAATCCAATTTAACCTTTTGTAAGCAATTTGCCTCTTTCTAAGGCTCTAATCAATGATAATTTACAAGTTTTCCCTTCATATTTGTGATATTGATGCTGATTCTAACATAGTTTCTGTTTTATCTAACACTTAACTAACATGGAAATGAGATAAAGCTCCATTTATTTTTCTACATAAGTGGCAGCATAGTCCAACCTTATATGATCAGCAGCAAGATAAGTTAAATCTACTAAGTTCCCTGTCTCGGCAAAGTACAATTTTAACTTTAAAAACATACACATTGATGTAGTATACATACAGGTTTAACTCTACTCAATCCTCCACTCATTAGTAAGTTTAAAGGACTAGAGGAGTAATTAATTCTCAAACAGATATAGGTATTCCTGTAAATGTTTTAAGTGATGCTCATGAGCATTTAAAAAAAAAAAAAAACATGTTACCACAATGAAGACCTTTTCCATGTAGAGTGGTTGACCCCATTTGACATTCAAATATTTAGCAAGTAGTACTAACTTACCTAAGGCATGTGGTCCAAGGAGCTAGGTATGGCTAAGGCTTTGTTTTAATACTTAGCAGAATGATAAGAAGTATTAATTTACCCAAAGTATGTGGTCCGAGGAGCCATACATGACTAAGGTTCTATTTAACACTTAGAAAGATGTTATTAAGTATTAATTTATCCAAAACATGTGATCTGAGGATCCAGGCATGACTAAGGTTCTGTTTAACACTTAGAAAGATGTCATTTAGTATTAATTTACCCAAAGCATGTGGTCTGAGGATCAAGGCATGACTAAGGTTCTGTTTAACACTTAGAAAGATGTCATTAAGTATTAATTTACCTAAAGCATGTGGTCCGAGGATCCAGGCATGACTAAGGTTCTATTTAAGTATTAAGTTACCCAAAGCATGTGGTCTAAGGATCTAGGCATGACTAAGGTTCTGTTTAACACTTAGAAAGATGTCTGAAAATATCAATTTACCCAAGGTATATGGTCCGAGGAGCTAGATATGACCAAAGTTCTGTTTGATATTCAAATAAATAATAGAAATTACAACGCATAACTTAATAAACAAGAATATGACAAGGAAAACTTTCATTAAAATAATACCTTTTCATGTTATTTACATTCCAAGGGCGTGGTACAACATTTTCATCTAAATCTTCATGATAATATGCACCTATTCCAGCCACCGAGGTGATGCGATACAACCTTTCCTAGTTGGGCCCTAACTTTCCCCATGCTGGGTTCTTTGCAGTACATAAAACCTTTCTTAATACCAAGTCTCCAGGTGCCAGTGGCCTTAGCTTCACATTGGCATCATTCACTTGCTTGAGCTTGTGTTGATAATAGGCCAATTGGACAATGGTATCTTCTCTTCGTTCTTCAATTAAGTCTAAGCTCTTCCTTAACAACCCATCATTGTTGCTCGGAGTGAAAGAACTCGTTTTTAGCATTGGGAATCTAGTCTCCAGAGGAATAACAGCCTCAGCACCATAAGTCATTAAAAAAGATGTCTCCCCTGTTGACCTACAAGGCGTGGTCAAATATGTCCAAAGGACATGTGACAACTCTTCCACCCATTTTCCCTTTACATCATCCAATCTCTTCTTGAGTCCATTCACTATAACCTTGTTGACAGCCTTGACCTGTCCATTCCCTTATGGGTAAGCCGGGGTGGAATACATATTCGTAATTCCCAAGTCACAATAATACCTCCTGAACACTTTGCTATCAAACCGAAGACCATTATTAGAGATGAGTGAAAGCTCGAAAACGTGTTGAAAACACAAGAGCTGTTTAGACCCCCAAATTAAAATTACGGCTTGGTTGATTTTACACTAACTTAATACTAAGTGCGGAATAGTGTAAACACAAGCGTATAAGCAAGACAACTACTCTAATCTATAATTAAAGCAACACAGCAGTAATAATGAAATGAACAAGAGTAGGGAAGAAGGATGCAAACACAGAAAACACCGAGACGTGTTTTCGAAGAGGAAACCAAAGAACTCGGCAAAAAACCTCTCCGCCGCCCTCCAAGCGGAAATCGATCCACTAGACAATCAGTTGGGATACATGAGTAAGCAAGAGACCCTCCAAGCCTAATCTACCCGATGTACCTAAGCCTTCCAAGCTCCTACTCCAACAAGGCTTCTCGGAACCGTGTCTTGTCTAGCACCCCGGATCCCGCAACAAGCTCCATGTTGCATCTGCTATTCCAGGCTTCTTCCAATGCTTCCCAGCAGCACCAAAACGTCACTCAACACTCTCAAAGGGTGTGGTAAGTGTTTGGGCTATCAACCTCTCAATGGTGTGGAAATGGAGAGGAAAGGGTTGAGGAGATACCACAAGCAAGTGTATAGAGAAAGGTGGGGAAGACAATCTCTAATACCCAATGTGTTTGGCTAGGGTTTTCTCTCTAAAGCATTCCTCAACATTTGTGGGTAATGAGGGTATATATAGGATAGGTGCAAAATGTGTGAGTCAGTCAGTACAGGCTGGCAGAACAACATGTCTCGCGGGTGTCTCGCGAGAAGGCCTTACCCGTGAGATACTCGCGAGAGACAGCTGTCTCCACCTGGCCTGACTCTTCGCATTCCAGCACGTGCAGGGCACATGCTTCACTTCGCGGGAAGCTAAGCCGCGACATACCCGTGAGAATCCTTCAGCCTCCAAATGCTTGAGTCTTCACACACTCTCTATCACACACCCCTTATAACAATTCCCACAACAAATACAGGGTATAAACGATTGATAATAATTACAATCAAATTTGGCACGGAATAAAAGCCAACAAAATACATAGTTGTAAATAACAACTTTACAATCTCCCCCTTTGGCTATTCCGTGACAAAACCCTAAAACAGACTCTAGACTTAAACGTGAGTTTGGGAACAAAAGCAAAACTCACTCACACCTAATTCTAGATTCTGATAAGCTCTTGAAACATATGAACAAGTAACTCCTGAAACACAACAACAAAATAATATCATTGTATGCAGAAAACTTGAAAAGCATATGGAGCAATAAAAGCATGATCAAGCAAAATGAAATAGAAACACTAGATCATGGCAAGATCAAACAAGTAATCACTATACACAAGCAATTACTATGCTCATTCACACAAGGAATGAACATCCGGATATGCAAGATGATAAGCTCATTTGAAGAGTATCATTTGCAAATCCAACACTCAACCAATGCAAAATACTCAAAGTATTTGCATCTAGGAACAATCCTACTAGGGCACAAGAGTGTTCATCACTCAACCAATGCATAGAACGTATATGCATCTAGGAACAATCCTACACGGGCACACGAGTGATATGCTGAAGTAAAATGAATGACATTAAACTTCAATAGCACAAGCATAAAGGCTGCATAAACAATGTACTGCATATGCATGGCACGTACCATAAAAGCCTACAAATTATGCAATGAAACAAACCCTTAAAGCTTACAAAAGCAACATGGGTACATGCAAAGTATGCTACAAAGCATAGAGAATATCACAGAAGAAACATCTGAAATAATACTTAAATAGAACATAGTATCAAAGCTTTAAACCAAAAGCAGTAAAACAATTATAAACACTAAAAGAAACTGAATTAAAAAACCGTCTGAAAAACCAATAACCAATGTTACTAAGTATCTAGACTATGCTCCCCCTAACGCTGTGCAAGCTCTTCTCTAGCTCCCCCTCAAAAATTTCTCCCCCTTTTTGACCGGAATTACCAAAGAGCTAGAACGGATCGGACTCTGAATCTGAGCCATGAGTGGAGGTCAAGTCCTGAACCTGCGATGCTAATGTGGTGATCTATCCTTGAAGGTACGCGAACTGATCTGCTGTGTGCTGCACATGGGAGTCAAGCACTGTAGACATCTGATCCATCTTAGCAAGCAATTGATCAAATTTGCTTAAGCCATGTAGTGGAGCCGAAGATGATGGCTGTGCAGAGGGCTCTGGAATCGAAGTTAACCTATCAATCTCCTCCTCTGTATCTTCACCTTCATCCTGCTGAACCCGTCGTGGTGGCGGTATGGTATGCACACCGGTCTTGGAGCCTCTAATGTGTGCAGCGCTCCTAGTCAGTGTATGACCACCAATGGGGTAATCCCTCTGAACAACTGTGAGGCCACTAGGTAGCTTGAGCTTTGCCTTGGCAATCAATCCCATGATCAAAGAGGGGAACGGCATCACAGTCCGTGAATTCTACTTTGTGATGCTCTCCTTCAAGACATGCATGATATGGCCACAAATGTCAATCTCCTTATGTGTAAAGAGATCATACAGGAACCTTGTTCTCAGAGCAGATAGAGTGGTGAGATTGGTGATCGGATACAGATTGTGAATCATCACATAGCTTAGTGTCCTCATTTCTAGAGAGAACTTGAGGGTGTTCATGGATGATTTCTTCGGTTCACCACCAAGGAGTGTAATCATTTCAGCAGTAGAACCCAATCTGTCCTCATATGCAACTGTGATTGGCTGAGATGGAGGACGAGTCTCCAAAAAGTCTTGGATGATCTCTCTTGTAATCATAAACTCCTTGTGTCTTACCCAGCACTCAATACAGTCTCCGTTGACAGTGGCATTAGAGAAGAACTTCTTGATAATCTCTTAATATACCACTCCAGTCAGATTTAGCAGCTTGGTCCAAGTTCTATCTTTGAACACTTCAGGGATGAAAGTGCCCTCAAGAATCTCTAACTGGACTACCCGTTCCATGATGATCGTCTTGTCCTTGTAGCAGTCATTGTACTTCATATCAGCTTCTATAGACTTGAAATGATCAGAATCAGTTCGGGCTCGCTTTGAGGTTGATTTCTTCTTAGCTGCATGCTTGGTGGGAGACATCTGCACAATTTCACAAAGCAAAGAAAAAAATGCACAAACACAAACCAGAAGACAAACTTTATTAGATTCAAGTTAATTCCAAAACAGACTTAAACTGACTGAAAACATAGCATGGTTGACTCTTAACATCATGCTTAAAGACTCAAACCTATAAAGCATAACCACAATGCAAAAAAAATTAAGAGACAGTGCAAGTGTGTGTGTCTGTGTGTATGTGCTGATGAGTGTGTGTGGCATGAGATGCATGAAGGTGCCTAAGTGTGCCTAGTTGTGTGTCAAGAGTATGCAATTTGAGTAAAGTGAAAGAAATACGGGTTCAATGACCAAACCAAGTAAAATAAGGTCAAACAAGTGAAAGTCCATGGATTAAAATCACTTGATTTCAATTTGGCACAAAAATGTCACTCGGACATTTTGACAAACACCTAGCATGCACAAATGCAAATATAACATGAATAATGCATGAACATGGGAAAATCTACCCTTAATACATGGTAAAATGCCACAAGGGGCCAACACAGATGCAGAAACACCAAATGGGACACAGCCCAGTCAAAATATTTGAGAAAACTTCACCCAATTTTGAAATCTAACCCAAAGTTTCGAAAATCCCCAATTATCAAAACCCTAACAAAAATTCTGCATAAACTAAGCAAAAACTTAAAAAGAATTGATTAACAAACATACCTTGAAGAAGAAAATGCAGAAAAAATGCTTGGATTGACGGGGTTTGAATGGAATAGTGATTTGGGTTGAAAAGGTTCGAGAGAGGTTGAGTGAGGGAAGTTTTTGTGTTTTGAAAAACTGTCACATCAGCAATATAAAAACTGAAAACACGCGTTTTTCGCGGGTTAGGGAGTGGTGAAACAGTCGTGAGACAGTCGCGAGAAGGGCCACTGAAGCACAAAACTTTCGCGAGAAGCATTAGGTCGCGAAACAGTCGCGAGACAGTCGCGGTAACTTCTGTCTGAATTCTGAAAAATCCAATTTTTAGTCAAACAGCATTTCGCGAGAAACTGTTGGTCGCGAGACAGTCACGATATAGTCGCGAAAGTTTCTGTGTGACAGGAAGAAAAAAATATTTCCCTCAACCCCTTTTCGTGGGAAGCTCTAAGTCGCGAGCTTCTCGCGAAACAACCCCTGAACCAGTTTTTTGAAGAAACACAAAAACATGCATTTTGACCAAAAACACAAGACAAGAAAGTATAAAATCACTTTCAAAAACAAAATAAAACACTCAAAAATATTTTTGGGTTTGATCAACAAAGATTGAGCATGTGAAAAAACATTTAATCAAGTACAATCACACAAATGAATATGACATTCATTGAACATAGACTTGTGTGTTGTGTGTGGATATCAAAAATGAGATAGTCCTTAGTCCAATGTGAAGCTTCAATGATTAATTCAATCAAGACATACACAACTAGCACTAGATTATGTGACCTATCTCAATTATAGAAACATGCATATATGACCTCCCACACGTACTTGATAACAATTCATTGAAGCTTTTCATTTGGCTCCATATTCAACATATCATTTGCAACTTTTGAGCAAAGAAAATCTCATTTAGAGAAAGATGCCTGAAATTTTTGATATTTTAATTGATGAGTTAGCCTTTGGCTTTTTGGGCATCATACATTTTATTTTGGTCGCTTTCCCTTTTTCCTAGTCGAATACTAGTTTGTGCGACAGGCTTTTGCAGCTCTGTATCTCTTTTCATTTAGAGATTGACATTTAGAGAGCTCTTTTAAGCAAAAAAAAATAAAAGTGGGAAGATATATAGGCACGAGTCTATGCATGTCTCAAGATCAACAAAACCATTCACTAATCATTCATGACAAGGTTGAAGATCTATTTACAACAGTCACATAGATTTCAGAATTTCTTCCACAATGATATGAGTGCATGAGAGACAAGCTAAGCTCGTTAAATGCACAAAGCCATAAGTACAAAGGTACAAGGCAAAACATGCTTTGAGACAAAACTCAACAAAGTGATCAAACTTTTTGGATTTTCTATTTTTTTTAAGTGTTTTTGAATTTTTGAACACACCCAAAGCAGAACAAGAAAAGAAAGATCAACAAAAACCGCTGGTACAAACCAACCAGACAAAATAACAACAGTAAAAAGAAAGCAATGCATGAAAAGATGCAACAGCAAATGTCCCTAAACATTGAAAGAATTTATGCGTGGACATGTTATAATGCTTATGCATGAGTACCCCTCTTCACCCACACGTCACGTGCGTTTGGAGTGATATCCTTAACGGATTGGGTACGCGAATTTGGACTGTCAAACCTTCTGGTGAAACTCTCTAAGCAAGTGGTGAAGGCACCGATCATTTTCATCACGTCCATCATACCGAGATCACGGTTTTGACTTCTCGGTTGTTCACCACCCCAAGACCTCATGTCATTTCTCCTTCCTCATGACCGAGGTGCGCTTGCATTGTTGTCTGATCTCAGCTTTTGACAGTTGGGTCTGGTATGTCCTTGCAGTCCGCAGTAATGACACACATAGTCCGTTCTGGGACCCCGTTGTGATCTTGGGAGAGATCTTCCTCTGGTTTCATGTTTAACCACAGATTGATTTCGGGGCTTATTCACCATTCGTTGCTCAGCCACATTCACGTCCTCAACTTTCTCAAGAATGGGCTCTTTTACAACCGTTTCGTTTGCCTTCACAAACTTTACTTCTTTGGTGACTTTGACTGATGAGCTGCTTCCTCCGGTGAATCCCAACCCGGACTTGTCTGAAGAAGGTTTTTGAGATGAGATAACATCATCTAAATTCAGGGAGGAGACTCTCTCTATCTTGGCATGAGCTTGCACTACCTCTTGCTCAAGAAACCTCACCTTCGTATAGGCTTCAGACAACTCGCCATTTAGTGTCTCAATCTCACACTTAGCCTCTTTATATCTGACCAAGAGACTTCTGTAATCTTCCTCAGCTTTCTTCATTTTCCTTACAATTGCCTTGGCTACTCTGGTATACTCTCCTGACTTCTCAAGTAGTAAGGAGTAATTTTCTTGAAGATTAGCTGTATTCTCTTCTTCTTCTTCAACATCTGATTCTTCCACAATCCCAATAGACTCTGAATCAGAATGCTCACCAAGCTCCTTCACAAGTGCACCCAAATCATCCGAGGAATCCACATGTGCAATGGTCATGAAGGCGGAGTAGTTTCCCTCTCCGTCACAGCTCTCTTCCAAGTCAAAATCAGAAGAGTTTGAATCACTGAGCGTCGTGGCATAAGCCTTGCCTTTTCCCCTCAGAAAATTTGGACACTCCTTCTTTAGATGTCCAATGCCATTGCACTCATAGCACACAATGTCTGAAGGAGGTTGAAAGTCCTTTCCTTCTTTCCTCTTAAACTCCTTCCTATCACTTCTTGAAGATGAAAACTTCCCTCTGTTGAAAGGTTTCCCACTGTTCTTCATCTTCAGAAATTTGCGGAAGTTTTTCGCAAGAAATGCTACTTCCTTCTCCATCCCATCTTCTTCGGAGGAATCATCCATCCTTTCGGTGATGGTTTTAAAAGCAAGTGATTTACTCATCTTATGGGAAGGCAGTCCCATCTCATATGTTTGGAGAGACCCAACTAATTCTTGAATTTTGATCTCATCCAAGTCCGTGCTTTCCTCTATGGCTGTAACTTTTGCTCTAAAACTTTCAGGCAAGGACCTCAGTACTTTTCTCACCACCTTAGTATCTTCAATCTTCTCCCCGAGATTGAGTTTAGCAATTACAATTTCATTGAGCTTCACATAGAATGAATCAAACGGTTCATCATCCCCCATCTTGAGCTCTTCAAATTTGGTGGTAAGCATCTGAAGCTTTGTGTCCTTAACTTTCTTTGTTCCCTCACAAGTGGCCTCCAAAATCTCCCAAGCTTCTTTGGCAACTGTCATATGAGAGATCCTGTGGAATTCATCAGGAGACACAGCACAAAAGATAGCGTTTAAAGCTTTACTATTAGCATTGGCTGCTGCAAGAGCTGCCTTATCCCAATTAGCCTTAGGAGCCTCCGGCTTAATCCAGCCTATCTCTACCGCATCCCAAACGGTATCTTCTATAGAGCATAAAAATGCTCTCATTCTGACTTTCCAGAATGCGTAATTGTTCCCATCAAAAAATGGTGGAACATTGAGTGATTAAGACCGGTCCATCTCAAATAGGGTCAAGGATCACACTAAGGTATTTAAACCACAGCAAGTGTACCCGCTCTGATACCAATTGAAAGCTCGAAAACGTGTTGAAAACACAAGAGATGTTTAGACCCCCAAATTAAAATTACGGCTTGGTTGATTTTACACTAACTTAATACTAAGTGCGGAATAGTGTAAACACAAGCGTATAAGCAAGACAACTACTCTAATCCATAATTAAAGCAACACAGCAGTAATAATGAAATGAACAAGAGTAGGGAAGAAGGATGCAAACACAGAAAACACCGAGACGTGTTTTCGAAGAGGAAACCAAAGAACTCGGCGAAAAACCTCTCCGCCGCCCTCCAAGCGGAAATCGATTCACTAGACAATCAGTTAGGATACATGAGTAAGCAAGAGACCCTCCAAGCCTAATCTACCCGATGTACCTAAGCCCTCCAAGCTCCTACTCCAACGAGGCTTCTCGGAACCGTGTCTTGTCTAGCACCCCGGATCCCGCAACAAGCTCCATGTTGCATCTGCCATTCCAGGCTTCTTCCAATGCTTCCCAGCAGCACCAAAACGTCACTCAACACTCTCAAAAGGTGTGGTAAGTGTTTGGGCTATCAACCTCTCAATGGTGTGGAAATGGAGAGGGAAGGGTTGAGGAGATACCACAAGCAAGTGTATAGAGAAAGGTGGGGAAGACAATCTCTAATTCCCAATGTGTTTGGCTAGGGTTTTCTCTCTAAAGCATTCCTCAACATTTGTGGGTAATGAGGGTATATATAGGATAGGTGCAAAATGTGTGAGTCAGTCAGTACAGGCTGGCAGAACAGCATGTCTCGCGGGTGTCTCGCGGGAAGGCCTTACCCGCGAGATACTCGCGAGAGACAGCTGTCTCCACCTGGCCTGACTCTTCGCATTCCAGCACGTGCAGGGCACATGCTTCACTTCGCGGGAAGCTAAGTCGCGACATACCCGCGAGAATCCTTCAGCCTCCAAATGCTTGAGTCTTCACACACTCTCTATCACACACCCCTTACAACAATTCCCACAACAAATACAAGGTATAAACGATTGATAATAATTACAATCAAATTTGGCACGGAATAAAAGCCAACAAAATACATAGTTGTAAATAACAACTTTACAATGAGAGTATGGAGGATCGCAAACCAAGTGACAATATTTTTCCAAAAAAATCTTTTGGCGTCCACGTCCCTGATATTTGCCAATGGTTCAACTTTAACCCACTTGGTGAAGTAATCCATGCCGACCAGCAACCACCTCTTATTCCCTACTACCTTATAGAAAGGTCCAACAATATCTAAGCCCCATTGAGCAAAGGGCCAAGGGCTAGATAGAGGATTAAGGACTCCTCCTAATTGATGAATGTTTGGGGCAAATCTTTGGCACTGTCACACTTCTTCACATATTCTTGTGCTTCCTTCTACATGTTCGACCACCAATATCCCTATGCAAGGGCTCTGTGAGACAAGGATCTGCCTCCTGTGTAACTTCCATAAATCCTTTCATGTAACTCCTCCAGAAGTAGCTCTAATGCCTTAAGGTGTATGCATAGCAAGTACAACCCAGAAAAAAGAGGGCTTATACAACTTTTGGTCCTCGGATAGCCAAAACCGAGGAGCCTTTCTTCTTACCTTATCAGCCTCTGACTTCTTTTCAGGTAAGATATCCTTCTTAAGGAACAATACTATGGAGTCCATCCAACTAGGTCCCATCCTAATTTAATGGATATAGACCACCTCATTCTTCATCTCAATAGGCTTATACAGATCTTCAACAAGGATAACCCGAGGCAGGCTTTGTACCGAGGAGGTTGCGAGCATGGCCAGAGAATCAGCATGGGTGTTTCCACTTCTAGGAATGTGCTGTAAATTGAAAGACTCAAACCGTGACTATAAATGCCTAACTTGACTTAAGTACTCTTGCATTCTCACGTCCCTGGCCTCCAACTCTCCCTGAACTTGGCCCACAACCAGCTTTGAATCTGAGAATATCTCCACTGCTTTTCCACCCATTTTCTGAACCATGGTCATTCTTACCAACAGAGCTTCATACTTAGCTTCATTGTTTGTGGCCGAGAAGCCCAATCTCAAGGATTTCTCAATTATGATCCTCTCGGAAGATTTCAGAACTAGCCCCACTCCAGATCCTCTATGATTCGCTGCACCATCAATGTATACCCTCCAAAACAAAGGTTCTTGTAAGGAGACTAACCCAACTAATTTTCCATCCATGTCCTGCTTCTCCATTCTCTCTTCTAATAGGGATTCAGCGAACTCGACCACCAAATTAGCAAGGACTTGACTTTTGACAGAGGTGCGAGGCATGTACTTGATATCAAAAGCCCCTAGGATCATACCCTACTTGGCAATCCTCCCTGTATAATCAGCACTTCGTAGTAGAGATTTGAGTGAAAGTTGAGTTAGGACAACAACTGTGTGTGATTGGAAGTAGTAGGGGAGCTTACGCGTAGCATGCACCATTACCAAAATGGCCTTCTCCAGTAGTAGGTAACGGATCTCGGCCTCATATAGTGACTTGCTCACATAGTAAACTGGCCTCTGCACACCACTATCAATCCGTACCAGCACCAAGCTCACTGTGTGGGAGGCCACCGCAATATAAGTAAACAAAACCTCCTCGGTGTGGGTGGCCAAGAAAGGAATTTCTTCAACTGCTGGAAGGATAGGACGCACTCCTCGGTCCATTTAAATCCCTTCCACTTATTCAACAACTGAAAGAAAGGCATACACCTGTCTGCTAACTGAGAGATGAATCGATTTAAGGCAATAATCATTCCTGTCAACTTCTGGACCTCTTTGGGGTTTCGAGGTGGCTGTAAATTGTTAATTGCCCTAATTTGGTCAGGATTGACTTCAATTCCATAGTGAGTAACCATGTATCCCAAGAACTTCCCTAATCCGACAGCAAAAGAGCATTTAGAAGCATTAAGTCACAGCTTGTGTCTCCTCAAGATCTCAAATGTTAGGACATATGTGATTCAATGTTAGGTACATACTTTGACAAAACACATTTTACTTGTAATTTGATAGATCTAGAATGTGTTTAACACTTCAAGGAACAAGGTTCCAAGTTCAAGTGTTAAAGTCATGCAAGTCTGTCCAAGAATCAAGTGATGAAGTGCTAGATTTTAAGACAGCTAGCATCTATCAAGGTTTAAAAACTGCTGAAGCCCATGGCTCGACAGCTAGCTTGATAGATGGCTATCTATCGAGGTTTATGAAACTCACTTTTTCAAAAAAAAAAAATTATCCAATCTGTGAGTGTATGTTTGGGCTTTCTTTTCGTGCGTAAGAGCACAATTCCACAAGTGTGAAGAAAAGTGTGACCAGAAACCTAGTTGCTAGTTCTTCTTTCTCTTGAAGAAGCTACTGTGTTTGTACATCATAGGGTATTGTGACCAAGCAACTTCATGATCTTCATCGTATGATGAACATAAAAACTTTGTAGCCAACATCCTTCTTAAGTTGGTGATCAAGTCCTGTACTAAGATCCGCGCAATCGTTTAGTCATGTTCTGTGAGCCGTGCATTGAAAATGAGAGATTGTCACTACAAAACAAGTCCAATTGGATATTGGAGTAACGGTTCAACTATAGGTTAGTATAAGGTACTAGGATTCCTTTACTTATAATCACTTTTTTTTATGATAGTAGATTCTCAGGAGTGGTAACCTTAAAATCACCTGGTGGGGTTTTTACCATATAGGTTTTCCCCATTCGTAAACAAATCACCATGTCAATTTATTTTCCGCTGCATACTTTAGTTAACTGGTGATTTGTTTGTACTACCACACATTTTGTATGTTAATTTGATTAATTAATAAACTTGGTTAATTAATCAATTAATTCATCATAAAGGGTCAATACATTCTTGGCCTATCATCAAAGATATTCCCGAGATCGTTAACATGCTCGGATTCTAACTTACTCTTGACCACCATGCCGTCTATATAAATCTCAATGTTTTTTCCTAGCTGTGGCTCGAACATCCTGGTCATCACCCTCTAGTAGGTAGCCCCGCATTCTTTAAACCAAAAGGCATCACTTTGTAGTGGTAATTTCCAGTGAGAGTGACAAAAGCTGTCTTCTCTTGATCACTCAAAGCCAGTGGTATTTGGTGGTACCCTTGGAAGGCATCCAAAAAGCTCATCCGAGAATGGCCTATAGTTACGTCCACTAGCTGATCAATCCGAGGCATGGGAAAGAGGTCCTTTGGACAAGTCTTGTCCAAGTCTATGAAATCCACACATACTCGCCACTCGCCACTTTCCACTTTTCTACTTTACTACCACTGTATTGGCCAACCATTCAAGGTAGAACACTTCCTTAATAGCCTCAGCCTGCTTAAGCTTGTTCACTTCTTCCTTGATAGCATCAAAATGTTCTTTAGATGAGTGCTGAGATGGTTGCTTCTTAGGGAGGATAGCTGGGTTGACATTCAGATTATGGCAAATGAAGTCTGGATCCACCCTAAGAGCTTCATAAGCATTCCATGCAAACACATCAATGTTCTCTCTAAGAAACGTTATCACCTTTTCCTTCTCCCTAGAGCATAGAGCTAGGGTCTTGCCATAATGGCCGTGTAGGGAGAATAAGCATCCACCACAATGAAATCCACCTCCACTACCTCTGAACCTGCTTGCACAAGTAGTCTAATTTGATCCTTTGGTATGATAACTTTTCCATCAAAACTTACCAAAGGTAAATCATAGGCTGTCAAATCCTCAGGCTTCAGGTTCAGCCTTTTGTATAAGTCAAGGTACATAATCTCTACACCACTGCCCTAGTCTACCAATACTCTCTTCACATCATACTCTTCTATCCTGAGCTTAACCACTAAAGCATCATTGTGTGGCTGTATGGTTCCAATCTTGTCCTCATCCGAAAAGCTCAACGCCGATTGGACCTCCACTTTAGCCCTCTTCGGCTTAGAATTAGAGTCCTTGGCAGGTGGCCGAGCTACAAACATCATCCTGGAAGGCTGCGAACTAGTTCTTCTAAGAGTAGTAAAGATGAATTAATTATACCCAAAAGGGGCCTTAAAGAAGCATTCCCCTGAGTACTCGACCCTTCTTGGCTTTCGTGCCCATTGGGTTGATACAAAAACTGTTTCAACCTTCCATCTCTGACCAGTTTCTTTAGGTGATTCCACAAAGCTCTACAGTCCTCTGTGGTGTGTCCTCGTTCCTAGTGGTACTGGCAATGAAGACTTTGGTTACACCTCATGGGGTCTTCTCTCATCTTGTTTGGCCATTTGAAGTATGGTTCATTCTTGATTTTCTCCAAAACTTAATGTACTGACTCTCGAAATGCCGTGTTAACCACTTGAGGAGCCGTAGACCCAGATTTTCCAGCAAAATCCCTTCGGGGTCTGTTATTGTTGTAGTGGTCTGACCTGAAATCCTTCTTCTCCTGAGGGATAACCTTACCCTTCCCCTTGCCTTGTTGTTGGTCCTCCTCAACCTGCTTATACTTATCAATTCGGTCTATGAGCTAACATACACTACTAGCAAGTTTCCCAGTCAAGGACTTCCTCAAACCATGCTCGGCAGATAAGCCGACGTTGAAAGTCCTTATGGCCACATCATCAAAATCACCATCTATCTCATTGAACATCTCCTAGTATTTGTTCGAATACGTTTTCAGGGTTTCCCCTTCTCTCATGGACATAGACAACAAAGAATCTAAGGGTGGAGGAACCCTACTACACATAATAAAGCGAGATCCAAATGCCCGAGTGAGTTCTTTGAAGGAATTAATGGAACCTACTCCTAGGCCATCAAACCACCTCATTGCCACATGCCCCAAACTGGATGGGAATACTTTGCATATTAGAGCCTCATTCTTGGAATGCACTGCCATCCTCTAGTTGAAGTGGCTTACATGTTCCACAAGGTCTGTTCGACCATTGTACATGGTGAACGTGGGCTGAGTGAACCACAGAGAGAGTCTCCCTCCCTTAATTTTGTGCATGAAAAGTGATTTGGAAATTTGGTTGAGCGCTCTGCTCATCGCATCATTTCCTAAGCCACTGGAAGATAAGCTTTTGTTTCTGCGTTGATGGTGATAGTCCTTATCATACGAGAAGGACTCACTAGGACGTGTCCTTGACCTAGGTCTATAACTACCATCCTCCTCATCGTCAGAAGAGAAGTCAGAGTTGGAGGGAGTTCGCCTTCGCTATTCGTGGCGCAACTTTCTCTTTAAATGATCAATCTCCAGTTGCAGGGCTCTAGTATCCTCCTCATGTGAAAGGTGGCTCCCATTTCGGGACTGGCTCCTACTAGTATAGGTAATATGCACACTAACCTCCCGGTCCATTCTTTGCTCAAGGTTGACAAAATGATCTTCACATTAGGACTCCATAGATTCTGCCTGGTTTGGACCTGAACCTATCATAGTTGAACGTCAAACTCACTAAAACACAAGAATTCCCCACAGACGGCGCCAATTGTAAGGATGCAATTTGAGTTCCTAGCCCAAAGGATAAATGAACTTAGGCCTAAAAAGCCCAATACAATGAATATGTAGAGAGTGGGTTGGAAAACTGGGATTTAATGAATCAGACAACAAATAAAGTGGATTCAGATGACAAGAAAATGAAGCTAGACTAGTTTAATCTAAAGAAAATCGTCCTTGGCACAGTCCGAGGAGATCAATTCTTATATATTTCTCTCAAGTTTGATTACAAGTTCAATTCTTGATTGCTACAATATTTTTCTCTTAATTTCTTGATCTCTTTCTCTCAGGGCATCTCTTCCATTTTATACTATCTTCCTTTTTCATCTCCACCTTCCACGTGCAGATCAGATTGTAGGTGTTGATCATTGTCCCATCAGCACATTCCTGAAGTCTTTAGGTAGTAGCTATAAGACTGAAATTTACTGTTCAGGTATCATTTCCTCATTAATGCGGCCAGAGAGTTAGCTGTAGAGCATTTAATGCAGTAGTAGCAGCTTTCCCTTTAGATATTTCATAGTCTCCCTATATCCTGTTCCTTCTTGATACTTATCCTCATCAGTGGAATTGTCTGGAACATTGCTTTTTATGTCAGACTGTAACTTTCGACCTTGGCTTTGCTTAGCCGAGGAGGCATTCCTCCTCGGACCACCTTTTTGAATGATCATGATCACACTTCACCTCTTCACTTACTAACACGGATTCTCATGAAAGTGTTTACTCGTCCTCGAACTATTTAATGTCCTCGGATCGGGCCCCTGGCCCAATATCTACATAGATATGTTCTACTAGGCCTATTATCCCTACAATATTCATATAAAAAATGAAATGAAAAATGAATAGTATTGAATACTTTTTACCAAATCAAAATTTTCCATTGTTGTCTTAAGCCGTGATGCTTCATTTTTTTTTTTTTTTTTGGGGTTTAAACTTGCTATTTTGTTTTGGAAAACAAAGAAAAAAGTGCCTACTCTCACTCTCTCTCTCTCTCTCTCTTTCTCTTTCTCTTTCTTTGTCACTTAGTTTTTTTTTAAAATTTTTTTTTCCATGTTGAATTTTTTTTTTTTTCTTTTCCTTGTGGGTTTCTCAAAGGTTTCATGTACTATTTGCTATTTACAAAGTTTCAGTTTTATAATATATATATATATATATATATATATATATATAGATTATAGATAAATAGATTATGGACTTGGTTCTCAAGGTTCAAAACTTGGTCCTTGTCCTATCAAAAAAAAAAAAAAAAAACCTTGGTCCTTGTGAGAGCTATATGTGTTGTGCTCTGTGATATTCAAGAATTCCATTAAATTAATGAAAGTGTGATCATGGTGTGTAACTTTTGCTTTTGTGTTTTTCATATCATTTGGAAGTTTGAAGACTACTCTCAGTTAGCTACCACACACATCGCGCAAATTCAATGTTCTTTTTTTTTTTTTTTGGGAGAGAAAAGTTCAATGTTCTTGTAATGCTAATATGTGTTGTGAGTGTGGTTACCAATGACTTGGCTAAATAAAAAAGATTTTGTTCTTGTGTTGATTTAAGTGTTTCTAAATTCATGTTTTTTCAATCGTCTGAAAATTGAGTTGTTCTGAATAATAAAAAAATAAAAACCAAAGCAGGTCATTTTCATCAGACCATTGCTGGATTTTTAGTTCCGCCAAAACGTGTAAAAAAAAGGAGGGAGAGGTCAGAGATTTTGCTGGACCCTTACTGGATTTTTTATTCCGCGAACTGGGCTGGACCCATATTATTAAAAAAGAAAAAGTGCAGGACTATTTTGTAATTTTCCTTTTATTGATTGGTCAAAAAATTTATTTCGAATGTTGTTGGCGCAACTATTATAAAATTTAATAAAATTAAGTCTTGTAAATTGATGAATCAATTATTAAAACACGACAAATAAGTATTTGAGAAATTTATTTATTGTCATTGTGCATCCTATGCGTAGTGGTTACTTTATAAGTACAAGTTCTTGTAAAGTGGGAATATAAAGAGCGGTGTTCAAATATTCAGGAATGAACTTCACACCTATATACACTTTAATTAAATTACAGTAGAATTCTATCTCAGATAAAAAAAAAAATTATTATTTATTATATTGTTGATATGTCATCAATCACATTTATTGTCATATCAGTTTGTAAATATTTTGTAATATTTGCTCCAAAAAAAAAATTGTAGTAAAATGGTAATAATTTTGGCATTTTATTTATCCATTTATTATGTTATTGATTTGATACTAATCACGTCAAGTTCATTATTACATTAGTTTGTAAATTTTTAATAAAATTAGTAGCAAGTGTAGTGTTTTCCTTGTTAATATTTTTGTTAATATATGTTAAATAAATATTGGTTTGCATTTTAAAATAAAATGTGTTTATACTTTGGCCACCCAATGTAAAATCCTAATCTTGGCTCCATCCTGAGGTTTGTATCTTATGGTATTTCCAATATAAATATTCAAAGTTCAATCCCTCTTTCCTAACTATTGACCTATAAATATTCAAAGTCCTGATGTTGGAAGACAAAAATTATTTGGCTAAATTGTTTATTTCATACGAAGGGTGGAAAAAAAATGAATCTAAAACCGTAAAACAAGTTATTTTATTTGTCAATAATGATAGGCAGACACATCATCAGGCTTATAGTTATAATCCGTGAGGAAATGTTCGCCTCTGGAGTGCAATTCCGAATCTAAATTTTCTATAGAAAAATCAAATTTCATTGTATACTTTATTCCCAATAACTTTAACCTCTAAATTAGATTTATTTTAGGTGCAATTCATCAAGTTTGTATCTCAGTCATTATCAAAACTCAATTATTTCCATCAGAACTTGATAATCTACTTTATTCCACATGTCATTTTCAGCTCTTATATATATATAAACAATTAGTATGAAAAATAAAATAAAATAAAATAAAAAGGTGAGAGGAATTATGGAGGCATAGGAGCTTAGCACTTTGAAACCGTGTTCATTAAGCAAGAGATAAGATAAAAGGTTCTGGAAAGGTACTTTAGTTTCCATGTCATTTTTCTTAATGATTACTGGAGGGTGAAGATATCTTGCTTTAATTTCATACTTATTATTATTATTATTATTGATTTTTGCTTTTTGCTTTTTTCAATATATATATATATATATATCTCCAATTGGTAGTATATTCCGTTCTTTTAAAAGATGAGGCATGTGGTTCGATTCTACTCTTTAAATGGGTCTATTGTGGATCATAATTCTTACAAGTTACAATCATCTTTTGTCTCAATTGATAATAACAATCTTAAGATGAAGAACAACAATTTTTGGATAACTAACAAAATTAATCTTAAACTCACAATTAAATGTCTTTATAATCTTGCAATTCATCAATCATCAATGAAAAAAAAATATATAAAAAAAAAAAAAATAAATAAATAAATAAATAAAACCCTTCGCTTGAGTTATTGCTGTTGATGTCATGTCCAATAATGGGATTAACTAGTAGTGATGCACTGACGCCTATTCAAAAATTTTGTTGGGTGGGTAATAACTAAAATGTAACGTCAGTTCAATCATCAATGCTTTATTCTAAAGGATGACTTAATGTCTTTTACTTGTTAATGCTATGAACTTTTCTTATTTGTATTAGTATTATTATTATTTTTTTTAAAGAATATTAAGTATTTTTAACATGGGTTAGGCTTAGGTTCAATGTCCAGTAATACTGAATCTATTGAGATGATGACACATATTCACTTTTAGACACGTGTCACCATCTAACTAGGTCTAGTGCACTGGATGCACTGGACCTAAACCAAGTCATTTTAACACATACGAAAAAATGAGAGAATGTTTTAAAGAAACTAACAGTAGTGTATATCTAAAATGACCTAACTCTTGGACACACAACACAGACTTTAAATCTCATTAACTCACACTAATTTTTCAATATGGGATTAACCCACTATTTTTTCTTTTGAGAATACTAAGTATCATATGGGGAGAGGGAAGGTGGTCTTAAAAAAACTAACAGTGGTGTGTATTTAAAATGGCATAACTCTTAGGGTATTAATTTTTCTTCTTTTGCAAGAGCAATGTTAACAAATCATATGTTTCATTTTTATTATATAGTATTAGGTGGACAATATAATTTGAAACAGGGTTATGTTTCTTTGTAAAAAAATGTGTCTTAAAGCTGAAAGAGTTTTCATTTTGAACAATCTCGCTCAAGCGAGAAATTAACCCGAGAACGTGATTGAGCCCACTCGAGCGAGCCAAGCAAGACACCAACTCAAGTCAGTCATTGAGCCCACTCAAGCGAGCCAATTAGAATTTTCCATTTAACGCATTAACGAAGCTTGGCTCTGGTTTTTTTTTTTTTTTTTTTGCTCTCACAATACATGTGACGTTTTCAATATAATTCTGAATAATTGAACAGATGGTATTGTCTCTTATGTTTCCTAGAGCTCTATTGAAGCAAGCAAGCTTAGGAATTACCCCAACTTGCGTAATTCTTAGCTAACACTAATATTTACAGGAAATGATGGAGCCCACATGCTAACTTTGGTTCGAACGGTAGTACCCCAACTAGCATGCACTCTTTTCTCTCTTCCCTGATCCTCTTTTAGTTTTCTGTCTTTCTCCTCTTTCTTATCTTCAATTTTCTCTCTTTCACACTCATCAATCCACAACAACCGCAACCACCACACAAACACATGATAACCATCATCACCAAGCCAAGCCCAGCAATCATCGCACAAAACACAGCAACCACCACCAAGCCAAATCCAACAACCACCAATCCCAATGCCATCATAAACAACCCACAAACCCACCGATCATAACCCACATCCCACTGATCCCAACCCTCAAAAACCCAACCCACTGCAACCATTTCACAAAACACCAATCGAAAATCACAAACCCACCATGATAGATCGACCCTTTCTCTCCTCTTCCCTTGTGACAGATCAACGAAGAAGAAAGAAGATTTCTGGGATAAGAAAGGTGAAAAGGAAAGAAGAAGATTTCTAGGTGTCAGAAGGCGAAGAAAGAAGAAAGAAGAAAGAAAAAAGAAAAGGTGAAGAAGAAAGTACATCTATCACTTGCTTCTAGGTGCTAGTGAAGAAAAAAGAAAAAGAAAAGGGTTTTGTGAATAAAGGCTAACTGAAGAAAGAGCTGTTAGTGAGAGTGTAGTCTAACTTGATGAGACAACACACTAAGAAATGTGATTAACTTTACAAAAATTTCATGTTAACTTATAACTCTATACACAAAAACAAGAAAAATTTGTTCTCATTTTTCATATCTAGATTTCAGTTTTCTGAGTATTAAGTCATGGAAATTGAGAACACCAACTAAATGAAACGATACTAGTTGGTGTGAGACCCACAAAATTTGAGTGATGAGTAATGAAAACACAGCAAACCAAACATAGCCTAACTTACTCAAATTAATCTAATTCAAATGTTCATAGTAAATGGATCAAAGCCTAAGTTGTCAAAATGACACCAATTGATTTGAAGCAAATGTATTTTGGATAAAATGAGACTACAACTAAATACTTGTATGAAACTTGAGTAAATATGCTTAAACTAATCACAAAGTTACAAAAAAACACTTACAAGTTAAATTATTCACTATGCCGTGTGAACTATAAGATGATCTCCAAGAAAACTAAATTACAATGATCTCAAAAATCATCTCATTAAGTTATTTAGATTGTTTGTGGTGCCTTTCTCCTGGAACTAAGCCTCTTATTTATACTGAAGGTGATGCGGGATGCAGAAGCGTCAAGAAGCAGAATACATTTATTTTTTAAAAACAAGAAACAAAACACTTTTGTTTATGAAAATAACCTTGAATCCATGATGGTTCCTTGAATCCACGAGGGTCGTTGAATCCACGTGAAAAGGTTCTAGAATCCACCAAAGAAACAATAGACAAAAGCCTGAATTTTTATAAATATCAATAATCTCTGAAAAATGTTTACAGACTTGGAAGTTTATTTATGGGCTCCGTAAAACTTGACAGACAATAAAATATATTCTAAAATAAGTACTAATTAATATTGTAGGGATCGGTTTTGGGCACTTTTGTTACTGAGAGAGTGGACCTAAGCTCAGCTAGCCCTGCAATGAATTTATAGAAAGTGGGTTCAAGAACTAGGCCCTAGTGAGGAATGCAGCGACCATGCATGGTTGCTCGTGGATATAATAACTTAAACGTGAATTGGGATGCACATTAATGCTCCTCGGACTGGCCTTTCAGAGCTTGGAGTTCTTATTATTTCTTTGAAGAATGGTTACAAGGTTTGAGAGAATACAAGTCGCTACAGTACTTCTTAATTCTAGTTTCTCCCTCCGTCCCCCTTTCAAGAGGGACTTCTTACATTATATACATCTCTCTCAGTTGATCCTAGCCCTACATTTGTTGATCAGCTAGGCCACCACTTGAGAGCCTGTCCCATCAGCCGCATTTCCATCCCTCCTGTGGGTTGCAGCGCCCAAGACAGCACTGTTCAGGGGTCCTATCCTCATTAATGCGGCCAGGGCGTTAGTTGAGGGCATTTAATGTGGAGGTGACAGTTCATCTGGGACTTGCTCCTCCACCATGCTTCCCTTGCTGGCGCTTGGTACTTGCTATTTGCTCCTTGGATGCTCATGGAGACTCCCCTTGATGGTGTGTTGCTTGTCCATTTTTTGATCTCGGCCGTCCGAGGAAGTAATCATCCTCGGCACTGTTTCGTGGGCAACTGGGCTTTACACTTTCGTCCTCGGACCTTGGACGCCTCCTCGGCATGGGCCTTTGGGCCTGGTTCAAAGTGGGCCGGGGTTGCCTGACTCTTTCTGGCCCCACAATAGCCCCTCAAAATCTTGCTGTCCGCATCCTCGTGCGGAAATGAGGATTTTGACATCCTCAGACCTACTCCGTGTCCAATCAAGTCTTGTCCCTCGTCAGTGTTGGAGCCTTTTCATCTGCCTAAGGTGCGTTATTGACGCTTCGGTGCGCATAACGTGTCCTTCATTAAATTCAGGCGGCTCTGTGCTCCCCACGTTCAACGGGCAGATGACAATCCAACGGTGGGGATTCGCCTAGCATTTATGGGTGGGAAAACCCGCGTGGCTCTTCGATCTGGGGTATAAATACCCATTCGAACTGCTTTTCCCTTTTTTCATTCGCAATCAAGAGCTCTTGCGCATACATTCTGAGTCCAGCCAAATTTCCACCTACATCTCCAGCATAAAAAGCCTGTCTGAGGAGCTTCTCCTCATTTCTGTAAGTCGCTCTATCCCTCTCTGAGCTTTCTTCCTCTCTACTCCTCCTTGTCTTTCATTTGCTCTTTTCTTTAGTTCGCTTAGGCGTCACTTGGGATGGGTAGACTTAAGAAGTATGTCTATACTGAGGAGGCGATGGAGAAATTCATCGCCGACAGAGGAGGCAGCTTATGTTGCTGGGGTAGCCGAGACAGAAGCTACCTACAAATCCCAAGTCCCTAAGGTATGCAGGCGCTACTGCTCCCAGACTTGGGGTGAAGCCCTCAAACAAGCTGGGGTAGAGGCCTCGTCCGACCTATGGAAGGCGGAGAGTGTGTATTACCCCCTGCCATCCGCGAGGCTGCTCCGGATAGCTCTGAGGCGGAGGTGGCTGCTGAGGGAGATGGTGCCACTCTGGGTGAGAGGGCCTCAGTGGCCGGGTTGGCTGAATCGAGTGAAGGCCCCCATGAGGAAGCGCCCCAAGAGGTTGCAAAGCCCTCCTCTGATGCCCAGGTTTCTTCCTCCGACGAAGTTGCCATTCCTGCTGTGCCTCTGCAAGCCATCCCACTTAGCCAGAGCTCGGAGGATCCTGAGGCCGCCATGGTCCAGCCACCCACTGGGGCGGGCAATTAAATAGGAGGAGTAGGCTCCTTGGCGCCTCTGCCTGCTTTACTTTATTTTTGCATCTTTTTTCTTCCCCTTTTTTTTTTGTTTGTAATGTGACTCCCATCATGTAATTTTTACGGACTTAATGTAATGGGAGCTTTATTTCTCTATTTATTCGTTCTGGCTTTTTATCCATTTGTGTGTTATCCATTCTCTTTTTCTTTGCATAATTTTAACATCAATTATATCCTGGCCAATCGCGGCAGTAGTTGCAATAACGTGAAGGCGTGTATGCATAGGCAGACCTTTCATGTCCAAAGGACTAGGTAGAATTTCTTCGAACTAGACACTTAGCATCTTTTTGTAGTTAGTTTCCCCAAAAGCTTGAGTCTGAGGACCATGCAATGCCTTGGTTCTGTCTAACACTTAGTCTTTTGAAGTAGTTAGTTTCCCCATAGGTTTGAGTCCAAGGACCATGCAAGACCTTGGTTCTGTCTAACACTTAGTCTTGAAGTAGTTAGTTTCCTCATAGGTTTGAGTCCGAGGACCATGCAAGACCTTGGTTCTGTCTAACACTTAGTTTTCTTGAAGTAGTTAGTTTCCCCATAGGTTTGAGTCCGAGGACCATGCAAGACCTTGGTTCTGTCTAACACTTAGTTTTCTTGAAGTAGTTAGTTTCCCCATAGGTTTGAGTCCGAGGACCATGCAAGACCTTGGTTCTGTCTAACACTTAGTCTTGAAGTAGGTAGTTTCTCCATAGGTTTGAGTCCGAGGACCATGCAAGACCTTGGTTCTGTCTAACACTTAGTCTTGAAGTAGTTAGTTTCCCCATAGGCTTGAGTCTGAGGACCATGCAAGACCTTGGTTCTGTCTAACACTTAGTTTTCTTGAAGTAGTTAGTTTCCCCATAGGTTTGAGTCCGAGGACCATGCAAGACCTTGGTTCTGTCTAACACTTAGTCTTGAAGTAGTTAGTTTCCCCATAGGTTTGAGTCCAAGGACCATGCAAGACCTTGGTTCTGTCTAACACATAGTTTTCTTAAAGTAGTTAGTTTCCCCATAGGTTTGAGTCCGAGGACCATGCAAGACCTTGGTTTTGTCTAGTACTTAGTTGGGTCGTCAGGACACGAGACACATAATCATGATAGGCTAAAAATCTAAATCAAAAGAGACTTCTTCATTAATAGTAATACCTTTTCAGGTTATTTACATTCCATGGACGAGGTACAGGTTTGTCATCTAAATCTTCTAAATAGTATGCTCCTATCCCTGCTACTAAGGTAATTCGGTAGGGCCCCTCCCAGTTGGGTCCCAGCTTTCCCCAAGAAGGGTTCTTGGCAGCCCCTACGACTTTTCTCAGCACCAGGTCCCCCGGTGCTAGTGGTCTGAGCTTTACATTGGCGTCATATCCTTGTTTGAGCTTTTGCTGGTAATAGGCCAGCTGGATCACTGCTCGCTCTCTTCGTTCGTCTACTAGGTCCAGGCTCCGCCCCAGCAGTTCATCATTGCTGCCTGGAGTGAAGGAGCTCGTTCTTAGCGTCGGGAAGTTTGTTTCCAGGGGGATCACTGCCTCGGCACCATAAGTCATGGCAAAAGGTGTTTCCCCCGTTGATCGCCGGGGCGTAGTCTGGTACGTCCAGAGAACGTGGGGCAGCTCCTCTACCCATCTCCCCTTGGCATCATCCAGTCTCTTCTTAAGCCCGTTGACGATGACCTTGTTGACGGCCTCGGCCTGTCCGTTTCCCTGAGGGTAGACTGGCGTTGAGTATCTGTTTGTGATCCCAAGTTCACAACAATACCTCCTGAAGGCCTTGCTATCGAATTGGAGCCCATTATTCGAGATGAGGGTATGAGGGACCTCGAATCGTGTGACAATGTTCCTCCAAAGGAATTTCTTCGCGTCTACGTCCCTGATGTTGGCTAGTGGCTTGGCCTTGACCCATTTGGTGAAGTAGTCCGTGGCCACCAACAGATACTTCTTATTCCCTGGCGCTTTGGGGAAAGACCCTACAATGTCCAAGCCCCACTGGGCGAATGACCATGGACTGGACAAAGGATTAAGGACCCCTCTTGGCTGATGGATATTTGGGGCGAACCTTTGGCACTGGTCACACTTCTTGACATACTCCTGGGCCTCTTGCTGCATCCCCGGCCACCAGTATCCTTGTGTGACGGCTCGGTGAGCCAGGGATCTCCCCCCTGTGTGGCTCCCACAGATTCCCTCGTGTAGCTCTTCGAGCAAGAATTCTGCCGCTTCGGGGGGGACGCACAGCAAATATGGCCCAGAGTAGGAGCGCCTGTATAGTTTGTGATCCTCGGACAACCAGAATCGAGGAGCTTTCCTTCGTATCTTTTCTGCCTCTGACCTCTCCTCAGGCAGGACATCATTTTTGAGGAATCTCACTATGGGGTCCATCCAGCTGGGACCCATCTCAACCTGATGGACGGGGATCGCTCCCTTTGGCACTTCACTCGCCCTCTCCAGATGCTCCACAAGTATGATTTGAGGTAGAGCCTCTGCCGAGGAGGTTGCGAGTGTGGCTAATGAATCGGCATGGCTGTTCCCACTCCTAGGAATATGAGACAAGCTGAAGAGGCCAAACTCCAACTGCAAGCGCCTGACCTGGCTCAGGTATTCTTGCATTCTCGGATCTTTGGCCTCCATCTCCCCCTTTACCTATCCTACCACCAATCTCGAGTCTGAGAACATCTCTATCGACTTTCCTCCCATCTTCTGTACCATGACCATCCCTTGCAGTAATGCCTCATATTCGGTCTCGTTGTTTGTGGCCGTGAATCCGAGCCTCAGGGACTTCTTTATGACATGATCTTCAAGGGATACTAGGACTAGCCCCACTCCGGACCCCATTTGGTTTGCCGTGCCATGAACATATACTTTCCAACATGGTGACTCCAAGATGGAGATTGCCCCAACTGATTTTTCATCACCGCTCTTCTCCTCGGCTGCTACTTCTACAGTGGGCTTAGCGAACTCGGCCGTCAAATCTGCCAGAACCTGGCCTTTTATGGAGGTCCGAGGCATGTATTTGACATCGAAAGCCCCCAGAATTGTGTTCCACTTCGCGATTCTTCCTGTGTAGTCAGCGGTCCGGAGTACAGACTTCAAGGGCAATCGGGTTAGGACAACCACCGTGTGAGCTTGGAAGTAATGGGGGAGCTTTCTCGTGGCGTGGACCACAGCCAGTATGGCTTTCTCTAAGGCTAGGTATTTGACCTCCGCTTCGTGCAGCGACTTGCTGACGTAGTAAACTGGCTTTTGAACACCATTGTCTTCCCGTACCAGTACTAGGCTCACTGCGTGGGGCGCCACAGCAAGGTATGCGTATAGGACCTCGTCGGCCTCGGGATTGGACATGATAGGCGGCCGGGATAGATACTCCTTGAGTTGCTAGAAAGCTACGACACAATCCTCGGACCACTCAAATCCTTTCCACTTGTTGATCAGGAGGTAGAAGAGCCTGCACCTGTCAGCCGACCTGGAAATGAATCCATTCAGCGCCGCGATCATCCCAGTAAGCTTTTGGACCTCTTTGGGGTTCTGCGGAGGCTTCAAATTATGAATGGCCTTGATTTGGTCAGAGTCAACTTCGATCCCACGGTGGGTGATCATGTATCCCAAAAACTTGCCAGAGCCTACGCTAAACAAGCACTTTGAGGCATTTAGGCGCAGCTTGTGCTTTCTTAGGACGTCAAACGTGCAGTCGAGGTCCCCCAAGTGTTCAGACACCATTTTACTTTTCACCACCATATCATCAACATAAATCTCGATGTTTCTGCCCAACAACGGCTCGAACATTCTCGTCATCATCCTCAGGTAGGTGGATCCGGCGTTTTTCAGGCCAAATGGCATAACCTTGTTGTGGTAGTTCCCAATGGGCGTCACAAAGGCTGTCTTCTCTTGGTCCTCCAAAGCTAATGGGATCTGATGATAGCCCTGAAAGGTATCTAGGAAGCTCATCCGAGGATGGCCTGCCGTCGCATCTACTAGTTGGTCTATTCGTGGCATTGGGAAGGGGTCCTTTGGGCATGCTTTGTTCAGGTTCGTGAAGTTTACACAAACCCTCCACTTCCCACTTTTCTTCTTGACCACCACAGTGTTGGCCAACCATTCGGGGTAAAAGACTTCTTTGATAGCCCCTGCGCGCTTAAGCTTATTGACCTCTTTCCTGATTGCATCAGCATGCTCCTTTGACGGTCGCCGGGGTGGCTGCTTCTTGGGGATCACGGATGGGTTGACGTTAAGGTGGTGACAGATGAAGGATGGATCAATCCCAGGGGCATCGCAAGGGTCCCATGCGAACACGTCAAGGTTCCTTTTGAGGAACTCAAGTAACTCCTCCTTCTCCCAGGGAGGTAGCTGGGCCCCGACCTGGAAGAACTTCTCCGGGTCATCGTCAATTACCACCTTCTCCAGGTCTTCACATTTAGCCTCCTCGGCAGTTGTATCAGGAGGCGCCACCAGGGTCTTTGATTGCTATAAACCTTCCTCGGCGGTGGCCGAGGGCTGTGCGTCAAGCCGATATGATATGGCAGCCACCGTGCACTGCCTCGCTGTGGGCTGGCAACCTCGGATCTCTAGAACCTGATCCCCTGATGGGAATTTCACCTTCTGGTGTAAGGAGGAGGCAACGCCCCCCAAGGTGTGTAGCCAGGGTCTTCCTACAATGGCCGTGTAGGGGGAGTACGTGTCCACCACTACAAAGTTCACCTCCACCACCTCTGGGCCTGTCTGTATGGGCAGCCTGATCATGCCCTTTGGGATGACGAGCTTTCCGTCGAAGCTCATTAGGGGGGAGTTATAAGGCGTCAAATCCTCTGGTTTCAGCCCCAACCCCTTGTAGAGGTCTGGATACATGACCTCGGCTGCGCTGCCACCATCCACCATCACTCTTTTCACGTCGTAGCCCCCGATTCTGAGGGTAACGATTAGAGCGTCATCGTGGGGCTGGGTGGTCCCAATCTTGTCCTCCTCCGAGAAACTCAAGACTGGGGGAAAGCTCCTCCTGGCCCTCTTCGGCTCTGTCCGGGACCCCTTGGCAGGCTGTTGGGCTACAGACAAAACTCGGGAAGGGCGTGTGCCTGTTCTTCCTGGTGCCGCCAAGATTACATTAATCGTCCCAGCGGGCTGCCCCATGGCGGTGTCCCTCTGAGGCTCTTGGCAGGTCTGGTCTTGCTGGCCGCTGGAATGGTACAGGAGGTGCTTCAGCTTCCCCTCCCGGACTAGTTGGTCTAGGTGGTTCCAGAGGTTCCTGCAGTCCTTCGTGGCATGTCCGTGGTCCTGGTGGTATTGGCAGTAGCGGTTCTGATTGCGCTTCTCAGGTTCCCCAGACATCTTATTCGGCCACCTGAAGTATGGTTCGTTCTTTATCTTTTCCAGCACCATATGTACTGGTTCTCAGAACACAGCGCTGACAGTCTGGGCGTTGGTCGCCCCAAATTGCCCACTGAAATCCCTCATCGGGCGGGCATTGCTATACCGGTCCGACCTGAAATCCCTCCTCTTCTGAGGGATAACCTTCTCCTTCCCCTTGTCCTGCAGTAGATCTTCCTCTACCCGCTTGTATTTATCGATCCTATCCATCAATTGCCGCACGCTGGTGGCGGGGTTACCGGTTAAGGACTTCCTCAGGCCGTGCCCCATTGGTAGTTCGTTCTGGAATGTATTGATGGCGACATCGTCGTACTTGCCGTCCAGCTCGTTGTAAATTTCCCAATACTTGTCCGAGTAAGCCTTGAGGGTCTCCCCATCACGCATGGACAGGGACAGTAACGCACTCATGGGCCGAGGAGGCTTGCTATTCGTAACGAAGCGGGAACTAAAAGCCTGGGTCAGCTATCTGTACTAGTCTATGGAATTCGTCCTTAGACCGTTGAACCACCTCATTGCCACAGGTCCCAAGCTGGATGGGAAGACTTTGCACATCAGCGCCTCGTTCTTAGAGTGGACAGTCATCCTCTGGTTGAACTGGCTCACATGCTCCACGGGGTCCGTTTTGCCGTTGTAAGCAGTGAAGGTTGGCTGCTGGAACCGCCGAGGGAGCACTGCCTCCTCTATACGACGCGTGAAGGGCGACTTGGAGAGCCGATCCAGCGCCTTGCTCATGGCGTCACTCCCTAAGCCCCTGGGAGTTAGGCTGTCATGCCTACGCCTCTGGTAGCGCTCCTCCTCGTGAGAGAAAGTCTCGCTGGGGGGTGTTCTTGACCTTTGCCTGTATTCGTCATCACTTTCGTCGTCAGAGGGCAGGTCAGGGCTGGGTTCGGACCGTCTTCACCGCGCACGGCGCAGCTTCCTCTTCAGATCATCTATCTCGCGCTGCATGGCCACCTTATCATCCTTTCTCTGGGAAACGTGGCTATGGGCCTCTTCGGATCGCGTGGCGTGGCCATTGTCGCGCTTCTGGGGAACGTGCCCGTCCCGGCGGGTTTGGCTTCCGCTCGCTGTTGAGGTATGCACGCTTCCCTCTCGAAATCGTCCGTTCTTGTTCTGGCCGCCCCCGGGGTCGCCATAGTTACCCTGGTGCCGGGATTTAGCCGGTTCAGGTCGATGGGGATTTCCTTGGTGAGGGCCTGATCCTACCATGCTTGGCTGTTGTCCTTACTAACGCACAAGTTCTCCCCACAGACGGCGCCAATTGTAGGGACCGGTTTTAGGCACTTTTGTTACTGAGAGAGTGGACCCAAGCCCAGCTAGCCCTGCAATGAATTTATAGAGAGTGGGTTCAAGAACTAGGCCCTAGTGAGGAATGCAGCGACCATGCATGGTTGCTCGTGGATATAATAACTTAAGCGTGAATTGGGATGCACATTAATGCTCCTCGGACTGGCCTTTCAGAGCTTGGAGTTCTTATTATTTCTTTGAAGAATGGTTACAAGGTTTGAGAGAATACAAGTCGCTACAGTATTTCTTAATTCTGGTTTCTCCCTCCGTCCCCCTTTCAAGAGGGACTTCTTACATTATATACATCTCTCTCAGTTGATCCTAGCCCTACATTTGTTGATCAGCTAGGCCACCACTTGAGAGCCTGTCCCATCAGCCGCATTCCCATCCCTCCTGTGGGTTGCAGTGCCCAAGACAGCACTATTCAGGGGTTCTATCCTCATTAATGCGGCCAGGGCGTTAGTTGAGGGCATTTAATGTGGAGGTGACAGTTCATCTGGGACTTGCTCCTCCACCATGCTTCCCTTGCTAGCGCTTGGTACTTGCTATTTGCTCCTTGGATGCTCAGGGAGACTCCCCTTGATGGTGTGTTGCTTGTCCATTTTCTGATCTTGGCCGTCCGAGGAAGTAATCATCCTCGGCACTGTTTCCTGGGAAACTGGGCTTTACACTTTCGTCCTTGGACCTTGGACGCCTCCTCGGCGTGGGCCTTTGGGCCTGGTTCGAAGTGGGCCGGGGTTGCCTGACTCTTTCTGGCCCCACAAATACCTAACCATAATAGAAACCAAATTTGACCTAAAAAACCATTAAAAGCACCTAAAAACAAGAAAATAATAAACCTAAACCTAAAGTAACGAAAATTACAAATTAAATACCAAAATTAATAAATTACAAAAATGAATAGTAGCTTCTGTCCTACATCAGACCCCTCTACTTGCAACAAACTCATCCTTGAGTTCATCTTTGGGATTTGAAATCTTCCATGCCAAGCAAACAAATATTTGGAATACTTAAGCCCCTTGATCTTATTTCCATACTTGCAGCTCATCAGTGGAATAAACTAATTAACTGGAATTTCTTTTTTCTTGGTCTTCATACAATTGTAGAGATTTACCAAATAAGAACTAGCAATTGAATTAAATCTATCAATCCCAATAAAATTAATAAACTTTGATGTATCACTTACCACCAAAATAAAAGGATCTTGAAATTGGTAATCATATGATTCCATTTCATTGAGATCCTTGAAACTTTCCTGTTCAATTTCTTCCTCAATGGTCTCCACCATCTCGACTTCAATATCTTTCTCTAGAATAGGATCTTTCTCCTCCACAATAATCTTGATTTTAGGATCTTCCATAACAAGGCCTTCATTAATTTCCTTGGAAATCTCTATATTGTGTTCTTTGACTTCTACATAATCTTCAAGAAATGTATTTTCTTCAACATATAAATCTTCCCTTAATGGCGGAATATATGGCTCTTCAAAATAATTCAAGGATGAACTTTTTGGCCAATAATCTTGTTTTGTATATGACAAAAATTCATCACAATCCATGGGATAATATTTGTTAGCAAGCATTTTTTTCATCCTTGGCCATGAACGAAGGATAATATTTGTTACCTTGTTGGATTCTATTAGATTGTACTTGTTCGCACAAACGTAAGACATACTCACTAAGTTTATACAAAGCAAGTCTAACTTTTCTATCATCATGAATATTCTAAACATCAAATAAATCCTCTAAATCATCAAGTAACCAATCAAGAAAATTTTATTTATAGAAATAACCATTAAAACTTGCAATTCTTTTATAAGGCCTATAGGAAATTTGCTTACTAATAGGTTGCCCATGAGGTATGTTTCCACAGTAGTTATCTCTTTTGTTTCCATGCTCCAACGGTTTCATCCTAGCAAAGATATATGTGAGTATTGGCTATACATCACGTAATACTTGCTTAGTTTTCTATAACTGAAATCACTACCATCACATACATTAGCCACCAAACTAGGAAAAGTGAAGGCTTTGATACTAATTGATGCGGGAAAGCCTGAAGAAAACACACAAGATGCTCTCTTAATGGAATAAAAACTAAACTATTAGCTTTTGGTAGTAAATCTCGAATCAGTGAGAGTTCCTCGAACCCATAAGGAGAAAAGGCTTTGGAATCCACCATAGAAACAATAAACAAAAGTCTGAATTTTTATTAATATCAATAATCTTTAAAAAAAAGTTTATAGACTTGGAGACCTATTTAAGGGTTCCGTAAAACTTGACAAATAAAACAAATTCTAAAATAAGTCATAATTAATACCTAACCATAATAGGAACCAAATTTGACCTAAAAAGTATCAAGAACACCTAAAAAAAGAAAAAGAAAATAATAAGCCTAAACCTAAAATAACAAAAATTACAAATTAAATACCAAAATTAATAAAGTAGTTTCTATCCTACATCAGAAGGCCTCAACAATTATTGTCACTTACCTACTCGGCGTGTTTCTTTCTCATCGAGCTTAATAACTTTTTTGGATGGAGGAGGAGTAGAGGGGACTAGAGTAGAGGGAGGAATAGTAAGTTAAATTACCTTTTTTGAATGTATTTTAAGGGGCTAGGGGGAGGGATTTGGAAGGGTTTGGAGGGGTTATAACTACTTCTAACCCTTCATTTTTAATTTTCCCAAATTGGAGAGATTTGGAAGGAGAGTAGAGCATAGAAATGTATGACCAAATAAATTACCAAATTTACCTTTATCATATTAACAAAATTACAAACTATGAAAATGCTATTTATTCTCCTCTCCTTTACTTAATTTTAAAAACATCCAAATAAGATGGAGGATAACCATTCACATTTACTCTCCTCCCCTCTACTCTCCTCTCCTTCCAAACTTCTAAACATAACATAAAGCACACTTGTTGGGACATTTATTGAATTGATTACAGATGCTCCGAAATTTTTGTAATTGCTTCGAATTTTACTTTGCCGATGCCATTTGTAATCAACGTAGGTGTTATTTGTTGAATTAATAGCACAAAGTTCAGAACTGCCTTTAATTACCTACTCTGGACTCTGGAGGATTGCCACATTAGTTTCACATTTACTACTTTATGCTCCTTATTGCACCACTTATCATGCAATATTAATAAATCAGAAAATTTTTAATTAATACCAAGAAAGATACAGAGAGGCTTTTGGGTTTGGATGCATAGTGCAGCCATTTTTTTCATCTTTTGAAGCTTGGGGTTTTTATAAGTTCGTGATCTTCTGTTTTGGTGTGACAAGTAGATAGAGAAAGAATGGGGTTCTAATTTCTGAAGCTCCCAAGCTAAGAAGAGGAGGGCATCTTGCTTCCTTGCTCCTGAGCTAAAATTAGTAATATACAGCCATTTTTTCTTGGCACAGCCAAATATAGAAAAAGCTAAGTGCATGGAGAAAAAGAAAAGGGATTCGATTCTCAGTTCTTACATGTCCACTATCTGAAAACAAAAAATAAAAATATAATTACTTCTCTTAGCTTCCCTCTCTTTCTCTTTGGCTCTCTGCGTTTCGCTCTCTCTCTCTTTCTCTATGAAACAACCAAAGATTTGAAATGTCAAGAGGTTGGAGACGAAAGGTTTGGAAGTGGAGGGTGAGGGCTAGCTTGAGATCGAAGAGATGGAGGATGAGGGCTTGAGATCAGAGATGGAGGGTAAGGGCTTAAGAGTAACAGATGGAGGCTGATGTGCGATGGGAGCTAGCTAGGGCTGATTAGGTTTTAATATGCTATTTATACAAAGCCTAAAGCTGCGTTTTTAACCTGTGGCTATAGGCAAAGTTGAAGTTGTGTGTAAGAAACATGGCCACTTCCTAAACTAAAGCTGTGTTTTATAAACGCGGCTACAGACTAAGTTTATAGCCGCGTCTATAAAATGCGGCTATAGGGAAGGTAGAGCTGCATTTTTCAAACGCGGCCATAGTTCAAATTAATTAATAAATAAATAAATAAATAGAAAGGTAGTATAACCACGTGTTTAAAACGCGGCAATAGCTCCAAAACAAAAAATGCACATATAAACACTAAAAAACGTGGCTGTAGACATATTCTATAGCCACATGTTTAAAATGCGGCTATTGTTCAATACTTTAAGCCGCATTTTCTAAAAACGCAGCTATAGCCCGCCTGTAGCCGCATTTTTGCAAACACAGTTATAGTTCGCGTATTTTGTAGTGTATCTCTTTTTTCACATCCATTTTTATGTGTTAAAAAAGTGGAAAATTTTAAATTGTGGACATTCCTGCATCAATTTCAAATGTGTGTGAAATAGTAAACGTAAACAAGTGTGAAAGGATATTTTCTCAAAAGAAAAATCCTTCTCTCTTAATGTTTAAGGTTCCATCATTTTATGCCTTTGTTCCTGAAGTCCCTATGTTATAACCATGATATTCCAAGAACCTATGCCTAGGATTTTATAGGAATATCCTTTTTTTTCCCCACTCAGCCTTCAATACCAAAAAGTGTGTGTGAGAGATTGAAACCATGGAACCATCCAATGAGTTTCACTGCAGTCAAACCTTCACGGAGGTTCCTTTGAGTGCAAGAGATTCTAGTTTTTGCAAGCGAGGACTTTGTGGAGCGAATCACTACATAATAATTCTAGAGGTTCAGAGCTACTATGGTAAGAAGGCAATTGACATTTGAAGAGGTTGCATAGAATCTAGGCTACAAAAGTTTTATGAATCATCATTGACTACTTTGTAATTGCTCCTTATTTAGTGGATTTTCTACGGGACTATTTGTGCCTACCTAGTGGTTTTTCCTTTAAAGAATTTGGCATTTTTTAAAAAGTTTTTCCTTTAAATAATTCGTCATTTTTAAAATAAAAAATAAAATTCCACTTCGTAACCAAATATTTGTGCATTATCTTTATTGCTTTGATTGATTTTAATTATTGCATAACTGTGATAGATTTAATTTATTTGTTGGGTCTTTCTTTTAACTGGTGTGATTAATTAATCATTAAATTTGTTAATTCCACAAATTTAATGTCATGGAGATCTTAGCTTTTTCTAATAGAAAAATACATGTCATGAGTCTTATGACTTAGGTGTATTTTCTGTTTGCTAAGGGTATGGATGGACCTAAGATTTTAAGCTAGCGGGGGCCAGAGTATAAAGAAAAAAAATTTCTAAATAGACATCTATATAGTATTTTTTTTTTTTTTTTTTGAGAGGGACATACATATAGTATTAAAAAATTATAAATACACAAAACCGTTGTTTCTAAATACATTAAAATGCAATCATCTATAAACAAAGACAAAAACAAAAACAAAAACAAAATTATGTTTTTTCTTTAATACTAGGCTGGCTAGGATTTTTTATTTTTATTTTTTGAATTTAGATCATTCATATTAATGATGCTAAAAATTTTAGTTTTTAGCACCTCAAAAAGCTACTTTATCTATTTTACAACCCCACTTTACAATACACCCAATATCAAATGTTCTATTTTTTCTTATCACTTCATTTAAAATAATATAAACAACTTATTAAAATAATAAAGAAGAGAGAGAATTTGAGTTTTTTAATTGAAGGAAGAGATATCATTTTAATAAAATATTATATTTTATTTTTAATAACTTGCTACAGTCAATCGGTATTTATACATGTTTACTGTAATTACAAAAAATTTAGCTTTACCTTATCCAATAACACATGATTTTTTTGTTCTTTGGTGGTAAAATCATTTTTTTGCTAAAATACAATCACCATTGTAAATGTTTTTATTATTTTTATTAAGTTTTTGGGTTGTATAGTTGCTATTTGGGTTAAGCTAGGTAAGCTAATTAGGGAGAAGGGGGCCTAAAGTTTTGGAATGGAGGCACAACTACAAAAATGAAATATATAATAACTAAAAAAATAAAAAATTTTGGACCTAGGGAGGGCCCGGGCCCTCACCTGGTTCCGTCCTTAGCTGAGAGTTATATAGTTGAATTGACACCTCCTCATATATAAAGTGCTTGGGAATCTAAAAAGTAAAAAAGTTTGAGTCACGGGATTAGCAACATATTATAATTAATTCCAAAAAAAAAAAAAAAATGTGTATTCTCTGTTTTTCCATGAAAGGAAATATGGGTTTGTATCCCCTTCTTTTATATATATATATATAGATATATAGACACACACACAATCACAAGCATATCCAAATTGATGGAGAAATTTTACATTAAGGCCTAGTATAATAATTATAGATTGAGTGAACAAAATAAATCGTGTTGAAAAACTAGGGATAAGTGCGGATTAGAAGTGGAGATGATCATGAATGAATAATTTCATTTGGCCTAGAAAATTTTGCTCAAAGTGCGAGTAGGCAAAATCAAAGGGATTAAGCTTGCAAATAGAAACAGGTGAGATAAAGTGAAATTTGATACCAATTAAGGTTCTACCTCATTGTACGGGCCACCACTCTCCACCACTAGTGAATATTAGTTCCCATTAGACAAGCATCACATAGTTGATCCAGTTGACTCTATGCATTGTTTCCCACTTATTATGGTCATAAAACCAACAGCATGATTGCTCTTCTTTTAGGTTCTACACTCATCTAAACACTTCGAAATTCATTAGGCCTCTCTAATAATTACCAAAACATTTTTTTTCTTTTTCTTTGGAGATATGGACTATATAGATGAAACCGAATTTAGGTTTTGTGGATAGCACATATTCGCTAAACTGCACCCAGCAGAAGAAAAACAGAAGCAAGAGATCTAAAATAAATTTAAAGATATCATTCTCTGTTTTATTTGTGAGCTTGGTATCATGGAATCCATGTTGTGGTAGACAATAGATATCTGGTAACAAAGTAGGGACTTGTAGATAAACCCAATGGAATTTATTCCCATAGCTTTGATTGAAAAAGAAGAGAAAAGAAAAGCAAATAGAGACAGGCCTGAGTATCATGCTATAGCTATCATTAAGGATTACCAACTATTATTATTATTATTATTATTTTGGAGAATCGATTATCAGCTCAATTTGATGGCCTACAAAATGTTTTTAAGTGGGGAAGATTAAACGAAAACTTCATATTATAAAAATCTAAACTAGTACTCGATGGGCAAGCAAAGTGTGTGAACCATGATCAGGTGCTGATGTTCTACAATTCCAATTAGGCAACAAAGTTGTGTCACTAAAAATAAAAAAAGCTGCAAATTTTTTTTTTTTTTTGAAGCAAAAAGAAATAGAGTTCCAAAGATTTTAGTGAGCCTCAAAGTTTGAGATTCCTAAGTTATGAGTTTAGTACTTCAGTTTTAAAGGTTTGAACACCAAAAGAACAAAGGAAAAAAAATTTGTTCATATTTTAATTTCTCAAACCAAATTTTAGTTAAAGAAGTCCATCCTTGTACTTCTAAATTTTAAACATGATAAAAGTTATTCAGCATAAAGTTTGAAAATTATTTACATTTTTACCAAAAAAAAAAAAATTATTTAGATTAATGCTTTGTTAATTAGTTTAAAGGTTGAACAATCTATAAATTAACTATATTATTGCTTCTCTTTATTGATATTTTAAAATTTTATTAACTAATATTTTTAATAATTTAAAAAATGAAAATAGGTACATAAAAAGTATCATTTCTTATTAGGATATAAAAAAGAAAAAAACAAAAATCAAAACAAAACAAACTTAGTGGAAAATCCTGGTGTCATTTAAATTAAAGACAGCTTATGGTGTAGCGGGTTTATTTTTATTTTTATTTAAATCAGTACTTAGAGCATCTTGAATGTAACCAGAAACTCCCTTATTATGCAATTTTTTACTTTTTTTTTTTTTAATTGCTCTTTTCAAAAAAATATATATATATATAAATAGTCACTCCCAATTCCACTCTGGGAGTAATTGCATCCCGTCTCAATCTGTCACACACACCCATTTCTCTCTCTCTCTCTCTCTCTCTCTCTCTCTCTCTCTCTCATAAACAGGCCAAATTTTAAATTGCAGCAATCAATTATTAATATTATCTTATAAAGATATTATTAATATTATCTTATAAAGTACTTCTAAAACAAAAAGATTAAATAATGACACACTTGGGCGTTAAATTTTAATTTAAAACACAATTAATAATTATTCATTCATTCTGTAAGCTTTAGATCATTTAATTCTTTACACATTTACATACTACATAGTATATGACACAACTCAAGTGAAGCAAACACTCCTTCTCAAAAAAAAAAAAAAAAGCGAAGCAAACACCATCCGAACCAACTGATATTAATTGATACACCAAAGATCTCCATTCATATATGGATGTACAATTAACTTCACCTCAAACATTTTCTCATTAGGTAAACAAAAAATTAATAGAGAAATATTTTTACATGGATCACCACAAACTAGCTAGCTAGGTTATTTCTTCCAAATCGGTCCAATATCCATGCAAGAACTTGTCTAGTCTACTAGTATAAAAAGAAGAAGAAAGCCCATGTCGTTTCCAAGAGAACCCAGAAAACAAGACCCTAAACCAATATCACTTCCGTTTCTACATTAATATTGCATAGCGCATGCTGTCACTTACCATAAGATGATTCATCTCCGAAATCTGAGCAAATTCACCAGATACCCAAACCCCATCAGCACCATTAACATGTGGGTGAGAGAAGCAGGAAAGAATTGAAATCGGAGCACGCACAACGCTATATATAAACGAAAAGCCATTCCACCCACGTTGCCTTCTTTCCCTATCACGAGCATAGATTGGTAATTCAGCTCCATTTCCTGCAGCAAACATATTCTCATCAGCTACTCGTGGACTCTTTTTTATGTTCTTCAGGTTTCTTCCCACTGCAGCCAATATACGCCACATCTTTTTTGGGGAATAAATCTTTGCACGAATTTTTGCAAGTTGCTATGGGCTTTGAGTCTGGTTAGAGAGGTGAAGAGAAGGGTTGGAAAGGAAACTTTTCTATATAGCTTTTGATAATGCTATTTTGGTGGTAGTGTTGCGAGTGCTAGTGTTTTTCACAAAGGTTTATGGACGGCTTTTTAGGGACCTTTATTTATATGTGAGTGTTTTTATTTTTATTTTATTTTTCCCCTATACTTGTGGGGTCTTTTAAGGCCAATATGCCGACAAATCTGCCTAATTATATGCAAAGCTTTCCATTGGGTTTTCAGTTTTTTTTTTTTTTTTTTTTTTTTCTGACACAGGAGAAATTTTGTTGATAGCTAGGAGTTCATTTGAGTACAAACTAGGGTTGATAACATAAATGAAACTTGTGACAAAATGGCTAGCTCAAGCTATTATTAAAGAATAAATAGTGTTCAATACACAAATTATTTTATACAGTTTTACACAGATTTCAAAAAGTAATTAAAATTGTGATTCAAAGTTAAGTCATGATTTTCAAGTGTAAAACAATACGTGTGCAACAAGTTTAAAATTATTTATCAAAATAACTCGTAGCATTGAAATTCAATGGCAATTATCTCTTTTGTGGGATGTGGTTTAGAGAATTAAATCCTCTTATTTACATTTAGAAAAACAAAACAGAACAGTTAAGTCAAAAAAAACAAAAAAACAAAAACAAAACAGAACAAAAAGAGAGAAATATTTTTAAAACCTATTGATGACCTTTTTTCAAAATGAGATTTTAGGTAAGCTCACAAGGCACAAGCCCAAACCAAGGTCAAATGTAGTTCAGGCTCATTAAATGACTCAAGACCTCTCACTCTACTTCGAGTCAAAAAGACTTGCAACTCAAACCCTCCATCGACATGCGAGAACACAACTTTCTTCCTTTATTTCACGGACCCTAAGTAGTAGTCTAACTCTACAACTCAAGCAATCGTACTCATGATCCAAGTTATGGGTTGAAAACAAAAGAAAAGTGGGGGTGTAATCAGGTCTGTGTTTGGGAATTGTTGAAAAAAAATTAGCTTTTTTGCTTTTAGTTTATTTGAAATATATTAGCTTTTATTTTTTTTTTTGTAACACATTTAATATAAAAGTTACTAATTATAAATTTATATCTTGTGATAAACACTATAGTTATAAGCTACCGAAAATAAGTAAAATTGATTCTCTATTATATGCAATATTCACTTATCTGGAACAAAAAATGATAAAGCGTAGGAAATTTGGCCAAGAACTATCTTAATTGACACAATTTGATGTTTCTAACACAAACATCTAGAATTCAAATTCTCCTTCCCTTAACTATCACATTGTCCAAAAACAAAAATAAAAAATAAAAAATAAAAATAAGGCTGAAATATAATTCTCATCATTGAATTTTGGTATATCTAATTGTCATTCTTCAAATTTAAAATATAATAATTTCACCATTAGAAAATTAAAAATGTATGAACTGTATCCTCTCCTCCATATATTACATACAAAGTAAACAAATTACAAACGTGGTACATTAAAAAGCTTATATATGTAGCCTGGAATAAATTTAATAACAAATGGACAGTGATGAAATTGATACCTTCTAAACTTTTTAGGGAATGAAATTTTAACTTCATAAAAGTTGGTGGAAAAAATATATATCAAACTTGAACCAAGTTTTAAAAACTTAAATTACATTTTCACTAAAATTTAATAAGATGATTTTAAATGAAAATTTGTGATCAAGAAATTAGTCCAGAAATCTATGGTTAAACTGACTATGAAAATTGTGAGAAAAAACTTCTGGGTCCCACATTTTGGATCAATATTATTTTCATCATAGTTGTATATGGTATTGTGTGCAACTTTATTTAAATCATGTATGTGTATGAATAGTTCATTGGAAGACACTAGAATCGTTAGTGCAGCACCAGAGTTGTGATACTAAAGTTAAATATGTTATCACCTAACCATATCATTATTTAGATTTGAAAATGCTTCTCGCAATGGACATTTGAAACTGAGTCAAAAGTCAAAAGTCAATTTCTCTTTAAACTTAAGTCAAGTGCCACTATAAGATAAGATAATGGAATTAACCAGGTCTGTCTGGATAGACGCATGAACCTTCTTTTCTTTTCTTTTTTCGAAAAGTTTGGCCACTATAAGGTACATGTAAATAGGTAAATTGTCTTTATTTAAGTATTGCTGTATTGGTTTAGACGCGTTAAGTTGGTCTTGCCTTCAGTGATGTCACTGTTGTTGTATCGTCCAATGGTCAAATAGGCGGGGATTCTGGCCTTTTATCCATATTTTTTAAAATATTTGACAATATGCTCCTGTTTCCAAATTATCTAGATTTATGCTCTTATTTCGATACTCGATTACCTTAAAATCGAGTTTAAATGAAATACTCGATTTTTACAAAATCGAGTTATGCCCGATCAAACTTTAAAATAAATAAATAAAATTGCATGGAACTCGAGTTCATAGAACTCGAGTTCCAAAACACCGCTGTAGGTGTTCTTGAATGCCGCTATAGGTGTTCCTGAACGCCGCTATAGCTGATCAAACTAAAAAAAAAAATTGCATGGAACTCGGGCATAACCTATAGCTACGTTTTGATTGTCCTATAGTGGCGTTTTTAATGGAACTCGAGTTCCATGCAATTTTACGTTTTGATTGTCCTATAGTGGCGTTTTTAATGGAACTCGAGTTCCATGCAATTTTATTTTTAATTTTTTATTTTTTTTTTTATTTTTTTTTAAGTTTGATCGGGCATAACTCAATTTTGTACAAATCGAGTATTTCATTGAAACTCGATTTTAAGGTAATCGGGTATTGAAACAGAGACATTTATCTATATAGTTTCAAAACATGGGCATATTGCTAAATTTTTTTAAAAATAAGGGTAAAATGCTAGAATCTCCCAAATACGCACTAAACATGCCAAACAGTTTTCTTTTCTTTTCTTTTTAATTTAATTTTTAAATATTGTTAACATTTTTAGCATTTGGGCTAATGCCAGTCAGGTTTGGAAATTTTCAAAACTGACCAACTTAGTCCCTCATCATTGTAAAAGTGAGGAGAAAAATAAGTAATGTTTGAAGATCTAGTTGGGTTTAGGGACCAAATTAGTCACTTTTAAAAAGTTTTGGATTTAGTTGGCATTAGCCTAAAGCTTAAGGGTGTTAATTGTATTTAACTTTTTTTTAATTAACAACTCTCTAGGTATTTACAGTTTATGTTCCTTTATTTAAAATATTACAGTTGATCTATACAAAAAACTATACCTAAATCCTGTAAAACAAATTAAAATAACTTATAATAATAATAATAGATGCATTTTTCTATTAGAATTTATGAAATCTCATTCTTGAGTTTTATGTTACTATTGAATTCTATGAAAGTCAAAACAATGAGTCGAAAAGTTGTTTATTTTTAGTTATAATTTCATTAACACTGATTCATGAATATATCTTATCCTGATGAGTACGATGCCCTGATGAAATATTAGTTTGGATATTAGTTTCCAAAGAATTTCATCATTAGTAAATACAAGCCAAAAAAGCCCATTGAATTTCAAGCAATTAAATTAAATCACATTTTAGTTAAAGTACATGGAAATTCTAAACCAAACTTTTATAGGTTACATCCTATAAACATTAACACTAACTCAGAAGGGCATCAACAACAACAACAATAAGGGGCCTCTTCCTTTTGATGCCCCTTTCACATTGCTAAGAAGTAAGTTATTTGTGAAATTGTTTGTTCGAATTCAAACTTGTTCATTTTCTTCTTTACAAACAACGTTAATGACATTTCAATCTCTAAATTTTATTTATTATTTTTAAAAAAAATAAGTTGGGTTAGATCAACCTGTAAAAAATGGATCAGGTGACCGATCAACCCATTTTATTCCAGGTAAAAAATATTTGGATGCAGGTCAAGTTATTAGGTTTGGTCCAATTTTGCCATGGCTAGATGAAAGGGAGTTGGTGATGAGCCATAGTTAGAATGGATGAAGGACTTCAAGATAAATGAGAAGCTAGTACTTAATTATTATTATTTTTTTTTTGATAGGAAGACTGAAACTTTAAATAAAAATCATAAAGAGAAAGATATATCATGAATAAGAGCTTGCTCTATAAAGCAAGGATTCTCTTCCATCCATGTTGTAAAATCAACAATACTTGAAGCATGTTTTGCTAACAAATGAGCTGGTCTATTACCTTGCCTACAATATGTGAAAATTCAACTTGGTAAAAAGCCCCACAAGTCACAATCATACCTGATATGATAGATGAAACAAAAGAAGGAGAAGAGGAGTGACCACAGAAAGCATTGTACACTATCAGTGAATCCCCTTCAATGATAAAATCATGAATACCAACATCCTTTGCTAATTGAAGACCATCTTCAAAAGCCTTTGCCTTGGCTTCCAAAGCCCCCAAAGGCGTGTTGATCTTTTTACTCAATGCTGCTACCACTTGTCCATGAGAGTCACGAATCAGAAACCCCACCCCTTTATAAGCCTTGAAGATAGCCCCATCAACATTAATTTTGCATCTCAACATTGGTGGGGGTGACCACCCTACGACTTGAATCATAGGAGTCATTGCAGGCAGACAATTTGCAGCACTGTATTCCTCTAAATATTGCGTTGTCCAATACACTAAAGCCACCCCACTTTTCTTACTTCCCCTGTGCCTAACTTCATTTCTATTAAACCATATGGACCATGCAATTGTAACCACCATCGCCACTTTATCCTCATCATATGAATCTAACATTAGCAGGTTCCACATTAAATCAAAAAATGATCTGATGCTGGATGGCTCAAAGACAAAGTGAAGTTTGGTACATTTCCATACCTCCTTAGCTCGCGAACGGTTCCAGAACAAATGACCCGATGTCTCTGCTTCCTCATTGCATTCACCACAACGATCCTCATGCAATACTTGTCGTCGCATCAGGTTCTCCTTTGTGGGAAGAATTTCGCGACATGCTTTCTAGGCAAAAGGACACACCTTGTGAAGGACTAATATCTTCCACAACAGCCTCCAAAACCTTCGAAGCCTACTACCATCAAAGCTAGAACCAGCATTGATAGGCCGAGAGAGCTCCATTGCCACCCTATAAGCACTACAGACACTAAACAAACCATTGGTATTTTCAGCCCATATCAGTTTGTCCTCAGGTAGTTGTAGACTTAGTGTCTGTTTGGTAAAAATTATTTTTGCCAACTTATTTTACTATTCAGCTTATTTTTGCTACTATTTATGGGCCCCATTACACTTTTTGGTACTATTCATGAGTCCCACTATATTATTTCAGTAAATTTTTACCTTTATCTACAGTATTTTCTGCAAAAATTTTTCAGTTTCAGCAAAATAAGTGGATTGGAATGTTCTTGATGATTTCTGCTTTGTGGGGAAGAAAAACTGCATCGATCACCTATGTTTTCCAGCAAGCTAAGTCTTGTGAAATTAGTTCACTAACCTAAGTATTGGCATGCAAGAATTCCTAAGGGACACCACCTTAAATGTTTATGAAGATGGTAGTCACTTATCTCCCCATACTCGGATAAAAGCACCATTTCCCACATTCCAACGAAGTCCATGTTGTACCAAATATTGAGCTGCCATAACACTCCTCCATGGAAATGAGGGATTATTGCCAATTGAAGCATGAACAAAATTGGTGTGGGGGAAATATCTCGCCTTTAAAAGACAATAAACTAAAGAATCCTACATTGTTTGAAGTCTCCATCCTTGTTTAGCAAGAAGGGCAAGATTAAATTGCTTTAATTGACGGAACCCCATACCTTTAGCTGCCTTTGGCTCACAAAGTTTGTCCCAACTAAGCCAAGCAATCTTTCTCTCATCCTGTTTTTGACCCCACAAAAAATTCTGGATCATACTAGTCAAATCATTACAGAGGGAATCGGGGATTTTAAAGTAATTCATAGTGCACGTTGGTATAGCTTGAGCTACAGCCTTAATCAACATTTCCTTGTCCGCTTTAGAAAAAAGTTTCTCTTTCCAACCCCCTAATTTTTTGCCAAACTTCTCTTTAAAGTCGTTGAAAGTATTCCGCTTATTCCTCCCCACAAGAGATGGTAAACCCAAGTATTTTTCATGCTATCTAATAACTTGTGCCCCAAATCTATTTTTGATCTCATCTTGAATATCACCGGGTTTGTTGCTACTAAAAAATAGGAAAGTTTTAGCTCGGTTCAACTGCTATTCGAATGCATGCTCATAGACAGTAAGGAGCCTTTGTAGAGTGGTACATTCTTCAAGTGAGGTCTTGCAGAAAATAATGTTGTCATCAGCAAAAAAGAGGTGTGATAGTCTAGGGCCACCCCTGCAAATAGTTAAGCCCTCCATTTCTCTATTATCCACTGACTTCTTAATCAAAGCTGATAGTCCTTCTACACGTAAAAGAAATAGGTAAGGTGATAAGGGATCTCCCTGTCGTATACCCCTTATTGGTACTATATGCCCCCTTGGCTTTCCATTAATCCTTACTAAATAAGAGATAGATGTAACACACAGAATAAAAGAAGCTAGTACATTATTTGAAAAAAAAGGGTGTAAAGTTTTATTGAGCACAGTATGAATAACATATGGCATGGACTTTATATATGCGAGATCTCACAGTTGGTGAGAATTGAGAAGGTTATGCCGCTGTTTGTTCAACTTTTAACCAATGCGCAGCTTCCATAATCATCATGATAATTTAAAGTTTTCCGCATTAATATAATTAGTAGGCAGTATTTTATAATAAATTACTTGGGTTTGAGGACAAGGGGAAGTCCCGGGGGAAAAAATTTTATTATATATAAATTTGTAAAATTTTATGATGTTTTTTACTTTTAAAAAAAATTTATGACCACCCTAAATTTTTTTGACCCAACATAATTAAATTTTGGACAAAATTCTGCAAAAAACTTGGTTGTACATTGAGATTACAACCCACTTGATATTTTTTTTATTGAATAAGAATTTTGATAGCCCCACCATTGGATTACAATTTCTTCTTATATCCTCCATACTTGCAAAATTTCAACAAGAACAAAGATTAATAACTATGTCATCAATCAAATGTTTAAATTTCGAGTTTTTGTTGTCTAAAATTATACATAACAATAAGTTTATGGGATTTGACATATGTTTTAAAAACATAAATAACATGCAATTCAAGTATTCAACGGTTAGATTTTCAAAATATGTAGCCATGTAAAAAATTTATTTAGTGAGGGTTGTAGCTTAAGGTTACAACTAAGTTTGTAACCAATTTTGTCCTTAAACTTTGGTCCGCTTAACAATATATTAGATCCACACACACACACACACACACACACAAAAGGAAAAATCCAAGAAAAATTTTATTGAACTAAAATTTTGAAAGAAATGTAGCTTGTAACATTGATAATAAGACTATCATGCAATAATTACAAAATAAGAAAACTTATTAAATTAAATCGTAAGACTTTATATATTTGCACACATTTTTTTTTTTTTGGTCAATATATAAAGTTTTCTTTTTATTAAATTTTGTATAATTTAAATTTTATAATGATCACCTTGAAAAAAAAAAAATTTGGAGCCGCCACTTATAGACATCGCACACACTAGTACGAATTCTATTGTGCTATGTTTACTTAAGTTTCTCTACCAGCTTTCAATCCAAATTGGGCATTGACCTTTGCATGGGGTCGTGAGGTACATTTCAAATTTGTTCATCTTGGGCTTATCAGATCTGGCTGTAGAATATGCTTTCGGGCCTTTTGACACTCTACCAATTAGCTCACCAGCCTCATCCAATGAACTCAGTTTTGCATTGGCCACTAGTGTTATGGACCTCATGGTCCTACAGGTTGTTGATAAATGGACTCCTAGTCTTACTTTATTGTTAACAACAACGCTTCTTCGTATCTTTTCTTTTTCTTTTATTTAATTTTTTTTCTTCTTATCTTATTTAGTTGTTTTCTCTGTCAATTTAAGTTAGTACTATAAGCATTTGGTTTTGCTATGCTTGTCACTCCATTTGGTGTTTGGAATTTCGATTAAGCATTTGGTTTTGCTCTGAATATTCAAGGCGTTTTTTTATTTTTTAAATGTTTTTGTCGAGCCTAGAACTTAGCTCTGGGTGTGAATCCATTTCGAGTTTGGAATAAACCTCTGAGTCTTAGTCATTTATGTTAAACTTTTGCTCTGAAAGGGTAAACGAATAAAAAGCGTGGGTGGGGAAGAAGAGCAAAAGGGTAAAAATACCCAGCCACCATTTTCTCTTTCGTCATCTGCATGTCTTGCGCCATGCGCATCTCGCTACTTTCCAGTTCGGATGGATGGTTCGCGTCTTTCCGTCGGTCCAGCCTACTAGCAGCATTACTTCCCTTCAGGTATTCTCCTTCCTACTGATCTCTTGTCCGGGGGTGGCTATCATTCCGCTCTTCATTATCTTGTTCGTCGTGTCAGTCGCCAGGATGGCATTCGTCCCTCTAGTTCAACTGTTGCTATAACTATTGATTGCGCTGGGTGAGTCGCTCGACTACCACGGCAAGGGTTTGCACTTCCCTTTCCAATGCGTTGGAGAGGTTTCTAGTCTCCTAGTTAATGGTAGCCATCGATTGCTTCTGGACCATGCAACTCTTTGTCTTAGAAGCAGTTATACAGCTAATCACTCATCCCCATTGATGGTGCCAACTGATGATGCACAAAAATCGTCAGTAAATTAATCATCTGAACGTGCATCAATCGAGTACCTAAAGAACAAATGGGTGAACAATCTACAGAGAACATCGGTGGGGTGCCAGCCAAAGACTCTCTGAAGGTTAAGTCAGTCATAGAAGAATCTCTAATAACTCAAGAACACAAGAGCTAATAGATTTTCTGTGTACCTTGGGTAAGAAGAGGCTTATTGCTTATATAGTGGCGTAGGACTGTCCAAGATCCTATGAACATAAGATTTTTCCTTGTATGAAAGATACAGAGATAATGTTCCGAGATCTTGGGATCTTGCTTCCCATATTGGGAGAATATTAGCGTGTAATAGGGTCTTCAGGCATGGCGTGCACGCAAAGGTTTGTGGGGCCCACAAACCAGCTGTCGGGATCAGAAGCATCTGCCTATTGGGCTTATGTCCTTGTCTGTCAAGCTTATCTACCCCATACACAAGGTCGGCGTGTTCCCATTCACGTCCGTCGATACGGGCCTAGTCCTGTTCATCAATTACATAGGTCCCTGACCCCATGGGACCCATTGGATGGGACCACGCTTCCCGAAGGGTGGCATGTTTCATAGGTGTATAGTCGGACAAAAATGCCCTTATCAATGACACTCCACCCATTATTGATTCGGCTTTGCATGGAAAATTTTTGAATGGAGCCCTTCATTGGTTTGTTATTAATGATGGGAGGACATTTGTGTGTTCTTTTAACCTTGATGATGAACAATTCCAACCATTCTCAGCACCTCTGCAATTTGCTGAGTACAACATGATCTCCTACAAAATGGGGGAGAGGATGAGCATGGGTGTTTTAAAGGACCATCTCTTTATATGCCTTCTGATGATGCCGAAAAAATCATCAGTGAGTCACACGTTACTCGCACGTTCAAAAAGTCACATGCACAACAAAAAGAGAAGACCTACAGAGAGCACCGGTGTGGTGTCGGCCAAATACCCTTCGAAGGTTAAGTTAGAATCTTTTACAACTCCAGAGTGCTAGAGAGGGTCATTTATGCGTACCTCGATTTGTGAGGGTATTGGAGTTTTTATAGTAGCCGAAGGTTGACCTCTTTTACTTGGAGTCGAAGTCCTTTCCTTGTAGAAATCCTTTTTAGAAGTCCCAAACGTGATGGACAAGTCTTTTCCTTATAGAGAAGACCTTCATTAATGTGAGCAGCTTCTGGAATCCTCTTTGCACTTAGAATTATATTTTCCTTAGGACTCTATGGTGTGTGCCGCAAGTATTTCCATCTAGGGTTTCTGTCTGACACGTGGCCAATCGATTTGTCTATGTTGTATCTGTTCATGATGGATCCATCCCCAACAGGTCTTGCACACAATAGACTCGTCCTTCTTCAGCCCATGGATGAGGAACAGTCCGGCCCACTTCCCTGGGATCCGTCAGCATACATTTTTCCTCTTCAATTGCCCCCTCACCCCATAGGTTCGTCATCTTTGAGCAAACGAACAGGTGGGGTGATGGTTAGAGACTGGGATGATGGTTCAGAGTCCCATGGGTAGACGGCTTTAATACACAACTCTGTGAACTATGCTTGTATCCTGACAGGTTGTTCGGAACTCAATTATGACCTACGACGCGTGTCACTCTTCTACTAGCTGTTGTCTTAGATCGAGGCGTCGCTTCTTCTTCCGTGCACTTCTTCTATAAATATCACTCTCATCTCCTCTCATTTCTCTACTTTCCGCAGAAACTTATTGTCAGAGCACGTCCGTCATAACTGTCAGAGACCAACCTGTACAGCTCCTGCACCCATCGTCAATACCTTCATCTGTTCATTCTTTAACTCGGTAAGTAATTTTTTCCCGTCTTCTTTTTAATTCTTATTTACCTTCTGGTACTCTTTATTTTTCCTTAGACTTTATGCCCCCGTCACCCTTTCCAAAACCTGTCAGTCTTAGCTTTTGTCGTTACATGTAGGCAATGTCTAGTGCGTCAAGTAACCAGTCAGTCGTCCGTGACGGGGCGGACTACGAAGGGGTATACTCGTCAGTCATAAAGACCAAGACGACCTAAGTGAGGAGAGGAGTCCGTCTGCATCTTCCCCATCCTCAACAAATGAGGATATGGAGATGGTCGAGCCAGAGGAGGGTTCCGATGATGGTGAAGGTCAAAAAGTTAAGTCTGTCGTGGGTGCTGATGGACTTAGGGAGTTCATCATGCTACTAGAGTGGATGGTGAATGCTTTTACGTCCACCATCAAAGAGCCACACTTTAACACTCTTAGGGCCCACTACCAAATCCCAAAATACATCCCTATCCGTCTACCCTATAAGTCAGAAAATTGTTACTACAAAGGGGTAGACGGTGTTGGAGTGTACGAGCAGGTGCTCAAGGCAGGCCTTAGGTTTCCTTTGAGCTCCCTGCACCGTGAACTCCTCAAGTATCTGGGCTTATCCGTCTACCAAATATCCCCAAATGCCTGGAGGGTTTTTATAGCAATGGAGGTCCTGTACGGAGCCATGTCAAATGGTACCCGAAGGTTGACGGTACAGGAATTCCTCCATTGCTACCATCCAGATGAGATAGACAAGTCAAGGGGGATGTACAATTTTGTTCCTAGGAGCCCCGTCTTAAAGGTGATTTATGAAACCCCAGACTCAAACAGGGACTGGAAGAGCCGTTACTTCTTCCTAGAGGGCGACGGTTGGATGTGTCATCCAGGGGAGACGGAGCACATGCCCGTCGATACGACTTGGGGCATATTAAATCCGTCCAGTATACATCCGTCATATAATATATGAATGTTTTCAATGATCTTTTTTTTTTCTTTTTCTTTTTCTTTTTTTTTTTGGAAATTCTTCAGTGCTTTTGACATCCGTCCTCTTTTCTACAGTTCGACGGTGCCCTCAAGTTGATCTTAAGGAGTTTAACTTTCTTGAGAGAATTTTTGCCAAGTCCAAGCCAGAGGAATGAACTTGGGCAAAACTTGTCAACCCTAACACCGTCCACTGGTATTGTGACGAGCCCGAGCCAACTCCAGCAACAATTAAATACGAAGAGTGAGTTCGCCAACGTAAGTCCGTCGTTCCCCCTTATTTAAATAGTTGGTGTTTTATCTCCACCTTACCCGTCTACCTCTTCAGAGATGGACGACGCTAAAAGGAGAGCAGTGATCAGATTACAGGCAGCCAAAAATAAAGAAGCTGGTGCAGATCCTATGGGGACGGGTTCAAGCAAACCGTTGGCTAAGAGGAAGCAACCGTCCAAAGGAGACCGTGCACCCAAGAAACCCAAGGTTCCTTTGGAGCCCGTCGTTGGGTTAATGGCTGAGGGTGTTAAGACGGTCACCCCAGCAAAGCATGGGGCCGACAAGGGCCTAATGATCGGTCCGTCGGTAAGCCAAAAAAAGCCACCCGTCTTGCTCCGCGAGGACTCCAAATACGCCCTATAGAGGCTCTTGTCCATCAAAACTACTGAGGATTATGAGGACTTGGGTAACCACTCGACGGAGGCTATGGGGGAGACGGGCCTATCTAGCATTGCTCAGGTAACTTATCCGTCATCTTTTTGTCCGTCCTTATTTTGTTTTGAAATTAATTTCTGTCCTTTTTCAAGCCATGATTATGATGAAGGGGTTGATGGGATGGTATCTCAACCATGAGACGACCTTAGGCCGTGTTCGTGATAAGGCCAGGTTGACGGAGGACGAGCTTTTTGAGTTGAAGAACTGGAAGGTGACGGTGGAGCAGAAACTCAAACTGACAGAAGAGGCCCGGGATGAGTACTACCAGATGACGGAGTGTTTGAAGAAAGTTCTAGAGGACAAGGAAAAAGAACTCCGTCAGGCTAAGGAGATGGCAATACAAGAGTACCATGACTCCGACACCCTTCTATCAGAGCTGGGGATTTCATACAATGACGCGCTTCGTCAAGTGAAAAACTTATACCCAGAGCTTGACCTGTCAACCGTCACCATCAATATCCCAGAATAGACATCTGTCCAACCTGCCCAATCAGAGGACACCAATGAGCTTTTTGGAGATGATGCCCCCGTCAGTAATATCCCTGTGGACCCGACGGTTGTTGATAGTGAACCAAAAAGTGGTTAGGACCGTCAAGTTGAGGAGACCGTAGCCCCTGCTACAAACTGAAGTTATTTATTTTTATCATTGTTTCTTTTTTTATGTAAAAAATTTTAGGAGAACAATTTATGGTTTCCCCGTCATGTTTTGGGGCTATGTAAACATTTCCCTTCGAGGGCTTTTATTTATTTGCTAAACGTTGCTTAGTCCATTGACGTATTTGATATTTTGTTGTGGAATGCATCCATCAACTTTATTAAACATGTTTTTATTTTTCGCGGACTTTGGATTTTATCAATACTTTGATAGACTCCGTCCATGCTGTAACTTTTCGTAAAAGTTGTCTTATTTAGTTAATCCGTCCATTTTGTGGGCATCTAGCTGATATCCGTCCTTTTTTGGACTTTGTTAATTTGTCCGTCTTGTGGACATAGATTGTTCCCATCCTCTTTTGGACTTTGAATTTTCATCCTCTTTGGATGATTCGTCCATTTCGCAGACGTAAATCCTATCCGTCCACTTTTGGACTTAGAAATTCTCATCCTCTTGGGATGATACGTCCATTTTGCGGATGTAGATTATATCTGTCCTCTTTTGGACTTAGAAATTCTCATCCTCTTGGGATGATCCGTCCATCTTGTGGACTTAGATTGTTCCATCCTCTTTTGGACTTAGAATTTTCATCCTATTAGGATGATCCCTCCATTTTGTGGATTGAGATTATACCCGTCCACTTTTGGACTTTGAATTTTCATCCTATTGGAATGATCCATCCATTTTGTGGATTGAGATTATACCCATCCACTTTTGGACATAGAATTTAAGTAGAAAAAACATAGTCGTTTCTGAATATTCCTCTTATTAATTAAAAAGAATGCGTTTGTAGAAAAGTACCTGCCCCCTTGGACTTAAAAAGACACTTGTAGAAAGAATTGTTCGAAGTAAAAACTAGTAGAAAGAATTGTTCGAAGTAAAAACTGGTAGAAAGAATTGTTCGAAGCAAAAATTAGTAGAAAGAAATTGTTCAAAGTAAAAACTAGTAATAGTAAAAACTAAACAACTGGGAAATTGCGGAACGTTGATGCTCTTCATATCGTTTCTACTGGTAGTATTTCCGTAGGTGCTCCGTGTTCCATGGGTGCTGCAACTTTCATCCGTCCATAGTTTCGAGGTGGTAGGTCCCCTTCCTCTGCCATGATGCGATCCTGTAGGGTCCTTCCCTGTTGGGGCTGAGCTTTCCTTGTGAAGGATCTTTAGCAACACCCATTACCTTCCGTAGTATAAGATCTCCAACCTAAAAGTCTCTATGCCTGACACTGGAGTTGTAGTATTTTGCCATGAGATTCTGGTACCGCGCTAACCTCTGTTCTGCTGTTGCCCGGACCTCGTCCACCAAGTCTAGCTGAAGGTGTAAGGCTTCTTCGTTCTTGTTCTCATCGTAGCTCTCCACCCGATAGCTTGTGAGCCCTATTTCTGTTGGGATGACAGCATCACTTCCGTAAGCTAGTCGAAATGGCGTCTCCCCAGTGGGTGTTCTTGCTGTAGTACGGTATGCCCATAGGACGCTTGGTAGTTCGTCAGGGCAGATGCCCTTTGCCCCTTCGAGCCGGGTCTTGATAATCTTAAGCAAGGACCGGTTCGTGACCTCGACTTGCCCATTGGCTTGTGGGTGCGTCGGGGACGAGTAGTGATTCTTAATGCCTAGCTCCGAATAGAAGTCCCTGAATGCCCTGTTGTCAAATTGCTTTCCGTTGTCAGAGATGAGCACTCTGGGTATCCTGTACCTGCAGATGATATTTCTCCATACAAAACTTCAGATGTTCTTCTCTGTGATAGTAGCTAAGGCTTCTGCTTCCACTCACTTAGTGAAGTAGTCGATCCCAACTACAAAAAATTTTAACTGTCTTACCACCGTCGGGAAGGGGCCTATGATGTCTAGTCCCCATTGGGCGAACGGCCAAGGGGCCGTCATGGGGGTCAGCTTCTTAGACGGTTGCCTTATGAAATTACTGAACCTTTGGCACTTGTCGCAGGTCTTGACATAAGCCTGTGTGTCCTTCGACATTGTAGGCCAATAGTACCCTGCTCGAATCAACTCATGCGCTAAGGACCGTGCCCCCGAGTGGTTTCCGCAGATACCCTCGTGGACTTCTCTCATCACGTAGTCTGCTTCATCGCGGCTCAAACACCTCAGGTACGGACGAGAGAATCCTCTCTTGTATAAGACATCTCTGATCAGCACAAATCGTGAGGCTTGGATTTTCAACTTCCTAGCAGCGTCTTTGCCGTCTGGCAGAGTGCCAGATCTCAGGTATGCTATTAATGGCATAGTCCAATTGTTCTCAAAATTCACTTCCTGCACATTTGTTCAGTCATCAATAAGTGGGGAATATTGGACAAACGACAATACCTGTTCGGGGACAAGCATAAATTCTGCAGAGGCTGCTTTTGCAAGACGATTGGCACATTCGTTCTCCTCCCTTGGGATTTGAACGAATCTGACTTCAAGGCTGTCGATCCGATTCTTCAATTCTTCCAGGTACTTCTTCATTCTTTTATTTTTGCACTCGTACACACCATTAATCTGGCTTGTTATCACTTAGGAATCGCAATGTATGACTATGTTTTCAGCACCTGCTGCCTTTGCGAGGTCTAACCCTGCCACTAAGTCTTCATATTCGGCCTCGTTGTTGGTCGTGGGGAAGTCCAGTCGGATCATGCATTCGATTTTATCTCCCTCCGGGGTTTGGATTACCACACCGGCACCTCCAGCTTATCTTTTTGAAGATCCGTCCGTGTAGATGCTCCATTGTTCGAGGACTTGTGCTCCCTTACCTTCTAATTGAGTATATTCAGCGATGAAGTCTGCCACAACTTGCCTCTTTATCGCGATTCGCTGGCGGTACTGTATATCAAATTCGCTTAGCTCTATTGCCCATAGAGCCATTCGTTCGGTAGCCTCAGGGCTGTTCATGGCTCTTTTCAGTGGCTGATCTGTCAAGACTACGATGGTATGGGCTTGGAAGTATGGCTTGAGCTTTCGTGCTGCAGTTACTAGCGCGTAGGCTAACTTCTCCATCTAGGGGTAGTTCTCTTCTGCCCCTTGGAACGCCTTACTTATAAAATAGATGGGTCATTGAGATCCTTCTTCCTGTCTTACTAAGGCTACGCTAACCACTACTTGCGAAACTGCTAAGTAGAGGTAAAGTTCTTCTCTTGGTTTGGATGGGCTGAGTAATGGTGGAGATGAGAGATATTTCTTCAAGTCTTCAAATGCCTTCTGGCACTCGTCCGTCCATTCGAACGATTTTTTCAGAGTGCGAAAGAATGGCAGACATTTGTCTGTCTCTTTAGAGACGAACCTGTTTAAGGCTGCAATTTTGCCATTCAAGCTTTGCACCTCTTTCACCGTCTTTAGTGGCTCTAACTCCATTATGGCCCGTATCTTCTCCAGGTTGACCTCTATGCCTCTTTAGGATACCATGAAGCCCAAAAATTTCCCCGTCATTACTCCGAACACGCACTTGCTTGGATTCAGCTTCATGTTATACGACCGCAGGGTGTCGAATGTCTCTTGGAGGTCGTCTAGGTGGTCATTTTCGTGCAGGCTCTTCACCAACATGTCATCAACGTAAACTTGTACGTTTCTCCCAATCTGGTGCGTGAACATTTTGTTCATTAGTCTCTAGTACGTCGCCCCCGCGTTCTTGAGTCCGAACGGCATCACTTTGTAGCAAAAAAGGCCTCGACTGGTGACAAAGGAAGTTTTTTCTTGATCCGCCTCCACCATCTTGATTTGGTTGTATCCTGAAAAGGCATTTATGAAGTTCAAGAGCTGGTGTCTCGCTGTTGAGTCTACCAAGGTGTCAATTCGAGGGAGCGGGTAGCTGTCCTTCGGGCACGCCCTATTGAGGTCAGTGAAATCGACACACATTCGCCACTTCCCATTAGCCTTTTTGACCATAACTACATTTGCTAACCAGTCGGGGTAGTATACTTCTCGAATGAAACCTGCTTCTAATAGCTTCCTGACCTCTTCTGCTATCGCTTTATCTGGCTCCTAAGCGAAAACTCGTTTTTCTGTCGGATAGGTGAGGATGCGGGGTTCACGTTCAGCCTGTGAACTATGACTGAGGGATCAATCCCAGGCATGTCCTTATGGCTCCATGCGAACACGTCTTGATTTATCCTGAGAAACGCTGCGAGGGCTTGACGTATTGGCTGCTGGCCAACGTCCCTATCCTGGTTGTCCGTTCAGGCCTTGATTCATCGAGGGTTACCTCTTCCAATTCTTCAACCGGCTCCGCTATGGTCCGTTGCTCTTCTATACATATGGTCTACTGGTGATCCTCCATTTCTAGCATGGCAATGTAGCATTTGCGGGCGGCCACCTGATCTCCTCGCAACTCCCCAATCCCATAATTTGTTGGGAACTTGATCATTAGGTAGTACGTCAATGTTGCTGCTTTCCACGAATTAAGTGTGGGTCGTCCGATGATACCGTTATAAGTGGACGAGCAGTCGACCACGAGGAATGTTACTTCTTTCATGATCAGCCAAGGATAATCGCCCGTTGTCACCGAGAGTGTGACCGCGCCTAACGGGAATACCCTTGTTCCTCCAAAACCGACCAGCGGAGCATTTGTTGGTACCAATCGTGTTCTGTCAATCCCCATTTACAGGAACGTTGGGTAGTATAGGATGTCAGCCGAGCTGCTGCTGTCGACTAACACCCGATGCACATTGTAGTCCCCCACACATATGCTGACAACAAGTGCGTCGTCATGCGGGTGGTGAAGACGTCTCGCATCTTCTTTTGAGAACCCAATGATGGGGCTTTCCCTCTGCGCTATCTTGGGTCCGAAGCCCGTTAGCTGGACGTTCTGGACCATCCTAAGGTAGGTCTTTCGAGCCTTTTTGGATGAGCCTATAGTCGCGGTCCCCCCCACAATCATCCTTGTGTCTCCAATGGGGGGTCGCGGACGCTCATTGTCCCGTTGGGGGGCCTACTCTTGAGGATTTGGATCCGCTCTCTCTTTGCTGACGAATTTCTGTAACTTCCCTTGTCTGATAAGGGCCTCAATCTGTTACTTTAAGTCGTAGCAATCGGCCGTGTTATGACTGTGATCACAGTGGAAGCGGCAATACTTGTCTCTAGATCGCTTGTTTGGATCACTCTTCAACTTTCCTGGAAACGTTAGGGCCCCCTCGTCCTTGATCTGCATCAGGACTTGGTCTATTGGGGCATTCAGTGGTGTGAAGCTTGTAAACCTTCCTCCCGCCTTTCATCCCTTCTGTCTCTTGTTCTTGGTTTCTTCCGCCCTTAGTCCTGCTGTATATCTTCATGTCGCTCTCTTTTTCTAGGTTTTTCTTCCCTAGCCAGTAGTGCGTCTTCCGCATTCATATACTTGGTGGCCCTGTAGAGTACTTCTGACATGGTTTTCGGGTCGTTTTTGTATAGAGAGAACAAAAATTTACCCTTTCGTAACCCATTCGTGAAGGCTGCTACCAATATCTTGTCGTCGGCTTCATCGATTGAAAGTGCTTCCTTATTGAAGCGGGTTATGTAGGATCTCAGCGTCTCATCCTCTCGTTGCCTGATGCTCATCAAGCACGCCATGGACTTTTTGTACCTATGTCCCCCGATAAAGTGCAAAGTAAACTGAGCACTTAGTTCCTTGAAAGTGCTGATGGAGTTTGGTGTCAGTCGACTGAATCATATCCTTGCGGGGCCTTTCAGCGTTGTAAAGAAAGCCCTACACATGATTTCGTCTGCCACTCCTTGAAGGAGCATCAAGGTTTTGAAGGTTTCTAGGTGATCTAGAGGGTCTTTGACCCCGTTGTAGCTTTCGATTTGCAGCATGCGAAACTTATATGGTAGGGGAAAGGAATTGACGGGGGTGGTGAATGGAGAGTCGGTCCGATTGACTAGGTCGTCAAGATCACTGGACACTCGTCCCTTGAGGGTGTTCATCATGACTTCCATTTGTTCCTTCATCGCCTGCATTTCCACGACAATAGGAGGTGGAGCCGTATCCATGAGGGATGGGAGGCACATATTTTGCCATTCTGGTTTGCTTGGGGCATTGCTACCTTCAGGCCCCTCTCGATCTCTTCGCATGGCGCTGGTACCTTCTTGGTCCTCCCTCTGATTGTTCGGTGCTGCGTTTTTCTGGCACAACTGTTCTTCTAAGTCGCGGTTTTGTTTGGTGAGATGCTCTACAGCTGCGGCGAGAGTTTGGACCTGTTTCTCGAGGGCAGTTGTGGGTTGTTCCTCTTCTTAGATGTTGTTGGTGGTTGCCATTGAGCGAGTGAGCACCATGCAACTCTTTTGTTCGGGAAGCGATAACACGGCTTATGAACCACTATGAAACTTCCCACAGACGACGCCAACTGATGATGCCGAAAAAATCACCAGTGAGTCACACGTTACTCGCACGTTCAAAAAGTCACCTGCACAACAAAAAGAGAAGACCTACAGAGAGCACCGGTGTGGTGCCGGCCAAATACCCTCCGAAGGTTAAGTTAGAATATTTTACAACTCCAGAGTGCTAGAGAGGGTCATTTATGCGTACCTCGATTTGTGAGGGTATTGGGGTTTTTATAGTAGTCGAAGGTTGACCTCTTTTACTTGGAGTCGAAGTCCTTTCCTTGTAGAAATCCTTTTTAGAAGTCCCAAACGTGATGGACAAGTCTTTTCCTTATAGAGAAGACCTTCATTAATGCAAGCAGCTTCTGGAATCCTCTTTGCACTTAGAATTCTATTTTCCTTAGGACTCTATGGTGTGCGCCGCAAGTATTCCCATCTAGGGTTTCTGTCTAACACGTGGCCAATCGATCCGTCTATGTTGTATCTGTTCATGATGGATCCGTCCCTAACAGTCTTGCACACAATAGACCGATCCTTCTTCGGCCCATGGACGAGGAACAGTCCGGCCCACTTCGCTGGGATCCGTCAACATACATTTTTTCTCTTCACCTTCCTTTGAATAATTCAGTTCTTGAAACATGGGTGCTGGGGGACTGTGGTGTTTGAGAATCTTAAATTAGACAACATGTCATCAAATTGCCAACTAATATGCAAAGAGATCTAAAACAATAACATTTTCTGACAATGGAGATATCTTGATGCTGAATAAACGAGATCTTTGTCTGGTTTCCTACGATATCCAATGAAAGAAAGTTTTAGAAATATCACGTTTGATTTGCAAATAGCGTTTCAAATTGTTGCTTATAGTCCAAGCTTGATGTCCCTCAAAGATGTTGTGGTGGTAAAAAAAATTTAGATTCATATTTCTTTCTCTAAAATCACAGTTTCAGTTTCTAATAATATCTTGTAAATTTAATAGTAAATTTCATCATTTGTACTCTAGACTTAAATCTTTATTATAGTCCTAGAAGGTTTTTATATGAAGACTTTTTTTTTTTTTTTTTTTTTTTTTCTGTTTAAATTTGATTTAAGTCCAACAAAGTATAGGTAAAATAGCATTTAGCTAAAATAATAACTAAACCCATTAAAATGCACTCATTAATATGCACTGTGCATCAAGCTTAATAGTTTAATGTGAACTAACAAATCAACAAAACCTGAATACTTTCTCAAAAAAAAAAAAAAAAAAACTGAATACACTTATTGAGGCATCGTTCATTAATACACCAAAATAAATAAATTTTTTTATTTAGTTTCTCATCTCTCTCTCTCTCTCATGCATCGAATCTACACAAATTGGCAAAAATAGAAGGTAAGGGACGACTATGGTTAGGTTGTGAATGGTGTTGGCAAAGGTGGCTAGGTCTAATCTAGATTTTCGCTAGGTTGCAAAATGCATTTTGGATGGGTCGCGAAATGGGTTTGGTTGAGTTGCGATTCAGCCCTCTCTCTCTCTCTCTACATATCAAGAACATTGGTAAAGCTTGGTGATGAATATTTACGTTGATTTGTGCAATTAATTTTTGTGGGTTTGGGTTGATTTGTGTGTTGGTTGCTTGCGGTGGGTGAGGTTGTTGATTTGTGGGTTGATTCTTGAAATTTTTTTGGGTTGATTTGTGTTGGTTGCTTGCAGATTTAATTGGTCAGATTTGGAATGATTTTTGCTTGAGTTGGTTTTTTGGAAATAGAAAAAAATAAATTTTAAATAGAAAAGATATAGGGCATGTTTGGTACATTTTCATAATTATTACAACTTAATAGGAATAACTAATAAGTATTATAAGGAATATAAGAAGCTGGAACATAACTACTGTTTCTAATTATTTATTTAGTATTCCATTATAAGAAAGTGGTGGAATGACATCATATTTAAATTAATAAAATTTCTTAAAATACCATTTAAAAAATTATATAATTAATATATTTTAAAAAATTAATATCTTCACAAATATTAAAAAGTTGATAACATCTTACAACAATATATATTTTCTTTTTGAACTTAATAATATTATACATATAATAAACTTAGATACTTAGATTATACAAGTTATCATATATATATATATATATATATATATATAATAATTAATAGTCGAAACGTTTGACTTTTTGCTGACTTATTCTCATTGCACCATGTGGCTACATAAATTAATGCTACATTTACATTTAAAAACACCAAAACATTATATATTTTCATTTGGAGGAACAAGATAAACGTTTCAATGATAGTTTCACTTTTCAAAACTGTTGTGTTTAGTCACCTATAGTAAATTAGAGACACAATATTCTATCTCTAGGATAGTAGTTATGAAATATCAATTAAACATTTCCTTCTGGCAGTCTGCAAATTTTGCCAAACTAGAGTTGCATCCTTCCATGTTTACATGGGCAGTTACAAAAACTGCCGTTTCTTCTCATTCTTTTACCTCTTTCTGTAACCTTTTTATGATAAAAGGGAATCCTCTTTCCGTAACTTACTTTCTGCGAAAACTCCAAAAAAAGAAATTATAGAAACAAGTTTTGGCTTATTTGGAATAAGAATTATTCAAGAAGCAAATATTATAATTTCTACAAGAAAAGTCACCAAAGAAGTTCAAAGGTCAGTTACCCCAAATGTTGAAACATTTGACTTTTTGCTAACATTTTCTCATTGCACCACATGACTACATAAATTAATGCCACATTTACATTTAAAAACACCAAAACATTATATATTTTCGTTTGGAGGAACAAGATAAACGTTTCAGTGATAGTTTCACTTTTCAGAACTGTTGTGTTCAGTCGCCTGTAGTAAATTAGAGACAATATTCTGTCTCTAGGATAGTAGTTATGAAATATCAATTAAACATTTCCTTCTGGCAGTCTACAAATTTTGCCAAACTAGAGTTGCATCCTTTCGTGTTTACATGGGCAGTTACAAAACGTGCCGCTTCTTCTCATTCTTTTACCTCTTTCTGTAACCTTTTTTTATTATAAAAGGGAATCCTCTTTCCGTAACTTACTTTCTACGAAAACTCCAAAAAAAAATAAATTATAGAAACAAGTTTTGGCTTATTTGGAATAAGAATTATTCAAGAAGCAAATATTACGATTACTACAAGAAAAGTCACCAAAGAAGTTCAAAGGTCAGTTACCCCAAATGTTGAAACGTTTGACTTTTTGCTAACATTTTCTCATTGCACCACGTGGCTACATAAATTAATGCCACATTTACATTTAAAAACAACAAAACATTATATATTTTCGTTTGGAGGAACAAGATAAACATTTCAGTGATAGTTTCACTTTTCAGAACTGTTGTGTTCAGTCGCCTGTAGTAAATTAGAGACACAATATTCTATATCTAGGATAGTAGTTATGAAATATCAATTAAACATTTCCTTCTGGCAGTCTACAAATTTTGCCAAACTAGAGTTGCATCCTTTTGTGTTTACATGGGCAGTTACAAAAAGTGCCGTTTCTTCTCATTCTTTTGCCTCTTTCTATAACCTTTTTTACGATAAAAGGAAATCCTCTTTCCGTAACTTACTGTACGGTCCCCGAACCAAGCCCCGTAGTGGGCCTCAGGCCTGGCCTGGGTATAAGGCCATAAGGCCGGTCTCCCTCTGCCTAGCGGCCCACCCCGGGCCCAGCGGGCTGCAGGCCCACGATCAGCTTTTTCATCGTCTCTCGGCAGACCCTGCCCGAGCAGTGATGAACACAGCTCGCGGAACATCCCGCCCTGTATCTACTCGGTCATACCTCGGAGAGGCACCTCTGCCGGGAACCATCGTGGAAGTGGGAACCAAGTTCCAACGCCACCGTCACCGCTTCCCACTCCCACCTAACCACCCACTTACCATCAACCACACTGGACCGCCGGTTGCACCTACTGGCGAGTAATTATGACTCTCCACTAGACAATGGACTATAAATACAAGAAGGTTTGAGAAGACAAGGGTTGGTGAATTAAGGGAAGGAAGAGTGTAAACAGAGAAAGCAGAGTGAGGAATTGGGTCAGGTCCCCGAGAAGAGGAAATCGCCACAGTTGAGCTTTGGTGTTTAGAACGACCCATTGTGGGAAATCCAAACCCACCATATAAATAAGTTGTGAGCCCAAGTGAGGCCCAGCCCAACGGGTCAGAGTTTTTGGTGCGCACAATTGGCGCCGTCTGTGGGAAATCCTACTAAGCAGTGGTTCTGCCAAAGCTCGTATACAGGAAAGATGTCTGGAGGTAACGCCGAGAGTGGCTCGGCAGGGTCTTCCAGGGGCTCCACCTGGCGGGAGCAGAGGCAGAAGAGACGCGAGGATCCGTTTCACGAGCAACTGGAGGAGCGGTCCGGCCTCGGGGAAGGGTCGTATCAAACTGGGAGAACGGCATCCCATGCCTCCCGGCATAGGCAGCACGACGCTAGGGATGAAGAGCTCGAGCGGCTGCGGAGGCAAGTACAAGACCTGGAGTTGGAAGCCCGAAACGAGCGCCACCGAGCAGGTCAAGACGACCGAGACAGAGGGCCCGGCGCCGAGGGAGAAAGACGCGGGGTGGGATCGAATCAATCAGGATCCCGCCACCACAGGGAGCGCTCACACTCGAGGGAGTCCCGTCGCCGCCGAGACCGTTCCAATTCAGCAGAGTCTCATCGGCGGCGAAATCGCTCTCGGTCGAGGGAATATGGGAATCGGGGCTCGGAGTCTCCAGAGGGACGACCGAAGAATGCGGCCATGGATGCTATGAGCCGCGCATTACGCAGGGCTGCCCGGTCACCGTTCTCGGAAGATATCGAGCGCGCACCGATGCCGGACAGGTTTACGCGCCCGCCGTTCAATTCGTATGGTGGGAAAACAGACCCCGTAGAGCATGTCAGCCACTATATCCAGATGATGTCTTTGCATACCCGCAATGACGCTCTGATGTGCAAGGTTTTTCCCTCCAGCCTTGGTCCCACGGCCTTAAGGTGGTTCAACGGGTTGCGCAAGGGCTCCATTCACAGTTTCGCCGAGCTAATACAGGAGTTCGGTTCCCGTTTCGTGACGTGCAGCCGGGAGCAACAACCGGTGGACGCGCTGTTGTCTATGAAGATGAGGGCAGGGGAAACCCTCCGGGATTACGCCAACCGATACTGGGAGCTCTACAACGAGATTGGCGGAGGGAACGAAAAGATTGCGGCGAGCACCTTCAGATTGGGGTTGCCTGACGACTCGGGGTTGAGAGAGTCGTTAACTAAGAAGCCTCCCGAGGACATGAGGCAGCTGATGAGACGCATCGAGGAGTACAAGCGGCTGGAAGACGATAAGATACAAAGCAAAGGCAAAGCACAGGTAGCTGATCGTCCTCGGCTGAGCGGTTTTCCGCAGAGGGCACGGGGAAATTTGAGGATTCAAGAGCCGGCAGCAACAGCAGGGGAGGTGAACGTGGCGTTCAAGGAGCCCGTGCACAAGATCGTGGATAAGATCAAGCACGAGCCGTATTTCAGATGGCCGAACCGGATGGCTGGCGACCCCTCTAGGAGAAATCAGAACCTGTACTGCACCTACCACAAAGACCGGGGGCATACTACCGAGCAGTGCCGAGTGCTAAAGGACCATCTCGGGCAGTTGGCTAAAGCAGGACACCTCAAGGATTTTGTGACGGATGCCGGGGATAGAGGAACGGGGAACGGCGCCCCGCACAGAGGGAATCCCCTTCCGCCCCCTCTTGGGATAATTGACGTCATCCACGTCGCCCCGAGGGGCATCTCGACGGCAAAGGGGAAGGAGGTGCTGACGATGATATCGGTGGAGGGGAGTACGGGTGTGCCTCCTGCCGCGAAGAGGATCAGACCTACCCGGGAGCCGATCTCTTTTGACGACAGTGATCTAGAAGGAACCATTCAGCCGCACGACGACGCATTGATAGTAGCGGCAAGGGTTGGCGGTTTCGTTGTGAAGAGGATAATGATAGACCAGGGAAGCGGAGCGGATGTTATGTACCCGGACCTATTCAGGGGGCTCGGGCTGAGGGATAAGGACCTGTCGAAGAACAACACCCCCCTGGTCGGATTCGATGGGAAGATGGTGGCGCCCGAGGGGCAAATCTCTCTGCCCGTGATCATGGGGGGCAAGGAAGTGCTGGTAAGCTTCTTCGCAGTTACATCATACTCCCCCTACACGGCGATTCTTGGGAGGCCATGGATACATGCAATGGGGGCTGTCCCGTCCACTCTGCACATGAGGGTCAAGTTTCATACTGATTATGGTGTCACGGTGGTACAAGGGAGTCAGCAGGCGGCCAGGCAATGCTTGATCGCCATGGTCGATTGGAAAAAGGAGCAAACCGACCGGGAGAGTCAGGCTGACCCCAAGTGTTCGTCGTCAGGGACGCCTTTATAGCAGTTACAGGGTCCGACAGAGGAGGTCGCCCGTACCGAGAACATGCTGAGGGTGAAGGTGTTGCCGGACGCGGACAAGTACTTCCACATAGGGGAGAGCATGGAGGACCGGGAAAAAGTGGAGATGTTGCTGCTTCTAATACAGAATGTGGACGTATTCGCTTGGAGTCCGTACGAGGTGCCCGGGGTGGATCCCGAATTTATCATGCATAGACTTGGAGTTGACCCCTCATTCACCCCTAAAAAGCAGAGGCCGAAAAGATCAGCCTGGGAGCACTCCGAGGCAGTAAAAGCGGAAGTTCAGAGACTGAAGGAGGCGGGGGTGATTCGGGAGATCATCTTCCCGGATTGGTTGGCAAACACCGTGGTAGTGAAGAAGAAGAACGGCACGTGGAGGGTCTGCGTCGATTTTACCGATCTAAACAGGGCCTGCCCGAAAGACCCTTTTCCCGTGCCGAAGATTGATCAGCTGGTTGACGCCACGTGTGGGCACCCGAGGATGAGCTTTCTGGACGCTTTCCAAGGGTATCACCAGATCGCCCTAGCGCCCGAGGATCAAGAGAAAACAGCATTCATCTCCCCAGAGGCAAATTACCACTACACAAGGATGCCGTTCGGACTGAAGAACGCCGGGGCCACTTACCAACGAATGATGACGAGAATGTTCCGAGACAAGATTGGGCGCACAGTCGAGGTATACATCGACGACATGGTGGTTAAAAGCAAACAGGAAGCCTTGCATATGGGGGACCTCGTGGAGGTCTTCGAGATTCTCCGACGGCACAAGCTGCGCCTTAATGCGGAGAAGTGCGCGTTTGGCGTGGGGGCCGGGAAGTTCTTGGGGTACTTGATCAGTACACGGGGGATTGAAGTCAACCCGGACCAGATAGAGGCTGTGAGAAGACTGAAGCCACCGAGCAACCCGAAGGAAGTGCAAATACTAACCGGGATGTTGGCCGCCCTTAACAGGTTCATCTCAAAATTCGCAGACCGATGCCGACCATTCTACCAACTGCTGAAGAAATGGACGGGATTTCGGTGGACCGAGGAGTGCGAACAGGCCTTTGTGGATCTGAAGATTTATTTGGCACGAGCGCCCATGCTCGCGGCACCGGAGGCAGATGAGGACCTATTCATGTATCTGGCGGTTTCCGAGCACGCCGTCAGTGCCGTGCTGCTAAGGGACAAAGGGATCCAGCAGCCCGTATACTACATCAGCAAAACTCTCGTCGACGCCGAGACGAGGTACTTGCCTTTGGAGAAGCTCGTACTGGCCCTGATACACGCCACAAGGAAGTTGCCGCACTATTTCCAAGCTCACACCGTACACGTCTTGACCGAGTACCCATTACAGTCGTTATTAAAGAGGTCTGATTTCACGGGCCGCATAGCCAAATGGGGTACTCGACTCGGGTCCTTCGACATACGGTACAGGCCTCGGAGCTCGGTGAAAGGCCAGGTCCTTGCGGACTTCATCGCTGAGTTTTCACCAAGAGAAAAGGGAGAGATGGTTTGCCAATTGGAGGTCAGACCGTGGAAGATATTTGTGGACGGCGCCTCGAGCTCCACGGGGGCCGGTTCAGGTGTAGTCATGATTACCCCCGAAGGAATTCGGCTGGAACACTCGTTTAGATTGAGTTTCAGGGCGTCCAACAACGAGGCGGAATACGAGGCTTTCTTGGCCGGACTGGGGGTAGCTTCGAACCTGGGGGCTCGGGATGTTGAGCTATACTCGGATTCGCGTCTGGTGGTTAATCAGGTGCAGGGCAGTTTCGAGGCCCGAGATCCCCGGATGAAAGCATACCTAGAACAGGCTAGGCTAATTATGACCAGCTTCAACACGGTGAAAGTTTTCCACGTAGCCCGAACACAAAACAGGCACGCTGACTCCCTAGCCACGCTGGCGTCCTCAGTGGCCGAGGATATACCACGGCAGATCAAAGTCGAGCTTATTTCGGAGCCGAGCATCAGTGTAACGAGAAACTCGGGAACTACAGGGATCAACGTCACGGCAATCGCGGCCCCCGCCAATTGCTGGATCGACCCCATCGTCGACTTTCTGGCCGACGACCGACTGCCGAGTGATGAGAAGGAGGGCATCAGGATCCGTAGGATGGCTCCTCGGTATTGGTTGGCAGGGGACCGGACTTTGTACCGAAGGTCTTTTGGAGGGCCGTACCTCTTGTGCTTACGACCGGAGAAGGTGGGCGAGCTCTTGGCGGAGCTCCACTCTGGGGTGTGCGGCGGCCACGTCGGGGGACGCTCATTGGCGCACCGAGCCATGACCCAGGGGTTCTGGTGGCCTCAAATGCAGAAGGATGCTGCCGAGTATGTGCTTAAGTGTGAGCAGTGTCAAAAGCACGCCCCTCTGATCCATCAGCCCGCGGGCCACCTGAACCCGATCAGCAGTCCTTGGCCTTTTGCGCAGTGGGGGCTGGACATTATCGGCCCGTTCCCGAAGGCGACTGGCGGCCGAAAGTTCGTTTTGGTGGCCGTCGACTATTTTACCAAGTGGGCAGAGGCGGAAGCATTGGCCAACATACGGGATGTGGAAGTAAAGAAGTTCATATGGAAAAACGTCATCACCAGGTTCGGGGTGCCGAACACTATCATATCTGACAACGGGCTACAGTTTGACAGCCGGGCCTTCCGAGAATTTTGCTCCGGCCTCGGCATCAAGAACAGGTACTCAACTCCCGCTTACCCACAGGGCAACGGCCAGGCCGAGGCCGTGAATAAGGTGATTGTAAGTGGGCTGAAGAAAAGGCTGGAGGGAGCGAAGGGAAGCTGGGCCGAGGAGCTTCCCAAAGTGTTATGGGCATACCGCACCACTCCTAGACGGTCCACCGGGGAGACCCCATTCTCTCTCACGTACGGAGCGGAGGCCGTGATCCCCACCGAGGTGAATCTGTGCAGTGCAAGAGTTGCGGGTTTCAACCAGGCCCAGAACGACGCTATGATGGTAGGATATTTGGACAAGGTGGAAGAGTACCGCGAATTGGTGACAATACGGCTCGCGGAGTATCAGCAGAAGCTCGCCCGGAGATACAACCGAGGTGTAAGGGCGAGGGTATTTGTCCCCGGGGATTTGGTTCTCAGAAAAGCCGTGGGAAACATGCGGGACACTGGTGCCGGGAAATTGGCACAGACATGGGAGGGACCTTATAGGGTCACGGCAGTGGCCGGCACCGGGGCTTATTTCTTAGAAGACCTGGACGAGAGACAACTTCCCCGACCATGGAACGTCCGTAACCTGAAGAAGTACTATCACTGATGAGCGGCTCTCCGAGCGAAGAATTAACCGCAACGTGTCATATCTGTTTTGTTGGTAATGATTCATATGATATGCTAGTTGTACTAATGATGTCTTTCATGCAGAATCGCACAATTCTAACCAAAATTCTCGGTTCGATCCCTATCACCGAGCAGGTGGAAACCTGAACGACTAACTACAAGGACAGAAACCTGACTCTCGGTTCGATCCCTATCACCGAGCAGGTGGAAACCTTAGCCTTCTCGTCTCAAGGACAGAAACCTGACTCTCGGTTCGATCCCTATCACCGAGCAGGTGGAAACCTTAACGACTAACTACAAGGACAGAAACCTGACTCTCGGTTCGATCCCTATCACCGAGCAGGTGGAAACCTTAGCCTTCTCGTCTCAAGGACAGAAACCTGACTCTCGGTTCGATCCCTATCACCGAGCAGGTGGAAACCTTAGCCTTCTCGTCTCAAGGACAGAAACCTGACTCTCGGTTCGATCCCTATCACCGAGCAGGTGGAAACCTTAACGACTAACTACAAGGACAGAAACCTGACTCTCGGTTCGATCCCTACCACCGAGCGGGTGGACACCCGAACTGTTAACTCCAAGGACAGGAAACCAACCCTCAGTTAGACCCTAACCCCCGAGCGTATGGAGACCTGACGATCAACTCTTAAAGTCGGAAGCCCGACCCTCGGCTCTATCTTATCACCGAGCACCTTAAACTTAAATTAGCGTTTGGAGGCCTTAACATGGTCGGACACATCACAATAAAAAGACAGCCACAAAGAGGTTATTACTCAGCAAATACGTACAAGCAACGCGGTAAGGCATTCATATTACAAAATGAAACTTAAAATTAGTGTTTTGTTGCCAAAACCCGGCAACTCAAAGTAAAGAAAAGGCAACGTAAAACAAATAATCCTGTCACCACATCCCGGTGACATAGGCAATTCTGTTTATTCAAAATTCTCAAAGCAAGGGAAAAATAAAGAAGGGCTGGCTGTCGGCGTCAGATGTCCGCGGCATGGGCGGAGGATGCGTCCTCTTGAGAGTGTTGATCGGCGTGAGGAGTTGGCGGCTGGATGTCCTCCCCGGTTCGGTCCCCGGCCTGGGGATGGCTGGTCCCCTCCATGTCGGTCGGCACCGCATGAGAATCAATGGCATTCACCAGTTCCCTCATGCTGGAGGTCTCTTCCTCGTCGATGACAAGGGGCGCAGGATTCTCGGTATTGGGGATGCTCGGGAAAGGAATCCTGCTGCGATCCCTCAACGGGGAATCCTCGGGAATCCCCATGGCTTGGAGAGCGGCGAACCAACCCTCCTCATACCCGAGCTTATGGGCCTGACGAACGATCGGCTCCGCCGAATTCTCGGCATCCGCGAAACCCTCGTTATACCACTTGGATTCGCAAGCCTCCAGCGCCGCCTTCGAGTCGGTCAGCTGCCCCTCCAGCATTGTATTCAAGCTCTGAGCCTCGGCCAACTTAAGCTCGGTGCCCCCCAACTGGAGTTCCAGTTCCTCGCGCTTCGTTTCGGCAAGCGCCTGGGCCTTCACGGCTGTAGCAATCTTATCCTTTGCCTCCTCGGCAATTTTCGATTGCTCCTTCGCCGTGGCCTCGGCAACTTCCTTCAGAGCTTTTTCCCGCTCGGCGTCCTCGGCCAGCTCCTTCATCCTCCCGTCCACCACGTACGACATTTGCGCAGCCTGACCACACAATATCCGCTTCGTAAGATGAGATGGGAAAAAACACATACACAATCAAAAGGGGAACCGAGAGTCATAGAGGTGTGGAACAATTACCGCTATGGTGTGCCATTGCAAACGTCTCCCCAGGGACTCATCCGTCGATTCCGTAAAGGCATGTAAGTCCTCGGGCAAAAGGATGCCGCGCGCCAGACTCTGCGCCACACAGCCTCCAAGCCCCCTATCCCACACTCGGGCACTGGCCGTTGACGGGAGAGGATCGCCGCCAAGTTTGAAGGAGGGTCGCCATGCCGCCGGGGCTCGGGAAGTAGACGCCAGGTCTATCCCGGTTTGCGCTACAGGTTCCCGGATGACGATTCCGGCCGAGGGTCGGATGGGCACATTGCCCGAGTCCGGCTGTGTTTGATCGGTAGTGCGCGGCCTCTTTCGAACTCGGGTCGGTGGGGGTGCGGGAGGGGAAGCATCTCGGGCAGGTGCTTGTTGTTGTTGCCCGGTTGGCCGGGCACTCGGGACGAAGCGATCTATTGTCATCTTCCTCCTGGCCACCATTGCGTTTCCCGGATCAGATCCTGTTTCCGAAGAGTCAGTCGTTTCTGCGGCTACAACCTCACCTTCCCGAACAGGTGCAGCGGACTCTACGATTCTCTCAGGCTGAGCAGGAGCTTGCTGGATTTGCTCGTGAGCTCGCCTCCTACGCTCGGCAGATACACGCTCGGCTGATTCGTCACGGACGGGCGGTCGCTCGTCCGAACAAATGTACCGAGGACCGTGCTCACGAGCCTCGCCTACTGTTAACCTTGGGGGGAGGAAGTTGGCATGCCGGACGTCGATGTATGAAATGAGGGGACTGTCTACTAGCAAAGCTTGGCCGAACGGCTGCCAAGTTGAGTAGACGGGACTGACGCCGAGGATGAGGTGGGACGCTCGGAGTTGTCCGTCCGTGTGCACAAAGATTTCCGACCGGAGTACGAAGTTCAAGTCCCGAACGTGCACCACTCTGACGTCGGGCTTGAATCTCTTGCTCTCTGCACAAAGGAAACGATGGTTAGAGATTACGTGGCCGGAACAAAATAAAAATACATCAAAATAAATGGGGGCTTGTCACCGACCAACGTCACGCGGCGAAAGCGCGCAGGGGTACTCCTCGGCAAACCAATTGCCGCTCACCCGAACGAAGTCTTTGGCCGAGTTACGATTCGAGTCCGGCAGGCATGAAATAAGCCGTACCCTCGCGTCCCTAGTCTTAAGGTAGTAGTCGGACTCAATCTTGCCGCACAAACTGTACATGTGATTGATGTCGTGGTGGTTAAGTTCTAACCCATACAACCGGTTCAGTGTACTCACACAACTCACTACCCGGTAAAAGTTGGGGGGAAGTTGGTCGGGACAAAGGCCATAAAACCTAAGGGTGCTGAGAATTAGAGGATCTACCGGGAACCTAAGCCCGCCCTCTAACATGGCCATCAGGGGAAAGAACACCGTGTTCTCCCCTCGGCGCCTCTGAATGTCGATATCGCCCATATTGCAGTAGGCGATATCCACGTCCCTCGGAACCTTGTATGCTTCCCTAAATCTAGCCAAAGCATGCTCGGTGGTAAGGAGGTAAGAGTAACTCATGCTTTCTTTTTTTCAAAACAGTTTTTCTTACAAAAGGGAAAAGAAGCGCTACGATTATCGAAGAATGTACTGAAATGGCTGAACTGAAAAAGCAAGAAGAGGGAAAGGAACTTACTGTGGGCTCTAAGGAGTAGGTGTATTCTGGGCCAGAAGATGATCCGCGGGAGAGATGCTCGGCAGAGGAGAAAACTGAAAGGTGAGGAATGCAAAAGTGGGATTCAGTAACAAGAGGGACTATTTATAGGCATGAGGAAGCAAAATGAAGGGCAATTAATGATCCGCTGGAAGGAGACCACGCGGACCGCCGCTTCAACTGCCACACGCGCGACGCCTCGGTTCACGAACCGTCAGGCAATGATGGCGGGTAGGCCGTCAGTCAATCTCAAACGCGTCTTTTGAGACGCGCATTAATGCGCCCATTAATGGTCGGGCACTGTCCCTTCGACTCCCCCAAACAGGCACTTACCCCTCGGGATCCTTGATTCACCCCCGTGGATGGGGGGCGAATCAAGGGGGGGCTATTGTACGGTCCCCGAACCAAGCCCCGTAGTGGGCCTCAGGCCTGGCCTGGGTATAAGGCCATAAGGCCGGTCTCCCTCTGCCTAGCGGCCCACCCCGGGCCCAGCGGGCTGCAGGCCCACGATCAGCTTTTTCATCGTCTCTCGGCAGACCCTGCCCGAGCAGTGATGAACACAGCTCGCGGAACATCCCGCCCTGTATCTACTCGGTCATACCTCGGAGAGGCACCTCTGCCGGGAACCATCGTGGAAGTGGGAACCAAGTTCCAACGCCACCGTCACCGCTTCCCACTCCCACCTAACCACCCACTTACCATCAACCACACTGGACCGCCGGTTGCACCTACTGGCGAGTAATTATGACTCTCCACTAGACAATGGGCTATAAATACAAGAAGGTTTGAGAAGACAAGGGTTGGTGAATTAAGGGAAGGAAGAGTGTAAACAGAGAAAGCAGAGTGAGGAATTGGGTCAGGTCCCCGAGAAGAGGAAATCGCCACAGTTGAGCTTTGGTGTTTAGAACGACCCATTGTGGGAAATCCAAACCCACCATATAAATAAGTTGTGAGCCCAAGTGAGGCCCAGCCCAACGGGTCAGAGTTTTTGGTGCGCACAATTGGCGCCGTCTGTGGGAAATGAGGGGACTGTCTACTAGCAAAGCTTGGCCGAACGGCTGCCAAGTTGAGTAGACGGGACTGACGCCGAGGATGAGGTGGGACGCTCGGAGTTGTCCGTCCGTGTGCACAAAGATTTCCGACCGGAGTACGAAGTTCAAGTCCCGAACGTGCACCACTCTGACGTCGGGCTTGAATCTCTTGCTCTCTGCACAAAGGAAACGATGGTTAGAGATTACGTGGCCGGAACAAAATAAAAATACATCAAAATAAATGGGGGCTTGTCACCGACCAACGTCACGCGGCGAAAGCGCGCAGGGGTACTCCTCGGCAAACCAATTGCCGCTCACCCGAACGAAGTCTTTGGCCGAGTTACGATTCGAGTCCGGCAGGCATGAAATAAGCCGTACCCTCGCGTCCCTAGTCTTAAGGTAGTAGTCGGACTCAATCTTGCCGCACAAACTGTACATGTGATTGATGTCGTGGTGGTTAAGTTCTAACCCATACAACCGGTTCAGTGTACTCACACAACTCACTACCCGGTAAAAGTTGGGGGGAAGTTGGTCGGGACAAAGGCCATAAAACCTAAGGGTGCTGAGAATTAGAGGATCTACCGGGAACCTAAGCCCGCCCTCTAACATGGCCATCAGGGGAAAGAACACCGTGTTCTCCCCTCGGCGCCTCTGAATGTCGATATCGCCCATATTGCAGTAGGCGATATCCACGTCCCTCGGAACCTTGTATGCTTCCCTAAATCTAGCCAAAGCATGCTCGGTGGTAAGGAGGTAAGAGTAACTCATGCTTTCTTTTTTTCAAAACAGTTTTTCTTACAAAAGGGAAAAGAAGCGCTACGATTATCGAAGAATGTACTGAAATGGCTGAACTGAAAAAGCAAGAAGAGGGAAAGGAACTTACTGTGGGCTCTAAGGAGTAGGTGTATTCTGGGCCAGAAGATGATCCGCGGGAGAGATGCTCGGCAGAGGAGAAAACTGAAAGGTGAGGAATGCAAAAGTGGGATTCAGTAACAAGAGGGACTATTTATAGGCATGAGGAAGCAAAATGAAGGGCAATTAATGATCCGCTGGAAGGAGACCACGCGGACCGCCGCTTCAACTGCCACACGCGCGACGCCTCGGTTCACGAACCGTCAGGCAATGATGGCGGGTAGGCCGTCAGTCAATCTCAAACGCGTCTTTTGAGACGCGCATTAATGCGCCCATTAATGGTCGGGCACTGTCCCTTCGACTCCCCCAAACAGGCACTTACCCCTCGGGATCCTTGATTCACCCCCGTGGATGGGGGGCGAATCAAGGGGGGGCTATTGTACGGTCCCCGAACCAAGCCCCGTAGTGGGCCTCAGGCCTGGCCTGGGTATAAGGCCATAAGGCCGGTCTCCCTCTGCCTAGCGGCCCACCCCGGGCCCAGCGGGCTGCAGGCCCACGATCAGCTTTTTCATCGTCTCTCGGCAGACCCTGCCCGAGCAGTGATGAACACAGCTCGCGGAACATCCCGCCCTGTATCTACTCGGTCATACCTCGGAGAGGCACCTCTGCCGGGAACCATCGTGGAAGTGGGAACCAAGTTCCAACGCCACCGTCACCGCTTCCCACTCCCACCTAACCACCCACTTACCATCAACCACACTCACAATCTCAAACGCGTCTTTTGAGACGCGCATTAATGCGCCCATTAATGGTCGGGCACTGTCCCTTCGACTCCCCCAAACAGGCACTTACCCCTCGGGATCCTTGATTCACCCCCGTGGATGGGGGGCGAATCAAGGGGGGGCTATTGTACGGTCCCCGAACCAAGCCCCGTAGTGGGCCTCAGGCCTGGCCTGGGTATAAGGCCATAAGGCCGGTCTCCCTCTGCCTAGCGGCCCACCCCGGGCCCAGCGGGCTGCAGGCCCACGATCAGCTTTTTCATCGTCTCTCGGCAGACCCTGCCCGAGCAGTGATGAACACAGCTCGCGGAACATCCCGCCCTGTATCTACTCGGTCATACCTCGGAGAGGCACCTCTGCCGGGAACCATCGTGGAAGTGGGAACCAAGTTCCAACGCCACCGTCACCGCTTCCCACTCCCACCTAACCACCCACTTACCATCAACCACACTGGACCGCCGGTTGCACCTACTGGCGAGTAATTATGACTCTCCACTAGACAATGGGCTATAAATACAAGAAGGTTTGAGAAGACAAGGGTTGGTGAATTAAGGGAAGGAAGAGTGTAAACAGAGAAAGCAGAGTGAGGAATTGGGTCAGGTCCCCGAGAAGAGGAAATCGCCACAGTTGAGCTTTGGTGTTTAGAACGACCCATTGTGGGAAATCCAAACCCACCATATAAATAAGTTGTGAGCCCAAGTGAGGCCCAGCCCAACGGGTCAGAGTTTTTGGTGCGCACACTTACTTTTTGCGAAAACTCCAAAAAAAAAAATTATAGAAACAAGTTTTGGCTTATTTGGAATAAGAATTATTCAAGAAGCAAATATTACGATTACTACAAGAAAAGTCACCAAAGAAGTTCAAAGGTCAGTTACCCCAAATGTTGAAACGTTTGACTTTTTGCTAACATTTTCTCATTGCACCACGTGGCTATATAAATTAATGCCACATTTACATTTAAAAACACCAAAACATTATATATTTTTGTTTGGAGGAACAAGATAAACGTTTCAGTGATAGTTTCACTTTTTAGAACCGTTGTGTTCAGTCGCCTGTAGTAAATTAGAGACACAATATTCTGTCTCTAGGATAGTAGTTACGAAATATCAATTAAACATTTCCTTCTGGCAGTCTACAAATTTTGCCAAACTAGAGTTGCATCCTTTCGTGTTAACATGGGTAGTTACAAAAACTGTTGTTTCTTCTCGTTCTTTTACCTCTTTCTGTAACCTTTTTTATGATAAAAGGGAATCCTCTTTCCGTAACTTGTTTTTTGCAAAAACTCCAAAAAAAAATTATCAAAACAAGTTTTGGCTTATTTGGAATAAGAATTATTCAAGAAGCAAATATTACGATTACTACAAGAAAAGTCACCAAAGAAGTTCAAAGGTCAGTTACCCCAAATGTTGAAACGTTTGACTTTTTGCTAACATTTTCTCATTGCACCACGTGACTATATAAATTAATGCCACATTTACATTTAAAAACACCAAAACATTATATATTTTTGTTTGGAGGAACAAGATAAACGTTTCAGTGATAGTTTCACTTTTCAGAACCGTTGTGTTCAGTCGCCTGTAGTAAATTAGAGACACAATATTCTGTCTCTAGGATAATAGTTATGAAATATCAATTAAACATTTCCTTCTGGCAGTCTACAAATTTTGCCAAACTAGAGTTGCATCCTTTCGTGTTAACATGGGTAGTTACAAAAACTGTTGTTTCTTCTCGTTCTTTTACCTCTTTCTGTAACCTTTTTTATGATAAAAGGGAATCCTCTTTCCGTAACTTATTTTCTGCAAAAACTCCAAAAAAAAAAATTATCAAAACAAGTTTTGGCTTATTTGGAATAAGAATTATTCAAGAAGCAAATATTACGATTACTACAAGAAAAGTCACCAAAGAAGTTCAAAGGTCAGTTACCCCAAATGTTTCCCTTCTCTCATGTTTTATTTTTAATCAAATGTCTTCTTCATTTGCTATTGCTTGATTAATGCATATAATTAACACATAAACAAAACTAATCCTAAAGTATCTGAACTTTTTTCCCAAAACGAGCACTACGTTTGAATTGAAGTTGATAATTAATATTATTAGTTTACTAACAGATTAAGAAGTTATTTAAATTTTTTCACGGACTCTTTCACATCCCGCAAATTGCTAATGCTACCCCAATTTCCTTTTCAAACCACAAAAGGCACCAAAGTGGAGAAGAAGTGAAGAACACATTCAAAATAACCACTCCAAATTTATCTCAATAATTTCAAAACCTAAAAAAAAAAAAAAAAACCATTCATCACTCACCGGCCAGTACTTTGTAAGTCCGGCAGTCCGAAAGTGGTTGATGGAGTGGATTAGGCCGAACTTCTAAGCCCCAATCTCTCTTTCTCTTTCTTCTTATTCTTCTTTTATTTGTCCTTTTAGAAAACAAAATATATACATATATATATATATATATACACACATATATAAATTTCACTTGACTTTTTTTTAGTAAACCATTACAGCTATCCTCCATTAATCTTTTAAAAATCTTCGTAAGATAATATCAATTTATCATATCACTTCTTATTACTTGCTTTCTCCCAACAGCCCTACGTGAGTCTATTTGTCAAAGTCTATCCCTACGTAACTCACCTTTAGCAACACGTTAGCCTATTTAACTACACATGCTCTTGTCATTTTATTAGTTATTTTTTCACAGCGACATTTCACATTTCATTAGTCTCTCTTTTTTTTTTTTTTTTTTTGAGAAAGCACATTTCATTAGTTGGTCATTGATTCTTTAGCAGTTGGTTATGATGTTGAACATTTAATATAATTTAGTATAAAGAGTAATACTATGACTTACAAATTTTGCTGCATTGCTTATGTATTATTTATCACTAAACAAAAAAATTAATCTTCAATTAAACAAGTAAATATATTCATTGTCACTTTTTTTTTTTTTTGAGTAATTATATTCATTATTACATTAGTTTGTAAAAGTTACTTAAAAATTTTTGTAGCATTGCAATCATAGTAAATAGCTTATGGCGCAAAATCATTAGAAAGTGAATACCAAGTCATGAATCCATAATGTAGAAACTACATCTAGACATTAGTAAAAATTTATACTGTACATGACAATTAGATCATTATTAACTGAAAATTTTTATGAGTATGTTTATTGCATTTTATTTTTGTTTTGATACATAGAGAAACTGAAATTTAGTGGGAAAATTATAGTACAATAAATGTACAAAAATGTTTTGACACAAAGAAGATACAAAAATGTATTGGCAATTTTACAAAGGAAAATGCAAACGAATGCCCTTAGATTACCGGTTAATAATCCATTTTAAAAAAGTTTTTATGGGAAATGAAAAAAAAAAGTAATTAATATTTTGACAGCTTTTTTCATTTCCATAAAAGTGATATCAAAACTTTCCTAAAATGGATTATTAATCAGTGCCCTAAGGGCACTCGTTAGCATTTCCCTTTTACAAATTCTACGTTTAGAGGGAATCTTTCAAATGTTTTATTAAATGGAAAGATGATTTTGTTAGTTTATTATTTGTTAACTCCTATATTTACAAGCATTTATGCATGCATGCTAACCATTTAAGCTCAAACATAATATTATTTTCTTCAAAATGCTTTCAATAGCTTTTTCCGTGCATCGCACGGGTTAGCGACTAGTCTATATATATATATATATACATATAACCGAAGCTTTTGAAACTCCCACAATTTTTCACGTCATCATTTATTTATTTTTTTTCTACTTTTTTAAATTTGATTTATATGTTTCAATTTTTTTCCAACCCATTTACTCACGTCAGCATTATTACAATTTTTCACGTCATCGTTTATTTATTTTTTTTCTACTTTTTTAAATTTGATTTATATGTTTTAATTTTTTTTCCAACCCATTTACTCACGTTAGCATTATTAAAAATAAAAAATAAATCTCATTTCCCCCCCCCCACCAAATTCACGTTACAAAACCCGATACCTCTTTAAAACCAAAAGACCAAAAAACGTCTCTTCTCTCCTCAGACGCTATCTCCTTCCCCTAAACCTAAAACTCACCCTTTCCTTCCTCCAAAATCAAAACCCAAAACTCAAATTCTAAGAGTGGAAGTCATTGGGTAAAGAGAGATCGAGAGAAGCAAGTCCGTAAGGCAGAGAGCCACCACCCACTGTCAGGCATGCATTTTGCTTTGTTGTGTAGGGTTGGGTTTTTGCTTTGTTGTGTAGGCAATAATATACATCTAAATCCATGTAAAAGGCAAAAGATAGCTAAAGTTAAAGAATTGCAGAGTAAAAGATCATTTTCATTGATGTCCACTTTCATTGAGTGTTGTTTCTCTTACACGTACACAAGCTGTTTGATGAAATTCCTATGTGATTTTTTGTTGTTGTTCTAGAAGTCAGATTTTGATATGATTCCCTTTGAGAAGTAGGTATGATTTTTTTTAATGATTTATTTCATGGTGGGTTTATGCATTGAGATTAGAGTTTGTTACCCTTAATAACTTCAAAGGAATCAAAGCTTTTAGAAAGTTTTATTGGCATTGATGGTGAGATAGGTTTATATAGTAGAAAACAACATTTAGATAGTTTTGGTAATAGTTGATAGTATTGTACAAATTTTTTTGTTTTTGGCTGGGCTTTAATCTCTCTTTTTTTTTTTTTTTTTTTGGCAGATAAATCAAAGATCGTTTCATTAGCTTTCAATCCAGCAATTCAATATGCAAGGTATTTGATGAGGATAATTTTTCCGTTTCATGGACTGAAAACTATGGCGGCAATTTTTCTCTCATCTTAAATAGAAAGATTTATATACACAAATGTTCTTTGTTAACATTTACTATTCTGGATTAAAATGATGAAGAAAAAAAAATTATAATATGCTTTGAGCCATATTGTAAATAGAAGGTGAAACATATCCTTTTAATTTGGAGTATGTACATGAAATCTTGTAACTTCATAACCAAACTTACCTGTTTATGTGGTATCAAAAATACATAGGTTCCTATAAAAACTTCATTCCATATTTTCAATTTTTAGGCACAAAGGAGCTTGTGCAGGACTTGAGAGAGAAAAAACAACCGTTGGTTATATTGAAGCTGCTGTTGCTACAACATGGTACTCTCTTTTCTTTTTAAAATTCTCACTTTTATAGAGTCTTTTGGAAGTTTTGGAATGATTCATGACTATTGTCCTACTATTTTAAAGTAGAGTAAAAGATCATTCTCATTGATGTCCACTTTCATTAAGTGTTGTTTCTCTTACACGTACACAAGTTGTTTGATAAAATTCCTTAGTGATTTTTTGTTGTTGTTCTAGAAGTCATAATACATGGATAGTGGTAAGGAGGAAGATAAGTAGGGAATGTGATGTTGTGTTGTTGATTTAATTAGGGTGAGATGTTTTGTTGGCCTTATTTTCTCAATGTCATATGTTTGATATTGGGATTGGTATTGATGGTGAGATTTTGATATGATTCCCTTTGAGAAGTAGGTTTGATTTTTTTAATGATTTATTTCATGGTGGGTTTATGCATTAAGATTAGAGTTTGTTACCCTTAATAACTTCAAAGGAATCAAAGCTTTTAGAAAGTTTTATTGGCATTGATGGTGAGATAGGTTTATATAGTAGAAAACAACATTTAGATAGTTTTGGTAATAGTTGATAGTATTGTACAAATTTTTTTGTTTTTGGCTGGGCTTTAATCTCTCTTTTTTTTTTTTTTTTGGCAGATCAAGCATAGATCGTTTCATTAGCTTTCAATCTAGCAATTCAATATGCATGGTATTTGATGAGGATAATTTTTCCGTTTCATGGACTGAAAACTATGGCGGCAATTTTTCTCTCATCTTAAATAGAAAGATTTATATACACAAATGTTCTTTGTTAACATTTACTATTCTGGATTAAAATGATGAAGAAAAAAAAATATATAATATGCTTTGAGCCATATTGTAAATAGAAGGTGAAACATATCCTTTAATTTGGAGTATGTACATGAAATCTTTTAACTTCATAACCAAACTTACCTGTTTATGTGGTATCAAAAATACATAGGTTCCTATAAAAACCTCATTCCATGTTTTCAATTTTTAGGCACAAAAGAGTTTGCGCAGGCCTTGAGAGAGAAAAAACAACCGTTGGTTATATTGAAGTTGGTGTTGCTACAACATGGTACTCTCTTTTCTTTTTAAAATTCTCTCTTTTATAGAGTCTTTTGGAAGTTTTGGAATGATTCATGACTATTGTCCTACTATTTTAAAGTAGAGTAAAAGATCATTCTCATTGATGTCCACTTTCATTAAGTGTTGTTTCTCTTACACGTATACAAGCTGTTTGATAAAATTCCTTAGTGATTTTTTGTTGTTGTTCTAGAAGTCATAATACATGGAGAGTGGTAAGGAGGAAGATAAGTAGGGAATGTGATGTTGTGTTGTTGATTTAATCAGGGTGAGGTGTTTTGTTGGCCTTATTTTCTCAATGTCATATGTTTGATATTGGGATTGGTATTGATGGTGAGATTTTGATATGATTCCCTTTGAGAAGTAGGTTTGAATTTTTTAAAGATTTATTTCATGGTGGGTTTGTGCATTAAGATTAGAGTATGTTACCCTTAATAACTTCAAAGGAATCAAAGCTTTTAGAAAGTTTTATTGGCATTGATGGTGAGATAGGTTTATATAGTAGAAAACAACATTTAGATAGTTTTGGTAATAGTTGATAGTATTGTACAAATGTTTTTTTTTTTTTTTGGCTGCACTATTGTAACAATGATTTACCATATTGATTATTAGTCTGTAGACTGGTGTCACTTTATTTTGAAGTTGATTCTCATATTGGTTGTCTGTAACTATCCTAAATTTTTCTAAGTTTAAAGAACAGGTTTTGTTTACTAATGGTGTTTTCACATTTTGTAATCTGTTATATATGAAATAACACCAATATGTTGTGGTTATCGCACTTTCTCAGATACTATAACTCTTCTTTTGTTCTCAAAGCCCCTAACTTGGGTAAAACAACTATTTTCTAGGAACTATTTCAAGGCAAAGCAGAAGGTTTTGACATGGAGAAGGCTTTATTGGCAAAGTCTATTCATGATTTTGAAAAAGCAATATCTATGGTATCTTAGCACAAGAGATGTGGTTGGGAATGTGAGAAAGCAAAGAAGATTTATAAAACTCAATGTTTTATGTTGAATATGTTGAATAAATATATGATGTACTCTTCTATATAATGCAGATTTGTTGTATTATGTTCTTTCTCTACTCTTTTTGAGTCATAGCAAAAGAATTTGACATTGGTAACTATATTCTATTTATTTATTATGAAAATAAGATTGCAATCATTTTTACAATTTGTTTATTTGTTTATTCACAGTATATATGTAACTATGAAAATAACTTCATTGCCAATGGACCTATGGTAGTGGTATTAATCTTTTTGGCATGTATGTATTTTTATGGAGACGATATACAAGATTTCTTTATCCCTTATTTGTCTTTATAATTTTTTATTGGGCACAAGCATATTGTGTACTAAGTTTGACAATGTTTAATATTTGAATTAGTGAAGATTTTATGTTATGCTTGGGTCTTCTCCATTTAGTTGTATTATTTGATTAGTGAGTTTTGAGACATTTTGAATTAGTGCAGCAAATGATAATTGCAATATTATTTTTTTTTCTTTTTAAAGAATCTCGTGCATCGCACGGGTTAGTGACTAGTAATAACTAATAGTCGAAATGTTTGACTTTTTGTTGACCGCTCCTCATTGCACGACGTGGCTACATAAATTTATGCAACATTTACTTTAAACAACACCAAATAATTGTGACTTTAGGTTTTGCCAATATAAGTTTCAGTATTTAACACCATTTCTTGTAAGAGCAACCCCATCAACTCATGCAAAATCTTGCAAAATACAAAAAATTAGTCCATTTTACACATTTTAAGCAAAAAAACACCCACATCAATGAATGTAAAATTGTGCATAAATGCACAAGTGCTACAATAACCGTGCATATATGCGCGGTTACTGAAACTCGTGTATTTAATATTTTAATATTTTTTGGTAGAGTTGGGTTTGTGAGAGAGAGGGGTAGTGAGTGAGGAAATAATAAAAAAATTGTAAAAGAATAAATATTTTATTGAATAGATGTGTAGAATAGATAGACTGATGTAGGTGTTTTGTAAAAATGGGTGTGTAAAATAGAAAAAATAGTTTTTGTGTGTGTGTGTGTGTAAAGTAAACGGAAAGTTTACATGAGTTGATGCGGTTGCTCTAATTGTATATTAAAACAAAGAAATTGCCAAAACCAAAAGAAAAACACACATAATGCATAGGGAGAAAGAGAGTGATAAATCTAGGTGCTACTACCGTCAAAGTAAGCACCCTGGTTCAGGCCAGCATCCCATAAAAGCAACTAGTAAAGGTATTCTTTGATCGTGCATATACACCCTCAAGTCTCAACCCCTAAATCTTGATTTAGAAGAGAAAGATAGTGAGAAGGGAGAAGGTTATCTCTGTCGTATCCTCTTGATGAAAAGGTCAGAAAATATTTTGAAACTACTGCATTTGATTATTCAAAATCCGAGGTTAATCTGAAAATTAAATTCAAATTCTTTGCATTTTGTGCTACTCTGTTGTAAGCGCAAAAAGGATCACATTACGTCCTACTTTGTTGAAAATTGAGTGAAATTATGTAATTAGATTATAAAAAGGTTTTTTGGGTAGCCAACTTTAGTGCTAACGGCTGTAGACAAAACTCCATGCTTATTCTAATTTTGTCTTTTGAAGAAATTGTCTTTCAACTTCTGATTTTGAAACTAACCATTTTTTTTTTTCCTTTTTTTAAATGTTGAAGATTTACATTGGAGGTTTGTGTTATCTGCTCCCTCTAAGTGTTCGAGGAAATGCCTAAACAAAACTTTCCATCACTCAGGAATTATAAGGGAAAACCCTTATAGTTTTCTATTCTTTCCTAAAGTTATTTTGTATCTAAACTTCACTAAATCCACCAATAATATCTTAACTACAAAGTGAGTCCCAAGCATTGTTTATGTTAAATTGCAAACTGGTGTAGTTTCAAGCATTGTTTAGCATTGAATATGTTCAATTTATATTTTAACAATTTTTTTAGTCATTGTTCCCTGTTTTGGCAATCTATCTAACAATAGATACTGCTTTATACACTCTTATGCAGGGTGAGTGCATTCTCATTATCAGCCCATGCTACTATTATGTCTCTTGGTGTAACCATGGACTTCTTTCCTGTGGAACATGTCACTCTTTAATGTTTGAATCTGATTGGCTGACTTGCAATCTAAGAGCAGCCACTTTTATCTCTTTTTTCCCTCTATTTTGCAGTCATACATTTTTTTTGCTTAGTTTTAATAATTTCTGAGTTTGATTATTAAATTTTTTTTTGGCCCTTTAGAAGTTCTAATATCTGAGATTTTGGTTTCCTTTTTTTCTTTTTTTGGGTTTTTTTGGTGTTAAAAGTTAAATCTTTCAAAAGATTTGTAACCTACATGATTATCTGACTCATGTTAAATCTTTTGAATTGTAGTTTATCTTCTCAATCTTGTGGTTTTTGGTTACAAATGCAAGATTCTATGAAAATTTGCAGCTTCAATTTCTGTTTGGTTGCTTTGAAAATGGACAAAAAGGAGATGAATTGAATTTGAGTCCTATGTTTCATTTTTCTTCTGTGGTCGTTTCCTTCATGATATACAATCACTCAACCAAATGTAGCAGATGGGTTATTATGTCAGATTTATGCTAGTACATACTTTTCATATTTGCTTCTGTTTGTGGGTGTTTGGATTTGGGCTATGGAAGCATTAACTACTTACTAATGGTTGTAAGGTCTGAATGGCTTTGATTGTACAGTTCTTTCTTACTTTTGTTGTTGGTATCTTAAGTGAATTTTAATTTCAATGTTTTTAATATGTAAGATGCACCTTCCTCATAATTAACATCCAGAACTTAGTTGCTCTTATGATGATCCATAACTTTGGATGTATAGATTCACACAATTGAATTTAATGGTAAGAAGAGAAATTATTAAATTAGCAACACTTTGTAACTTTGTAAAGGGTGAATCTATATTAAGTTGTAATTGAGTGAAAATTAATAACTTCATATGTATACATTCATACGCAATTGGATTTGTTGGTCACAAGAGAATTTTTTAAATGAGATCAATGCTACGTGATTGTTGGATAGGTTGAATCTATATTGAGGTTTGGTTTTATGAAAATAATTGATTACATAAGTTTAAGATTTCGGCTAGAATTTATGCGCTTCAAATAAATTCTGAGCTACATCTGCTTGGTGAACAATGAATGTGGTATAATATGTATTTTCAAAGTAATCTATAGTAAATAGAACTTACTTTTCTTTTTAAAGTATTTTTGCTTCTGTATTTATTACTCAATCTTACCTAATGCATGCTTATGCTGGAGGATTCATTGCTGCTCAACACTGGACTACAATTTAAGGGCTACAATATATGCTTTAGATAATATTTAGAAAAATACACTTCATTTTATTATTAATTCAAATACTTAATTGCCGCGCATACTATATGCTTTTAACAATGCTAATGCATAATTCTTCCATTGCATCTTTGTCATGCTTTGAGGTTTTTTTTTTTTTTTTTTTTTTTTTTTTTTTTCCAAAATGATTATGTCAAGAAGAACTAATGGCTATTTATCTTGATCAAATGTAACAACAAATGATTATATATGCTAAGTGTTAGATAGAAGGCCTCAATACGTACTTTGATTCCTTATACTCATCTAATCTTATCTTCTTTTGTTTCTATTTAGCTTAGAGGTTATATACCACATTTGGATGCTAAGATACATTAAGAAAATAACCCAATGTTTCTTTATGTTTCATTATCATTAATTTTACCGTGTATTACACGGGTTAGCGACTAGTGTGTATATATATATATATATAACTAAAACCTCTGAAACTCTCACAATTGTCAACGTCAACACAATATTTAAATAAAATTATCATTTTATTTAAATAAAATTATTTTTGTTTAGTCCGAACTTAACAATGAGTAAAACTCTATCTCTCTAACAAGTCCAACTTAAACTTAAACTCATCATTTAAAATAAAATAAATAAAAAATTTTTTATTTTTGTTTAATCCAAACTTACCAAGAAGTAAAACTGTATCTCTCTAACAAGTCCAATTTAAACTCAAACGTTGATAATTTATCTCCAAATTTGTGAGGCATGAAAACTATAAAAGCAATGCAAACCCCTTTTCTTTTCTCCTTTTTTTTTTTTTTAAATTAAATTTTTTGGGTATTATAAATAATTTGGTCCATTCACTTTATTTTTTTATTATTTTTTTTTACACTTCAAAATAAAGTAGTAATCCTTTTGTAAAAAATAAAATTATTAATTCATTTTCCCAACAGAAAAAGGAAATCCATACTTTAGTCCTTAAATCCGATGGAACCAAACCGACCTAGGCCTAATATAAATAAATGTGCAAATTAGAATTAGAGGGAATTAGGGGAGAAATAAACGAAACTTTGGTCATAGTGTTTGTTGTTTTGGATTTTGATTTTAGGGGATGGGGTGTGACTTGTGAGATTGTTTTGGAAGATCAAGATGACACAACTGGGAATAGAATTTATCATCTATATGTATATGTAGGGTTAAGGGCCCAATTCGTGTATTGGGCCTTAGGCTCTAGCCGAGAGCGTGGTGATCCGAGGACAAATAAATGGTAGTAGATGGGTCGAATTTAGAATCTCAGGAATGAGGTACGAATGGGAAGGTGATCCGAGGAATATCTCCTCAGATAAGCTAAACACAACTCAAATGTATATCCTGATAATCAAGGTGACCTTCCATGAAGCTCCAGTGATAGGGACGTGCATTATAGACGTACAAGAGGGATAGGAACTCAAAAATATCTAAGGGAAAGCTGCTACCACCGCATTGAATGCTCTGTAGCTAACTCTCTGACCGCATTTATGTGGAGAAGACCCCTGAACAGTGCTACCTTAGCTATCCCAACTCACAGAGGGCCAGGGAGGGTGTCTGATGGGACAAGCACTCAAGTAGTGGCTTGGATAATCAGTAAGTGGAGGGCCAAGATTGTCTAAAGAAAGCTATATAACGTAAGAGACCCCAAGAGAAATGGGGATCGAAAAATCAAGAAAGAAATACTATAGCAATCAAGAACCAAACTTGTAACCATACTTAAGAAGAATATATAAGAATAGTCTCCTCGGACTTTGCCGAGGACTTTTTTCTTCAGTTTGAACTTGTTTATTCTCACTCTTTTGTCATCAAAATCTACCTAATTCGTTGTTTGGTTAACTAAAACCCAGTTTTCTAACTTATTCTCTACAAATTCATTATTTTGGGCTTTTTGGGCCTAAGTCCATTCATACCTTGGGCTAGGAATTCAAATCTGGCTCTTACAGTATATATATAAAGCTGAAGCCTCTGAAACTCTCACAATTTTTCACGTCAGTACAATATTTAAATAAATTATCATTTTATTTAAATAAAATTATTTTTGTTTAGCCCAAACTTAACAAGAAGTGAAACTCTATCTCTCTAACAAGTCCAACTTAAACTCAAATTTATCATTTAAAAAAAAATTTATTTTTGTTTAATCTTAACTTAACAAGGAGTAAAACTCTATCTTTCTAATAAGTCCAACTTAAACTCAAATTTAAACGTTGGTGATTTATCTCCAAATTTGCGAGATTAATCATAAACACTATAAACGCAACGCAAACTCCAATGTTTTTTTTTTAAAATAAAATAAATAATAAATAAATAACAGAGTAGAGGTATGAGCGCTTCTTATGTTATTTTCTTCTCCTCTACTTTGTTAAAAAAAAAAAATTTATGTTTTTTAATGTATTTTTTAAAAAGTAATTTTCGTACATGAACAACCAAACTCTCTTTAGCTGTTTTTTACAAAATAAAAAAGCTTGCAATAATTGAAATTATTCTTTTGAATGTAACCCATCTTTCTTTTATATTTCTTTATTGTTTAGTCATATATATTTTGTTTTGTTTCAATAATTTCTAAGTAGTTAATCATCTGATTCTTTAATATTTTTTGGTTTTTCAAAAGTTTTAATATTTGAATTTTTAAGTTATTTTTTCGCAGTATCTGAAATTATCGGACAAATTTTTTGTAAACCATTGCACGTTCAAGCATTGGCTTCTTCATCAAATTGTAACACAAATTGAACTCAGACAAAAGCAAATCATGCAATGGTATAGTTTCTTAATCAATTTAAGATTTCATAAAATTATTTTGGTGTTTACCTCACAAATAGGTAGATTCCCGTGTATAGCACAGGGGGTTAGTGACTAGTTTATATATATATATATATATAGAGGTGTTACTAATTGGAAATTGGAATAAAAATTTTCTCTGAACTAGGGCTTTCGTAAACCCTAGCTCTCAGTAGAAGTCGGTGCCTACCTCTGAGGTTGGGTGTTGGTCCTTCTTGCCTCTGTCTCACGGGAGTGGTCAAGGAAGACGGGGAAGTTTGCTTAGTGCTTTATGGAGTCATTGTCCGAAAAGTGGGAGAAGTTCTCACTGTTTGAACACGAGGGAAACAAGTTTCATGTGGAAGATGGCGAAGTAGAACAAGATTATTTTCTGGCAGCCCACTTCTTCACTAGCAAAGTTTTGAATATGTAGGCTATTGCGATTACCTTCAAACTGTTATGGCAGACTCGAAAGGGGCTTGAGGTTCGGGACATGGACAATCATAGGGTGTTGTTTGAATTCCAGGACGCACTTGATATAGACAGGGTTTTGAGAGGTTAGCCATGGTCTTTTGACAAATATTTGGTGGCTCTTAAGAGGATTTCGAGGAACACAAATGTAAAAAATCTTGTTTTCAATAGGATGTGGTTTTGGTTGCAGGTGCATAATCTACCTATTGGTAGTTTCTCTAGGTCTTTGGCTAAGGCGGTGGTGTCAGTAGTAGGTGTAGTGGATGAGAGTGAATCGGGTGATGGCGAGAGTGAAGGTTGCAATTTCATAAGAGTAAGGGTTGCGGTGAAGCTTTCAGAGCCTTTGTGCCGAGGTAGACAGATTGTCCGAAGCAGGGGGCATGGAGAGTTAGGTGGATTTCAAATACGAGCGTCTCCCCAACCTTTGTTACTGGTGTGGGAGATTGACTCATCATGACAAGGATTGCCCAACTCGAGTAAAGAAGAGGGGGGCTGACAGAGATAAGGAAAAATAGTTTAGTTCATGGTTGCGGGCAAGCACTCCTAATCCATCACAACAAACAGTAATCTGTGTTGTAGGGTTTGATGAGGAGTTGGATGAGCAAGGGGCCGAGACAGATGCATCGATGAGAGGTAGTGTGGAGAAGGATGGTATGGACAGAGCGTTTGTCCCTGAACCAGTCTCGAACTCACCTTTGGTTACTGCTATGGTTGTGACAAAGTTTGATGGGGAACAGCTTGGTACCAAGGAATGTGCATCTATTAGGGAGTTGGGTCAAGGCAGTAAGGTTTCTAAGGCACCACCTGAGGCAGGTATGATGCTCCCATTCCCAGTAGGGGTTGTCCCTCACAATCAGAATATCCTTATAAGGGAAGTTCCTAATCAAGAGTTTCAAGAGCAAGTGGATAGCATTGACAGGTTGTTGGCAAAGTTTGATAATGATGGGGTGGTGTCTTGAAGGGCAATGAGTCACTCCTAAATTCAGAGGTGTCAAAATGGCTAGTTCGGCACAATTCATTAAGAGTTTCTTTGTTCTTAGTAGGCTGACTTCAGGTTTTGTTATGGGGAGTAAGGTGGGGACTTCTCGGATTGGGGCTTCTAAATATGCCCACATGCAAAAGCACCAAAGGGAGCCTAAGGCAGTGAGGAATTCAGTGTTGGTGAAAAAGGTCAATAGAGATTCGGATGAGGAGATGGAGGACGTGGAGGGTAGTCATAAAAGAAATGCAGTTTGTGGTAGTGATGAATCGATGGTGGCTGATGATCAGCCCCGCCGACAGCAATGAAAATCTTACCATGGAACTACAGGGGGCTTAGGAACCGACTTGCAGTTCAGGAGCTTGTGGACATTGTACAAGCACAAGATCCCAGTATTGTGTTCTTGTCTGAAACTTTGTCAGATAGGGAACATATGGTTCATATAAAGGAGAGGTTAGGTTTTGGTGATTTATTCATTGTCCCAAATGAAGGTCAGGAAGGTGGATTGGCTTTGCTTTGGAAAGCAAACACGAAGGTTTGGGTGGATAGCTTTTTGAAGCATCACATTGATTCTGTCATTGAGGGAGGTTCAAAGAATGCTTGGCATTTGACTGGTTTTTATGGGAAACCTGATACCTACTGGCGAAGTGAAGGATGGAATATGCTTCGTATGCTTGGTTCAAAACCAAAATTACCCTGGTGTTGCCTTAGGGATTTTAATGAGCTTTTGGAGGTGCAGGACAAAAAAGGTGGTGTTCCTAGAGCTCAAAGTCAGATGCAAATATGCTTTGGATCATTATGGTTTTGTGGTTTTAGGGTTTTCTGGACCAGATTTTACTTGGCACAGGTGTAGACGGGGTGAACTAATTTGGGAGAGGTTAGATAAAGGAGTGGCCAATTATGAATGGTTGGAAAAGTTTCCCACGAGGAGGGTTAGGCATATTCATTGCTTTACCTCAAATCACCGTCCAATTCTTCTGGCCCTAGATTCCAATGGTGAAAACCAAAGATGGAGCCGGAAGCCTTTTCGTTTCGAGGCTATGTGATTAATAGATTCAAGATGTAAAGATATTGTTACAAGAGCATGGGAGTGTTCGGTTAAGGGTACGCCTATGTTTTCTTGGCCTTCAGGTCGGGTTTTCTAAAAAAAAAAAAGGGTACGCCTATGTTCATTGCTGCCAAAAAGTTGAAGAAGTGTAAGAAGATGCATAAAGCTTGGAGCCATGATCACTTTGGGAATGTTTAGAGGAGTATTAAAAAACTTAAGGATCAATTATGGAGGGTTGAGGAGGATTCAGTCAGGTCTAGGGTCTATACTGAGGTGGCTCGCCTTAAATCCGAACTACTAGTTTTCTATGATAAAGAAGAGAAGATATGGCATTAGCGGTCTAGGGTTCAATGGTTGCAAAGCAAAGATCAGAATACTAAATTTTCCATGGGTTGGCTACTCAAAGAAAGAGAAAAAATTTTATAAAAGGATTGAAGGATGATGAAGGGGTGTGGCATGAGGATAAGGATACGTGTGCTAGAATGTTGAATGAGTTTTACTCTCGGCTATTTACTTCCTTGCAACCCCATGATTTGGACCGAATTTTGGATAGGGTGGACAAGGTAGTCACTGATGAGATGCGTGCAGATCTTGCTCGGGCTTATACAAGTGAGGAAGTGGATGCAGCTATAAAGGAAATGACGCCTCTGAAGGCTCCGGGTTCGGATGGCATGCCCGCTTTCTTCTTCTAGACCTATTGGACTGATATTGGGATGGATGTTCACTAGGCAGTCTTATCTTGTCTAAACTAAGAAGGGCTTGATGCCATCCTTAGAAGATCAGCAAGGGAAGGAGAGATAGAAGGCTTTTCTTTATGCAGGAATGTCAGAAAATTCAAACTTTGCTTGGTTATTATGAGGCTGCATCTGGCCAAATGGTGAATCAGGCGAAGTCTACCCTTTTCTTTAGCGAAAACACTGATGATCAGACACAGGAAGCCATTAAAATGTCCCTTGGAGTACCAGCAATCCAGCACTATGAGAAATATTTAGGCCTTCCTTCTTTCATTGGTAGGGATAAGAAAGCTTGTTTTGTCAATATGAAGGAGCGGATTTGGGCTAGAATGCAAGGTTGGAAAGAGAAGCTACTTTCACATGCAGGAAAGGAGGTCATGATTAAAGCGGTAATTCAGTCTATTCTAGCATATTCAATGAGTGTCTTCAAATTACCGGTTAGCTTGTGCAAGGAGATAGAAATGATGATCCGTAGATTTTGGTGGGGACAAGGTGAAGCAAAAAAATTCACTGGGTTAAATGGATTTCTTTATGTTCTTCAAAATCAGTAGGGAGGATGGGCTTTAGGGATATTAAAAAAAAATCAACAATGCCTTATTAGCAAAACAGGTGTGGAGACTTGTTCACCAAAAAAATACGCTTCTTTATAAGGTCTTTAGTGCACGGTATTTCCCAAATTGTAGTATATTGGATGCTTATATTCATCTGAAAGGCTCCTATGCATGGAGGAGTATTTTGCAAGCTTGGGAGGTGATTGAGAAGGGTGCAATTTGGCAGGTTGGGAGTGGTCAACAGATAGAGGTTTGGAAGCATAGTTGGTTACCAGATCCTTGCTATAGTAAAATCATTACCTCTAGAGCTGAATCTACAGTATCACGGGTTTGTGACTTATTTTGTCCCAACAATAGAACTTGGGATCCGGGTAAGCTAGTAGCAACGTTCTATCCTTAGGAAGCTGAAATGGTGAGCCGAGTTCATGTTAGTGAAGCCTGTGATGAAGATTTGTTAGTTTGGCCATTCACGACAAATGGGAACTATAGTGTGAAAAGTGTGTATCGTCTCTTGGCTTCAGAAGAATGGAATGCCAATCTAAGTTCATCCACGATAACAGAGCAGAAGTTCTTGTGGAAGAAACTTTGGAAAATTCCCCAACTAAGATTTGTCATTTCATGTGGCGCGCAGCTAAGGACTCTCTTCTAACAAAGCAAAATCTCTAGGCTAGACATGTTCCCATTGATGAGATCTGTGAGTTGTGTGGGGAGCAGAGGGAATCGCTAATGCATAGTTGATGGTTGTGTGATCAGGCCCAATATGTTTGGAAATTTGATCCAAGCTTTGCTCCTTTGTATCAGAGACAGTATTGGTCTTTCAAGGATTTGATAGCAGAGGTGTTGAACAGGTTTTCGATTTATCGGTGTTGCTGCCTTCTTTAGTCATCAAAGGTGCTGATGATCTAAACCTTCAAGGGTGGTCTTGGAGTCACAACCATGCCTTTATCTAATAAGCAAATATTGGTTTGTGCAAGCTTAGAAATTTAAGTATTATTTAACTTTTATTTTTAAAATTTTTCTTATTTGTTCTCTTGTTTTGAAAGGAAGTGAGAGACAATATGATCGTGTGTGTGTGTATATATATATATATTACTATTATTTCTTGCATTAGTGGAAAAATATGAGTCAACTAGAACCCATATTAGGAAGACCTGTTTTCTATGTGACTTGACTTGTAAGTCAATATAAACTAATGGTTATGATTTGAGTGGGTATTGTAGAAGAATCTAGAATCTCACGTAAACATAGGAGTTGAAGCAATTGCATCAGTGATTGCAAAATACAAAAAGTGTAAAAATTTACACATTTCTCTCTCTCTCTCTCTCTCTCTCTCTCTCAAAAACGAACTCAGGCTTCTTCTCTTCTCTCTCATCTTCTCTTTTCTTTGTTACAGAGCAACGGAGATGCCGTTTGTGGGTCAACGGAAGTGGATCAATGGATTGGTGGTGGAGATCAGCATTTTTGGGTCGACTGGATCGGTGGATCAATGCTTGTGGAGTAGATCGGTGCTTGTGGAGGAGATCACCACTTGTGGAGGAGATCAGTCATTGTGATAAGGAAGGAAATTTGTCCATGAGAGCATGAGAGACAGAATCAAGTTTTAGAGGTTAAAGAGATAGAGAGAAAGTGAGAGACACAGACAATGTGAGAGAGAGAATCAAGTTTGAGATTGAGAGATTAACGAGAGAGAGAGAGAGAGAGAGAGAATATGAGTTTGAGAGATTAAAGAGATAGAGAGAAAATATGAGTTTGAGAGATTAAAGAGATAGAGAGAAAATAAAAAAGATAAAGAGATAAGGACAAAAACTAAAAAGATAAAATAATAATAATAAATGAATTAAAATGATTATTTAAATAAAAAATGTGTATAATAAATAGTCTGATGTGAGTGTTTTGTAAAAATGACCGTATAAAATAGAAAAAGTAAGTTGTATCGTAAAATAGAAGGAAAATTTTGCACCCACGGATAACTTATATAAGCACTATAAAAGCAATATGATCATATATATATATATATATATATTACTATTATTTCTTGCATTAGTGGAAAAATATGAGTCAACCTACAACCCATATTAGGAAGACCTATTTTCTATGTGTCTTTACTTGTAAGTCGATGTAAACTAATGGTTATGATTTGAGTGGGTATTGTAGAAGAATCTAGAATCACTCACGTAAACATAGGAGTTGAAGGACTAAGTGTGCGTTTGGGTGTGGTGTTTGCCAAAATACCCCTAAAACCCAAAAAATGACCAAAATACCTCGAAACCTAAAAAATGACCAAAATACCCCTGAAATCCAAAAAATGACCAAATTACCCCTCGAAACCCAAAAAATGACCAAAATACCCCTAAAACCCCAAAAATGACCAAAATACCCCCCGAAACCTAAAAATTACCAAAATACCCCTGAAATCCAAAAAATGATCAAAATAACCCCGAAACCTAAAAATTACCAAAATACCTCCGAAACCTAAAAAAAGGCCAAAATAACCCCGAAGCCTAAAAAATAACCAAAATAACCCCGAAACCTAAAAAAATGACCAAAATAACCCCGAAACCTAAAAAATGACTAAAATACCCTCGAAACCTAAAAAATGGCCAAAATAACCCCGAAACCTAAAAATGACCAAAATAACCCCGAAGTCTAAAAATGACCAAAATAACCCCGAAGTCTAAAAATTGACAAAAATAACCCCGAAACCTAAAAATGACCAAAATACCCCCTAAAACTATAAAATTACCAAAATACCTCCTAAAACTAAAAAGTGACCAAAATACCCTCAAACCTCTAAAGTGACGAAAATACCCCTAAACCTTTGAAATGACCCAAATAAACCTAAAACCTCTAAAATTACCAAAAATACTCTGAAACCTCTAAAACGACCAAAATACCTCTAAACCTTTAAAACGACCAAAATACCCCTCAAAATATCTAAAATGACCAACATACAACTAATCCTGTAAGATGAACAAAATACACCCAAAGCCTCTAAAATTACCAAAATAGGGGTTTGGGGTATCTTAGTCATTTTTTAGGTTTAGGGGGTATTTTGGTCATTTTTTATGTTTAGGGAGTATTTTGGTCATTTTTTAGTTCTAGGGGGATTTTGGTAATTTTTTAGGTTTATGGTGTATTTTTATCGACTTACAGGTTTAAGGGGCTTTTTTGTCATTTTATAGGTTTCGGGGTATTTTGGTCATTTTTTAGGTTTCGAGGATATTTTGGTCATTTTAAGGTTTAGGGGTTATTTTGGTCGTATTTAGGTTTCAGAGGTATTTTGGTCATTTTTTAGGTTTCAAGGGGTATTTCAGTTAATTTTTAGGTTTCAAAGGTATATCGATCATTTTTTAGGTTTAGGGGGTATTTGGGTCATTTTTAGGTTTAGGGGCTATTTTGGTCATTTTTAGGTTTCAAGGTTATTTTGGTCAATTTTTAAACTTCGTGGTTATTTTGGCCATTTTAAAGGTTTTGTGGTTATTTTGGTCAATTTTTAGGCTTCGTGGTTACTTTGGCCATTTTTAAGGTTTCGGAGGTATTTTGGTCATTTTTAGTTTTCAAGGTTATTTTGGTCAATTTTTAGGCATCGAGGTTATTTTGGCCATTTTTTAGGTTTCAAAGGTATTTTAGTAATTTTTTAGGTTTTGGAGGTATTTTGGACATTTTTTTGGGTTTATGGGGTATTTTGGTCATTTTTAGGTTTTGGGGGTATTTTGGTCATTTTTTTGGTTTCAGGGGTATTTTGGTCATTTTATGGGTTTTGGGGGTATTTTGATCATTTTTAGGTTTCAGGGGTATTTTGGTCATTTTTTGGGTTCCAGGGATATTTTGGTAAATTTTAGGTTTCGGGGGTATTTTCGTCATTTTTTGATTTTGGGGATATTTTGGTAATTTTATGGGTTTTGGGGGTATTTTGGTAATTTTTAGGTTTCAGGAGTATTTTGGTCATTTTTTGGGTTCTAGGGGTATTTTGGTCATTTTGTAGGTTTTGAGATTATTTTTGTAATTTTCAGGTTTCGGGGGTATTTTGGTAATTTTTTAGGTTCTAGAAGGTATTTTGGTCATTTTTTGGGTTTTGAGGGTATTTTGGTCATTTTTTAGGTTTTGGAGGGTATTTTGGTCATTTTTTAGGTTTTGGGGGTATTTTGGTCATTTTTTAGGTTCTAGGGGGTATTTTGGTCATTTTTGGCTTTCGGGGGTATTTTGGTCATTTTCTGGGTTTCGGAGTTATTTTTGTCATTTTTTTGGGTTTTGGGGGTATTTTGGTAATTTTCAGGTTTTGGGGGCATTTTGGTCATTTTCGAAGATTTTAGAGTACTTTGGTCATTTTCACTTTAGTGGCATTTTGGTAATTTTGATAATTGGGTAATTGGGTGGGTTGGGGTTTACCCATAATAATTGGGTTGGGTTGGATTTGGGTTATAAGGAATTAGTTAAATGGATTTTAAATGGGTAAATGGGTTTTATATACCCAACCCAATTATGCCCACCCCAAACCCACCCAAACCCGCCCTTTCGGTCCCTCCGTTTGGTTCAAACGGGTGCGTTGAAATTATTATTATTATTATTATTTTTTTTTTTTTTTTTTTTTTGAGAAACTGCCCCCTGAAAAAGGAGGGGAGCTACGATTCAATTAAAATTTCAGCAAGATAAACCACATCAGAGACTACTGGGACTTCCTCAATCCAAGTACAGAAAGGAAAAAAATTACATGCTGCTCTTGCTAAGTTGTGAGCAACTTTGTTTCCCAGCCTACGGGTATGCCTAAAAACCAAGTGCCTAAAATGGGTAGACAGGACCCTGATGTTGGAGAGGATATGTCCAAAGCTTGCTGCAAAGAAACTATCGCCTTTCATAGCTCGAATTGCAATGTCCAAGTCAACTTCTAGGATGATATGATCAAAACCAAGCTCTTGTGCAAAGGAAAGAGCCCGCCTTGCTGCCAACACTTCCACCATCTCCACCGAGGTGGGCAATGGAATAACTTGCGTTGAAATTAATGCCTATGATATCTATTTTCTAAACTAAACTAAGTCTAAGTCATCCACTTTTTGGTTCTAATTTTAAATTTATTTGGGATAGAAAATGCTTAGAAAGTGGTGTCAAAATTAATTTGTTATTCAAAAGTTTCTTATTTTTTTAATATTATTTGTAAATTATTTTTCTTTAGAGTATAAATTTTGTAATACAAACGTGCCAAACTGAAATTTATCAAAAGCTTTTTCCATTGACTCCTCACTTGGCAAAACCGTTGGTCATTTGATTATATTGAAAATCATAATTTTTTTTATAAGTAATAAGAATTATATTGATCATGAAGAAAAAACGAAAACTGCAAATACAAGATGTTCATGATGGTGAACACAAAAAGTAGCAAACAAAAACAACAGAAATAAGAAAAGCAACTTAGGGGGCACTTCTAAGGGAAGTAAGAAACTCCAGAGTAGAAGAACAATTTGAAGAACCCCAGCACCTAGCCCATTCAAAAAGAGTACTTTGGCTGAGAGCTTGTAACTAATCAAGCGATTTTTTTATAGCCTCAAAAGAGTGCCGGTTTCTTTCGATCCAAACAACCCACATCAAACAGCTAGGAATCATATTCCATATGTCCAAAGAAAATTTCACCAACCAATTACTCCAACAAAACACCAAACTCTCCACTGAACCTGGCATGACCCATTGAATCCCAAAAACTTGTAACATTTGCACCCACAAAGAATAAGTTACAGGTCAGTGAATGAGTCCATAGATTCCGCCAAAGCAGTAGCACATACAACACCTATTAGCCAAAGGTAGGCCACAAAGCATCAAATTATCCAAGTTAAGAATCTGAACATGGGCTGCGGTGCACAAGAAGAAAGCCACATTTTTAGGAACCTTGACTTTCCAAATCCCCTTCCAAAGGAAGCTAGAGAGAGATGTACCCTTGATCTTATTATAAAAAGACCGAATATTGAACTTACCATTCCCATCAAGACACCAATGGGGACTATCACACCCAATGCCCCTTGGAATCCGAGACTGAATGAAATCTAGGAAAGAGATAGCAGCTTCTAATTCCCTCTCATGAAAATTCCTATAAAATCTCAAGTTCCAAAATCTATTACTCCCATCCTCCTGATGACCCAACAAATCAGAAATGCAGGCTTCCTTGTCATTTGAGCACGCATGTAATTAAGGATAGAGAATTTTAAGTGAGGTATCCCCGACCCACCTACCATGCCAAAAAAGAATGCGGGAGCCATCACCCACCACAAGAGCCAAATGTTTGGAGAACCTCTACCAACCGTCATTAATACCACACCAAAGACCACACCCATGGGCCCTTCTGCATTCTTTAGTATTCCACCCCCCTTGACCCTCTCCATATTTGGTGGCAATAACCCTCTGCCAAATATGAGTTCCTTCTTGGCTAAACCTCCATAACCATTTCCCTAAAAGGGCTTGGTTGAAGTGAACTAACTTCCTAACCCCTAAACCACCTATCTCTATAGGTGAACACACCTTCTCCCAAGCCACAAAAGAATGTTTATAACACTGGTCTTCTAGACTTTTGTGACCAATGTACTTCCTTATGCATGTCATGAATGATATGTTGAACATGTGAGTTAAAAACTAAAACACATAAAATTATTTATGAATGAAGTCTCTTCTTTTGTTTTGAAAAATTCAGATCTGTTTTAATTGGTAAAAAAAAATTGATTTTGATTTGTCAAAATACCAGATCTGTTTTGTAGTATTAAAAACAAAAAAAGTGGTTTTTGATTATAAAAATTTAGATCTGTTTTGTTATATTTAAAAGACTAATTTTTTGATGACAAAAATTCAGATCTGTTTTGCTATATATTTTAAAAAAGATTTTCTAAGAAGAGAATTCCACTCATAATCTAAATTTATACAATCATGAATTAAAATAAACACAAACACAGTAATACATAATCTCTTTCTTTATTTCAACAATTTGCATGTATTAAGAAAATCATATTTGCATCTTAAGAAAGATGCAAATCAGTTGTGATTTTAGAAAATTTTAGATTTGCATCTCATAAAGATGCGGATCTCTTTTTGTTTGAGAAAACACAGATCTAAATCTAAGGAAGATGTAGATCTATTTTTATATTGAGAAAAACACAGATCTACATCTTACAAAGATGCAAATCTGTTTTTGTATTGAGAAAAATTCAGATCTACATCTTATAAAGATGTAGATCTTTTTTTCTTTTTTCTTTTTTTATTGAAAAAATTCAGATCTACATCTTATAAAGATGCAGATCTGTTTTCTTTTAAGAAAAATAATTGTTCACATGCAAATTTATTGACATTCAAGAAAAGATTATAACAATCACATAAAAAACAATCATGCTTTAACAAACAACAATTAACAATTCATGTTATAGATATTTGAAAAAGAAAGGGATATAACATGCATCGTCACATCACAAGAAAAAGGGTGAAGGAAACAAACCTCTTGCAAGAGCACACTTTGTTCTTGAGAGGATGTTTTAGGGTTCAAAGAAATTTGTTCAATTCTCTTTAAAACCTAAAAACCCTAATTTAAGCAATAACACTTAGAGAGGGGATCAGAAAATATGGGTGGTTTAAAAGTCAAAAACGTTTGCCTCTTAGAGCATCCAAAAAAAATGTGCTGAATCATGAGGTTCAATCTCTATTTATAGAGGCCAGAAGACTCTAAAAAATAGGTGCGGACGATTAAGGTTTGAATCCGGACGCATCCTTTTGCTAAAAGATCGAAAAGAATATGCATAATTGTCATCGGAAGGCCGTTGGGCTAAAGCCCACATCAGGGAAATTTGGCCCTTTTAGAGTGTCATTCAACACTCCAAAAGTGTCGAATTGGCCCTATGGCTCTGAATGCACTATCATGTTTGGATGCTGTTTGGACTCCTGTTCTAACGTTTTTTGGCCGGTCCTTGTACCTAGATGCGTTTTCATCCTCTACCTATGATTTTTCATCTCTTTTTTGGACAATTCAAGATATTTAAAAACAATTATATTGTAGATAAATACCCTAAAATAAATCTTAATAAAGTTCAGATTATTCACAATTTTATTGTTATCCAATCATCCTTTTTATTCCTATGCATGCATCCCTATTTTGAACACTAATTATCAACCAATCACAAAATTATTTATTTAATTAATTTTAATTGTTTAACCAATCAGAATTAATTTAAATTGATCATGTGTGGTCAATTCTACCTAGACACAATGCATGTTGACCGTGAAAACTTGATCATGCGATATCTTTTGATCCGATAGTCCGATTTGATAATCGAAAACATCGATATGACTGTTAGAATCTCAAGATCATTTTTATGATATGCAATGAATGAATTAATGCATAAAATGCAAAGACAAAACGATGCATGTAATGCAAGAACAAATTGATGAATGTAATACAATTATGATTTTTGGGGTACTTGGATTGGTCATTCAAGTCATTCTCCTCGATTAAATCATGAGTGCAAAATTGAGTATCTATAGGATGGTAAATAAGGATGGGTAGTATGGAGGAAGACTAGAGATGGTACTCTTTAAGAGAGTAAGTCTACCACCCTTAGACAAATATAGATGCTTCCAACCAGATAGCTTCTTCTCCATCTTCTCCCAAATAGGATTCCAAATGGATGCAGTCTTTTACGGGGTGCCCAAAGGCATTCCCAAATATTTCATAGGCAAGCTACCCTACAATGAAGAATGTTAGCCAAAGCACCTATATTACCAACCTCCCCCACCAGGACAATCTCACTCTTCCCCACATTTACCTTCAAACCAGTAAAAGCTTGGAAGCAAGACAAAGCCATTCTAATGGAAAAAATCTCTAGAAGCATCATAAAACAAAATAGTATCGTCTGCAAACAACAAATGTGATATGTGTACCCCGATAGAGTTAACTGGTCCCACATGAAAACCATGAAGCAGACCACTATCCTCAGTTTTCTTCAGAATCCGAGATAAAACTTCCATAATCAAAAGGAAAAGAAGAGGGGACAAAAGATCACCTTGGCTCAACCCACAAGAACTTCCAAAAAAGCATGTCAGGGATCCATTCACAAGAACTAAGAAGCAAACAGTAGAAATGCAAGCCTTAATCCACTCTCTCCACTTCAACCCAAAGCCCATCCTATTCAAGAAATAAAGTAAGGCATCCCAATTAACTTGATCGTAGGCTTTTTCTATATCCAACTTACAAACTACACTCGGGGAATGACACTTCAATCTACTATCAAGGCACTCATTCACAATTAACACTGAGTCCAAAAATTTTCTCCCACCAACAAAGGAATTTTGAGTCTCCGAGATTAGACTATCTAACACCACTCTCAACCTATTTTCCAACACCTTAGATAGCAACTTGTAAACACTACGCACCAAGCTAATAGGCCGGAAATCCTTTATATTGATAGCATTAGATTTCTTAGGAATTAAAGAGAGAAAAGAACCATTTAGAGACCTTTCAAAAACTGAATACCTGTGAAAATGCTTGAATACAGCCATAACATCAGCCTCCACAACCCTCCATCATTTATGAAAAAATGCCATGGTGAACCCATTCGGACCAGAGGCTTTATCCCCCTCCATCTCTGCCAAAACCTAGGGGACTTCTTCTTTCAAGAAATCCCTCTCAAGGGACAACCTATCATCCTCCCCAAAACAAGCAAAATCCAACCCATCCACAATTGGACGCCACATTCTGTCTCTATGTAAAGTTCCTGATAAAATTGGACCACCTGAGAATGTACAGCAGATTCATCCTCATATAATACACCATCAACCTCACGTTGCTAATATGATTCGCTCTTCTATGAGAATTTGCTAATCTATGAAAGAAGCGTGTATTGTTATCTCCCTCCTTCACATACAGAGAACGAGACTTTTATCTCCAAAAAGTCTCTTCCAAGGAAGCTAATACTTCGATCTCACCTTTAACCTGAGTTCGGCGAGCTTGTTCCTCATGCGAAATGCCCAAAATATCTTCTTTGGTATCCAAACCCAATAATTCAGACAGCAAAGTCTTCTTCTTAAAAGCCAAATCACCAAATTCCTCCTTATTCCACTTCTTTAGGTCTTCTTTAAGAGCCTTTAATTTCTGAGCCAATACAAAGCTTCGAGAACCCGTAAAATGATAACTGTTCCACCACTATTGAACCTTTTCTACAAAACCCTTAACCTTCTCAAACTTAAAAGCACAACGCCCCCTACCCACGCCACCAATTTCCACCAAAAGCGGACAATGATCAGAAATAACACGAGAAAGCACCCTCTGGGACACGTTTCCAAAATGGTCCTCTCAATCTGCAGAGACCAAAGTCCTATCAATGCGAGACATAGACTTCAGTTCGAAGTCCCTAAACCAAGTGAAAGAAGCCCTATCTAATGGTAGATCCACTAGGAAGTTATTCTCTATGAAATCCGAAAAAGCAAACATGGCTGGGCTGAAAGAGTCACAGCGAAGCCTCTCGCAAGGATATCTAATAATGTTAAAATCACCAAATAAAAACCAAGCCTTGCTCCATCGAGTACGCACCCTTGATAACTCTTCCCACAAAGCAGCCCTATGTAGGTCTGTGTTTGGACCATAAATGCCAGTACAAACCCATTCAAAACCATACAAAACACCCCTAAAGAGAACACTAACAGAGAACTAATCAACCGACACACCAATTTTCTCAACCACCCGTTTATCCCAAAGCAGCAAACCCCCCCCCCCCCCAGATATTTGAACTGCATCCAGGACAGCCTAATCAGTGAAAGGACTACCCAATAAGCTGCACAAGACAGCAGAATTTACCGAAGAAAGCTTAGTTTCCTAGAGATAGACTATATCACACCTCCATTCTTTAAGGAGATTCTTACAAACCTCCCTTTTTCAGGGATTATTCAAATCCCTAACATTCCAAGAAAGGAGTCTTAAAGTCATTTATAATAGCCAATAGCCCTAAAACAATTCGACGAACTTCTATAACGAGAAGAGGACCCATCGTAATTTACTGTGGATACTAGACTCCGAAGTTCTTTAAGACCTTTTTGACCAGGTTTAATAGGTCTTCGAACACACCCCTCATTTACAACCTCAAGACATTCTTGTTCTAGTAGACGAAATAAAGCCACACACTGAGCTTCATGTCGTACAATAAGAAAACCCACCATTTTGTAAAACTTCTCATCATTGTGGACACCCATTTAGACTGTTCACCCTCTTCATCAACCCTGGTCAACACCTTATCCTTCACTGCCTTAGGATCCCACTGAAACAGCGGTACACACTCCAGAGGACCGCTCTCTTGCTCCCCACTACCAAAAACATTAGATTTCGATCCCATTTACTCCCATGGAAGAAGCAAAAGCTTTGACCCCCATACCTCCTCAGACCAAGGGTCCCCTTCCCTATCCAAGTTGGACAAGAGAGAAAAATGATTTGAGTCTTCCCACTGAGGACCCTGAGCTGAATTCTACCCTAAGCCCACAAATTCCAGGTACCCAGGGTGTCGCGACTCCACCATTGAAAATCATAATCAAGCTTATTAGCTAAGTATTGACACATTTTCACTATTTCCACAATATCTGGCTAGTTTGAAATCCAATTTGGACCCACGAATTTTTGGTCAAATTGAGGTCAAACTATGGTTGACCTTTGTCAAACATGCGAAAATCATTTGGAAATATTGATTTTGATGTATAATAATGAAATTTTGTAGTCGTGTGAAATTTTAAGTTCAGTTGACCATCTGTCAACTCGGTCAAATATTGGACAACAAAGGGCATTGGGACAAATTAAATTATTTTTATATTCCTATGATCCCAATGTAAAAACAAAGATTGCTAAAATTGTTGAAATTAAATTTGTATTTTTGTACATAATGCAGTATGGACATAATGCAGTATTTTTGCAAATAAAACGAGGTTAGACATAATGCAGTATGGACAATGTATTAATGGGGCAATTGCGCACTAATTATTTATATTAGAGACAATTTATTTGGAATACTTATCATAACAAAGAAAAAAAATTAATCAATTATTCGTCATCTTTAGCAGCTTGGGCAATATTTAAACCATCATATAAGAAGAGATGTACATGGGTCGAGTAAAGGGGTTTCTTTAATCTGACCCACAATGGTTGGATTAAAAATATCCAACCCATCATAATGGTCCAACCCAACCCACCAATACACTTGGATCAGGTTGGAAAATTTTTTATTTTTTATTTAATTGAGCATTAGAATAGTATGAACACAACTAAGAGCAAATTTATAACTTAATAAACTTGATCATAGCACCAAAACAAAACTATTTTATTAGTGCTTCAAAGTTCAAACCAACAAAAATAATTAAATCAAATAGTTTTATTTGGTGCCCCTGCCATCTGAAAGTTCAAAGTAATAGTACCATCATACACAAATTATCAAATAAAATGACATTTCATTTAGTTAGTAACAAATCAAATAGTTCTACCTCAACTCAGTTGAGAAACAAAATAAATATGATCTAGTTTTATTATTCTATATCCCAACTCAATTGATAAATAAAAAAGTAAATAATAAAATTATATAATATATATTAAATATAGGTGAGTCGAGTTGGGTTAGATAGATTTGTTAATTTGTTGACCTGCACCCAACCTGACCCATAGTCAAAATCTTTTTTGACAAGCCCAACCCACAAACCCATGAAAATCGACTCAACTCAACAAATTGGGTTGAATTGCATCAATTTTGGCAGATTAGCAGATTGGCTGCACAGCTCTAATCTTAAGGCAAAAACAATTTAATCAAGCGAGTATATAAAAAATAATTTTGTACTCGAATTTATTGAAATAATTAATTATTTGCTAATTCTTTAAAGCAATATGTTTATATGTTTTGTGGGAGGACGAGAATTCGAGAATAGGAGCAAGTGAGAGAAGTCCAATGTAAGAAGAACAGACCTCGAAAAGCACTGACAACAAGTCCTTGGGAAAAATATAAACAACTCATCACAAGCACGAGTAGACTACAACACCCGAAGACCCAGAGGATACTAACGTGTCCTTGAAGGGGTCGAGGATTGGTTTTGAAGACCATCAGGCACAAACCGAGAAAGAGAAGGAAGATTTGTCGTCAGGTAAGAAAGGGGAGAATGTAGATAAAGCACCCATCACCTCCACATTCAATACTCTGAACCCACTTAGCTGCCCGCATTAATGAGAAAATGACCCCTGAACAGTGTCATCACAGCTCATAGCCTAGTGTCGAAACCTTCTAATGAAGCCCTAATGGGACAAGTATTAAGGGGAATGAACCTTAACCCTCCAAGTGGAAGGCCAAGATACAACCTGGGAGACTATATAAGGCATAGAGGCCTCTATGAAAAGGAAAGGAAACATCTGAGAGAGAGAGAGAGAGAGAGAATCATTGTAATCCTAGAATAAGTGTAATCTGTATCTTGAACCAAACCCGAGGAACATAATATAAGCAATCCGAGGTTATCTTTAACCAATTCTCGCGTCTTATACTTATACTTAACGTTAATCCTTTCATTTCTAGTTTAGTTCAGTCCACCTAAATAAGGGTATCAAAAGTTGTTTGGCATCCCACCTCTACAACTTAATTGTGTGAGGAAAAAAGCAAGTTTGACTTATTTTTGTCTGCCACATTTTTAATTCTATTAAACAATTTACCTCTCCTTCTTTTAATAATATGTAATATTAATTATATACCAACACTATAGTAGTTTGGGTTTGTGTTATGTAATAAAAAGAGTAGGCAAAAATGTAAAATTAACCCTTTAAATTTCTTCAGATTTCATTTTAGTCCTTTAATTTTGCTTTCGTTAATTTCAATTCTCTAACTTTTAAGTTTATTCAATTAAGGCTTTTCCATCAACTTTCGCTATATGTTGTGGTTAATTTTTCAATTTTTAAAATTTTTCTTCAATATTTTTTTAAATTAAAAAAATTCAATTAATGATTGAAAAATAATTTCTAGATTTCTTTTCAAAACATTTTAACAAAAGTTGACAAAAAGACTTTAATTGAATAAATCTGAAACGTAAAGGACTAAAATGAACGAAATCAAGGTTAAAAGACTGAAATGAAATCTGAAGAAACTTAGAGAGTCAGTTTTGTATTTAATCCAAAATAGTATTAATAGGATAAATGTATTTATTGTCATGAATTTATAATTTATAAGTGGTTCACTAATTATTCATGTAAAATAAATATTTATGATTATTTTCTAAGATTTTTATAAGAAATAATTGATTTTGAATTTCACATCCTTGCGCAAATGGGCTTGCTTTAGTAACAATTGAAATTAAGTCTAGCAAAACATAAAAGAAAATTTAACAACACGCAATCAGAACATAAAAATAATTATATTTTTAAATTAATGGAAATAATTAAACATTTGTTAATTCACCCAAAGAAGAAGATTCATATTTTTTAGTTATATGAATTAATTTGTATGTACTATTTTTCTAGTAATATGTAATGTAATTGAAGTTGATTCCCAACTATTATAACATATAATAAGTATTATACATAGGCAATAAGATAATATTTTACAAAATGTTTCAAAATATATCATAGATCACGCTAGACATAGGTTAGTAATTAATTAAATGTTGAAGGTGTACTCTTGATCAAATATTGCATTACCATCGTTACTTCATCCTTGCAGTAGATAAAGCTTGAATAGTTTGAACCTTGATCTGAATTTTATTTGACCATCTAATTACTAGTTGGATGACGCTCTTATTGACGATTGAACTCTCCTAAATATTCATTCTCTGCTCTGCATGGTATGGCTAGGTTAGATATGATATTGATGATGCCGAAAATATCACCAGTGAGTTGCACAATGCTTGTACCCTCGAAACGACACCTGCACAACAAAAAGGAGAAGACCTAACAGAGAGCACCGGTGTGGTGCCGGCCAAATACCCTCTGAAGGTCAAGTTAGAACTTGTTACAACTCTAGAGTGCTAGAGAGGGGTTAATTATGCGTACCTTGATTTGTAAGGGTATTGGGGCTTTTATAGTAGTAGAGAGTTGACCTCTCTACCTTGGAGTAGAGGTCTTTTCCTTATAGGAATCCTTATGAGCGTAGATTACGGAATCCTTTCCTTATAGGACTCTAACATTGAACGTGGAATACAAGTCATCTTTTTATAGTTTATGCGTGGTGGCCAAGTCATGGTTTTTATCAGACCCGTCAGCTTTAAGACCGTCAGTTTGTCTTATTCCCTTTAGTCAGGAAGGGTCGTCAGCCTCCTTTATAACTTATCCCGTCAGCATGAGCTGTAGGCTCCATGCTGAAGGAAGCCAACGGGTTGAGCATGGAGTGCCTTGTGTGCCATTTTGTCTTATCAATTGCCCCCACTCCATATCTCCGTCAGTTTGAACTAACGGGTTATGGAGTTACATTGTTTGTTGTTAATTTCCATCTAGGTCAAGAGAGAGAAAATAATTCAGAGGTGACTCCTCGAATCGCCAACCATTAAATGCTCAGACACGTGGCGTACTCTGGCTGGCTCCGTGTCTGGACGAGGGCGTCGCTTCGTCTTCCGCGCCTTTTCTTCCTTATATATAACCCACCTCATCTCCATTTCTGCCATTACATTTTTAACGATTCTTGGAGAGAAGATCCGTCACCTTTATTCCGTCAATCTCTCAACATCGCTACTTGAGTTGCTACCGTCGCTTCAGAAAAACCGTCACTCATCTCAAGAAACTTGTAAGTCCTTTTTCTTTCTTTGTACATGTTCTATTTCAATTAATTTTTTATAGTGAGGTCGTCATCCTAGGTGCTTAGAACCAATCCATCACTTGTAGGTAGTCAGATGTCAAGTGACGCGTCGAGTGATCAGTCGTCGGTCCACGATGAAGCGGGCTATGACGAAGTATTTGGTTCAGGTGATGAGTCCGGGGGCTCTTCCCGGTCGTCAGAGAGAGAGTCATCTGCCCAATCTCCCGACGAGGAGGTAGGGAGTCATGGCAATGAAGGTCAGGAAGAAGTAGAAAGTAAGGAGGGTAATGTTGAGGAGGAAGATGAGAGTAATAGTGACGGGGATGAAGGTGACGAGCAGTCCTGTGAGGGAACTTCAGGAAGTCCTGGAGGTAACCGTCCCTTCATCCTTCCTGAGGAATGGGCCGTTAACAAATTTTTACCAACAATGAGTGAAAAGGTATTTAAGGAGTTACACATCCGTTTCCAAATCCCAGACCACATCCCAATCCGTCTCCCCAGGGAGAATGAAAAGTGCTATACGGGGAGAACCGCAGACGTTGGTATGTATGACGCCATGTTTGCTTCAGGGCTCAGGCTGCCCCTAACGGCCTTACATCGTCAGCTAGCTAACTTTCTAGGGTTGTCTATTAGCCAGATTGCCCCAAATTCGTGGAGGATCTTTATAAGTGCTGAGATCCTATGGGGCCATCTAAGTGGAGGACACCGTCAACTTACCTTAGACGAATTCTTCTATTGTTATAGACCCCAGCACCTTTCTTCTTCTAAGGGGATGTACCATTTTGCCGTCAGGGAGAAGGAGTTAAAGTTAGTGTCTGAGATGCTAGATTCCAATAGAGTTTGGAAGAGTAGGTTCTTTTTTGTTAAGGGGATGGACTGGGTGTGCCATCAGGAGGAATGGGAAACAATTCCCCATGGTTATTTTGATAACAACTGGGCCTTCGTCAGGGACTCAGGTTTTAGCTTACAGCTTTTAACCCCGTCGGTTTTTTTTTTTTTTTTGGCATATAGCATCTTAACACCGTCAGTTTATTTTTCTTTTCAGCCCACATTCGTCCTCTTATAACTGACGAGCAAAGAGACTTTATCCGTCGGGTTCTCGAGATCCCTCTGGAAGAGCGAAAGTGCCGAAACCTAATCACTCTTGACGCTCTTTACGCATATTGTGGGGGTCCAGAACCATCGCCAGAAGCTCTTAATTTAGAAGAATTTTCTCGCCATCGTAAGTAGCCATTTCTGTTGTCCCGTTATTTTCAGCTATTACCGTCAGTTTTTCTCATGTGTCCCATTTTTGCAGAAATGGAGGCAGCAAGGCAATGTATAAGGGCTGCAGTTACCCGTCAGAAGGAAAAGAAGAGGGCCAACGGGGAGTTGGTATCTTCGTCAGCCCATAAGGCCATCACGAAGGGTTCATCGAAGAGGAAAAATGACGGGAAGGATGCCCGCCCACTCAAGAAGGTGGCCGTCACTACTGGGGACGAGCCCCCAGAGAAGTCACCCCCCAAGTCAGCCCATGGGGCTGGAAAAAGGGTAATGACTTCTTCTGGTCCCATCCTTAAGGGGCCTCGTTGCCTTCTGACACACAAGGATTATGCCGTCGAAGAGGTAGAATCGTTCATAAAGCCGATGGACATTGATCCTTGTGCCCTGCTGGGGACAAAGGATTTGGGGGCGTCGACCTTGTTTGACCTCACACGGGTAAGCCGTCTCCCTTATCTAACTTCTCTTATTTTTCCTTTGTTTATTGACTGACAGTTGTGCCCATCTCAGGCTTTGGTACGCGTAAAAGCGCTCCAGGACCGATGTATGGCCAAGGAAGGAGTCGTCACTCGTGTTAGTAAACACAATGCTAACATGCTGAACCAACAGACACAGTATAAAGAGTTCGTCCGTGTTTTGAACGTCGAGCTGAAAGAAGTAAAGCAGAAGCTTGAAGAGGCGGACCGTCAGAAGGAGAAATTGGAACAAGAACTGATGACCCTACGTGATCAGGTGGAGACGGCTGGGGCTGACGCGGTCCAAAAGTTTAAGGCGTCAGATTCCTTTATCGATTCCTGAAGGGGATATTACGGTACTAGATTCGATGACTGCCTTAAGCAGGTCGCGTCGGCCTTCCCAGACTTGAATCTATCTGGGATCACGTTGGATGACACTCCGCTAACGACGCCTGATAATGACGCCGTCTACATCGAGGGTGACGACTCTGAGGACGCTCCTCCAGCTGAGGATAGTGGCGTCGTCCTGGCCCAACCAGCTGCGAACCCTCCAGCAACTACCCCCAATCATTCTATGGAGTTGCAAGACGGGGAAGATCTTGTTCAGAAAAAGTAGAATGATTTCAAACGACGCCCCTTATTTTTGTAATTAATGTCTTCTTTTCCATTTTGCAAACTATTTTTTTTTTAAGTGCCCCTTGGGCCTTTATTTGTAACACTTAAGCAACTTTTTAAGTGCCCCTTTGGGCTTTTATTTATGAGTGATGCACTCTTGCTTGCAATGTCGTCGCTTTTGATCATTTATGTACGGCTACTTCTGTCCGTGCGCTTCATTTTCTTGTTTGGTAAATTGAATTTATTTTCTTAGCTGCAGGCTGAGGTCGTCAGCCTTGTCGTAATTTAATGTGTTTATGACTCCGTCAGTTTAATAAAGTTGTTGCCCTCTTGCTAGGGGATTTTTAGTTGTTCCTTTATTTTTGAAGTTGTTCAATGTTGGGCTTGTCTAGTTGTAGGTTATGATTTAAAGGAACGGAATCATGATTATGGACCCATTTAGTTTAGTGGCACCGTTAGCTTTATTTAAACCGTCGGTTTCGTCTCTACGTTGAGTATTCTATTGGAGCCGTCTGCTTAATAAAGCCGTCAGTTTTGGCAATTTTTACTAGTAGACGATCATTTTGGTGAGCCCGTTATTTTTATTGACTCCGTTTATTTTATCAAGTGGGATTCGTCTATTTTATGGGTCAAATAGGCTTGTCCTTTTCGTGGGCTTGTAATTTGCTGCTTGTAGGAGTTCTAACAACATTCTATTATCCCGGGACAAGGTCGTCCACCTTATGGACTTAACCAGGTTTTGATTACTTTTTTAGATGAGGTCACTTATGTGGGACCGTCAACTTCGTAGCTTTTGTCCATATTATGGATTTTGACCATTTGGCGTTTTTTATTAGACTGTCAGCCTTATGGATTCAAGGTCGTCCACTTTTTGTGAATTTGTAAACAGAAACTTCAGTAGTTCTGAATAAACTCCTTTTATTGCCATGCATTTATAAAAAGTAGTCTAAAAACAAAACCTGCCCTTTTGGGCTTATTGTAGCAAAAACCAAAGTAAAAAAAAAAAAACTGCCCCTTGGGCTTATTGTAGCGAATACTTAAAGTAAAATAATAAATATGAGGAGTATAACTGAAATTTGCTGCGGTAAACTATGAATAAAGGGGGGTGTTGTCCTTCACATTGTCATCTCTACTGGTAGTATCTTCGCAAGTATTCGGCATTCCAGGGATGTGGTAACTTCCGTCCGTCTAGTGTCTCCAGATGGTAGGTGCCCTTCCTCTGCCACGCCGTGACTCGGTAAGGTCCTTCCCAATTTGGGCTGAGTTTTCCTTGGGCTAGGTCTCTTGCTGCGCCCATGACTTTCCTTAGAACGAGGTCTCCAACCTGGAAGTCTCTGTGTTTGACCTGGGAGTTGTAGTGCTTGGCCATGCGGTCTTGGTACCGTGAGAGCCTTTGTTCTGCCGCTGTCCTAACTTCATCCACCAGATCGAGCTATAGTCGTATGGCCTCGTCGTTTTTCCTTTCGTCATGGTTGTGCACCCTATAGCTCATGAGGCCGACTTCAGCTGGGATGACTGCTTCGCTCCTGTATGTTAGTCGAAATGGTGTCTCTCCTGTTGGTGTCCTTGTCGTAGTCCTGTAGGCCCAAAGTATGCTCGGCAACTCTTCAGCCCATATACCCTTTGCCCCCTCGAGCTGAGTCTTAATAATCTTCAGCAAGGATCGGTTCGTGACTTTGACCTATCCGTTGGCTTGAGGGTGGGCGGGGGAGGAGTAGTGGTTCCGTATTCCCAATTGCAAGCAGAAGTCTCGGAAGGAGTCGTTGTCGAATTGCTTCCTGTTGTCCAAGACTAGGACTTTAGGGATGCCAAATCTGCATATGATACATCGACAGACGAAATTCCGTACGTTCTTTCTTTTCCGTAATGGTGGCCAAGGCTTCAGCTTCCACCCATTTCGTAAAGTAGTCGATGCCCACTACTAGAAACTTCAGTTGTCGTATTGCCGTAGGGAACGGCCCCATGATGTCCAGTCCCCATTGAGCGAACGACCATGGCGCCGTCATTGGGGTGAGTTCTTCGGGTGGTTGTCTGATGACATTGCTGAACCTTTGGCACTTGTCGCAGGCTTTTACATAAGCCTCGGCATCCTTCTGCATGGTTGGCCAAAAGTACCCCATTCACACTAGCTTGTGCACTAGTGACCTCGACCCTGAGTGGTATCTGCAGATTCCCTTGTGCACCTCTCTCATGACGTAGTCTGCTTCTTCAGGACCTAAGCATCGTAGGTAGGGGCGGGAGAAACCTCTTTTGTACAAGACATTTCTTATCAGAACGAACCTCGCTGCTTGGACCTTCAGTTTTCTTGCAGCTTCCTTTCCGTTTGGCAATATGCCGTTCTTCAAGTAAGAAACTAATGGCGCAATCCAGTTGCTTTCGAGACCAAGCTCCTGTACATCAACCGAATGTATAAGTGGAGAAAGTTGAACGAAGACGAGTACATTACCAAGGGTGACCATATGTTCGGCTAAAGCGGCTTTGGCTAGGCGATCAACTTGCTTGTTTTCTCCCCGGGGGATTTGTATAATTTTGGCCTTCAGCTCGTTTACCCTCCTCCTTGCTTGGTCTAGATACTTCTTCATTCTTTCGCCTTTACACTCATAATCCCCATTTATCTGGTTGACCACGACTTGAGAGTCACAGTAAATGATCACTCTTTCGGCTCCGGCAGCTTTGGCGAGGTCAAGCCCTGCTATCAGAGCTTTGTACTCCGCCTCGTTGTTGGTGGTAGGGAACTCAAGGCGGACCATACATTCGATCGTGTCTCCTTCGGGTGACTGTAGTACGACGCTAGCTCCCCCAGCCTGTCTGTTGGAGGATCCGTCTACATGCATGCTCCATAGAAGAGATTCCTCTGCCCCCATGTCCTCGCCATTTGTGAACTCAGCTATGAAATTTGCGATGACCTGTCCTTTGATGGCGGTTCGGGGGTGGTATTGAACGTCAAACTCGCTCAATTCTATGGCCCATAGTGCCAGTCGCCCCGCGGCTTTGGGGTTGCACATTGCTCGTCGCAAAGGCTTGTCGGTTAGGACGATCACCGTGTGGGCTTGAAAGTACGGTTTGAGTTTGCATGCTGCCGTAACTAACGCGAAGGCGAGTTTCTCCATGGGCGGATATCTTTCTTCGGCTCCGCGAAGCGCCCGACTGGTGTAGTACACAGTTTCTACACTCTCTCTTCTTCTTTGATCAAGGCGGCGCTGACGGCAGCTGGGGAGATGGCAAGATAAAGAAAAAGTTCTTCACCTGGTTGCAAGGGACTTAGCAGTGGTGGGGAAGAGAGGTAAGTCTTCAATTCCTCAAACGCTCGTTGGCATTCGTCAGTCCACTCGAAAGATCTCTTTAGTGTGCGAAAGAAGGGTAAGCATTTGTCCGTTGCCCTTGAGACAAACCTATTTAGCGCTGCTATCTTGCCATTGAGGCTTTGTACTTCCTTCACATTCTTTGGTGGTGCCATCTCCATTATAGCCCGGATCTTGTCTGGATTGGCCTCGATGCCCCTCTGGGAAACCATGAATCCTAAGAATTTTCCTACCGTCACCCCGAAGGCGCACTTTCTTGGGTTAAGCTTCATGTTGTAGGAGCGAAGAGTGTCGAATGTTTCCCTGAGGTCTTCTAAGTGATCTTCCTCCCTTCGGCTTTTTACCAGCATATCATCTACGTAGACTTGGACATTTCTCCCGATCTGCTGTGCGAACATTCTGTTCATAAGCCTTTGATATGTTGCGCCCGCATTTTTCAGACCAAATGGCATTACTTTGTAACAGAAGAGGCCTTGGCTGGTTATGAACGAAGTTTTCTCTTGATCGGCTTCGTGCATCTTGATTTGGTTGTAACCGGAGAAGGCGTCCATAAAACTTAACAGCTGGTGTTGAGCGGTAAAGTCTACTAGAGTGTCGACCCTTGGGAGGGGATAGCTGTCTTTGGGGCACGCTTTGTTTAGGTCGGTGAAGTCTACGCACATCCTCCACTTCCCGCTAGCTTTCCTGACCATCACTACGTTTGCTAGTCAGTCGGGGTAGTAGACTTCCCTAACAAAGTTCACCTCTTGTAGCTTGCAGACTTCTTCAGCTATGGCCTGATCTCGTTCTGGGGCAAACACCCGCTTCTTCTGCCGAATGGGTAGAAAGGAGGGTGACACATTCAGCTTATGCACCATGACTGAAGGGTCTATTCCTGGCATGTCCTCATGACTCTAGGCGAATACGTCCCGATTCTCTTTGAGGAAGGCTGTAAGTGCTTGTCGGATCATGGGACTTGCAAGGGTCCCAATCTTTGTCGTTTGGTCAGGTCTAGAGTCGTCAAGGGGTATTTCTTCAAGCTTCTCGACGGGCTCCGTCGCACTTTGATGTTCTTCTATACTCATGGCCTGGAGGTGATCATCCATTTCCATCATAGCCACGTAGCATTCCCGTGCGGCCATCTGATTTCCACGTATTTCTCCCACTCCGTATTCGGTAGGGAATTTGATCATTAAATGATAAGTCGAGGTCGCCGCCTTCCATGAATTAAGGGTGGGTCGCCCTAAGATAGCATTGTAGGCGGACGAACAGTCGACCACGAGGAACATCACATCCTTCGTGATCTATTGAGGATAGTCGCCTGCCATTACAGACAATGTGATCGCGCCCAGGGGAAACACCCTTGTTCCTCCAAACCCGACGAGTGGGGCATTCGTCGGAATCAATCGTTCTCTGTCGATTCTCATCTACTGGTATGCTAGGTAGTACAGAAAGTCTGCCGAGCTGCCATTGTCGACCAACACACAGTGCAAGTTGTAGTCCCCTACTTGTAGGCTGACAACAAGCGCATCGTCGTGCGGATGGTGAAGGCGTCGCGCATCTTCTTCTGAGAACCCGATGATAGGGCTTTCTCTTCATGCCATTTTTTGTACTGAACCCGTTAATTGGACGTTCTGGACTATCCTGAGGTACGTCTTCCGAGCCTTTTTGGATGACCCGGTAGCCGTTCCTCCTACAATCATTCTTATGTCACCAATAGGAGGTCTAGGATGGTCATTATCCCGTCGGGGGGGCTGCTCTTGAGGTGGTGGATCCGTTCTTTCCTTGCTTACAAACTTTTGTAATTTCCCTTGTCTTATGAGGGCCTCAATTTGCTGCTTTAAGTCGTAACAATCGGCTATGTCATGGCCGTGATCTCGGTGGAAGCGGCAGTATCTGTCTCTAGAAGGCTTGCTAGGATCTCCCTTCAGCTTTCCAAGAAAGGTCAGAGCCCCTTCGTCCTTGATTTGCATTAGGACCTGATCTATTGGGGTGGCTAGCAGGGTGAAGCTTGTAAACCTTCCCCCCGAGGGTTTAGAACGCCTTTCATCTCTTCGATCTCCTGTCCTCGGCCTTTTTCGCCCTTGGTCTTGTCGTGCCTCTTCCTGCCTCTCCCTTTTTCTTGGCTTTTCTTCCTGGGCCTGCAGCGCGTCTTCAACATTCATGTACTTAGTGGCCCTGTAGAGTACTTCCGACATTGTCTTGGGGTCGTTTTTGTATAGTGAAAACAAAAACTTACCCTTTCGCAACCTATTTGTGAAGGCTGCTACAAGTATTTTGTCGTCGGCCTCGTCGATCGATAGCGCTTCCTTATTGAAGCGTGTTATGTAGGATCTCAACGTCTCGTCCTCTCGTTGCTTGATGCTCATCAAGCATGCCGTGGACTTCTTATACCTGTGTCCCCCAATAAAGTGTGTAGTGAATTGAGCGCTTAGCTCCTTGAAAGTGCTGATGGAGTTCGACATCAATCGGCTGAACCATACCCTTGCGAGGCCCTTCAGCGTTGTAGGGAAGGCCCTACACATGATTTCGCCCGCTACCCCTTGAAGATGCATTAGAGTCTTGAAGTTCTCCAGGTGATCCAGTGGGTCCTTCACTTCGTCGTAACTGTCTATATGCGGCATGCGAAATTTATGTGGTAGGGGGAAGGAATTGACAGCTGCAGTAAATGGTGAGTTGATGCGATTTACCAGATCGTCAAGGTCGCTGGACACCCGTCCCTTGAGGGCGTTCATCATGACCTCCATTTGCTCCTTTATTGCCTGTATCTCCATAGCAATGTGTGGTTGAGTTGCATCCGTGAGGGATGGCATGCTCAAATTCTGTCGCTCCGGCCTACTCGGAGCGTTACTGCCTTCCTATCTTTCTCGTTCTCTTCTATCAGCGTTGGTGCCTTCTTGGTCCTACTCTTGAGTGCCGTGACCTGCATTTTTCTGGTGTAACTGTTCCTCCAAATCGTGGTTCTGCTTAGTAAGGCACTCTATGGCGACGGCCAAGGTTTGCACCTGCCTTTCGAGAACCGCTGCTCGAGTTTCGTCTCCCTGAACGTTGTTCATTGTTGCCATCGAGCGAGTCAGCACCATGCAACTCTTTTGTCCGGAAAGCGTTTTCTATGGCTCAGAAAATATCCTCGTTTCCCACAGACGACGCCAACTGATGATGCCGAAAATATCACCAGTGAGTTGCACAATGTTTGTACCCTCGAAACAACACCTACATAACAAAAAGGAGAAGGCCTAACAGAGAGCACCGGTGTGGTGCCGGCCAAATACCCTCCGAAGGTCAAGTTAGAACTTGTTACAACTTCAGAGTGCTAGAGAGGGGTTAATTATGCGTACCTTGATTTGTGAGGGTATTGGGGCTTTTATAGTAGTAGAGAGTTGACCTCTCTACCTTGGAGTAGAGGTCTTTTCCTTATAGGAATCCTTATGAGCGTAGATTGCGGAATCCTTTCCTTATAGGACTCTAACATTGAACGTGGAATACAAGTCATCTTTTTATAGTTTATGCGTGGTGGCCAAGTCATGGTTTTTATCAAACCCGTCAGCTTTAAGACCGTCAGTTTGTCTTATTCCCTTTAGTCAGGAAGGGTCGTCAGCATGAGCTGTAGGCTCCATGCTGAGGGAAGCCGACGGGTTGAGCATGGAGTGCCTTGTGTGCCATACTTTTGTCTTATTAGATATCATGTTCCTTATTTTAATGCATACCACATCAATGAGTTTCTTTGCATGCAGTCGATAGATGTTTTAGCATGGCTTTAGTTGACACAGTGATTGCAAACCTTGGAGCAAAACACTTAAAAGCTAGGCTAATGGTGATGTTAGGGTCCGTTTTAGAAACTGCTTATTTAGCTGAAATTGAAATTTTTTTACTAAAAGTACTGTAGATAAAGTTTAAAGTTAGCTGAAATAATATAATTTGATCTATAAATAGTACTAAAAGTACAATAAAATACATAAATAATAGTAAAAATAAACTAAATAATAAAATAAGCTGCTCAATATAAGCTATCTTAAACACAACTTTAGCGTGGATAAGTAGTTTTCTTAATTAGCATGTGATGAAATACCCATTTTTTAATTTACTAGGATGAATGATTTATTTGGATGATGACTAAGGAAGGTGATTGGTACGGTACGTACGGAAGTCGGATTAAGTGCAGGGTAAGCTTAATTGACGTCCCTTCTTTTTTTTGACTGAAATTATATTAGTATATTAAAGATAAGAAAAACTGTACAAAGTTCATAAACCTGACAGTTGTACAGACAGCCAAGCACAGTGGCATGCAGCCCTAAAGCAATGATAGGAGCCCTTGTGTTGTGTTGAACTTGAATCTCATATCTGCCTTATTTTTTCATGTAAGCTTAATTCTTCATTACCCTATTTTGTGGTTATCCATCTCTTTATAGCTTGTTAAGTGTATAATTAGTACTTTTGGATTATGGCATGTTTTCCGACTCTGCCAAGGCAGTCTAACTACTTTTGATTTTCCTCACTCAAATTACACTCACGTAATAGTGATGAAAAATTAGTAGTCTTTGACTAAAGAGTTGGTCATAAAATTTTAACCAAGGAAACGTGCGGTTTATGGACTATTACAAACCTATTATAATTTTAGATAGAAAATGCTAGAGCAACAATTTTTTTTTTTATAAACGGCTAATATGATAAGTAATTATTGATAAGTAAAATTAAAAGTGATGTTAATACTATGTCAGATAAAAATCAATAAAAATTTATGACATTAACATTTTGTAAAAATATTATATAAAAGTTTGTCTAGACACTAGTGAGGAAGCCTTCATTTTATTTTATGAGGACCATTTTTAATAATTTTCGTTTTAAATTAGAAGGCTTTTAGTATTACAGTTGTAACCATGGGCAGGGACTAGGGATCACGGTCTAAAAGGATTCCCATCTATTTTTAACTTATTTCCAAAGGCAGGTGAATGTATTTAATTTTATATCCTTATTTTCACATTTATATATCTGAGTTTCTTCCATTTACTTATAATAATTCTTGTTAAGTGTATAATCAGTTTGGGATTATGGCACGTACAAGCTCTTATTGGAACAGGATTTGCAAAATGATTAAAGCAGCCTATCTACTGTGCTCTCTTCGAGAAAGTCGGTCACTGAATAGTGCTTAATTAGTTTTAAGTGTTCAGAAATTTGTAATGAGTAAGATTCATCATGTTCCACACAAAAATTAAAAATGGAAGTACAACATCACAGTTCATAGATCAAGAACTTCAAATTCCAATTACATAAATTGGACAAACTTGAAATTCTTTTTTTTTCAAAATTTAGATGCCTATATTCCAGTAGAAGGTGAATAAAGAAATAGACATATTGGAAAGAGGGAAAAACTAAACTAAACACAAAAGAAAAAAATCATCCATATATATATACGGGTTTTGGTTAGCGTGGTCTGGAAGAAATTAAGCAAAAGGATTGTTGACCCCATAGATCGATCCTCATCCTCCTCTTTCTCGCTTTAGCAGCTTTTGCATTGGCCAGCACTCAAGATCAACAACTTGGGCAGGCTCTACAATTACACAATCGTCATCATTAAGAGTTTCATTGAGATCAAACCCCAGGGCAGACTCTACAATTTCACAATCCTCATCAAGAGTGTCATTGAGATTAAACGCCTGGGACTGGAAAGGCTTCACATGATCAAGAGGGACATTGAGATCGGGGATACCAAGTGGACTCATGCAAGAACTCATCAATTCTTGTTTTCTTTCTTTCAACTTGGAATTGAAAGACTTCAACGTCTCATTATGACTCTTCACATTGGCTATCTCCTTCTTAAACGACTCTATACGTTTACTGAACTGGTTGATAATCTCAAACAACTCATCTCTGTTCCTTTTCAAATTCTTTGGCTTCTTGTGGGCTACCGCTACATTAATGGGCAAGCAAGAAACTGGGGTTTCACTTTCAGTTCGTGAAGTCTTGTCAATGCCAGGCTCTGAAAGTGATGCATTCCTTGGTTTGGTGCAACCCCAAGTGGTTTTGAATGTGTAGCGGCTAAACTTAGATTGCAAGATTAGCGAAGGAAGTTGAAGCAGGATTTCACTGACCTCAAGCTCTTTGTTGGTGAAGGAAGGGGAAGGAGGGGCTTTGTCTTCCATTGTTTAATTTCTCTGCTCTCCGTAACAATGTAATTTGGAAACCAAAGACAATATATATGTGACCAATAAGTTTTTTGTGGGTTTGGTTAATATATAGACCCAATTCATTCTTATTCTCCTTCAGGAATTAGGAGAAGGGACATTTAAATTTTGAACCTTAGTGCTAGTCGGTTTATTATTATTACACAGCGTTAGAAATTTGCAGGTAGGAAAGGCTTTTCCGAATTCTATTTGGAAAAACAAGACCTTTTTCTTTTTCTTTGAATGCTTGGAGTTTGTTATGTGGCCATAGGGCGTCTACTTCTCCAAATTATTTTTGGGTTATTATATGTAATTATTATTTCAAGCCTTTGCAGGCCCTATATATATATATATTAAGACTCGCTCTAGCCGATTTTACATATAATTTGATTTTGAGACTCAATGCAACCAAAAAAAATTCTTCCTCCATTTTGAAATGTAAACTTACTAATTAAAATTTTTGTGTTTAGGTTTTATAAAAAATTTCTTTTACAACTAATAATATCTAATTCACTTAATCAAGGCCCTTGGATATTTATTTATTAAATAATTTAGGGGTTTTAATTAGGTTGAATTTTTGTTAGTCTAATATTTTGGTGGCTGGGAAAAAGAAACTCACTTATATTTTTTTTTTCCTTTAAAAAATCAATTATTATCCAACAATAGTTGAGGCAACTATGTTTAATTCGACTACAATTATTTTCCAGAAAATATTTTTTGCATTTCTGGGTGTTTAGGGCAACTGAAAATGTTAGCAACTGATTGTTTTTTACTTGACTGGAAAATAATTGCACTTATAGCGAAAACTATTTTCTGTTGCACCCAAAACTCATCAACCGAACTCACCTCCCCCCCCCCCCCCCTCCACCCAATTGTTAACCACCCAACCACCACCCCCCATTAACATTCCTAGTCTCTAGTTGCCAACCATTGGTCACCGGCAATTGCCATCAACTGCCGATCGCCATCGGGTTGCAATTCTCACAATGGAGACTTTGTTACAGAAATTGAGAGTTAAATTCCAAAATTACAATACAATGGTTAGGTTCCCTTTGTTTGTTATAGCTTTGATAACTCTTATCTTTGCATGATTTAGGCATTCAACGTGTATGTTATTACTTGTATTATTTTTTGTAAGTAGCCCATAAACCCCATTAGTAGTAGTATTGGATCAGAGTCTCCTTAAGACACATGCACCCATGAACACCACTACAACAAACTTGAGTTTTTTAAACATATTTTTACTTACGATCACTAAAAAAAGTTAATGAAAATCTTAAACTTCTTCGGTTAATTGAGTAAAGTAAAGAAATTCACATATTTATTTCCACAGTTGACATAACTGTTGAAACATGTGCTAAAAAAAATCCACAGTTAACATAACTATTGAAATAGGCATTAAAAAAAAAAAATAGGGAAATTTTTTTTTGAGAAGCATAAATAGGGAAAAGTTATATCAACAATCGGATAAATGTGAAAAAAAAAATATATATATTTTATCAACAGTTATAAAATGTTGAAAATAAAAACACGAACTTGTATATAGATTCTACAGTATTTTTTACGATTAAATTTTGTTAATCCTTCTCTCTCTCTCACACTGAAAGTGTATATATAGGGTCCGTTTGGATAGCACTTATTGTTGCTGAAAGTTGATAAAAACTGATTGTTGCTGAAAACACTGTAGCAAAATAATTTTTAAATGTGTAAATAGTGTTGTAGGACCCACTTTTAATATTAAATGTTGCGTGAACAGTACGTGAACAGTGCACGCACAGTACACGCACAGTAACTTTTGTCCCCCAAAGTCAACAAATGCGGCAAGGAAAAAAAAAAAAAAAAAAAAAAAAGAAGAGGAGAAAACGCAATTGCTGAAACGTGCCGTGACTTTCCTCCCTATCCAAACCCACACATATATCGATCTCTCTCTATCGCTCCCTCTCATAGCTCTTTGCGGTCATGGCTAATAATCAATTTCAAAACCTTTCTATTTTTCTATTATTTTCTAGGCAACCAAACAGAGTTCTTGACTAGGTATTTTGCGGTCATGACTAGGTATTTCATCGCCATCGAATTGATTTCACCAAGCCGGTATTATTACATTCAGATATTCACACTTTTCCCTATACAAACGCTTCTATTAGGTATTTTTTCTATTTCTCTCGATTTCGTAGTTTTAAAAACTTATTTCTGATCAGTTTGTTTTTGCTTGGTTTTTGTTCTTGAATTTGAAATGCTATGTCAAAATTGAATTTGTGGTTTTGTGTATTGCGTGCTTTCAATAATTCAATGTGATTGCAGGTGCATTTGCATTTGCATTGGTATTTCAGCTCAATGAATGGTCAAGGAGAGTTCAAATTTCACTATCTGTGGGATTGAAAGCAAGAACGTCAGTTGGTGAGTAAGTGAGTGAGTTGCAGGTTCTTGATAAATTTCATTGCTATTGTTTACATTTGTTGGTTGTTCTACCTGGAGGGTTTCTGAGAATTATGTGATTATGTGTAGCTGTAATTGATTAGATGTGCTCAATTGTAAATTTTAGTATGCACATTGTGATATAGATGGTTGCTAATTTCCAATTTTTTTGGTTCTGTTTTGGTTGTAAATTTTAGTATAAGTTGTATCTCGTGGTGCAGATGTTACTTGTATGAGTTGTATCTAGTGGTGCAAGCCACAAGAATTAATAGGATCACGGGTTTACAACCTCAGTACTCACTTTGAAGTCTGAACTGATCTTCCTTACCTTTTTGTCATCCCATCAGGTACAAAAACTCTTCAAAGCTTTTTCCTATTCTATATGAAAACAACAAAGTTTTTTTCATTATACTGAGGCTCTTGATTTCTGATGAATATATTTATGCTAAAAGAAAATATTAGTTGGTGGAAGTTTTTAGTTTAGAAAACATTTTTGAGGAAGCTTAAGTTTTTGGTACTGGTTGAATTATTTGGGGGCTTGTTCTTTGTGGCATGGCCTCAAGGAGTTTGATGAAATGCCACTTTGTGATGTTGTTACCTATAATTTGCTGATTTCTGGTCATGCCAGATGTGGGTTTCCAAAACAGGCTCTTTACCTCTATGCTGAAATGGTTCAAGAAGGAATAAGAGAAAGCCCATCCACATTTTCCTCTGTTTTGGGTTTTTGTAGTGATGCAGGGTTTTATGTATTTTTTTTTATAAATACAATCTAATTTTAATCTATGATGTCCCTATATTATGATTGTTTTATTATTTAGTTTTTTAGTGTATTCGAATCTCAAATCTCTTATTTGATAAAAAAAAAAAAAAAAAAAAAAATTACTAGTTTGTTTAATTGAAACCTATCGATCAAATTTCTATTTTGTTTAGCGGAGATGATGACTACAGATGTTGGTTACATATAATGAAGCTGTGTAGCATTTTAAATATGGCACACCTCCAACACACCTGGACATATGTGCTAAATCATCTGTGGATCTAGAATTCTAAAGTAAATTTCATCACAATGTGTGTACCTGAGGTACTCCCTACTTGATGGGCTTAGACAATACCTCTGAATATGTTGTTTAATGTATTGACGAGACTTTTTTTCAGTGGGAAACTTTTAGGTACAAGAAGAATTGATGCAAAACATTTGTCTTCAACTTTATTGATTGTGTGTTGGTGTGTGTGTGAATACTTTTTAGTTTTTATTATCATTATTTGTTTAAAACTTTTACTGCTCCAGGGAATTTCCAGTTTGAGGAAGTTACTAGCAGAATCATCTGAGGAAGCAGCCATTCCATCTCCATTGACTCCTGTATTAGCAATAAGTAGTGGAAAAGGTGAAGACCAGAACCAGAAAGCAGTCTCTAAGCCTTCAACAGTTCAAGCTGTATTGAAGGGCATTAAACAGGTATGAAATGCCACATTTTTTTCCCATTGGTCAGTCTCTTCTTGGAATATGTATGAGACATTTGTATATCTAATTCATTCTATTTCAGTTTTGTGTGATTATTAGAGCTGTTGAAATGATTATGTTGCTTTTGAGATAGCTCTTGATGGGTGTATATTTACCTTTTCTTATTAAGCTTTCCAATAAATACTTATGAGGATCGAAACAAATGACTATGGTTCTACTTGTATTGGTGGACACAGTAATCTGAATGTAACACTATGGCTTTGAGTATTCAAATGCTATGTAAAGCACAATTTTATGATTCAGTTACCATGAATGCCTAAACATCTCCCATTATAATGAGAGGGGGTTTAAAACAAATTGCTAAGATTTTTTAATTGAAAAACAACTTGCTAAGATTTTTTAATCAAAAAACAACTTAGTAAGATTTTTATAACTTTGATTCCTAAGAAAAATGAGGCCTCCAACATTCGTGATTTCAGACCTATTAGTTTGGTGGGAAGTCTATATAAAATCTTGGCCAAGGTTTTGGCAAATAGACTGAAAATGGTATTAGATCAACTGATTTCTGAATCTCAGAATAGTTTTGTGGGAGGTAGGCAAATCCTTGATTCAGTTCTCATTGCCAATGAGTGTGTTGATAGCAGAATGAAGAGTAAGATTCCGGGAGTAATTTGTAAGTTAGATATTGAGAAAGCCTATGACAATGTGAATTGGGAGGCACTTCTGAAGTTGTTGAAGAAAATGGGTTTTGGGGAGAAATGGTGTAGCTGGATTCGAACCTGTATCTCTACAGTGCAATTTTCTGTGTTGGTTAATGGGACCCCAACAGACTTCTATGGTAGCTCTAGAGGTTTGAGACAAGAGGGTCCGTTGTCTCCCTTATTATTTTTAGTTTTGATGGAGGTGTTTAGTAAGATGGTGAAAAGAATGGAGGAGGCAGGTTTACTTAGTGGTTTTAAGGCGGACGGTAGGAGGGGCAAAGGGGAAAGTGTTTCCCATCTACTGTTTGCGGATGATACTATTTTGTTTTGTGATGCAGAGATGGAGCAAGTCCTACATGTTCGATTGCTGTTACTCTGTTTTCAGGTTGTGACTGGCTTAAAGGTTAATGTAGCTAAAAGCGAAATGGTTCCTATAGGGGAGGTAAATAATTTGCATGCTTTGGCAGAGATATTGGGTTGTAGGGTTGGGGCCTTGCCAATGACTTATCTTGGTATGCCGTTGGGGGCGTCCCATAAGTCCCCCTCTATTTGGAACCCTATTTTGGAAAAAATTGAACGGAAGCTAGCTGGGTGGAAGAAGTTGTATTTGTCGAAAGGAGATAGGATGACATTGCTTAAAAGCACACTATCCAGCCTTCCCACATATTTTTTATCTCTTTTCACTATCCCTACTCATGTGGCAAACAAAATTGAGAAGCTCCAAAGGGATTTCCTGTGGGGAGACCCTAAGAATCATTTATTGGGATGGGATAAGGTGTGTATACCTATTACTAATGGTGGCTTGGGTATTAGGAAATTGACTACTTTCAATAAAGCCTTGCTAGGAAAGTGGCTTTGGCGTTTTGGGATTGAGGAGAATAGGCTTTGGAGGAGGGTGATAGCTTTGAAATTTGGGGAAGTATGGGGGGGGTGGACCTCTAAGTTGGGTAGGGGAGCTCATGGTTGTGGTTTGTGGAGAAGTATCCGGAAGGGTTGGGAAGTTTTCAACAAATATGTCCAGCATAAGGTTGGGGTGGGGGATAGAGTGAAATTTTGGACAAACAGGTGGTGTGGAGATCTTTCTCTCCAATTGGCTTTTCCAGTCTTATACAACTTTGCTGCAAACAGAGAGGCTTCCGTAGAATCATCTTTGATAGGTCAAGGAGCAAGGGATGGGAGAACTTGGGATGTTCGTTTTAATCGAGGTCCTAATGACTGGGAGGCAGCTGTGGTGGTTGATTTCTTTCGATTCTTGGCAGCCAATCTACCTTCAAGGACTGAGGGTGATCAGTTGAGATGGAAGTTGACCAAAAACAGGGATTTTACTATCCGCTCATATTATCATAAGTTACATGGCCCTTCTTCTATTGTTTTTCCTTGGAAAGGTATTTGGAAAGTTAAGGCACCCCGGCGTGTTTCTTTCTTTGTTTGGACAGCCGCATGGGATAAGATCCTCACGGGTGATAACTTGCGGCTTAGAGGCTTTGATTTTGTTGATTGGTGTATTATGTGTCGTTGCTGTGGTAAGACAGTGGATCATTTGTTGTTACATTGTGGAAAGGCTTATCGGCTGTAGTGCTTTGTCTTCAAGATTTTTGGGATTTCATGGGTTTCCTCATATACGGTGTCAGATTTTCTATTTAGTTGATGGAATTGGTTGGGGAAGCATTCATCTTACATTTGGAACTTAGTTCCGTTGTGTTTGATGTGGTGTATTTGAAAGGAACGCAATCGGCGGACATTTGAGGATTTGGATAGATCTGAGGACCAAATGCATGCTTTCTTTTCTGGTTCTCTGTTTGATTGGACTAGGGCTTGGGGACTCACATCTAGTAACTCTCTTCCCCTTTTCCTTAGCTCTCTTTCTTTGTAATTATAGTTTTTTATGTCTTTGCTTTTTCTTCTTTTTTGTACTTTGCATTGCTGGTGCTTTTTTGCATCTAGCAGTTTTTGAATATTTTTTCTTATCTATCAAAAAAAAAAGATTTCATCTTAAGATCTAGCCCAATTCCACTCCAAGAGCCTATGTAATGTTGGTGTTATAACTTATATAGAGTTTGTGGGTCCAAACCGTCCAAGTAGTAATTAAAATTTAAAATTCATTCTTTTGAAAACTTGTGGAGCTGAGGTAGGTAGGTCATAAATTCATAGTGGTTCTGGTTCATGTGATTGTAGTTACATGCAATGTTGTTGTTTATGTTTTTGGTTTTTAAGAAATACTGATAATAAATGTTTGGCTATGATATTAGGAACTAAATTTAAGCTACTAACTCAAATATAGGCAACACAACCTTTATCTACAGAACTTGGGGTTATTTTTGCTTCAATTGATGCAGTTCTAAGCCCTTAATTTGTTTAATTCAATGTCAAACCAACTTTAATCTGAGTTGAGACAGTAGATAAGTCGGCCCCAGTACCACCCAACTTAGGCCTTCCATCATTTCCCAACCTAACATAATACTTTCTTTCCATTCTTTTCTTTTGGCTTAGAAATCAAAGTTGAAAATTACTTACTTTCCCAGAAGGTGTTCTAAGTCTACCATGTACCCAAAATCTAAGTTGAACAAGCACGCATAAGTTGGTACCTTAGTGACATGACTGCTGCTGCTAGCGAAACACCAGCAACAGAATTAAAGTTGGGTAGCTGAGACAAGAAGAAATGGATGCCTCCAAAGATCAAAATCCAGTAAGATTGTTTGAGCTGTGTGCAATTGGTGCAAGTCATCTCCATAAATTTCTTGAGGCACTTTCCCCCAGTAAGATTGTTTGACCATATACACTGTCACACCCAACCTGGACAATAAGTTGCTGGGGAAGCACAATCCAAGGTCCCAGTTTTGGCCCAAAGGCATGTCGACCAAGGTCAATGTATCAATCAAAACGAGTACCTGGTACACATTCATGGAGTTGTATCATCTGCCACTTTGTGTTCAAGGTCATGCACCATGATATTGCCAAAACCAGTGTCCCTGGACCCCTAAACAAGGATATGAGTTATTATTTATAAAAAAAAAAAAAGATGGTTATTATAGTAGTTTTCGTGCATGCAGATTAGAGTAAAAGGCTTATATATAAGTTGAGTTTAGTCGAGTCCAATATTTACCATCCAAAGTAGGCCATGGCATAAGGCAGGCTGAGTATTCCTGCACCTATCATAGCCGTGACAGTGTGAAAAGTTGAGTACCACCATTTGGCACGGCCTGAGGTGTCCTCCTCTATCCACTTGCCTTCTGAATTAGCAACTTCCTGCTAGAGTTCAAAAAGCTCAACAACATGGGCATAACAGGAAAAACACATTCTCCTACTAAAATAGATAACAAAGTGAAGGGAAAAATCCAAAGGAAAATTAATATAAAGCCAAGATGGTTACATGCAACACATTTTCCTCTGTTCTGGTTCATGTGATTGTAGTTACATGCATGTTTGGCTATGTTGTTGTTTATAGCTTTGAGGCTTATAGTAATAGGTTTTTCTGAAAAAAAAAATGCAGATTGTGAAAATAGAGGAATAATTTTCTCTTTAGCTTCCTAAGGTCTCACTGTACTATCACTTCAACATTATTTTTTATATCTTTGTCTGTACAGATATCTGTATAGGTCTGCAATAATGAGTTGGGATTAAGTGAGTTGGGTGTTGTATCTTGTTTACATTGTTTGTTCAAATTTCATTTTTAATGTAATTCTATTGACGAAATCTTACATATTAGAAATTTTTGTTTCCTACATCACTATCTAAGAACCCAAAATTGAATTTCTTTGTGCGTGTGAGTGTGATTCAAGCAAATAAGTGCTATATTATTATAAATGGAAAAATGTGATTCATGTGGACTTTGTTGTATTCAGGTACTTCAATTGACCAAGGGATTGCATACGTGCTGATGCTTCTGGCGCTGGTGCTCACATACCTCATCCATCCTCTTGATGCCTCTTCCTACGGTTTCTAGGAAGGACATATAAGATTTTTAGATGATAGGTTAAAGCAGGAAATTGCTTTGTGCATAACGTAGATATATGATATTGGGATAATTTTCCTCTCTTTTCAATTGATTGTTGGTGGCGTTCGTTAATTTTGGCAAATTAATTGAATGGCATTATTATTTTCGTGAATGAGTTTTTGTCATGGGCCAGGCCTTCTTGTTGGGAAGTGGCACTTCTCCATAAATCTGTTACTTGAGGATAATTGATGGCGGCCAGTGGTTTTTAATTCTTTTTTTCTTTTAATTAGCCATTTTGAAAACTTGGAACTATTTGAATACTTAAAAATTAGGCTGAAGTTTAGTTTTTATATGAGAATGGAGTTTAATTTGGAATTTCACAATTGTGTTTATGTTTATATTTTGAGTCAGGTTATTAAATTTGGATCAAGTGAAGGATTGCATCCAAATTAGGTTTTTTTTTTTTAAAAAAAATACATATTTCAACGGTTTCAAACTGTTGAAATTTCTCTCAAGACAACATATATTTCAACAGTTTTCAATAATATTTCGACGTTGTTGATGATCATTTTTGGAAGCCAAAAAGAAAGAGGGAGCCCAACGACACAGACCAAATAAAAAGTTGGCAAATAGATAGAAAAAAAAAAAAAAACCATTAAGTTCAAGCGGCAGGAATAATGGATCACAGGTCCATAAAATAAATAAATGGGTCCTGAGGAAGCAAATGGGCTAAAAGGAACCCGAAAAGAGAGAAATAGTAAATAACAAACCCATGGACAGTGTATGATGTAGAAAAGTGAGAATGGACCGCGGCAGGCCCAAAGCAATGTAAGCAAAGAGAGTAAGGGGTTGATGGCAGGGCTATTAACTCCAAAGATGAGTATGAGGTAATTGGGCCGGGGAAGCCCAATAAAGTTAGTAAAAGCCTATGGGAACACAGAGTTAGGAAAAGGACCGAGGAAGCCCAAGAAAAGCAAATGGGCCAAGGATGCCCAAGAGAAAACAAACGAGACACAGGAACCCATAAGTAAGAAAACTCATATTCATGCTAAGCTACTAGGGAAAGAATAAGCGGTAGGCCTGAAGAGGCCCAGCAGGATCAAGTCATTACAGCAGGAATGACAGAGTGATATGGCAGGACATGATAGCAATCAAGGAATAGGCTGAAGGAAATATAAAGTCCAGTATCAAATAAAGCCCAGCCCCTAAGGGGAGCGGAAAATTGTAAAACAACCCACATAAAAGGTCAAAGAAGGGCGGCATACTGTGCAGGAAAGCCTCCAAACTGCGGCAAGCGCATGAGCAGCAGGCAGATTTAGGACATACATGAAAAGGAGACACGCGCAAGGCCCAGGCACCACCAGCCTATACCCAGCCAATATGGGACATGGTGGGGTCATGGGTCAGAGATAAGAGGGCATGGTTTGGCGGTGGGGAGAGGAGAAAAAACCTATTCTGCGGTTTCTGCCCAAGCTCTTTTGGGGGGTACGTCTTGCTGGGATGAGAGACCATCCAAAAGAAGCAAGATTGAGTGGGAACCGCTAGGTGCATGCCATGAGGGATAAAGAGAGAGAGCACCCACACCGTGGCAGGAAAGGGTGCCACGGTAGACTAATAAATAAAACAGCTTTCTTTTGTCTGGAAATGGAGAGTGACACACAGACAGACCAGTGGTGGTCGGCAAGTACACCCAGGCCAGACAAAGGTGGTTACGGGCTAAAATAGTAAAATCTGATCACGGCAGGCACTATATAAGGAGACCCTTACCGTGCCCAGAAAAGGAAGGCAAGAATCGGAGGAGAGGAATCACAAAATAGAAAACAAGAGTAAAAAGAAAAGATAAAGGGAAAACTAAAAACTAAAAACAAAGAAAGAGGAAAGGAAAAAACAGAGAGAGTTAGACCGGCAAGCATGCGCCAGTAGGTCAATTTCCCTCTTTCCCTCTCAAAATCCTGCCCTCTGTCAAAAAGTAAAAAGATTCCTTTGGGCACCAACCATTCAGGTCCGTTTCCCTCAAAGCCATTAATTTCCACGGCAGGATTTTCCTGGGAGATTAACTGCGTTGAGAGGAAACATTCTTCCCTCTTTGGTTTTGCTCGTGCGGACCAGACTTGATTTAATTTCTTTCTCTTTTGATTAACCTATATTACCATTTGTTCCTTTTACTTTCTTTATACAAGTCATTGTTATTATTGTGATTATGTTTCGTGAATAGGGATTATTTGGTCATTTTCTTATTAAAAAGTCAGAGTACTCTATTTTGTCATTATTATCATATGTCTGCCACAACCCCTCTAAAACAGTTCTGCCTGCCGTAAGCACACTCCTGGTAGACGAAGCATAGTTTGTGCACAAGCCGACCCAAATTGAATTGCAGTTGGACCGGTCTCAACTCCCTTACTCATAACACTTGAGCCTATTACCGCAGGAAGCAGCCCAGCCCAATATAACAAAAAGGTCCACTACAGACGTTTAATAATTGTTGATAAAGGTGAATCACATTTTTCGACGGTCACATAGGATGTAAAAAAAAAAAGTTTCGACATAGTTTTTAGTGGTGGTTCTCAACAATCACTTTAACCGTCGAAAATACTTTTTTTTTTACAGTTTCTAATACTTTTTTTGACCTTTTTAACCATTGAAAATAGCAAACTTTCTTGTAGTGCATGTACCCTCAACCCTCTAAAATAAGTATATGAAGGGCTAGCAATATTGTTTTAGCAACTAGCGCCACTCGCATGTGTTTGGGAGGTAGATTATGTACTAAGTAGCGGGGAACCTCGGGCCCTTTCACCTTCATTTACTATTATCATTCCTTCAGGATGGTCCACCTGATAATTCAAAATATTGCATTTATGCTTGTGCTTGGCTCATTGGTTGCTCTTATGTGAACTTTGGTTGCTTAAGGCCTAAGTCCAATGCTTGGTCCATGTTTGAAGAAAGATTTAAGAGTCTAAAGTGACATGAGGCAAAAGCCAAGTCCAATGCTTGGGCTTGTTTAACTAAAGAGACTAAAATGGTTTAAAAATGATGCAATGTAAAATTTGAGGCCGTGCATTTGGAAAAAATATCGTATGAGATGGTATTGTGAGACCTACAACGTGTGTAATTCCATGATATACCATCTCATGCATTAAACCACTTACACGCACTTGTGTAAAAGATTGTTGTTCTCTTATAACAATCATTTTAAAGTAAATTTTGCAACCAATTGTAATTGGCATATTCAAGAAATTTTGGCTAAGAAATAGTCAGTGAAAAATTAGCCAAGACATTTCAAGAATTAGTTGAAAGGTAGACCACACAATGTTGTATCCATAAATAGAAAAGTCTAGGCATTTGGAAAAGGTCTTTAAGTGAATTTTGCAACTTAATTAATATCTTTGTCATTCCCTTTTTCTTTGCCAATTGCATCCAACAACTTCAAATCTGTTCTTATCTCTTCATTAGTTACCCCTAACTCCGAACTCTTCTCAGATCTCTAAATTCGATTTGGTGTTTTTTTTTTTAATGAACAAACCCAAGTTAATTGATGGAGCGTGAACTCGTCAGTCAATATGGTCGGATGAAGCCAACCTGCAGCCTCCTGGAAGGGTCACCGGTGTGGTGCCTGCCACCACGTCTCCGATGCCAAAGTTAGTATGCAAGGAAATCTCAGAGAAAAGTAGAGAATGCAAGGAATAATAGTTCTTTTTTAAGGTGTTTGTGTATGTACCTTGGTATTTGGCAAATGTGTGGTCTTTTTATACTCTTTCATGGCCTCTAGCCGTTGGAGTAGTTATGGAGGTCTTAATGCTCTTTCTGGTAACGTTTGGGGGTAGTGAATGGGGCATCAATGCGTTCCAACGGTCCGTACAGCTGGCCTTTCAACCGTTCTAGGCTTAATTGACTGCATTGAATAACCTGAATGCCTTCGTCAGTGACGTGCATGATCATTCTGTTACTCCCGATGGTGTCATCGTCCGTGAATAATATCGTCAGTGTGGGACGGACTCGTCAGTCTCGTCAGTTGCCCCCGGATTCTATGTTCGTCATGTTCTTGACGATTATAGAATCTGAAGGGTCTCGTGTTGCAGGTGACTCTTGGGATTCTGTTCCTCATTAAGTGTGAAGTGACGGCGCTCCATAGAACGTGGCATACGTGGCGCGTGCTGGCTGGTGGAGTTAATGTCCGAATAATGGAGACTATTGGGTTTCCCGCTGATTTTTCAGTTTCCCAAGCCTTATTTTTAAACCTCCTTTCTTCTCACTCCTCCTTTTCACTTTTTCTTAAGAACTTCTACTTCTTTCTCTGGGTATCTTCTTCTTCAACCATTCTCTGCAACTTTCCTCCCTACCGGTGCGTCGTCGGCGGCAGTTATCTTCTTTGAGGTGTGTTCCCCACTCATTCTTTTTCATATTTTGTTTGTATCTTTGGTGGTGGATCTTCTGATTTTTCCCATCTTTTCTCTCTTTGTGCTTGCTCCGACGGGTTTAGGGATTTCTAGGTTTTCTTGTATTTTTCTGTTTTACTTATGGTTGGTAGCCCTGAGGTTAGGATAGCTTGCCCCTCCATATCGTTTCTTTTTGCTCGATTAGGAGGTTCATTAGGAAATTTTCCATACCTCGAAAACTTTGTTTACGAGGGTAGTTGTCTGGCTGTGGTGTTGGCTGACCTCTTGCCGTTGCTTCGTCAGTCAATAGACTGGTTCGAGAATTTGGTGAGGGAGGGTAGGATGGCATCTGAGGTTAGATCCAGTGAGCTCGAGACTGGGTTATCGTCTAGCGGTAATCCCGTGGAGGAAGACACAGCCGTCTCCACGCCTCGAGAAGTTAGGGTTTTTTATGCCCTTGGGGAGGAGTGTGGTTTAGATGCCGACGCGCTGGGTAGGTTCAAGGACAGGTTTCAGTTCCCAGAGCGAGTTAGGGTTCGTCTGCCTAGTGAGGCAGACCGGGCCTGTCACTTCTTTCCTGGGGAGATTTGTTTTTACGAATCTGCCTTCGTCTGTGGATTGAGGTTTCCCGTCCACCCCTTCTTGATGGAACTCCTGGACCATTTAGGTGTTGCCCCCGGGCAACTTATGCCTAATTCGTGGCGGATCTTGGTCAGCTGTATGGTGATCTGGTTGGCCGCTAATGACGGGGACATGCTTAGGATAGACGAGCTTGTCTACATGTATCGTTTAAAGGCATCGAAGGAGTATGGGTATTACGAATTGGTGCCCTGGGAGAGAAGGACGAGGATCGTCAAGGGTTTACCGTCGTCCTTCAGGTACTGGAAGTCCAGATTCTTCTTTGTGTCTGGGGATGACTTTGAGACGGCCTCTGGAGGGGTTTGGGGTGATATCCCAAGGTTGCGTCGTCGGTGGGAAACCCCGACTTTAGGTGCGTCGACCTCAATCCTCGTCCTTTGAATTTTGTTGTGTTTTCTTTCATGGCTATTGACACTTTTTTTTTTTTTTTTTTTTTTATAGCTAAGAGACGACCCAAGCTCAAGAGCAGGTATAGAGAACGGGTCCAGAAGGCGATCGATTACGCACTGACGATTGAGAGCTGGGACGAGCTTGTTGACCCCAGAACGCTAGCCTTCTACTGCCTCGGTCCTGATCCCTCTGCAATCGTCCTTCGTAACATTGACATAGAAGGAAAAAAGAGTAAGTGTTAAATCCGTCAGTACTCACTTTCCTTCTTTTTTTTTTTTTTTTTTTTTTTTTTTTTTTTTTACTTAGCGTTTTTCCCTTGCAGAGATGACGACCAAATTTAACAAGGGTATGTACGCAAAGATGAGATCCAAGAAAGACGAGCCTCTGTCGAGTCTGGGAGCAAAGAGCGTACGCGTCACTGGGAAGGGAGGTCATGCTACTCCAACTCCCTCTGTTCGTCCAGTCGTTCCCGCGGGTGAGACGACGAGAACGGCTTCTCCTACAGTTTCTGTGGAGGAGATAGGTGGCACTCCTGCCTCAAAAAGGCCGCGGCTGACTGAGAAAGGGAAGGAGAAAACTGCTCTTCGTTCATCAACCCTGTGGAATGACGAGAAGATGGCCGTAGATCGAGCCCACGAGGCAGTGACATCTGCGGATTTGCAGGCTTTATCTGGCATCCCTTTCAACGAGATCGCGGCTCGTCAGGTGCACAAGCTTGTCCAGGTGCTAGGGGAGAGTTTGCATCTTTCTTCTGAGTTCTTTACTCAGGAAGCCAAGGTGGCGTCCATGACGTCTAGGATGGAGGTCTTGGAGGCAGAGAACTCGCCGCTGAAGAAAGACCTTATTGCTTCCATGGGTGAGAACAACACTCTGAAGGAGCAGGTCAAGAAGCTAAACGGTGACCTCCGGGTTGAGCGCCAGCTGACTAAGGAGAAGGACGATCAACTCCTTGGGGCCAGGGAGAGTCTCAAGACCATAGCCGCCAGATCCGTTGAAGCCTTCCAAACCACTGACGAGTATAACACTGTGCTCTTCAGTTGGTACTTTAAGGGTTTCGAGCTCCTGAGGAGGTACCTCGTGAAGCACCCTTCGGGGGTGAATATGGAGGAGCTGGACCTGGAGGAGGTGGATCAGGAAATGGCCGCAGATGAAGCCGCCCGACCTCCTGCTCCTGAGCCTGAAGCTTCTGTGGGTGCTCCTGGTGATGAGGTTCCTGTGGACGATGCCCTTGTGGACGAAGCTTTTACTGACGCAGCTCCTGTTGACACCATACCTTCTGTTGATGATGCTGCCTGTACCTGATACTTAGAATATTTTTTCTTTTTGGATACCCACTATGTTTTGGGTCGTTTTTTCTTCAACAATTAATTTATTTTAAGGACGAAGCTTTTGGCTCAGTGTTTATGGGTCTTGTAAAAACACTTTGTGAATTGCCCGTTATTTTTTGGGCTTTTTAATTTGATTTACTTCTGTGTACTTACCTATGCTTGTGTTTGCTTGGTCGTCGTTTGCAATACGCCCGTCTATGTAGGGTCCATCTCTTTACTTTGTAGGTATCGTTATTGTTAATAACATACATCCACTCCATGTGGAATCTTGTTACTTAGCTTCATTTCAACCATTTTTTATGGTCGTTAGTAACTTACATCCATTCTATGTGGAATTTTGTTACTTAGCCATTTCTGGCCTTTCGTGACTTACATCCGTTTTTAGGGATCTTAGTCATCGTCTGTAACTTACATCCGTCAAGCGGAATTTTGTTACTTAGCCATTTCTGGCTTTTAGTGATTTATACCCGTTTTTAGGGATTTTAATTATCGTCAGTAACTTACATCCGTCAAGGCGGAATCTTGTTACTTAGCCTCATTTTAACCATTTTTTATGGTCGTCAGTAACTTACATCCATTCTATGTGGAATTTTGTTACTTAGCCATTTCTGGCCTTTCGTGGCTTACACCCTTATTAGGGATATTGCCTTCGTCATTTACCTTCGGTTGCATAGACCTGCTCACAGAACAATATCAGCTGAATGGATTCTTTATTGATTTTGATAACAAGTACATTTGATTGTTACGTCTATTGATGGTACTTCTTTAAGTGTTCAATGTTCCATGGCCTCGGGAGTCTTTGTCCGTCCAGAGTTTCAAGGTGGTAGCTTCCCTGTCTGGAGTAATGAACAACCCGGTACGGCCCTTCCCATGTGGGGCCAAGTTTTCCTTGAGTTGGATTCTTGGTCGCAAGTGTTACTTCACGTAGGACGAGGTCGCCGATGTTGAGTCGTCGGAACTTCACCCTTTTATTGTAATACTCTGTCATCTTCTTCTTGTAATCCGCCATTTTGTTACAGGCTTTATCTCTGACTTCGTCCAGGCAATCAAGGTTGACTCGCAGACGATCGTCATTGTCTTCCTCGCTGAACATCTCCCGCCTGGTGCTGGTTACTCCGACCTCGACCGGGATCACTGCTTCAGTTCCGTAAGTAAGTCTAAACGGGGTCTCTCCCGTCGGGGTTCTCGCTGTTATTCTGTATGCCCACAAGACGTTGGGTAGTTCGTCTGGCCAAGAACCCTTTGCATCATCCAGTTTCGTCTTTATGATTTTGAGTAGAGTCCGATTCGTCACTTCTGTCTGTCCATTTGCTTGAGGATGGCCTGGCGATGAGAAATGGTTCTTGATGCCTAGTCCAGAACAGAAGTCCTTGAAGCCTTGGCAGTCGAACTGTCGTCCGTTGTCTGATATGATTGTCCTTGGAATCCCGAACCTGCAGACTATGTTCCTCCATACGAAGCTCCGGATCTTTGCTTCAGTGATAGTTGCCAGTGGCTCTGCCTCAACCCATTTTGTGAAGTAATCTATAGCGACGAGTAAGAATTTTACCTGGCCTTTGCCCAAGGGGAATGGGCCGACGATGTCAATTCCCCACTGTGCAAATGGCCATGGGGATGCTATCGTCGTCAGTCTTTTGGCTGGCAGTCGTTGAACATTCCCGAATCGCTGGCACTTGTCACACTTCTTGACGAACTCCATTGCGTCCACCTGCATAGTAGGCCAGAAATAACCTGTTCGCATAATTTTGCTTACCAAGGATCTAGGGCCTGCGTGATCCCCGCAGATCCCTTCATGGACCTCTCTTAGGATGTACTCAGCGTCTTCTTCGTTCACACACCTTAAGTAGGGCATGGAGACGCCCCTCTTGTACAAGGTGTCATTAAGAATTGTGAATCTGGCAGACCTCTTTTTGATCTTCCTGGCTTCATTTGAGTCTTGAGGGAGGTGCCCATCCCGAAGAAAGGATACAATGGGCGTCATCCAGCTACTTGTGTTCTGGATTGCGAAGGTTTGAACTTCTTCTATGCTGGGGCTCTTCTGTACTTCCATCATCAAGTTTGCATTTGACCCCGTTCCTTCTGACGATGCTATCTTTGATACTTCGTCTGCTGCCATATTCTGGCTTCTGGGAATCTGGACGAACTCTACCTCTTCGAATTCTTGAGTCAAGTGCTTTGTCAACCTGAGGTACTTCTGCATTCTTTCCTCCTTTGCTTCGTATTCTCCCTTGATCTGCCCGATTACTAGCTTTGAGTCGTTCTGGACTAACAGGGTCTTGGCTCCAAACACTTTTCCTAGCCTCAACCCCGTCAGAATCCCTTCGTACTCGGCTTCGTTGTTAGTCGCCGGGAATTTCAACTGAACTCCATACTTCAATACCTCTCCGTCAGGGGTGGTTATGACGACCCCTACTCCTCCCCGTTTTTGGGCCGACGAACCGTCGGTCTGTATTACCCAAGGTTTACCTTTACTGGCAGGGTTTTGTTCATCCGGAAGGGTGAACTCTGCGATAAAGTCTGCCAGAGCCTGTGCTTTAATCGCCGCCCTGGGATGGTATTCTATATCAAACTGGCTAAGTTCAATCGCCCATTGGACCATTCTCCCTGCTGCCTCGGGCTTGCTCATGGACTTCTTGATAGGTTGGTCCGTCATTACCCAGATTGGATTTGCCTGGAAATACTGCCTGAGCTTACGTGAGGCAATTATCAACGCGAACGTGATTTTTTCGATTTTTGGGTACCTGGACTCAGCCCCCTGGAAGGCTTGGCTGATATAGTAAACGGGGAGTTGTATTCGGTTTTCTTCTCGGATCAGGGCTGCACTGACGGCTGTAGACGAAACAGCTAGGTACAGATACAAGTTCTCACCTTCTTTTGACGGGCTTAGTAGAGGTGGATTGCTCAAGTAGCGTTTGAGCTCTTGGAAAGCTGCCTCACATTCGTCAGTCCAGGCAAAGGCCTGCTTCAGGGTCTTGAAGAAGGGGAGGCATTTATCCGTTGCTCTAGAGACGAATCTGTTGAGGGCGGCGATCCGTCCCGTGAGCTTTTGGACCTCTTTGACGGTCTTGGGCGACGCCATGTTGATTATGGCCTGAACCTTCTCCGGATTTGCTTCTATTCCTCTCTGGGATACCATGAATCCCAGGAACTTTCCTGAGGCTACACCAAAAACACACTTACTCGGATTCAGCTTCATTTGGTATTGTTTGAGAGTGGCGAATGTTTCCCTGAGGTCGTCCAAATGGGTAAGTTCTTCCTTGCTCTTGACGAGCATGTCATCCACGTAGACCTCCATATTCCTGCCTATCTGCCTGCTGAACATTCTGTTCACTAATCTCTGATAAGTAGCGCCTGCATTCTTTAGTCCGAAAGGCATTACCTTATAGCAATAGAGGCCTTGGCTGGTGATAAAGGCCGTTTTCTCCTCATCCTCGTCAGCCATTTTTATCTGGTTATACCCTGAGAAAGCGTCCATGAATGTCAATAGCTTGTGCCCGGCTGTGGAGTCTACCAGCTGGTCTATTCTTGGAAGGGGGAAACTATCCTTCGGGCAGGCCCTGTTCAGGTCCGTGAAGTCCACGCACATCCTCCACTTCCCATTTGCTTTCTTCACCAGAACAGTGTTGGCCAGCCAGTCTGGATAATACACTTCCCTGATGAAACCTGCAGTCAAGAGCTTCTTCACTTCGTCAGCGACTGCCTGATCTCTTTCTGGTGCGAAGACTCTTCGTCTCTGCTTGACGGGCTTCTTCTCTGGGTCTACATTCAACTTGTGTTGGATGATTTCCGGGGATATACCTGGCATGTCGTCATGGCTCCAGGCGAACACATCCAGGTTTTGCTTAAGAAACTGGACGAGCTTTGTTCTCATTTCGGGACTTAAGGTCGTCCCTATCCTGGTTGTTTTGGCTGTTTCTTCCTCGGTTAGTTGTACTGTTTCTAAAGCCTCTACCTTTTCTTCCTCCTTCTCTTCAATTATCCAGGTGTGGTTTTCCTTTGCGGCCAACACAGCCTGGTAGCATTCCCGAGCTAAGACTTGGTCTCCCTTAACTTCACCAACCCCGTTCTCTACGGGGAACTTCACCTTCAAGCAGTAGGTAGATGTGGATGCCTTCCACTTATTGAGGGCAGGTCTCCCAATGATGACGTTGTATGAGGAGGGGCAATCTACTACCAAGAAATCCAGCTGACGGGTCAGTTGCTTCGGGTATGTCCCCACTGTCACTGTCAACGTGACTATGCCCTTGGGGTAGACCCTGTCACCACTGAAACTGACGAGGGGGGAATCGAAAGGACGTAGCCTTCTGGGGTCTAGCTTCAATTGTTGAAATGCAGGGAAGTAAATGATGTCAGCAGAACTTCCATTGTCCACGAGGACCCTTTTGGTGTTAAACCCTTCTATGGTAAGCATTATGAGCAGGGGGTCATTGTGAGGCTGCTTCACTCCCCTTGCGTCGTTTTCATTGAAAGTCATGTCTTGATAGGTTCGTCTCTGCTTCAACGGGGGAATCGTGTGGACGCTGTTCACCTGACGTTGGTATGCTTTTTGAAGGGATCTGAACGAACCTCCGGTGACGGGTCCCCCTGTGATCGTCTGTATCTCCCCGACCACATTTTGAGGAGGTTGTGACTGACGGTCATTCCCTCTTGACGAAGCTTCAGGCTGGCCTTTGTTCCCTTCCCGAGATTTACTATACTCACCCTTCTTTACAAATTTTTGCAACTTCCCCTTTCGTATCAACTCCTCTACCTGCTCTTTGAGGTCTCGACAGTCCTCGGTGTAATGGCCATGATCTTTGTGGAACCGGCAGTACTTGTTCTTATCACGGACATTAGGAGACGAATGTAAGGGCCGTGGCCACTTCAGGTAATGATCGTCCTTAATCTGCGTTAGGATTTTATCAACAGGCATAACAAGAGGAGTGAATTTTACCGTTCGAGGATTCTTATCATCTTTTCCTCTGGTTCCGTCACTGATTCGGCGATCTGGACGCTCGCGTTTTTGCCCCCTACGGTCGTCTTCCTTTCTACCCTTGTCTCCTGGCCTCTCAACGTCCCTGATGGCGGCCAGCGCATCTTCCGCGTTCATGTACTTCTGTGCTTTGAGGAGCATTTCAGCCATTGTTTTCGGGGGATTTTTTGCAAGTGACGAGACGAGCTCTCTGGTTCTCAGCCCCGCCTTGAAGGTCGTTAGCTGTACCTTGTCATCAGCCTCGTCTACTTCCAGTGTCTCCCGAGTGAACCGTTTCACATATGACCTCAAAGTTTCCTTCTCTCCCTGAATGATGGTGAGTAAGTGATCCGCGGTTCTCTTTGGTCGTTGTCCTCCAATGAAGTGACGCAGGAAGGCATTGCTTAATTGGTCGAAGGTATCGATGGACGATGTGGGCAGTTTTGTGAACCATTCTCGTGCGGCTCCCTTGAAAGTGGTTGGGAAGGAACGACACAAGATCTCGTCTGGGGGCTGCTGGAGTCCCAGGGTCGTCTTAAATGTGTTAAGATGATCCTGGGGATCTTTTAACCCGTCGAACGGCTCGAGTTGGGGCAGCCGAAATTTTGACGGCACTGGACAGTCGAGGACGGCCACAGTGAATGGCGAATCTGTTGCCCTGACCAGTCGGTCCACACTTCGTTCAGTTTTTTCTTTGATGGCGTTCCTAAGCTCGTCCATCTCCTTCCTCATCTCCTGGAGTAGATCTGAGTTCTGCTCGGTTGGAGTGGTAGGCTTTCGATGGTCGATTCTTCTATGGCTATCCCCTTCGTCATCCCGATTTCCCTTGGACCTATTCTCTTCCTGCTGAAGTCTCTGCTTCATTTCTTCATTTTGTTTGGACAACTCTTCGACGGTAGCTGCAAGGGCCTGAATTTGCTGCGACAAGGCTGCGGATTCTTGATTGGACTCCATCTGAAATAGGTATTTGAGAGGAAACTACCTTTTCGCGACTGAATGCGAAAAAATGCGTTTCCCACAGACGGCGCCAAACTGATGGAGCGTGAACTCGTCAGTCAATATGGTCGGATGAAGCCAACCTGCAGCCTCCTGGAAGGGTCACCGGTGTGGTGCCTGCCACCACGTCTCCGATGCCAAAGTTAGTATGCAAGGAAATCTCAGAGAAAAGTAGAGAATGCAAGGAATAATAGTTCTTTTTTAAGGTGTTTGTGTATGTACCTTGGTATTTGGCAAATGTGTGGTCTTTTTATACTCTTTCATGGCCTCTAGCCGTTGGAGTAGTTATGGAGGTCTTAATGCTCTTTCTGGTAACGTTTGGGGGTAGTGAATGGGGCATCAATGCGTTCCAACGGTCCGTACAGCTGGCCTTTCAACCGTTCTAGGCTTAATTGACTGCATTGAATAACCTGAATGCCTTCGTCAGTGACGTGCATGATCATTCTGTTACTCCCGATGGTGTCATCGTCCGTGAATAATATCGTCAGTGTGGGACGGACTCGTCAGTCTCGTCATTAATCATCCCCCCTCTGTAGGGGGTTTGTTCCTAGACTAATGGTCATCCTATAAGAAGCATTATAAAAATAGGAATTAACTAAGAATGTTAGCTTAATTGATGAAATTTTCTGCCAACTTACGGCCAACTTCAAATTTTAGCTTTATTATATTGTTGTCGTCCTAAATGTTAATTTGTCCACAAGTTGTATATTCGTCCTAATATGGCAATGTCAGAACTCCCCCCATTAATAATTATGGATATTTTCTCCAGACTTCCCATCACGACCATCCTTCAATGTAAGTGTGTTTGTAAGACCTGGTTCAATATAATCTCTGACCGTATTTCACTAAGTTGCACCATGCAAGAGCACCTGTCAGCCTTATTTTACGGGCCTCTGGTAACTTTTTTAGCAGATGGTATGTGCTTGCACTTGAAGGCTGGGACAAACATGATTCTTTTGTTCCACTAAAGCAGCTGCCACGAGAGATTAGCCATCTGGGTGAAGCACTGCAATTTGAAACCTGGTGCAATGGCTTGCTATGCATCAGCGCATATTGTCCCAAAAATTCAGTTACTAATTACGTGCTAAATGTCATTACAGGAGAGCACATGAGCCTTCCAAAACCAGAACCCAAAAGTGATGGTTTCAAAAGAACAATACGTGGGTTTGGTTTCAGCCAAGCCACTAAGCGATACAAGGTGATTCAAGAAATTTATGAAGATAGGAGGCCTTTGGCGACGCACCAACATCATCATACATCTCATTCTCAGCTTGAGGTATACACACTTGGTACAGAGAATTGGAGAAATATTGGAGATCTCCCATCTCCATTTGCTAAACCAGATTATCAAAAAAATTCTTGTGCATTCCTGAATGGTGCTCTGCACCGGTTGGTTCAGCCTTATAACAACTCCACATTTATATGTCATTTTGACATTAAGAATGAGCAACTTAAAAGATTCCCTGGACCCCCAGTTCAAGAGTTTTCACAAGTCGAGAAAATGAATTTGGGAGTATCAGGAGGTTTCCTCTACTTAAGTGAGAACCTTCTGACTTCTTGTTCTGTTGAAATTTGGGTTATGAAGGATTATGGCATCAAGAAATCTTGGACTAAAGAGTTTGTTATCCCTGATACGCAATGGTATTTTGCACCCGTACAGATTTTGAACTATGGTCTAAAAACAAAAATGGAAGCAATCGAGGGTTCTAAATTAGTATATGTTTTGCATGATTTCAGTCTTTATGCCTACAATGCTAGAGGATATAATGAGCACCAACTTGGGGTTCTTGCTATTTCAACGTCCTACAGTATGTATCCTTTCGTACCCAGCCTTCTTTCGCTCAAGGAAGCTGTGATTGGGGAAAGTTCACAGGTACTTTCTGCCTAATCGGAATAATATATAATCTAATTACTTTTTTTTTTTTCCTATTATTAATTGTTCAACCTCTTTAATTAGTTAATCACCACATGATTAAAAGAAAAATACATTCTTAGTTAATTAGGCTGTATGTATAATGTATATGGTAAGTGACAACAGCCCGTGTTCATCAAATTGACATATATATAGTTTCTTTTCTACCAGGAGCTCATCAAGACCATCCAATCTCTTGCAGACGAAAATCAGTCGAGTGGATTATATTCCTCCATAATTTCAATGACAAATAAAATAGAATCAGCGTTCATCAGGCTGGCTAGTCTAGGTGCTAAGCCTGGAGTAAAACTGAAGCCTAATCCTTGATTCAAAGCAAGTTACGTACGTAAGTCATTTAAAACAAAGATTTTTCATTGGTGCTGATCGAGTGGTCCATCCTTGTTTTCATGTGATCAACTATGCACAGAATCAAACTCATGCTCCGATCCATTACTACAGCCACCCAGCACAATATGTGATATATGGCAACCTCAAGACGAGACAAGAGATCAAGGGCAACACCGTATCATTAATGAAGAGACTACGTACGTACTTTGTGTTAGAGTTAGTGCAGAATTGATGAAGACGAAGAGTGTGGAGCTTTGTTTGAACACTGAGAAGAAGGAAGATCAATGTTTGAAATCTGAGAAAGAAGAAGTCTAACGGCTACTTTCTCCAACGGTAACTTAACTCTTGGATCAAAACGGTGCCGTGTGACTTAATGAATGAATAGCAGAAAACGGGTTTAGTGAAACGGTGACGTTTTCAGTTAATACAAACGATGCCGTTTTGATATGTCTTCCTCAGAGCTCCAGCTTCAAGAATCACTTTGTTCTTCCAAGAGCTCAAGGGAGTTCAGATGTAAAGAGAGAGAGTAACAGTTTTTAATCATAACAGTCTTCACTTGAATTCAGGAGGTTGTTATTGGGTTGTTACAATACAGTTAGGATTGAGTTTCTAGAATGTTCTAGACTTTATGTATTCTCAGGCTCTATAAATAAGAGCTCTATTTTATGTATTGCTCTTTGAGCTTGTATAATAAAATTTCCTCATTTCAAAAATTCTCTCTCTCTCTCTCACTCACTCATTTCTGTTATAGATTCTCTCTGCCATTGTTAACCACCTTCAAGCTCCAAATCTTTCATGGTATCAGAACCATAGATCCATGGCTTCAACTACACCTCCAGAATCTTCTCAATCCACTCCAATTCCATCATCTTCCACTCACACAACTCCATCTCCATCTCCATTACTGTTACTCTCCAATATGTCAAACCTAATGTCCATCAAGTTCGATTACACTAACTACATACCATGGAAACACCAGCTGATCACAATACTGGAAGCATACTCGTTGATTGAACACATTGATGGTACAACTCTAAAACCATCTCCCTTTGTGCTTGATGCTACAGGAAATCCAACTTCAATTATGAATCCTGATTTTCAAGCTTGGAATATCAAAGATAAGGTCTTGCTCTCTTTGATCAATTCTACTCTCACTCCTCAAGTTTTCTCACTTGTTGTTGGTATCACAAGCTCAAGGGAGGTCTGGAACACTCTTGAACAGAGGTTCACCTCCACATCAAGAGCTAACATACTGAATCTCAAACTTGAGCTTCAAAGTCTCAAGAAAGGAAGTGATTCTGTAAATAGCTTTTTGCAGAAGATTAAAGTTGCTCGTGACAAACTTGTTGCAGTTGGAGTGATTGTTGATAATGAAGAATTGATTTGCATTGTTCTTAGAGGACTTCCTAGGGAATTTGCTCACTTTTGTTCTGCAATTCGCACTAGGAGTGATCCAATCACTTATGAACAACTAGTTATTATGTTGCAAAGTGAAGAACAAGCAATTATGGAGCACTCAGATTCAATTCCTCTCTTTGGCTATGTTTGCCTCTAATAGCAAACCGAATAGCAATTCTCAGAATCCATCTTAGAATCATGGTTCTGGAAGAGGAAAGGGTAGAAATAACTCCAATAGAGGAAGAGGTGGAGGTAGATTCTAAAGGAGGTCAGTAGTTCATATCTCAGACACCTCAATGTTTTTCTCCTCAGAACTATCAAAATCCAACCTATCAGAATCAGACACCTTCTCATGTTCTCAAGGCTGATCGTCCAACATGCCAGATCTGTGGAAAATTTGGACATCTTGCTTTAGATTGTTACCATAGAATGAATTTTGCTTATCAAGGAAAGAATCCCCCAACTAAACTTGCTGCCAGTGCTACAAATGCAGCTATCACCAATAATCAGGATCCTTGGCTTGCTGACTCTGGCACATCAAATCATCTTACTACCAATCTTAACAACCTTGCAACTCAATCTCAATACAAAGGACCTGAACAAGTCACTGGGGGCAATGGTCAGACTCTACCAATCAATCACATAGGTAATACTTCCCTTCACACTAAATATCACAACTTCATACTTAAAGATGTCTTACATGTGCCTAGAATAGCTATGAATCTTCTTTCTGTTCATAAGTTCTATCTTCACAATAATTGCTCTTGTCACTTTGATGCAAATGAACTTAAAATTCAGGATATACCTACGGGGAGACTCCTCTACAGGGGTTTGAGTGAAAATGGAGTTTATCCAATTTACTCAAAGAACTTCCTCAACTGTCTTCCAATCTACTTCAATACCACAATCTTCTCAGTCAGCTCCACTCTCTTATTTTCCTCCTGCTTTACATGTAAATAGGGTTAATAAGTGGCTACTGTGGCATCATAGTCTAGGGCACCCCAGTAATAAAGTGCTTACCACAGCACTATCTTCTGTTGATGCATCTTGTATTTTACCTATTAGTGATTTTGTTACTCATTGCAAGCATTTTCTCAATGGCAAAATGCATCAATTGACTTTTCATAAATCTGATTTTAAAGCTTCTAAACCACTTGAATTGATTCACTCTGATGTTTGGGGTCCAACACCCACTACCTCTATCAATGATTTTCAGTATTATGTTCTATTTGTTGATGATTACTCCAAATTTACCTATATTTTTCTTTTGAAGTTCAAGTCTGATGTTTTTGAAGTTTTTAAGTACTTTAAAGCTACAGTATAAAATCAACTTGACTCCAAAATAAAAATTTTGAGAACAGATAGAAGTGGTGAATTTACTTTTAATGTATTTAAAAGATTTTGTTCTTCCAATGGTATTATACAACATCTTACCTGTCCTCATACTCCTCAGCAAAATGGGGTAGTTGAGAGGAAACACAGACACTTAGTTGAGTGTGCCCTAACTATGTTATCACACTCTCAACTACCATCCTCATATTGGTCCTATGCCATTTCCACAGCAGTTCACATTATTTACAGACTTCCTACCCCCAATCTTAAGAATCAGACTCCTTCGGAGTTGTTGTTTCTCACCAAACCTGACATTTCCCATCTAAAAACCTTTGGCTGCATCTGCTTCCCTTTACTTAGACCATACAATTCTCACAAACTTCAACATCATACAACTTCTTGCATCTTTCTTGGATATCCTGCTTATACCAAAGGTTACATATGTTTGAATCCTATTACCTCTCGAATATACATATCCAGACATGTTTTATTCAATGAACATGAATTTCTTCCTTCACTGTCTTTACCCACTGGTTTCACTACACCTTCTATGTCTACCCAGTCCTCTACCTCTTCTTTCCTTTTTCCTGTGTCAGGCACCAATGTACCTACCTCTTCTCATCAGTCTCTATCTCACTCTTCCACCCCACCTCAACCTAGCTTTTCACCTACTCCTAACCTTTCTACCACTGCTCCTATCACTAATGACCTTGTACCTATCCCTACTGACCCTATGCTATGAAGCACGGGTGCGTTTCGGGACTCGGGTGCGGGTGCGGGACTCAACAATTTTTGAAAAAGTAGGGTGCGGGTACGGCGGGATTCGGCGATTAAAAAATTATTAAAAATATTCTTATTTATATTTTCTATATATTTTTACTATTAAAATATTCTTAAAAAAACACATTGCTATGCCTTGATTCACAAAACAAAGAAAGAAAAAGGCAAGAAACACATTACTATGCCTCTGAGGTTAGAATTTCGGCTGTTCCAGCGAGTTTCAAGGCCGATATCGGCCTGTTTTGGCCGTTTCCGGCATGTTTCGGCCATATCGGCAGTATCGGTCACCGGCCGATACGACCCGATATGGCCGATATGACCTGATATGGTCGATATGTCCCGATTCTGGCCGAATCGAAGCCAATCAGGCCCGATTCTGGCCGAATCGAAGCCGATCCGGCCCGAATCGAGCCGCGTCGGCGCGAATCCGAGAAAAAAAAAAAAAAAAAAAAAAACTCAAACGCGGCACCGACGCGCGGTCAACCGTGTCGGACTTGGGTGCGGCACCCTCCCAGCTGCGTCCGTGCTTTCTAGACCCTATGCCTCTCACTAATACCCATGTGTCTGTCTCTAATGCCTCTGTACCTAACCCTGCTCAGTCCCTATCCACTCCTACCCCTATTCCTACAGTCTTCCCTTTTGTTCCACAGGTGGCTTCTTTGTTTCAGGTTCCTTCTAATACCAATACACATCCTATGGTTACAAGGTCTAAAGTTGGTATTTTTAAGCCTAAAGCACTTGCTGCTAAGGCTAGTTTTGATGAGCCTTAGTCAGTGGTCAGGCCTGCACAGCCCTCCAAGTCTTCTTCTAATGGCTCAAAACCTGATTACACCTTGACTGAACCTCCCTCTTACAAGGTTGCAGTCTAATATCCTCAGTGGTGTGCTACAATGGCTGAGGAATTTGCTGCCTTGCAAAGACAAGGAACTTGGTCTTTAGTTCCTCCTCCTTCTCAGAATGTAGTTGGCTACAAGTGGGTGTTCAAGCTTAAACTTAACAGTGATGGCATTATCAATAGGTATAAGGCTAGATTAGTTGCCAAGGGCTTTCATCAACAATATGGTGTGGATTTTGAGGAGACCTTTAGCCCTATTGTTAAACCTCCCACAGTTAGGATCATCCTTTCTCTTGCTGTTCAGTTTGACTGGCGTTTGAGACAGTTGGATGTTAGGAATGCTTTTCTTCATGGTTTCTTAAGGGAAGAGGTTTATATGGTGCAGCCTCCAGGGTATGTTGATCCTTCTTGTCCTAAACAGGCACCTAGGGCCTGGTTTGAAAGGTTTTCCACTCAGCTTTTGCACATGGGGTTTCATGCTTCTCTTGCTAATTCTTCCTTATTCATTCTTCATCATGGCAAACTTGTTGTTTATCTCTTGGTCTATGTAGATGACATAGTGATCTCTGGGAACAATCCTAAGTTCTTGGATTCTTTGATTGCTCAGTTAAGTAAGGCTTTTGAGCTCAAGGATTTAGGTCCTCTTCACTACTTCCTTCGACTTCAAATAACCAGATCATCTAAGGGGTTGTTTCTTACTCAGACTAAATATGCTCAAGATTTGCTTCTCAAGCTTCAAATGCATTCTTCCAAACCTGTCAGATCTCCTTGTGCTCCTCATCTCAGATTGGTTCCCAATGAGGGCTCTTTTCTTTCTAATCCCCATGAATATCGAAGCTTAGTTGGCTCTCTCCATTATTTGACTTTCACCAGACCAGATTTAAGTTTTGCTGTGCACCAAGTTTGTCAATTTATGTCTTTCCCCATAGACATTCATCTTACTGCTACTAAGCGCATCCTTAGATACGTTAATGGCACTCTCAATTTTGGTATTCTTCTCCAACCTGGTCCTATCTCTCTTTCTGCCTTTTCAGACTCAGATTGGGCAGGTGATCCTTTTGATAGGTGCTCTACTACTGGCTTTATTGCCTACCTTGGGTACAACCTTATTACCTGGAGTGCTAAGAAGCAAGACACTGTTTCCAGATCCTCCATAGAATCTGAGTACTGTGCCTTAGCTTCTACTGCTGCGAAGCTGTGTTGGCTTCATCAGGTCTTAAAAGACCTTGGCATGTTCCTTTCTTCTGCTCCCAAACTTTGGTGTGATAACATCTCTGCCTTGGCCATTGCTTCTAATCCTGTTTTCCACGCACGCACCAAACATTTGGAGGTAGATTATCATTTTGTTCGTGAAAAAGTTTTGCATAGGGATCTTCAAGTTAAGTATATTGCTACTGGGGATCAACTCACTGACATTTTCACTAAGAGCCTATCTAGCTCTCAGTTTGTCTTTCTTAGGTCCAAAATCATGGTGTCTATTGTCTATCTACCTCTTTCTACAACTTGTTACTATATAAAAATTATTTTATAGGTTTATTAAATATATATATATATATATATATATATATATATAATTTTAGCCAATTTCAGGCTCAATTCAATATCCTCCATCATTGCACCACTCCCAGGCTGTGTCAAAGCTAATGTCGATATGTTGTCACCGCTGAAGCCTTTGATCAATCAATTTTCAAAGCCTCAAGAGAGGAATCAATGAACCGATTCGAAGCCACAAGTTCACGGTCTAAAGAAGACCCATTTGTTAGGTCTATTATATAAAGGACCAACAAAGCCATATCTAATTTGCGTAGCAAAGATGGAATCACCGTCGTTGTTCAAGTCATTCCATTCCTAAAGTCCCATTTGCATTTGTCAAAATTTACGGCTCCATATTGGTCATGAGATTTAAGGGAATAACAATCTACCCTAAACTGGAAGGGAAAAAAATTTTCCCTATTGATATCTGTTTGACCAAACTTCATTAAATTAATGTTAAAAATATTGTGTACTAACTTGTCTTTGCTTAATGACAAGTTTCCAAAATTATTCTCTCTTTCAAAAATAAAATTCATTGTTTTGCATTAATTAAAGAGTACTTTGAAATATTCATAACTAGTCGCTAACCCGTGCAATGCATAAGATAGTTAAACAAAATTTATACACATTCACTTTTATTGGTACAATCATTTGAAAACAATTCTAACTAATACCCAAATGTAAGAGACACATTGACTTACTATTTAAAGTTAGCCTTTTGAAAAATATGATTGGCTATACAAATCTCATTTGTTGTCATGCAATGGATTTATAGACTATTAATCCCAAAAATATGGGCTTATGTTGTCATTAGAATTTACACTTATTGTGCAACTGAGCCTTAATTTCTCATCAACGGTTAGAAATATAAACTGCAAATATATAAATAAAGACCATGACTTGAGGAGAACACATTAAACTTCAAATTAGAGTAGTAATATTACTTTCTCAATCTTTGCTCAGTTGTAATAATAATATAGAGGAAATTCAAAACATGGAAAGAAAATAAAAATTACAACAATTAATTCCATTATCTTTCATGCTATACTTTGTAATTGTACGGAATTAAGTCAACTCAATTTAAGTAGTTGTAATAAAATTGGCTTTTACTATTCTCTATTCTATAGAGATATGAACATATTGGATTTCTCAAACAATTACCGGTATTGCAATAAAATGATTTATTATTGAAAATAAGAAACAATTAATTTCATCCCTTAAAGATTTACCTCTTGTACTTGGTAATTTCCATTCAAACTTTAAAATAGATTATTTACCTTACCTAGATGTTTTCCTTGTGGTGAGGACAAATAAAATGAGACAGGTGCTTCATGACCTTCAAATCAAAAAAGCTTTCATCTAGTCAAATACAAAACTCGTCAAAAGGAGTAAGAGAGAAAGAAATTACTCAATGAAAAACCATGTGAATGAAGAAAAGATTTTTGAACTTCCAAAGATCCACACAAATTTCAGCCATAGGTGCAAAATGCCAAGTTAAGAAATATAAATATTGATCTACAGGTGCAATTTTTAAATAGAAAATAGCAATTTCATGAACAAAAACCCTAGCAAGCAAATAGAAAAACTATAACCTTAATTTGATTTCTCATTTATCAATGATGGTGACTGGAGAATAAGTTGATTTAGTCCATAAGAGTGGCCCTGACTAATTGCCGATGACAAGTGCCAAAGATAGTAAGTAAATCAAATCAAAAAAGGAGAGAGTATAAATTATTTCACGAAATCAAAGATCTCTTTACATCCCATAAAATTTAAAATAAAAAAGAAAATCTCTCTATAGCTTAAGAAACACAATATACTAAAATTAAAGAGAGAAAATTTTCGGAGGAAAAAATATTATAGATAATTTAAAAGAATTTTGGTTTAATTCCTGAACACCGCAACTCCATAAAATTCATACTAATAATAATATTTTATGATTGCACTGTTAGAATTTTGGTTTAATTCTTGAACACTGACTTGGAAATTGATTATATGAGTATTCAATGGTGAACAAAGTACTATGTATTAATTAATATATAAACAAAACTAACCTTACAAAAGCTGAACTTTATAAGCTAAAATCTATACCGTGCGTTGTAGATCTTGAATGCTATACCGTGCGTTTAGGGCTTCATACGTCTGGAGAGAGAGAGTTTGCAGAAACCGTGACTTTATATTTCTTAACTTGAGAGAGGGGTAAGGTTGCTAGGGTTTTGAGGAGTTATAATGTTTTTGTTTTTATTTTTTATTTTTTAAATATTGTGCTGACGTGAAAAATTATGGTGCCAGCAGAGGCTTAGGTTATATATATATATATATATATATATATATATATATAGATGACTTCTACTTTTTTCTTTTTTCTTTTCTTTTTTTGGCGAAGATACACTTTTGATCCCTACATTTTAGGTCAATTCTTATTTTGGTCCCTAAATTAATTTTGCTCCTACCTCAGTTCCTAAAATTAGAAAATCGTTTCTGTTTTGGTTCCTGCTGTCAACCCACTAGCAAAAAAATCCTACGTGACAAATAGAGTATCTTGCTTGCTGACATGACAATGACATGAACATTAAAATATGTCCACAATTCGATTTCACATGGACTGAGGCCAGAGCAGAGAGTAGAGTAGAGGAGAAGTGAGAGAGCAAAAAGAAAAAAAACAAGAGAGAGAACAGCCACATAAAAGGAAGTCATGAGTGAAATAGCGAGAAACAGAGAGCTTTGAAGGGAGGAAGAGGCTGAGCTCTCCAGGAGCAAGAAGAAGGTCAAAGAAGGACATCATGCGGATTTTAAAGTTGGTTTAAGTGAGAATGGACATTCTCAGGGAGACCAGAGCTCGTGGGGGGCTGGAAAAAAAACTTTCAAAGACAAGTTGATGGGTGAGATTCCAGGAGCCTATGATGTGCATGAAATATATACAATAAAGTACTCACATATCAACATATTTGGCCTTACTTTTATGTTATTTTGTGACTGATTATATAATATATTTGTGTTGCAGGTAACAAGGGCTTTACATGCAAAGTGGGGCTAGGCCAATTGAATCAAGCCAATTTACATCCAGCCAGGCATGAATATTAAATTTAAGTCCAATTGGAGTAAGGAATCAAAGGAAATTTGCACCAAATCCAAGTCCAATTCGGATTAGGATTTCAGCCTGCACATCAGTTAGTATTTTTGGCATAACTTTCGGCTCAGATGTCCAATTGAGATGATTCAAGTTGGGCTGGAAAGTTAACTTAAAGGGCTACAACTTTGTAGTTTACCAGGAGCCCTAATTCTGACGTTAAGTGGGCCTAAATAGTCGGTTAAGTAAAGCCTAAAAGTCTGGGATTTTCTCCAAACGGGAATTCAACTTGTAATAGGATTCATTGACCTATTTAAAGGCTTTTTAGGGCAAAATTCAGGGAGGCTAGTACTAGGGCTGAGATGCAAAACAGAAAATTGGAGCAAGAGGCAGTGTCGCATGTGGCTTCTCTGTAGCTTTTCTCCATGATAGCATTGTGACTATTTCTTTCTTTATTTTATTTGTCTAGTTTAATGTTTAGTATTTTATTCTTTTGTTTTATTTCAATTACCATGAGTAGCTAAATTTATAATTAGGGTTGAGGATGAAACCTTGTTAAGGATTATCAGTAATATTTATGTGATTTGATTTTTCCCACAATAGTTGTTCTTTAATGATTTAAATTGTTCTTGCTTCATATCAATTGACTAAGATGGGATTCTAGATATGAGTTCAATCATGTTTTTCTCATGATTTAGGATTTGTCTTAATTAATTGAATGCTTGGTTTATTAATTTTTTATTATAAAATTGGATATTGTTTGTGATTTGTCTGTCAATGGATACAAGTTATGATTTGATTTTTAGAATTGGATATATCTTGTGATTTGGTTGGCTACGGATACAATTGATGATTTGATTTTATACTTAAGAAGCGAAGAAGAACATGCTTTTGATTTTTAAAATAAGGATTTTAATGAGGATATTTTCCATGATAGCAAGATTGATTTCTAGATTATCATGTAGTGAGTTAGGAAAAATTAATGATCATAAATATATGCTGATATGACTTACAAGGCGGATTCCAAAACCTTAATTCCTTTCACTTGATTGTTTACATCTTTTTATTGCTTTATATCTTTTGCTTAGTTTAACTTTTTGCTTAATTTTATTATTTGCTTAGTTTATTTAATTTCAAAACAACCAATTTTTATTAAACTAGATTATGATTAATTTGGTTAAGATTTGATTTAATTTTCCTACGTTCATTCAAGTCCCTGTGGGTTCGACCTTGTTCTTGTCAAACTATACTTCGGTACGGTTCGTACACTTGCGAGTACTTTAAAATTTCACAACAAGTTTTTCAAAGAAGGACATCATGCGGATTTTAAAGTTGGTTTAAGTGAGAATGGACATTCTCAGGGAGACCAGAGCTCGTGGGGGGCTGGAAAAAAAACTTTCAAAGACAAGTTGATGGGTGAGATTCCAGGAGCCTATGCTAAGGCTTTTGATATCTCGGATCTATTGGACTTGGAGGCGGATTCTGACGAGGAGGTGGAAGAACTTCGAGAGGGGTTAGCAGCAGTTAAGCTTACGAGAGAAACTAAGCTCCGAATTAGGAAACCGTGGTCCAATGCACTGATTATTAAACTCTATGGCAGAGCGATAGGTCTTAGTTTTCTTCAGAGCAAACTAATTTCATTGTGGAAATCGTCTGGGACATTGGTCTGTGTGGACCTTGGAAAAGATTTTTATTCAGTTCGCTTCTCTTTGAAAGAAGACATGGATGCAGTGCTTAAAAATGGGCCGTGGTTCATTGGGGGGCACTTTTTATCCATTAGGCCATGGGAGCCGTTTTTCAAGCCGGATAGTGCATGTGTTTCGTCTATAGCGGTCTGGGTTCGGTTGCATCAACTTCCTATGGAGTTATATGAGTTGGAAGTCCTCAAACAAATTGGTGAAGCTATAGGGAAAGTGCTTCGGATTGATTCACTTACTGCCATGGAGGCTAGAGGAAGATATGCAAGACTTTGTATTCAGCTAGATGTCACCAAGCCGCTTATTGATACCGTGCTCATAGGCAAGTTCGAACAGCCCGTGGTTTATGAAGGGATTCACAGGCTGTGTTTCTCATGTGGGAGATTGGGGCATAGAAAGGAATCTTGTCCTCTCACCATTAAAAAGCCAGAGCAACCGGTGGAGGGTGGTCCGATGAGTGCTGGAGAAGGTAGGACGTTGTACCAAGGAGAGGTGCCGCATGGTTTGCATGATTCGTCCTGCACTGACACAGGTAGTGGAACGATGAAGGACAAGGGCGCTGGCATGGAGGAGGACAGGTACGGTCCTTGGATGCTTGTGACACGTAGGAAGCCTGCACAGAAGAAGACAAATCTTGCCGTTACGTCTGGGGATCATCCATTACACGGGCTGGGCCAAACTAGTCATGGGTTTAGGAATGATCAAAAGGAGGATATAAGGGATTGGGCTTTTATTAATAAGGGAGCTGAGTATGTTGGGCCTTTAAGGGTGGGCCGTGAACCAAGTGTTGGTGTAAAATTGCCGGATAAGCAAATGGAGTTTCGTTTCAGCCCTTCAGTCAAGGGAAAAAGAGATTTAGCCAGGAGTAAAGCAACTAAGTGGTTGTCTAAAGGAGATTTAGGGGGAGTGGGTAAACACCTACCAAACACAACGGCGATTTGGGACCCTCATGGTAGAACCGGAGATGGTGAGCGCTCTAGTGAATCATTCCAATTCTCAGCAGGTGGGCAGGTTGAGATGGACAAGCAAGATCAACGGCAGGAGTGTGTTTCCGGAGGTGGGTCTGGTGGAGATCAGAATGAAGCAATCGGCTGTGAGGCAATGGATCAGAGCGAAGCTACTGTGCGAGACGGTGTTCAGTACAAGATCGACCTCTCTGTCACTCACCAATCGAAGGCATCAAATGATCAAGATCAACCAAGCCGTGGCGAAGGAGATGATATTGGGAATGAGGGAACTTCTGTTGGGTCTGTGTCCAGGGAAGGGAAGGATAAAGAAGTGGTTGGCACTGATGGGATGGAGATGGAAGAGGGAAGTAGTGATTTTGCCTCCTCCGTTTGATTGTACCTCTCCTTTTTGTCTGTATCAATAATATGAATATTATAGTGTGGAACTGTAGGGGCGCTCTGAAGCCCAATTTTCAGTATCATGTCAGGGAGCTAGCTAGGAGTCATAATCCGGCCATTTTGGTTGTTATGGAAACACGGGTTGGGGGAGATAAAGCAAGAGAGATTACTGATTGTCTCCCTTTTGATGGTGCTATTTTAGCAGACACGGTGGGTTTTGCGGGTGGCATTTGGCTGTTGTGGAACTCAGATAGAGTGGAGGTGGTGCATCTCGCGAGCACAGAGCAAGAAATTCATGTCGAAGTTAAGGTATTACCTCTAACCTTTCTTGGATTTTTACTGCTGTGTATGCTAGTCCTAGAATTGTGGAGAGACAAGTTTTGTGGGAAAACCTCTCTAAAGTCGCTGATCTCCATGGTAAACCTTGGATTATTGCGGGTGATTTTAATGAGCCCCTTGCTGGGGATGATAAGTTTGGGGGTAGGCCGGTTAGCATTAATAGATCTCTGATGTTTAAGGACTGCCTTGATAAATGTAACATGGTGGATATGGGTTTCAGTGGGCCTAGATATACTTGGACGAATAGAAGGGAGCTCCATAGCCTTATACAAGAGAGAATCGATAGATTTTTTATGAATCCTAGCTGGTGTCTGCTCTATCCTGATGCTAAAGTGTCGCACTTAACTAGGTGTCACTCCGATCATTGTCCCATGTTGATGGAAACCAATCCCAAGAGGCAGCTGCTTCTTACAAGGCCTTTCAAATTCCAATCCTTTTGGCTATCTGACCCTTCCTTTCCGAGTGTGGTTAATCAGGCGTGGCATCACCCGAGGAAGCTTATGGATGCAATTGAAGCCTTCTCCAATCAGGCCAGGTTATGGAATAAAAACCAGTTTGGTAATATCTTCCAAAAAAAGAAAAGAGTTTTGGCCCGGCTTGATGGGGTGCAAAGGGCTTTGGCCAACCAACCTTCTTCCTCCCTAGTAGCCTTGGAGAACCAGCTTATTAAGGAGCTAGATGTTGTGTTAGAGCAAGAGAAGGATCTTTGGGCTCTTAAATCTAGAATTAATTGGATGATTTTGGGAGATAGGAACACTTCCTTCTATCACGTTTCAGCGCTGGCTCGCAGGAAACAGAATTTTATCACTGCTATTAAGAATGAGGCGGGAGAGTGGTTGACTGAGGAAAGAGAGGTTGCAAATCACTTCAGGGAAGGTTTTTTAAAAATCTACACTACAGCTCAGGAGGCAGCAAACCGGGATTTTAATTATAATCTGCAGTGGCAACCAAAGCTCTCAAGTGAAGAAAAAAATAGTATTAGCCACATGGTGACGGAGGAGGAAATTAAAACTGCCCTTTGGTCTTTAAAAGCTTTTAAAGCCCCCGGTCCTGATGGGCTGCATGCTGGGTTCTTTCAAAGATTCTGGCTGGTGGTGGGTAGGTCGGTGAGTGAGGAGGTGCATACTATTTTTAGAGAGAAAAAAATCCCTGAATACTTGAATAGAACAAACATTGTGCTCATCCCGAAGACCCAAGGTCCTGAATCCATTGGTAGTTATCGCCCCATTAGCTTGTGTAACTCTGTTTATAAGATTGTGTCCAAGATTTTGGTTGGAAGAATTCGACCATTATTGGATCAACTTATCTCCCCTTGTCAAGCAGCGTTTGTGCCAGGTCGTAGGGGAGTTGATAATGCTATTGTAGTGCAGGAGATTATTCACACCATGGGGAGAGCTAAGGGGAAAGGTGGTTTTATGGCTCTAAAAATTGATCTAGAGAAGGCTTATGACAAGCTCGAGTGGAGTTTCATTAGGAGTATGTTGATCAGATATAACTTCCCTGATAATCTTATTGAGATAATGATGAGTTGCATTTCTTCTGTTTCGACATCTCTTCTATTTAATGGAGGGAGTCTTGATCCTTTCAACCCATCTAGAGGCATAAGGCAGGGCGACCCACTGTCCCCTTACATCTTTATCCTTTGTATGGAATTTTTAGGTCAACTTATTCAAGAAAAGTGTGAGGCTAAAGTTTGGTGCCCGATCAAATCGTTTAGAAGTGGTCCGTCCTTCTCTCATCTTTTCTTTGCCGATGATCTTGTGTTTTTCGCTAAGGCGAATGCTGAGAATTGTAGTGCCATCAGAGAAGTCCTCGATACTTTTTGTAGGTGCTCTAGCCAAACAGTGAGTGATTCTAAGTCTAGGGTCTTTTTTTCTCCAAACACTGACCATGATGATAGAGAGGCTTTCAGCGACATCCTTGGCTTCCGCCAAACTGAGTGTTTGGGGAAATACTTAGGATTTCCTATTAAGCACCAAGGAAGCAATTGTCAGGACTTCGGTTTTGTTTTGGATAGAGTGAAGTGTAAGCTTGCGGGTTGGAAGGCCAACCTCCTCTCTATGGCCGGAAGAGCTGTCCTGATCCAAGCCTCTTCTTCAGTAATTCCGGCTTACCTTATGCAATGTAACTTGCTGCCTGGGAAGGTTTTGGAGGGTGTGGATAGAGTAAACAGAAATTTTCTATGGGGTTCAACTGAGGATAAGGGGAAAATGCATTGGGTGGGCTGGAAGAAGGTTACAAGATCTAAAGAAGAAGGGGGTTTAGGGCTCCAATCAGCAAAGGGAAGGAATACAGCGTTGTTGGCAAAACTGAATTGGAGGTTTCATACTGAAGATAAGGCCCCATGGGCAAAGGTTCTGAGGTTGAAGTATTGTACCCCGCAGAGAATTAATTCGAGAAATGTTAGGAAGCTTCCTAGTTCTAGAATTTGGAAGGGTATGTTGCAAGGTGAAGAAACTTTTAAAAAAGGAACCAAGTGGTTGCCGGGCTTTGATAGTAATCTGGATTTTTGGAACGATACTTGGACTAATCATGGTCCTTTAAGAAAGATCATTCAAGGTCCTTTGTCCAGAGAGGCCATCAATCTAAAGATTAAGGATGTGGTGGATTGTTCTGGCAGATGGGATTGGTCTTCAATTCAAATGACCTTTCCGGAGGAAGTTTACAGAGATATTATAGCCATTCCAATCCCCTTGTCTGTCAGATTAGAGGATAGGTTGACCTGGAAGTATTCAGCCAAGGGTGATTTTGAGCTTAAAAGTGCATACAGGCTTGTCACAGATCCTTTGAGGGATGCTCCTTTCAATGGGAAGTGGATTTGGAAATTGAAAACTCTTCCGAAAATTCAAAATTTTGTCTGGAAGTGTATGCACCATAGTATCGGGGTCAAGCATTGCTTAGTGGCTAGAGGGTTACAAGTTGATGTCTGCTGCCCTCGGTGTCATGCTGCGGAAGAATCCATTTTACACATGTTGCATGACTGCCCCTTAAGCAAAATTGTCTGGCAGCAGCTGGGTGGTCAGGTTCATAATTTCAATTTCTTTTCTTCGAGCCTTCATGATTGGTTAATCACCAACGCCACTTCCAATGGCTATTACCGTTCCGGTCCTTTGCCTTGGAATCATGTCTTCTTATTTGGTATTTGGCTGCTGTGGAAAGATAGGAACTTATGTATCTTCAAACAAAAAAATCCAAAACCCAATCTTGATAAAGATGTTGTGGATCGTGCTTCGGAGTTCTTTTTCTGTGCGAACAATGGTCTGAGTACCAAACGGAAAATCCTGAAGTACATTAGATGGGAGAAACTGAGGGCTGGTTGGCTCACTTTGAACACTGATGGTGCGATAACTGGCAGCACTGGACAGGCAGGTGGAGGCGGGTTAATCAGAGATGAGAATGGTGGTTGGGTGACAGGTTTTGCAAGAAGGATCGGGAATACAAACAGCTACATGGCGGAATTATGGGCTCTTCGCGATGGTTTGCAGCTGTGTCTTCAAATGAATGCCCTCTCTGTTATTATTGAGTTAGATGCCAAGGTTATTGTGGATGCTCTTAACTCTCCTACCTCTTCAAACTCTTTATTCTCATCTATCTTGGAAGATTGCAGACATATGGCTAACCGGATACCTCAGAAAACATTTAGGCACATATACAGGGAGGCTAACAAGTGTGCTGATTTTTTGGCTAGAATAGGCTTGCTGCTTGACAATGATTTTATTGTTTTTTCCAGTCCACCTGTGGACTTAGCTAGTATTTTGGAGTCTGATGTCATTGGTTTGTATGTCAATAGGCTCTGTTCTGAGCCTTTGTTTGCTGTTTAGCTTTTAATGAAATTCCCTTTCTACCAAAAAAAAAAAAAAAAAAACATTAAAATATTATTAAAAAAAGTTATTTAGCATTTTTTAAATGCCACATTAGTATTTAAATTAAAAAAATTAATTCCTCAATTTTAATTTTAATTTTAATTAAAAAAATAAAAAATAAACAAAAATAAATTTTACTTTCTTTTAATTAAAATGATTTTTTTTTCAGCTATTGTTTTTCAACATATAAACGAGATCAGAAGGCGTCAAGATCATATATACAATGCAAAATCTTGCACATTTCAACATTTGCTTCAACAATTCTTACTAGATGAAATCTAACGCATGTCACTGATACCAGTCTAACTATCCAAAATCAAACAATTCCAACTACAAATAAACAACGAATTATAAATAAAAACCACATACATAAACCACGATTTTCAACCAAAATCAATCTCAAAATTACGATCAGCTTAAAATTTTCAATTCTGCACAACCAAAAATTGATACGTAATGAAGAAAAATCAGAGTTCATAAAATTGATCTAATGGAATCGAAGCTTTACCTGAGGCACGTTCTGGAAGAGAAGGGATTCATGATTGGGTCCGAGATGGATGGAGCTCCGAGAAAAGGTCGGTTGATCAGATCCGATAGGTTGGATTCGGATTATTGAGCTGGATTCGAAACAACGATCAGAGAGAGAGATCTGACAGATTTTGGATCTAGGGAAAAAAAACAAGAGAGTGTCTCTGTTTCTGTGTTTCAAAGCACTCTCGTCAATCAGTGATTATATGAGTGTGTTCGCTCGTTTTTTTTATTTTTTATTATTACTTTTTATTTTTTATGGTTTGGTTGCTTTGCTGGAGATATGAGTTTGGGGTTTGGTTGAGATCTGGGTTTGGGGTTTAGTTATTTGTTGGAGATTGATTATGGGGGAAAAACTGTGGGGGAAAAAATACAAAAAACATGAACATCTTCTTTAGAAAAAATAATGAAAGGAATTAAAAATTAAAAAAAAAAAAAAAAGACATTTAATTAATTAATTTTATTTTGATGTATTTGGTTATAAAGAAAGTATAAGAAAGCAAAGAAATTTATAAGAAAATAAGGATGAATTTGCTAAGAATATGAGTCGTTTGGTAACGTTGTTCTGGTAATGTTTGTATTTTTTGAAAATATGTGTGGATGAAAAAATGTGTAAAAATACGTGTAATGTTATTTAAAAATTGAAAACATGTTGTTAAATTACTATACCAAATGAGGCCTAAATCAAATTTTGGGAAAGAACCCAAATAACATGAATTTGTTCTTCCCAAAAAAAAAAAGGAAAAAAAAAATTAGAATAAAAAAAAACCATTTTAATTAAAAGAAAGTAAAATTTATTTTTATTTTTTTAATTAAAATTAAAATTGATGAATTAAAATTTTTTGTTTTAATTTTTTAATTTAAATACTTACGTGGCATTTAAAAAATTTCAAATAATTATTTTTAATAATATTTTAATGTCCATGTCAGCGTCATGTCAGCAAGTAGGACACTCCGTTTTCCACATAGGACTTTTCTGTTAGTAGGTTGACAACAAAAATCAAAACGGAAACAATTTTCTGATTTCAAGGATTGAAGTAGACACAAAATTAAGTTAGGGACTAAAATGAGAATTAACGCAAAATGTAAGTGTAAGGTTGAAATTTATCAACTATCTTGTTGGCTTTATTCCATGCCAATTTACTTGTATTTTAGCACTTAGTAACCCTGTATTTAGGTGAGATTCATGTAAGGATAGTGTGTGAAGAGAGTGTGAAGAATTGCTCAACAATGTACAAAGAAGCAGGGACTCGTGGCTAACTCGCGACTTGCAAGCCGCCAACTGCTGCACACGTGAGAAGCATGCGGGGAGGTAAAGGGTCACGCCAACTGTCGCACTACAGGACAAAAGTCCCAGGCTGGCCAGGCCGTTAGCTCGCGACTTGAACTCGCGACTTAGACCAGTCGCGAGGCCAAGCCGCCAACTTACCTTGTTTGGGAAAAACTGCCTCTTCGTATTCCAAACACACACCACTATATATAGAACCTTATACCCACAAAATGTAGAGATCTTCCAGAGAGAAACCCTAGAGAAAAACAAGATTGCCTCATCCCCAATCTTCATCTAAGAGACTCTTCAAATTCCCCTACTCTCTTCCTTTCCATTGATACATCCTTGAGAGGTTCTTGACCAAATCATTTTCTCACCACACCCACGTCTGTGAGAAGGTCTTTTGGTGCTAAGGGAAGCAATTTGGAAGGGACCAATGGTTATTGGTTGATGCTATGGGTTATAGCGGAATCCGGTAAGCTAGAGAAGAAAAGGTTCGGCGCAACCTCGTTAGAGCAAGAAGCTTGGAGGGCTTAGGTACCTAGGTAAATTAGGCTTGGAGGGTCTATTGCTGTTCATGTATCCCAACTACATTTTCTAGTGGATTATTGACCGCTTGGAGGGCGACGGAGAGGTTTTACGCTGAGCGCTTCGGTTTCCTCTTCGATAACACATCGCGTGTTGTCCTTGTGTTTGCATCTCTCTTCCTTTATCTTTGCCTTTTATTTTCTGCTGTGGATGTGATTATAATTGGCTTAGATTGTTTATCAATTCTGTGTTTGGTTTATGTTCATGTTCCGCACATTAATTGTTTGATTATAAGCTTGAATTGATAATTTGTAATTTGGGGTCTAATCAAGGGTGTTTTACACACATATTGAACTTCCAATTGGTATCAGAGCGGGTACACTTGTTGTGGTTTAAATACCTAAGTGTGATCCTTGACCCCTTGTGTTTTTTTGCCATGGATTGTGCTTTGTATGCCTCTTTGTATGATTTGATTGATGATAAATGTAGCATGTCACATGTTTGTGAAAATGCCTCCATGAGTGATAATCCTCATAATTGTGATGCTATGTTACATGAATCTTTGGATGTTGTTGATATTCCAAATGACAAACTCTTGAAGAAAAATGCTAAGAAGTTTCAAAAGAATTTGAGCAAGTTATTTTGTGAAAATGATGATTTGATTGCTAAGCTCAATTAATCCAACAAATTGGTTGAGAAATATAAAAAACTTGCTGAAATTTCTCTTGAAAAGCTGAAAGAGTTTGAATGTTTGAATATGGACTTGGATGCTAAACTTGTTTTGTCTAACAAACTTGTTGATGATCTTAAATGTGAAAATGAATCTCCTAAGATGCATGCCAAGTGTTTGATTGCTGAACCTATTGCTAAAATGGATGATAATATATGTTGCAATCATGTTGTGGTACCCGATTTTGTGCCTAATGTGTGTTCTACCTCTAAGGACAAATCGGTGTACATTCCTCCACATAAAAGAAACCAAAAGGTGGAGAGAAAGACTATTAAATCAAAGCCTCCATTTAGGTCTCAACCTAAGACTTTGGATGGATCTAAGTTTGTTCCAACTTGCCACCATTGCGATGTGATCGGTCACATAAGACCTCAATGTTCTAAGTTGAAGAGAGAACAAACCATGTTGCTAGATCTCTTCCCAAAAAGCCTAGTGGACCTAGACACATTGTTTGTCACCATTGTAGTGCTTTTGGTCATCTAAGACCTCACTGCTCTAAGTTTCATACTCTTAAAAGAATTAAAAAAAAACTTGAGCTTCTTGGAAGTTATGCTATGAAAGCTAAATCGGATTTAAGTGAAAATAGCATGTTGTTAAAAAAAGTGTTTAATGCTCTTAACTCCTTGACTATGTGCATCTCCGGTTCTCATTCTTCCAACCCTCATCTTACTTCTCATGAGACACTCATTCCAAACAATCGTTCCGTTTGGATGAGGAAGGGTTCCTATAGTTGAGCTTTTGCTCTTTTGGTCCTTAATCTAATTATTTCGATCTTTGTAGGACCTTTTATGCATTGTTTGTCATATCTTCATGCATTTGTGTAATTTGTATTTATTTGTATGCATTGTTTTTGTTTTGATCTTACTTTTATGTTTTAGTTTTGTGTGATTAAAAAATCCAAAACCACATAAAAAGTGAAAAATTCAAAAAGTTTGATCGTATACGTTTGAGCACATATCACATGTGAGTTTTTCCTTGTACCTTTGTACAAATGGCTTTATGCATTAACGAGCTTAGCTTGTTCTTTATGCACTTATATCTTTGTGGGGAAAAATCTTGACATCTATGTGTGATTGTTGTAAATCGATCTTCAAGCTTGTCATGAATGATTTGTCAATAGTCATGTTGGTTTTGATACATGCGTAGACTTGTACCTATATATCTTCCCACTTTTTGTTTTGTTGTTTTTGCTTAAAGAGTTCACCAAATGTAAATCTCCAAATGAAAAGAGATATTGAGCTACAAAAGCCTGTCGCACATACTAGTATTTGACTAGGAAAAAGGGAAAGCGACCAAAATAAAATGTATGATGCCCAAAAAGCCAAAGGCTTGTTCATCAAATTGAAAGATCAAAAATTTTAGGCATCGATCTCAAAATGAGATGTATTGATTCAAAATGGATCAAATGTTATGATTTATTCAGAAGCCAAATGAAAAGCTTCTAAGATTTGTAATCATTTTCTTGTGGGAGGTCATATATGTTCATTTCTATAATTGAGATAGACCACTTTGTCTTAGCACTAGTTGTGTATGACTTGATTGAATTGATCATTGAAACTTCACTCTAGACTATGGACTATTCCACACTTGATATGCACACACAACACACATGCCTAATGTTCAATGAATGCCTTATTCATTTGTTCGATTGTACTTGTTTAAATGTGATGTGTGTGTGCTCATCTTTATATGGATCAATCCAAAAAGATTTTTGATCATTTTATATGTTTTTGGAAGTAATTTTTATCATTCTTTGTGTTCTTGCTTAGTGCTTACATTCTTTTTCAGTGTTTAAACATGTTCTGGGTTGAAAAACAAGTGTCAGAATTTTTGGCAACTCATTTTGGTGACTTGCAACCCGCCAAACCAAGTCGCGAGTTTTGGTGACTCGTTTTGGCGACTTGCCCAGTCGCGAGTTCACACAGAATGGTTTCGCGGCTCACTGGCGACTCGTTCGCAACTCTCCCAGTCGCATTAAAGGGCTTTTAGTGGGAAACCTGTTTCAAACCTCTCCCATCCTATCATAAACCCCTCTCTCACTATTTTTTCATCAAAACCCAATCAATTTGAATGGTTTTTCATTCCATTAACATCTCTAAGGTAATTTGAAACTCTTTTCTTTGTTTTGGATCATTGGATTATGTTTTGGTGAGTTTTGTGCTCTTGGTTGGGATTTTCATCATAGGGGTTGAATAAATTATTTTTTGGTCAAATTTTTGTATGGGATTAGTTTCTTTTAATGATTTGCTTTGGATGTTGGCCCCTTGCGGCAAAAAGATCATGTATTAAGGGTGGATTTCATGATATTCATGCATTGTTTTACATTGTAATTCATAGTGTGCACGCTAGGTGTTTGATAAAATGCCTCTTAGGCATTTTCTCGCTTGTTTGGACTCCGATGAGTATCAAACTTTGGGGTTTCTCATGTTTTCTCATTAGGAACATGTTTAGTTCATTGGTTGTGTATTTAACACACCTTGCCCCACATGTGCATTTTCCATGCATTGGTCATGCATTACACTTTGCCACCTCTTGCACACACCTTGCTACCTTTGTCATGCATTGGTTCATACAGTGTTTCTTCATCCTAGCATGTCATGTCTCAGGTTTGAGTTTCATTTTCTCATTCATCTGGCACCCCTCAAGCATCATCTTTTATCCTTGTTCATATATTCTTTTCTTTCCTTCATTCCGCTTGTTTCATTTGTCTATTCGTGACAAAAAAGGAAAGAGTATTATCATTTCTATATGACTCATGTGCACACTCTTAGGGGGAGAAATTCTACCTTGTGCACATTCGTAAGGGGAGAAAGCCATAGGGGAGATGCATATACCAAGGGAGAAAAGACATCTTTTTTTTAGAAAACCTTGATTTACTTTATGCTTGTTTTCTCGTTGCTTTATGGTGCTTTGATATGCTTTATTGCTCTCATTGCATCGTGCTTGTGTGTTGAACATGCATACATCCTTATGCTATTGTGTTTTGTTGAATGCATGTTCGGATGATCAATTGCTTTACTATGTGATCATTGTAGTCATTTCTATATGACTATTTTGGTGTATGATCAAGTTGCTCACATGTTTCACATCATGTTTACTTGATCGCAATTTTACTTGTTACATTATACTTGTCCGTTTATTACTTGCTTTACCTTGAGGGTCTAATGTATTTTGTGCAAGTGTTTTAGGTTACAGGTATGTATGTTCCAAGTTCTTCACAACTCCCATGATTCATGATAGGGGGAGTGATATAATAAGGGAAGTACTTTTTACTGTTTGTACCTGGTACCTTTGTAGGTTTTTAAGGTTCTTTGTTTGTACCTGGTACCTCTGTAGGTTTTTAAGGTTCTTTGTTTGTACCCATGTTGCTTTTGTAAGCTTTTAGGGTTTGTCTCTATGCACTTTGTAGGCTTTATGGTTTGTACCTTGCTTTATGCAGCCTTTGTGCTTTGTTAAATCAGTACTTCTAACTAAATGTTATGCATTTCCTTTTAAGTACTATCACTCTTGTGCCCTTGTAGGATTTTTTCCTAGATGCATATACTTCATGTACTGTGCCTTGGTTGAGTGTTGGTCATTCAAGTGATTTGCCTTGTGTTTGTCAGCTTGAATGTCCGGATGTTCATTCCAAGTGTGAATGAGCATTGTGATCACTTGTATAGTGATTGCTTGGTTAGGTCTTGCCATGGTTTATTGCTTTATTCCATTGTGCTTGATCGCATTGTGCTTGCTCCATATGCATTACAAGTTTCTGCATACAATTAACTTATTGTGTTGTTGTGTTTCAGGAGATACTTGTTCTTATGGTTCAAAAGCTTCACAGATTCTAGAGTTAGGTGTGAGTGAGTTTTCCAACTGTTCACAACTCACGCGTTAAGTCTAGAGTTTGTTATAGGGTTTTGTCACGGAATACCCAAAGGGGGAGATTGTAAGGTTGAAATTTATCAACCATCTTGTTGGCTTTATTCCGTGCCAATTTGCTTGTATTTTAGCACTTAGTAACCCTGTATTTAGGTGGGATTCATGTAAGGGTAGTGTGTGAAGAGAGTGTGAAGAATTGCTCAACAATGTGCAAAGAAGCAAAGACTCGCAGCTAGGACTCGCAGCTGATTCGCAACTTGCAAGCCGCCAACTGCTGCACATGTGAGAAGCATGCGGGGAGGTGAAGGGTCACGCCAGCTGTCGCACTACAGGACAAAAGTCCCAGGCTGGCCAGGCCGTTAGCTCGCGACTTGAACTCGCGACTTAGACCAGTCGCGAGGCCAAGCCGCCAACTCACCCTGTTTGGGAAAAACTGCCTCTTCATATTCCAAACACACACCACTATATATAGACCCTTATACCCATGAAATGTAGAGAGCTTCCAGAGAGAATTTTGAGAGAGAAACCTTAGAGAAAAACAAGATTGTCTCATCCCCAATCTTCATCTAAGAGACTCTTCAAATTCCTCTACTCTCTTCCTCTTCATTGATACATCATTGAGAGGTTCTTGACCAAATCATTTTCTCACCACACCCACGTCTGAGAGAAGGTCTTTTGGTACTAAGGGAAGCAGTTTGGAAGGGACCAATGGTTATTGGTTGATGCTATGGGCTATAGTGGAATCCAGTAAGCTAGAGAAGAAAAAAGTTCGGCGCAACCTCGTTGGAGCAAGAAGCTTGGAGGGCTCAGGTACCTGGGTAGATTAGGCTTGGAGGGTCTATTGCTGTTCATGTATCCCAACTACATTTTCTAGTGGATTATTGACCGCTTGGAGGGCGGCGGAGAGGTTTTACGCCGAGGGCTTCGGTTTCCTCTTCGATAACACATCGCGTGTTGTCCTTGTGTTTGCATCTCTCTTCCCTTTATCTTTGCATTTTATTTTCTGTTGTGGATGTGATTATAATTGTCTAAGATTGTTTATCAATTCTGTGTTTGGCTTATATTCATGTTCCGCACATTAATTGTTTGATAATAAGCTTGAATTGATAATTTGTAATTGGGAGTCTAAACGTTCATAGTGTTTTCAACGCTATTCGAACTTTCAGTAAGGATCAAACCACGTAGGATTTTTCTATCAGTGGATTGATGGCAGGGACCAAAACAGAAATGATTTTCTGATTTCAAGGACTGAGGTGGACACAAAATCAATTTAGAGACTAAAATGAGAATTAGCCCAAAATGTAGGGACCAAAAATATATTTTCGCATTTCTTTTTCAACTGGTTGAAAAGAGATTCGCAGTTACAAATATTTTGATGTTGGATAAACTTTGAATTTTAATTATAAATTTATCAGTTATTTTTTTATAGGAATAAATTTATTAATTATGTTTTTATGGGTAAACTTTGTTAAAGAAAAATCTTATAAAAATTCAGAATATTTCATTACTAATATAAACAAAAAGAAATGAGTGTTATTTTCTTCAAACCTCAAGAGAGGGAAGATTTTTTCCTTTCAAGTTTGAAGTGGAGTGTTATTTTCTCAAATTTCAAGGGAAGGAAGTGTACCACTTGTTCGTTTGTTAGTTTTGGTAAATAAAGTGGCAAGATTGATGCATGAGACTTTTAAGGGCATCAAGTTATTATTATTATTATTTTTGAAATGCTTTTTTGAGGAGCCTAGTGCTCTTACAAATATGAGGCAGACTTATTTTGGTTACAATATAATTAAGCTTCTAAACATTTTTACTATAAAATTAAGTTTATAGCATTATTGTTTTTCAAAAAAAAAAAAAAAAAAAAAAAAAAAGAAGAAGAAGAAGAAGAAGAAAGAAAAAGAAGAAGTAGAAGTGTATAGGATTATTGAAAAAAAACTAACCCCATTTCTCATCCATATGTTCTCTCATCCTTGTTCACTTATGTCTAGAGGTGTGCACGGGTTGAGTTAGGCGGGTGGAGGGCAATAATTCTAATTTGTCGCCGACCCACCAATCTATAAATGTGGTGGGTTGGTTGAAAATCTTAAATGTTTCAACTCAGTAGGTTGGGCTAGTTGATTTATTCATTTGACAAAATTAAATCATTTCTATTAAATTGGATAATTGTTTGCTCCATCAAAAAGGAAATCATTTCAATTAAATTGGATAATTGCCTTTAAATTATTTGAAAAGTGTGATTGCTATGAACTCTTTTTTTTTTTTCTTTTTTTTTTCTTTTTTTGTGAGAATTATGAATTATTATTATTATTATAAATGAAATTGCTTAGCTTCATTGGATTAACGGCGGGATGGATTGGTGGGTGATTACAGAAATTTTTTTTTTTTTTTTACTGCAAATTTTATATGAGGTGGGGATGGGGATTATATTGCCATGCTTTGGACATGGGATACAGTGAAAGAATGAAAGGTGGAAATGGTATGGTCGGTATCACAGTATGGGGAAAAAGAAAATGGTCATTTTTTTTATTATAAAGTGAAAAAATGAAAAGGTTAAAATTTTTAATTAAAAAAAATAATATTTAAACGGATATCATTTGCCAATAGATTTGGACAAAAGAACCAAATTGACTTGTTTTTGCAAAATGAGAAACTAAATTGATTAAAATTAAATCTTAAAAACTAATTTGACAGTGGAAATAAAAGTTGAGTAATTTAAATTTTAGCCGAGATAAAATATTCATTTTTGTGGTATACCAACAACGATATCTACCACACGTTGTGGGCTATACTGTTGCGCACCATTTAGCTCGCAAAGCTAGAGCTTGTGAGGATTCAAGGGCTGAGGAGTTATGAACAAACGGGTATGTAATGTTTAGGCCCAAATATATCCAAGTTACAAGACCATAAAAGATTTTTTTTTTTGGTGAGAAACGAACACAAAAAACAATGTTGAAATTTCAAGAGTCTGTTTGGTATTGTTGTTTAAACAACAATTTTCGTTATTTAAATACCACAACACGTATTTTTATACCACTTTTTTACCCACGTGTATTTCTACACATTTAAACAACGTTACTAAAAATCTAATACCAAATGGGCCTTAAAGCATGATATATTTGTGTGTAATTTTTTTTTTCTTTTTTGAGAATTGACCACAAAAAAAAAAAAAAATACTGAAATTCTAAAGTATGATAGATATTTTTGTGTGTGGATAAGTCTAAAGCATGGATTAGGAATATGAAAGTATACCAAAGAGATATACTTTTTCTCTTTTCCTTTTTTAAGTAAAAGGATAAGGAGGAGCCATTAGAGTGACTTTTCTACCTTGACATGAGTGGTCAAAGGCATGTATACGTATATGTTTATGAGGTTCTATTTATGCTAGATTTAATGCAAAAAAAAGAAAGAAAGAAGCATAATAAGAATTAAACTAACGACATCCAAATACTCAATCAAAGTATCAAACTCTTAAGAATTCCAGAATCTTTATTTTATAATGTTATGTTTCTTAACCATTCAATGCTAGAGAACAGAATAAGCGACAATCAGAACACAACTAGGCCAGGAGCACCCAAATACGCAAATGTGTCCACATAAAGTCCTGACCAAAAAGCAACGTGTACGTGTAAAGCATCCTCTACCCATTACTCAAAGTAGTAGGATACAAATCGATTATAGAATTCTGCCCAAAAAAAAAAAAAAAAAAAAAAAAAAAAAAAAAAAAAAAAAAATTAAAAAGAAATCTAATGGAGTAAAATTTCAGGTTAATAATCTTTAGTTGGTGTTGTGGCCATGATTTCACTTTGTTCAAGCAGGTTTGCTTTCTAGATGCCACCCCAATATATGTCAATTTTCTGGTTTTATATTCTTTTGTGTTTTATGAGTTAACTAAACTAGTTATTTATGCCCTACCATTTTGTGAGGATTAGATTGGTTCAAATTACAGATTAACATAAAGTTTATTGCAGTCGATCATTGTCTTTGTGATTGTAGCAGAACTTTGATTTTAGTTTTTTAATATCCCTTTTTTTAGGGAAATTTTTTTTAATATTCTAGTCAAAAAGAGTGGTAGAGGTTATTGCTTCCAGCAAAAACTGCAAAAGTATTAACTGTTGACGTGGATAACCATTAGTCTTGAGCAATTTGAAGGTAGAGATTAAAAAATAAATAAAAATCAAAGATGCCTCTATATAAAAAGTATTTGGGGCCACCTTTGACTTTCGAGGTAATGGGATGCTTCATGCTAGTTATAAGTATTACTTTTGTTTAAAAAACTAGGGAAGATTAATGTCGTGTACGGGTACATTTTTCTAATATGAATTCTATATTCGTTAGCATAGGATTACTTGGGAAAATGCAGGAGTACATGACAATTATTAGCTATAAAAAACTATGTCCACTACCTGTCATACTCTAATTGGCCAATTTTCCTATTTGGCATTGCCCAAGTCCATGTATAGGTTATCACCCAACGTTGTAGGCAAAATGATGCCTTCCATGCACTAAGTACTTCAGATTCGGGAGAAGGAGGATTTTAAGCTGTTGGGCTTGCAACATGCAACATATTAGTGTATAATATTTCAATAAAAAATAATAACAAGAAAAATAGGTGCCTATAAGGGTTCATTTGCAAGCGGAGTTTTTAACTTATGAAGCACGGGTGCGTTTTCGGATTCGGGTGCAGGTGCGGGACTCGTCAATTTTTGAAAAAGTTTGGTGCGGGTGCGGTGGGGTACGGCGATTAAAAAATTATGAAAAATATTTTTATTTATATTTTTACTATTAACATATTCTTAAAAAACACATTACTATACCTTGATTCACAAAACAAAGAAAGAAGAAGGCAAGAAACACAAAACAAAACACAAAATAAAAAAGAAAACACAAAAGAAGCAACAAATATTCAGAATAAAATTAAGGAAATACAGCTTTAGGATGTTTGGGCCTCATTCAAAGCCGATTTCGGCTGTTCTGGCTTGATTCAAGGCCGATTTCGGCCTGTTTCGGCCATTTCGGTCATCAGCCGATACGACTCGATTCGGTCTAAATCTGCCTAGTTCGGCATGAATCAAGCTGAGTCGGCGCGAATCTGTGAAAAAAAAAAAAAAAAAAGCTTAGACACAGCATCGACACGCGGGCAGCTGCGTCGAACTCCGGTGCGGCACCCTCCCAACTGCGTCCATGTTTCATAGTTTTTAACTAAGGATTTTTTTTTTTTAATTTTTTTTTAATTTTTTATATTTCTGCCCCCATAAATCCACTCTTTTTTAAATAAAATAGCTCTTTTGAAATTAAGTTAAAATTTTATTATCTCATCTTTTAGCAAATAAGTTACCTAAAACTAGGGGATGTCATATTCACTAACCGACAATGGGGCCACATATGCGAAACATCCAACCAGATTTTCTCATTTATGCAGGTTAATACTTCTATTTTTCTTGTTATTATAAGTATCCAATGTGTATGAACTTCCTTCCTTCATCAGGGAAACGTTTGTGAAATCCTATTCCAGATAAACAAATTCCAAGGAATTTCATAGACAAATCAGATCTTATGAACAGCAAGTAGCAAATAACAGTTTTTTATTTTTTATTTATTTCCTGGGAAAACCTAATAAAGAACTATTTCTAAAATTGTTGAAGGAGAGAATTTGTCTTGTATGTATGCACTAATGACCTCTCTTTTCTCTACTCTCAAGTTGCATTACATTTCTTTGATTCAAAATTATGCTTAAAAAATGACACATAGAAACAGGTGTTGAACTAGCTCTAAATCCTTTGGAGTTTCATCCAGCATACATAATCTAACTTTAATTTTTAACATGTCATTGATCAATAACCCAAATTATTGGGCTCTTCTAGATAGCTTTTATTGGATAACATCAAGTTGTGAGAGGTTTTGCCATAATGGTCTTCCAGGGCTCATTTGTGATTTTAGTTGGCTACCCTACCTTGCAAGACATATGCTCTTCATTGCTTTGCCATTTGCTCATGTTTGGTGTCTATGTTCACTGCATCTATTGTCTGTATTGACTTTTCTGTTCCCACACGTCTTTTGGAATATATAAAAGTAAAAATGGGCTCTCCCTAGTCTCTACTCTCTACTACCAAATTTTCAACAGCATGATCCTTCCACCAGATTGAAGAAACGCTTGTGCAGATATATACAAAAGAAAGCCGTATTCTTTTTTTTTTTTTCTTTCTTTTTTTCATTAAAGGAAGCGAAAATATATATATATATATATATATATATACACACACACACCTACTGATACATATATGTTTAGTTTGTATTATATTACATTTTAATAAACAAATTAGCGTTAAAAGAGAGCATTTTTTGTTGTTGTTTGACGACTTTTTTACACTGGTGGGTCACCGTCAACAGGGGCATCATTTCATTGACATGGAACTTTGTTTCATTTTCTTTGTAATGAAAGGGAACATTAACTTTTCTAAAAGAAAATTTTATTCAACTTTGGCTCTCTCACACAACATATTTTCCTTGTGGTATCCGTCTCTCTGAATATTGGTTTGATCTTATCTAAGTCTCCAAAAATTCTAATCTGCAGGTTCAATTTTGCAGGCCTTTTGTCTTGAGCAACTTTACTCTTGTATGATCTTTCATCTCTGGTAAGCCATCACATGGGCATCATGGAGTCAGATTTTGAGACACAAGGTAACAAAACAAAGAGGATCAAGGTAGAAGAAGAATCAACAAACAGAATGGAAACTCTGCCTCGGGATATCATCCTCAACATTCTTTCAGGGCTTCCCATATCATCTTTGGTGCAATTCAGGTGTGTATGCCGATCTTGGCGCTTGTTAGGACAAGATCCTGATCTAGTCAATATGCATAGCTCACGCATGGCTGAGAGCAACCCAACATGTCTCATCTTTCACTGTGATTATCCCATCAAAAACCAGCTTTACTTTGTAGAGTTCCCTTCTTCCAATGAAAAGGTGAAAAAATTTCAAGTCCCTTTTTGTTCTGCAATGCCTGAGTTTGATGTGGTAGGCACATGTGATGGTTTACTATGCTTATCTGATTCATTATTTAATGATGCACTATACATATATAACCCTTTCACCAGGAATTGCAAAGAGCTGCCTAAGTCCATGCATAATTTGAACCAAGAGGTGGTATATGGATTTGGGCTTCATCCCACAACTAAGGAATACAAAGTGGTTAAGATAGTGTATATTAAGAATTCAAATAAAGGTTCAGCAGTCCAGGTATTCTCTCTAGGAAGCTCAGCCTGGAGAAGTTTGGAAAAGGTAAATCACCATCTTGTTAATTGGCCATCACAACAAGTGTGTGTTAATGGAAGACTTCATTGGGTGACTTGGCCAGGAAGATACACTAGAATACGCAGTATCATCTCATTCGACTTAGCAGACGAGAAATTCCGAGCGATTCCAAGTCCTGATGGCAATGGTTTAAGCAGGTGTAATTATCACTTGGTGGTTCTAGGGGGTTGTCTTTCTGCTGCAGTTTATTGCCATTATGGGAAATTGGACATATGGGTAATGGAAAAGTATGGTGTGAAGGAATCTTGGATCAAGAAATTCAACTTAGGAAACTATGTGCCTAAGGGATTCCAAAGGGAAATGGAGATCTCCTACAAGATTTCAAGGTTTGCTTCAAAAGGAAGATTTGTTCGAGTTGTCGGCCTTACCAAGGATGGGCAGTTCTTGCTGGAGTACAGAAGCAGGGCTCTTGTTTCCTATGATCCAAAAAGTACAAAAGCTAAAGACCTTGTTTTTCCAGGAATGCCAAAGTGGTATCGAACAATTGTTCATGTGGGTAGCCTCAACTGGATTGACGCCTTCACTCATGGGTGATGCGCCAAAATGGAAAAGTGGATGGATGCTTCTTTCCCTGTGAGTTTGCTTCTTACTGAAATCAAGCATATGTTTTTCTGTTCAATTGCATAGTTTGCATTTCCATTACCAATGCCTCCAAGTTATGTAATTTTGAACATCTGAATGCAACATTATATACTCTTTGATTGTAAAACTTAGTCATAGATGTGAGCTCTCCAATAAAATGCAGTGAAATCTGTTATATTACTGGAAATTGAAATGTTCTCCTTGCTTTTTGAAGACTGAACATAAAATCTCCCTCCACCCCCTAACCCAAAGAAAAAGCATTAGACTAGAAGTGGTGATAAAATTTTGATCTTCATTCTTTGTGAATGATCTCATTTATGCCTTAAAATGAAAAGCGTTGTTAATGTGAAGAAGCAATTAAAAAAAAAAAAAAAATTCATATCAAGTGCTGTGGAAACAAGATGAATGGCTTTTGTATCATTGTTATGAACACTTTTAAGCATAGGTTCGGACTCTCTATTCTAATTGTTTAAAAATCCTTTGTCTCACTGTTAGTGTTGTACTTTATGCTTCACCAATCACAATTTGTCACACATCCCTTTTTTACCTTATAAATTAATCAAATTTTAAAAAGAACAAAAAAATCACACATAACATAGTCACATAGTATAGTTGGTGGAGCAAAAAAAGGAATACTAAGAGCAACGGAGGATTTTTAGTCATTCCAGTCTATTATAATTACCAGACTCAAAGATCAATTTCAATAATTTTTGTCACACTCTTTTGGCCTTTGCCAGTACTGCAAGCTTCAGAATCAGGCTATTTAAAATAAACCTAGCTAAATTTCAGCATATTCTTTCTTTCAGCTTCAGCAAAAAACCATTAAAAAAAAAAATTTTGGTTTTATTCCCACACCCATTACCCTGTTTTTGAGTATCTAACTTTTTTGTAGTTCTTGGCTTCTTTTCACGCCCAGTTTTTGCCTGCTAAAATTTGGTGAAGCTACTTTACAGGTTCCCTAACCTATCCCTATCTTGAGATGGTTATTTAATGCAATTGAAGTCTTCATCTTATCTGCCAATTAGAAAGTGCAGCACATAACTTTAGACTAGTATTTTGAAAGCAAGACCACCAATGAAGGAATTGAAAACCAAAGCTCAATGTTTAATTAAATAAGGTTCTAGACTTTTAGTTGTTGGCACAAGCTTGTTTAAAGTTTAAGTAGGGAGAATATACCCTAATGTTTCTAATGAGTACCCATTTGGAAATTGCTTCTGTATTTTTTATTCCTTCTTTGTCGGCTTATATGATGAAATCAAGGTAGTAGGTTTATCGGTCCACACTCCATCACAAGCACAAACACTCATGTATCAAACCATAGAAACTAAAAGAAAACAAAATAAATGAAGAATATATATTTCATTTATAGCCTATGCTAAGATTTCATCTCCATTTTTTTTTTAAGTTAGATAAGGTAGCATGTTTATCCTTTAATGATAATTACTCTATCATCAACTTAAGATATTAATTGGTTTTTACGTTTTAGTGTAGGCAAGTTAAGCCTAAATCTCTTATTCAAGAGATGAGATTTTACAATTGAGCTAATGAAACCCAATATTTCATCTCCTTTTATAATACATCTCTATGTTATTAAATTTTTAAATTTTGAAATCAATTATAAAAAGAATGAATTGATGTTGCAAGAATATTTTGTGGTTACTTTCTTAGAGGGCTCCAAGTTGCTGACTGATGGTTGACTAGGATTAGACTAATAAGGGCAATTGATTAGGATAAAATTTGAATTTGTTGTGAAAATATTATGGTTAGTTATAAGTTAAAATCACGATCATGGATTATCTCCCACAAGAAATCTCTCTAGACATATTCTTCAAGACTACCCCAGGCTCTCTCTTCCATTGCAGACGTGTCAGCAGTGCCTGGCGCAGTTTGGTGCAACACCCTTCTCTCCTTTCCTTGCACTCAGCCCGTCATGATTCTCACACTAACCCCTCTCTCATCTTTCTCTCAACCAAACTATACTATTTCGAACTCGTTCATATCCATGATGCCAGAGATGAACTAAAACTATCCGAGAACATAAAAAACATCCCCTTCAAATCTAAGATCAATGTTCCTGTCAATGATGTTATCTCATGCAATGGTTTGCCGTTCTTATACACTAGCAATATCGTTCCATCTCCTTCCAATTTCTTGTCACGTTTCCTTCCTCACAGATTGCTCAATCCTTCCAACCATCACTCTCGCCACAAACAAATCTTCATTTATAATCCTTTGACAGGAGAATTCAATATATTGCTCGATTCTCTGCTTCCCAAGCATCATTACTCGGCTTACGGGTTTGGATTTCATTCAATAACCAATGAGTACAAGGTGGTCAGAATAGTAAACGTTGATAATGATCAACATATTGAGGTGTGTACTCTAGGCACTAACAAGTGGAGGATCAAGAAAACTCGTCCTTACTACATGCATAGATCAACAAAAGTTTCGGTTAATGGAGCTCTTCAATGGGTAGCCAAAACTCAATGGCCTCAAAAGGCTGGATTGCATCCCATAGTTTCACTTGACCTGTTAGATGAAAAAATCTATAGAGTTCCAAGTCCAGATTGTAGTCTTGATTTTGAATGTTATTCTGAATTGATGGTGCTAGGAGGTTGTCTTTGCATTGTTAATAATGTCCACATTGACTGTGCGCATATATGGGCGATGAAAGATTATGGTGGGAAGAGAAAATGGGTAAAAGAACACGCCATTGTATCAACCAGTCCGAACATTAGGGGTCCATTTTCGCCTTTATGCCTTCTGAGAAATGGCAGGATTTTGTTTCAGACTGGTTGGGGTAAATTGGTTTGTTATGATATAGTACGCAAGAGGTGCACTCATCATCAAATTAAAAGGATTAACAGTGGATTTCAATTGGTGGCTCATGTTGGAAGCCTGATTTCAGTCATGGGGGCAGAAAGCTATTGAAAATGGAAGTGAAATAAAATGAAGAATAGGTAAGGAAGCTAGCAATGAATCAATTTATAGTTACATAGAAATAAGAAAACTATAGCTCAATCTGACTTTTTATATGATATACGTAGTTCAATTTATTGATGATTCTATTATGCATATTGGACTAGTTAGAATACTATTAACAAAGCTTTCCCGAGGTACCCTACATTCTCTTCTTCTTCTTCTTCTTCTTTTCTTCTTTTTTTTTAGAAGGTACCCTATATTCTGAGTGTAGATTAATATGTTATATTATATGCACTTTCCTCTCATATGCTACGAATTAAAAAAATTTCACAACAAATTTCATAATTGTTGAAGTGGTCTGTAATGAATGATATGAAGAAAGCAAGTGTCAATTGTGCCTGTCATTCACAATCAACCACTTCAAAAATTATGAAATTTGTTGTAAAAAACGTTGTCTACTGTTTGGATCATTGGTTATTGCATTGGCAAAAATATTTATAAGCTATTCATACAGGACCATGGAGTGAAGAAGTTTTGGACAAAAGAATACAAAGTAGCAGCTCCTCAGCGTGAGAATGTCACTGCAGAGAGGACCTTCGCATTCTACATCTTGAAAAACAACTATACTTCTCTGGAACATAATAATGAAAGTGCATATTACTGTTGATTCAGAATCGTACTTACATTACATTACATATAATGTGTATGTGCTACTCTGTACGGAAAATTTTAAAAATTTATTCCATGATTAGACAGTTGCTCAATAAGGTTTAAGTTCTGGCTTTGATCATTTTAGATTCCTCAATTGAATCAGATTACATTTTAAGATGAACCTTTTTAGATGAACCGTACTGGGCATTTTGAAGTTTCATGTTTACAATATTTTAAGCAATGAAGCTATTTCAAGTTGTTGAATGGTAGGTATCACTACAGTTTAGACTTTGTAACTTGAAATTTTGCAAGTAGAGAAAATATACAAAAATAATGTAATTCAATAGTAGATTTGTCAAAATTTACATCCGCTAAAAAAAATATTGAATGATGCAATATTGCTTAAAGTTGAACTCATGTCATATATATATTGGACAATTGATCCAATGTAAATATAGTTAGAGGAAAATACTATTTTAGTCCCTATATTTTAGGATTTCTGTCAATTTGGTCACTGCATTTTGGTAGTAATTAATTTCATCCCTATTCTTTTTGACTTGCCATCAATTTGGTTAACATACCTCAAAATGTAAGGTCAAATTGATAGTGATGTCCTAAGCAAAATCTGTGAAGCAATGATGATTTACAAGAATCCAACAAATTTTTTTTTTTTTTTCCATGATGTGTTCGATCTATGATTTAATACACAATGACCAAAAGACATGGTTCTCCTTAACCGACTTTAGGGGTGAGCAGGGACCCGACCCAACATGGTTTGGGCGGGTCTAAGTATGTTTGGGTTGGGTTTCGAGTCTTAAATTTGAGTTATTGTCAATTTTGGGTGCTTATTAAGCTACTGCTTGACCCGAAATTTATAAATAAATAAAAACCTAGGTTTCTAGTCTCTCTCACTCATTTAGTCCTCTCCAGCCTCTCCTCACTCTTCACTCTCAAGGCCTCAAGCTCTTTGAATCTCACTCAAGCCACTCTCCCAAGTCTCAATCTCACTCAGTTCTCTCTACAAACTCTATGGGTAGAAAAGTTCTTGCTGAGATGATAATATTGGATGAGCTTCCATTTATGATGTCGCAGAATCTTGAAGAAAGCACACACAATACTCTATTTAATGGACAGAAACTAAACTATTAGTTTCTGGGTAGTAAACCTCGAATCCACAAGGGGTTCCTTGAATCCACAAGGTGATAAGGTCTTGGAATCCACTAGAGAAAAATAGACAAAGTCTGTATTTTAATAAATCTAAAAACTGAATTGCCTTTAGAGGCTACAATGCGTTTAAATGGTAAAAACAAAACCTAGGCCAACTATAAACTCTAAGGCGGCTACGAAAGCATATAAAACCATAATTTGACAAAACAACATTAAAAACACCTAAAAAGAGGGAAATAAATAACCTAACCCTAAAATAACAAAATTTACATAATAATATTAAAAATAAATAATTATAAAATTTGAATATTTGACCGTGTCCTACATCAGACCCCTCCACTTGAAACAAACTTGTCCTCGAGTTTATCTTTGAAATTTGAAATCTTCTGCTCCAAATAAACAAATACTTCGAATGCTTGAGCCCCTCGATCTTCTTTCCATACTTGCAACTCATCAATGAATAAACAAATCAACTTGAATTTCTTTTTCCTTAGTCTTCATGTGATTGTAGAAATTTACCAAATAAGAACTAACAATTGAATCAAATCTATCAACCCCAATAAAATCAATAAATTTTGGTGTATCGCTTACCACCAAAATAAAAGGATCTCGAGATTGACAATCATATGATTTGATTTTACTGAGATCCTTGAAACTTTCATCTTTAATTTCTTCTTCAATTGTCTCTACCATCTCGACTTCAAGATCTTTCTCTATAATAGGTTCTTCAATAATATCCCCCACGATCTTAACTTTAGATTCTTCTTCTATAACCATGTCTTCATTAAGTTCTTCAGAATTCTCTATAGTTTCTTCTTTGACTTCTACTTATTCTTCAAGAAAAGTATTTTTTTCAACATGCAATTCCTCTCTTATTGGTGGAATATATGGCTCTTCAAAATAATTAAAGTATGAACTTCTTGGCCAATAATAATCTTGTATAGTATACGACAAGATTTCTTCACAGTCCAAAGGATAAAATTTGATAGCAAGCATCTTTTTCATCCTTGGCCATGAATGAATTTTGTCTTTACCTTGTCGGATTCTATTAGATTGTACTCGTTCCCACCAACATAAGGCATACTTACTAAGTTTATACAAAGCAAGTCCAACTTTTCTCTCATAATAAATATTCTCATAATCAAATAAATCCTCTAAATCAAGTAACCAAACAAGAAAATATTCTTTTAAAAAATAACCATTAAAACTTGCAATTCTCTTATAAGGCCTATATGAGATTTGCTTACCAATAAGTTGCCCATGAGTTACGTCTCCGCTACAGTTATCCCTATTATTTCCATTCTTCAATGGCGTCATCCAAGCATAGATATTTGTGAGTTCTTGTTGTACATCATGTAATACTCGCTAAGTTATTCGTCGTTGTTGTGGTGGTGGTTACTGTCTCGTTAGTTAACAATCAGACCGGAGTAAGTTAAGGCTCTGATACCAACTGATGTGGGAATGCGGAAGCGTCAAAAAGCAAAACGCGTCTACTTCTTGAAAACAAGAAACAAAACACGTTTGCTTCTAAAAATAACCTCAAATCCACGAGGGTTTCATGAATCCACAAGGAGAAAGGGTTTGGAATCCACTAGAAAATAGTAAGACAAAAGTCTGAATTTTATTGATTAAATAATTGTTCAAAAAACGTGTACAGACTTAGGGGCCTATTTAAGAGCTTCATAAAACTTAATAGACAAGAAAATATATTCTAAAATAACTCCTAATTGATACCTAACCATAACAAGAACCAAATTTGACCTAAAAAGCATTAAAAGCACTTAAAAACAAAGAAATAAATCACCTAAACCTAAAATAACGTTTTTTACATAAAATACTTAAACTTAATTTATTACAAATATTAAATTGTAGATTTTGTCCTAAATCAATTTAGGTTTGTAGAGAACCAAGGTTTCATAAGGTTTTGTAATGTCTTCCAACCTAATTGTAATATCCCATCTCGCTTTACAGTAGCTAAAGATGTGAGTTGGATTTACTTTGACAAGAAGGATATGTTGAGAAATGCCTTGAGAGGTCATAGGCTTTTCCTTACAACTAACACTTGGACTTCAATGCAAAATATTAAATACATGTGTATTACTTGTCATTTAATAAATGATGATTGGAAGCTACATAAAAGAATTTTGAATTTTTTTTTAATTGTTGATAACCATAGGGGGAAAACCATTGGTAGAATAGTTGAATCTTGTATAGGAGAGTAGGATATTGAGGGGATTTTCACCTTGACGGTGGATAATGCTACTTCAAATGACGTAGCAATTAGCTACTTGAAAGATTCTACTAACATAACACTACAAAAAATGTTAGCTATTGCTGCGTTTTTTTAGCCACGTTTATGGAAAATGTAGCTATAGAGTGACTTTCAGCCGCGTTCTTAAAAACGTAGCTATAGGTCTCACCTATAGCCGCGTTTAATACTCACGGCTATAGGTGAGATTTGTAGCCGTGTTTTAAGGTGTTTGTAGCTGCGTTTATATGGGTAGGGCTTAGGCCGTGTTTTAAAAATGCAGCTATAGCCCCATCGGTATTTTGTTTTATTTTTTTCAAAAAAGATGTCCTATAGCCGTGTTTAGGAAACTTGGCCATAGGCACATCTAAAGCTGCGTTTCTATGTTGCCTGTTGCCACGTGTTTCAATCACAGCTATAGGTTGAACAATTTTTTTTTTTTTTTTGAAAAAATGGCCTATAGCCGTATTTTTAAATCGCGGCTTTATTCTGCCTACAGCTGCGTTTCTGTAAACGCGGCTTTAAGCATGTCTATAGCTACGTTTTGTCAAACGCGGCTATAGGTTGGGTATAAAAAGGAAAAAAAAAAAAAAAAAAAACTCTTGAATGGCAAAAACGTCAGCTCTCGACCACGACGCTACTGTGCTCTAAGCCACACCATTGAGGTGCCATCTTGAGGAATGAATTTGTACACGTGAAGTTTTGTGCCCATAATTGTAGCAACACAAAAATCTACTTCATTCATAGGAGATAACATATAACCTTGGATTCTAGAACAAAGAAGAGAAAGCGTACCCTGATGCAGTAAAATTCAAAAGACAAGACTTGGGAAGACCTTCAATCTTCATCCCAATTTCACATAATGCCCAAGATGAGTGGTCTCTCAATCAGTTCTTAAGTACGTTGATTTTCATTTGGGAAAAGTGTATTCAAAAGATGTTGCAGAGAAAAACTGTTTTCTCTTCTTTTAATCATACGTACATGTTCATTTTTAGACACCTTAAAACACAACTGGATTAACCTAGTTAATTAGTCAAGTTATTACTTAGTCCAAATTTCAGATCTAGGTTATCACAATCAAACAATCATATCATGCATAGCAGCGGAAAAAATAAATAACACAATGATATGATGACCTAGGAAAACCAAACCGGTAAAAAACCTAGGGAGGATTTAACCTAGCTATCCTCAAGGTAAACTTGAATCCACTATAGAAAGAATCGAAGTTTGTACAATAGAACTTAGACCACTAACATTCTATTGCTACCCACTAGTAGAAAACTTACTGACACGACCACGTGCAAGCTCCGAGACCACAGACTCCTTCTTTCTTGGATTCTCCAGCAAGTACAAGCACACCCGCTTGTGTATCTTTAAGCTCTTATGGCAGCAACGAATGATCATCAAGCTCTTGAAGAAATCGCCTTCTTGATAATCCTAAGCTTGTGTGAAGGCAAGCACCTCTCAGATCTCATAAGAGATTCACACAAACAGCAATATGAGCAACCTCTAAAACATTGCTAGGGTTTGCCTTATATACCTAGGGCAAAAAATAAAACCCTAAACGTTTTAATGAGCTAGGGCTGAGTTGGAATTCTGCAGAAAAAAATATTCTGCCCGATATTCGATCGATCGAGTCTAAGCTTTGATCGATCGAGCTAGGCCGAAAGTCACTAATACTTCTTCAGCCACTCGATTCTAACTTTACATAAACACACACATTTTGAGCAAGTCTAAACAAGACTAACAACTGTTTTGATCATGGTTTGCCAACATTACACATTAGAGTTCTAAATACATTAGTTCCTAAATCTTTAGAACCTAATAGTACATAATTAACTGCCTTGGCAGTTACTTTATTTAATAACTCTTACTAAATAAATAACTGACTATCTAATTGGGTTAGCCTTTTGCGCCAGCCCAATTGGACTTGAGTATGCGGCTTGGGATGGGACCAAAGAGACAAATAAGGCTCTATTACCAATGGGCCTCGGGCTTATCTGTCATCTCTTGACAAGCCCAAAGTTACCACTAATTATATAACAAGTACCACTATGGAAATATAATTGCACTCTAGGCCTTATTAATAAATTATATCCCAAGACTCTAATATGATTCATTTGACCCCTCCGTGAAATATCCATTGTGAATAAAGTCATAATTAAACTGTCACTTCGCTCAAAAAAGAAAAAATAAAAATAAACTATCACTTAGTAAACAACTATTTTATATTTTAAATACCCAGTCTAATCTTTTAGTTATTCATATTTATGAAATCTAATTTCATTAAATATAAACTTTAGTAACTCTTTACTGGTTGGCCCTGAATAACTAGTTCCCATTAAACTTATCTCAATGGGATATTTCGTGTCTCTATAGAAAGAGATTATGGATTCTATCTTGAGAATATGTGTTCCCTCAACACTACATGCAATTACCCAACATACTGAGATTTCGACCTTTAAATTAGATCTCAATCCTGATATATTAAAGCAACCTACAATTCATGATTGGGTTCACTATCCTTTAAGGATTGAGAGTTTATGAAATTAGAAGTCATGAGATTTATTATTCAGGTGACAGTTGTTAATTGAATAATTAATCTCACAGCGGTCCAGTTCAATATGTCTTACACACTTAAGACACATCAACACATCAACTAAAAGTCCCCACTTCCATGATCAAGACAAACCATCTTAGTTGATATGTTATAGTCTTCACAGACGAAACGCCTAATTTCATCATAGACTACGAACTACATTTTGAGTTTACAAGGAACTTGTGATTTATATTTTCTGTAACTAAATCACATACAATGCATCTTAATAAGTATGATAATGTCCTATTAATTCCTTTATGGATAGTCTCATATAATTAAACAATTTAATTATTTATAACATGCCAATAAATTGGATTTTAGGGCATAAACCCTAACAATCTCCCACTTGCCCTCAAAGACAATTTTGCATATATCTGACACTTATTTCCCTTTAGAGTAAATCATAGTCACTCTAAGGCAAGGTCTGGAAAGAAGTTTCAACCAGATTTATTGCATAATTATCTTTTCTACTACTACATTCCACGCTCTAGTATCTCTCTAATGAGATGATACTTACGCTTAATGTGTATCTTCACCACCTAGAGTGAACACATATCCTGAAGTCAAACTTCATGAATCACAATCAAACTAAAAGTCAGTATTTGTACAACCAATAACTATTAAATCCTCACTTTGGTGGACAAGCATATAATTTATAAGCTTTACTCCCACTAAGTTAAGTAATCCTGGATTTAATTTATATATGCTTACCATGCCCACTACAAAATAGATACTTGGCCTAGCATATAGCATAGCATAACTAAGACTTCCTATTAACATTTTAAGGAATTGTCTTCATATTCTCTTCCTTTTTATATGTCTTAGGACTATTGTCCTTTACAAAGGAACTTCAAACTTAAAAGGAAAGAATCCTTTCTTGAAGTATCACATGCTATACTTGGCTAGAATCTAATCTATTTAAGTAGTTTGAGATAGACCCAACATCCTAATTTCATAATCTTACCAAAGTTTAAATCTTAGGATGTGACCAATCTCACCTAAGTACTTCATATCGAATTGGTCTTGACAACAAAGAACTCTATTGATGACAGTATCAATACATCATTCTAAATGATTAGAATGTCATCAACAAACATTAAGAGATTTATTACTCTATATAGCTTTTACACACCTAAGGCGTATCACTACTTGATCAAAATCAAACAATTTGATTGCTTGATCAAAGATGATATTTTATGATCTAGATGCTTACTTTAGTCTATAAATGGACTTTAAGCAACTTGTATACTATATATAACTGGTTCTTTGCTATGAACTAGTCTAGCTACATCATATATATGTCTTTTTCAAGATTGAACGGTTTTAGACCCCTTAAAAACAACCAGATTGGTTAGCCTAGATTAATTAGCCAAGTTGTTACTTAGTCAAATTATGCAATTCTAGGTTAAAGCAATCAAATAATCATATCAAAAGTATAAATCAACGGAATAATAAAAGACACAATGATATGATCACCCAGGAAACCACACGGTAAAAACCTGGGGAGGATTTGACCCACCGATCCTCAAGGCAAACCTGAATCCACTATGAAAGAATCGAAGTTCATACAAAAGGACTACAAGCTCCCCGCTTGACTTCCTAATGCTACCCACCAGTAGAACTTACTGACACGACCACGTGCAAGCTCCGAATCCACGAACTCCTTCTTTCTTGAATTCTTCAATCAACTACAAGCACCCACGCTTGATATTCTTTAAGCTTCAATGATAGCAACCGAGTTGATCATCAAGATGTTGAAGTAATCTCTATCTCGAAAACCTTAAGCTTTGTGTAAAGGAAAGCTCCTCTAGATCTCACAAGAGATTTACACAAAACAACAATGTATGAGCAACAATACAACTGGAGCAACTCTTAAAACGTGGCTAGGGTTTTTCTTTATATACCTAGGGTAAAAACAGAAAACCCAAAACGTTTAATGAGTTAGGGCTGAGCTACAATATTCTGCAGAAAACGCATCTGGTCCGTGATTCGATCGATCGAGCCTTTCCTTCGATCAATCGAGCCAGGCCGAAATGCCCCAATGCATCTGCAGTCACTCGATTCCAACTTTACATGAAAGACCCAACTTTGAGACTAAATAACCTGTTTTGATCATGGTTTGCCAACAATACAAATTAGAGTTCTAAATACATAAAATCCTAAATCTTTAGAACCTAACAAAGATTGCCACTAAGAGAAGCATTCTTGATATCCATTGCCATATTTCATCCAAATAAAATATAATGGATAAGAGAATCTAGATAGAGTTTAACATGACTATTGGCGAAAAAACCTCTTTCATGATCGATCCATATCTTTCTAAGTAAATCTTTTTACCACTAGTCTTGAATTTGAAGGTTTACACCTTCTAATCTATCAATCTCATTTTATGGTAAACCTATTTAAAACAATAGGCTTAATGCCATTAGGTGCCTCTACAAGTTCTAGACTTTAAATAGAATCTAATTTTGTTTGCATAACTATGATCCAATAATCCATATTCATCTATTGCCTCTACATAAGACCGAGGATCAAATTCATATCCTTATGGGATGACTTCACAAGTTTATTCCAAAAGTACGAATTTATCAAGTAATCTAATAATCCTCCCACTACGATATTGTATTGGTGTACTAGCTGTTTATAGAATAATATATTGTGGTGTATCTAATACAACCATCTCATTTCTAAATGTATTTTATAGTTGTCCTACAATAGATTCTGACATTTTTCTTCTAGAAAACTTCTATCTTTAACTTTAAGATTATTCACATAGTCATTATCTAGAAACTTTGTATTTGTACATACAAACACCTTGTTATCTTTATTACTACTAAAATAATCTTCCGCAATTCCTTTTGGATACCCAACATAAACACACATTTTTTATACCTTTTGGTTCCAATTTGTCAGACTTCCTTTCTAGCACAAGTGCTGGACATCCTTAAAAGTGAAAGTAACATATACTAGGTTTTCACTCAATCCACAATTTGACAAATGTCCTAGGAACAAACTTTTGGAATCAATTTTAGAAAATGTATAGTAATAATTAGATTATATCTCCAAAAGGAAATAAGTAAATAGAAAAACTTATCATGTACTTTAGATGTCTAAAGAGCCCTATTCCTCCTTTATGTTGTTGGGGTTTATGCCCTAAAAATTCAATTTATTGGCATGTCATAAATAATTAAATTATTTAATTATATGAGACTATTTATAAATGAACTAATGGGACATTATCATAGTCCTTGAGATGTATTGTATGTGATTTATGTGATTTAGTCACAGAAGATATAAATCACAAGTTCCTTGTAAACTTAAAATATAGTTTGTAGTCGGTGATGAAATTGGGCATTTCATCTGCGAAAATTATAACACATTAACTAAGATGGTTTGTCTTGATCATGGAAGTGGAGACTTCTAGTTGATGTGTTGATGTGTCTTAAGTGTGTAAGATATATTGAACTAGACTGCTGTGAGATTAATTATTCAATCAACAACTATCACCTGAATAATTACTCTCAATCCTGAGAGGATAGTGAACTCGATCATGAAATGTAGGTTACTTTGTGAAAGCTCGAAAATGTGTGAAAACACAAGAGCTATTTAGACCCCCAAATTAAAAATTACGGCTCAGTTGATTTTACTCTAACTTAAACTAAATGCGGAATAGAGTAAATGCGAGCGGATAAACAAAATAACTAGTCTAAGCCATATTCAACATATCACAGCAGTAAAATAAAAGCTTAAAAGAGTATGGAATAAGAATGCAAACACAATATAACACACCGATATGTTATCGAAGAGGAAACCGAAGAACTCGGCAAAAAATCTCTCCGCCGCCCTCCAAGTGGTAAATCGATCCACTAGATAATAAGTTGGGATACACAAATAGCAAGAGACCCTCCAAGCCTAATCTACCCAGTGTACCTAATCCCTCCAAGCTCCTACTCCAACAAGGCTTCTCGGAACCATGTCTTGTCTAGCTTTCCAGATCCCGCAATACGTTTGATTGCATCCGCCAAACCTCACTGGCTTCTTTTGGCAAATCCCTAAAACTTCCCAAGCTCCAAAACACTCTCTACACTCTAAATAGGTGTAGTTTGTGTTTGGGTACAAATCTCCTCTTGAGGTATGACAAAGGGAGAGGGAAGGAGAAGAGGCTACAATGATTTCTCACTAAGGATGAGTAGTTCTCTCTCAAAAAGATGGGTGTGTGTTTTGTTGAAAACCTATCTAGGGTTTTTTTTCTCTGAGTGACCTCCTTACAATTTCTATGGGTAATGAGGGTATATATAGTACAAGTGAAAGGTAAGAAAGTCACACTTAAAAATCGTCCAAGCAGAATGTTTCACAATTACCTCGCGGGAAGGCCTTACCCGCGAGACACTCGCAAAATTGACAGCCTGGCACGACTCTTCAGCTTCCAGTCATGTGCTTCTCACGTGGCTACTTTGCGGGTTAGCTTCTCACGAAATTCACTTGATCTTCAATTAAGTTTGAGTCTTCACCAACTTAATACTAAATCCAATACAATTTAATCCCACAAAAATACAAGGAAACAAATTTATGCAATTACAACACTTTTTGTCATAGAATAAAGCCAACATAAAACATAGTTGTGAATCACAACTTTACACTTTGATATATCAAGAGTTAGATCTAATATTCACGGTCAAAATCTCAGTATGTTGGGTAACCACATGTAGTGTTGAGGGAACACATATTCTCAAGATGGAATCCATAATCTCTTTTTATAGAGACACGAAATATCTCCTTGAGATAAGTTTAATGGGAACTAGTTATTCAGGGCGCCCACTTTAGTAAGGAGTTACTAAAGTTTATATTTATTGAAATCGGATTTCAATAAATATGAATAACTAAAATATTAAATCGGGTACTCAAGGATAAAATAGTTGTTTATAAAGTGACAGTTCATTAAGACTTTGTTCACTATGGATATTTCATGGAGGGGTCAAATGATATCTTTAGAGTCTTGGGGTATAATTTATTAATAAAGCCTAGAGTGCAATTATATTTATATAGTGATATTAAATATAATTAATGGTAACTTCGGACTTGTCAAGAGTTGATAGATAAGCCCAAAGACCATTGGAGCTAGAGTCTTATTTGTTTCCTTTGGTCCCCATTTCAAGCCACAAACTAAAACCCAATTGGGCAGGCCCAAAAGGCTAACCCAATTAGATAATCAGTTTTTATTTAATAAGAGTTATTAAATAAAGTAACTACTAAGGTAGTTAGAATGTATGTATGATGAAAAGAAAAGAAAACAGTTTTTCTCTACAATGAGAAAAAGAATAATTTTCTTTGAAAATCAATGTACATAAAGACTGATTGAGAGATCACTCATCTCAGGCACCATGTGGAATTGGGATGTTGATTAGAGGTATTCTCAAGTCTTGTTTTTGAATTTCACTGCATCAAGGTACGCTTTCTATTCTTTGTTCTAGGATTCAAGGTTACATGTTATCTCTCATGAATGAAGTAGATCCGTGTTTGTTGCTTCCACTGTATGTTTTGTATGAGATGCAAAACCAAATTTTCCAACACATGTATGCATTGACTTAAAGAAGCCATTGGAACTATATTCTTTTACAATAAAGGAGCCATAGGTCATATTATCCTCTAAATAGAATTCAAATATAACAAAAACTAATGGTTCTAAAAGTCCATCTTTCACTAGTCTAGAATATCATTTAGATTAATAAAACCTAGACTTAAGTGCCAAAACATACAATACTAAAGGATGAAAAATTTCTCTTTAAAAGTAAAACATGTAAATTTCCATCTAGATTACAATTATGTACAATGCTTGGCTTTACCATAATGGAAACATTTTCCTTTTGGTCATGCTTTTGAGTCTAATTTCCTTTTTGGCAACTCTTAGGACAACTAGCCTGCCCAAATGTTTGGTATTATTCTTCTTCTTACCCTTACCTTTCGGTTAAGGCTTAGAATTTGAATTAAGTCATATTGATGCTAGCCTTAGCTTTTAGGATGTCTTCTGTTACGTAGAACTCATTTATCAACTCAAATAATATAAAAAGAATTTATTTATTTTCAAAACAATATGAATTGATCGAATGATTCTAACAAGAACTTGTGGATCATATCCATATGAGATTAACAATTAATCTCTACATCCAAGGATTCCAATTCATTTAAAAATGAAAAAAAATTCATAAAATGACATAGAATTGGAAGTCCTTAAGCCTTCCTTAGCACTCAATATGATTTATATCAAATATTGCCTAGTAGCATGATATTTCATACCAAACATCTCATTTAGACTAAATATGAAGTCTAAACCTAGTGCTAACTTTTGCATCTCATGCTGTAACACAATTGAGATGAAGCCAATGTATAGGTAAATTATGACAATGTTGAATTGAAACATATTTATGTTCTTCAGCTCCTTTAAGCACAAAGTCCAAAATTATTTATTAGTCAATGTGATTCAATTAAAATAGTAGCTAGAGAACAAAAATTTATGAAATTTAACTTGAGACTATAAACATAATTACAAGAACATTATATTTTGCATCCACAGCCATATAATATGGAACCCTAAAACTATATTATATTAGGTACAACGACAACCCAATCCTGCAATTAATATTCCTTGGTAGCGAGGTCATACCAATCACTATGATCAGGTGAGAACTATTCTGATTATTAATGTTATCATGGTAACTCTTACCAAACAAAAATAATTTGTCGTTCTTCCTTTAGCCTCTAGGTAATAATGACATACCTCCATTAGGAGGTTAACATTACACTTAGTCTAGTGTACACCATTGCCTAGACTCTATGTGAGTCACCAAGTAACTCTACGGTAGCGTGGTCGTTCTCAATGTAAAAATACACTTCATCCATCATTAAGAAGTTTAACTTGTAGTACCATGAATTAAACACCCTCCGTAGGGAGCAAGGCAAGGCATATATGCCAAGGCGAGGTGCCTAATCACACTACTATAAACCGGTAATGGAGGTCGTGAGACTCAACCCTTGAATCTCTCTCCCACTAGAAATTTTAAAACAATTGGACATTCTTGAAATCATTGTGATCTTATCACAATTTTAACCCTACACATCAAATGTGTTTAATTGTTTAAATTCGATGTGAAGTGACTAAGTCACGTCATAATTGCGTAACGAATATTCGTGTAATTACAAAAAAGTTTAATCATGTAATCCGTGAAGTAAATACCCTCCGCATGGAATGCAAGGCTCAACGCCAAGACAGGGTACCTTCTCACATTACAATAAACTTAACAAAATGGTTATTTTGAATTCAATACTCCCACTTGTTATTTGGATTTTCTTTAGACTATTGTGATCTCATCACAATTTATAACCTTGCATTTGTTAAAGACTCTAATCTCATTAGAATCACTAACTAAATTGGAAGTCCTAAACTATTTTGGATTCCTTATACTCTAACGGATCAAAAATTAGTTATAAAGAACTCAATCCTTAACTTACTTGATAAAGGATTCTAATCTCATTAGAATCTATATACCTTTTAATTAGAACTTTAATCTCATTAAAAACTTATTAATCAAGAACCTTTAATCATACATAAATTCTAATCTCATTAGAATCTATATATATCTAAAAGCTAAAACATAGCATTTAATGTTGCTATGCTCTTGTTGAGCCACCTCATCAGCCATATCATACTCTTTTTCTTTTTCCTTTTAAATCATTTTTCTCTTTATGATTTTTTTAATTTTTTTATATAAAATAATTAAATACAAATCATGTACAAACATTATTATTCATTAGATACAAATATTTGACTATTCAGCTACCTAAATTGATTTTAACTTTTCGTTTTCTTCTTTCTAATTTCAAGTAATTTTTAAAATTGAATAAATCATTATCTTTTTAGTGGATAAAATTAACATTTCAAGTGTCCCTTCATTTATCTTCCGTTATAGTGTTTCCTCTTCCAAAATTTCAGTTTTTCACAACCTTATCTCTCTCTCACTCATACATTGATTATTTATTTTTAAGTTTTATAATGTTATATATACCAATACACATTTTAGATACAATCAGCCATCATCTACAACAAAAAAGTTAACATAATACTATTTGTTTTCCATATTCTTCAATTAAGCTTTAATTTTCATCATTTTGAGAAGACATCAAGCATTAAGTGTCTCTTCGTTTATCTACCACATCATACTCATTTTCTTTTTCTTTTTAAATCATTTTTCTCTTTATGATTTTTTAATTTCATATATAAAATAATTAATTACAAATCATGGACAAACATTATTATTCATTAGATATGAATATTTGACTATTCAGCTACCTAAATTGATTTCAACTTTTCATTTTCTTCTTTCTAATTTCAAGTAATTTTTAAAATTGAATAAGTCATTATTTTTTTAGTGGATAAAAATAACATTTCAAGTGTCCCTTCATTTATCTTCTGTTATAGTGTTTTCTCTTCCAAAATTTTAGTTTTTCACAACCTTATCTCTTTCTCACTCATACATTGATTATTTATTTTTAAGTTTTATAATGTTATATATACCAATACACATTTTAGATAAAATCACCGATCATCTACAACAAAAAATTTAGCACAATACTAATTGTTTTCCATATTTTTCAATTAAGCTTTAGTTTTCACCATTTTGAGAAGACATCAAGCATTAAGTTTCTCTTCGTTTGTCTACCATCATAGTGTTTTCTCTTCCAAAATTTCAGTTTTTCACAACTTTATCTCTCTCTCACTCATACATTGATTATTCATTTAAGTTTTACAATGTTATATATATATATACACAAACACACCAATGCACATTTTAGATACAATCACCCATCATCTACAACAAAAAACTTAGCACAATACTAATTGTTCTTCATATTTTTTAATCAAGCTTTTGTTTTCACCATTTTGAGAAGACGTCAATTATATTTGTCTAAAACTTTCAAAGTTAAGGCAACAATAGGAAGACCATTGAGGTAAACAAAACGCACAATAAAAAATGATCTTCTTTTTTTTTTCTTTTTCTTTTTTTCCATTTCCTTTCTTTTTAGTATTATTGCATTTTCTGAAGTGATTCCGTTGTTTTCCTTTCCAAATTTTTCAATGATATTGACTTTTGTTATTTTTAATTGGCTTAGAATTGTTAATGCAGTTTTATTTGGCCTATCATTGTTGTGGAAATTCCTTATGTTGATATGAAACATATTGATAATGAACATTTTTTTTTGCTTATTTGCAGAGTGTTAAAAAGTCAAAAAGTATTCAGTGTAGTAATTTTGTTATTGTTGCGTCTCATGTGTTTGGTAAAATTTCTTTTAAAAATCTTATGTGTCTTTCTCAAATCTGTTTGTGATTTTTATTTTGTTCATTCTACCACAAATAATAGGCATCTCCACCATTAAATTTTTAGCTAATTTGAGCTTTCTTGGTAAGTTTTTACTTGGTTTAGTTGATCTTCTTTAAGGAAAAAGTCAAAAAGAGAATAAGGAAAAATATAATTTACTCTAGAGCATCATTATGCTATTAATATTTTTATGTATAGATACTTAAGGAACTTGATTAATTCTTTCTTAAAATTCCTATTATCCTTACGTCTTGCCTCTTAGATTAATTTTTGGGGGTTCAAGTGATAGCCTAGCAACATTGTTTATGGTGTCCCCTATTTGTTGTTCAAACCCCACCATCCCCCCTCCACCACCATCTACCTCTCTCTCTCTCTCTCTCTCTCTCTCTCTCTCTATATATATATATATAATCGAATATTCAAATTAAGAATTCTCATGTGTTACTCTTTAAAGATTTTATTAGATGTATAGATGGCACTTTTGGTTTATGAAACATAATCAATAAAATGTGATTTTTATATAATTATACCTAGACTATACTACAATGTCATGATGGATGGATTGGTCTTATTTTACTATAAAATCTAAGTAATCATGTGGTTTATGAATTTGAAGAGTTATATATTGCGGGATTTGTTCATATGTTCATATGATGAAATAAAATTTGCTCTTTGCGTTTTATTTTATTTTATATTTCTATTTTATGATATATGATTTATTGAATGTCCTCAACTATTAATGATTAATAAATGTCCTCAACTATTAATGACTCCCAACATTAAATTAATTTAGAACTTTAATCTACATGGATTCCTAAACTATTTAGGATTCCAAACTAGAAAACAATCATAATCATATTAGAATTCCTTTTTCTATGTGGACAAAGTGAGAAATCAAATCTGAAATTTTCTAAGTGAAAATTCGAAATTCAGTATTTTCGATCGGTCGAAACTTTTACTCGATCCATCGAAAATTCTAAAGAAAATCATTATAAAGTCTCTGCTGATTTGATCAATGCTCGATTCTTGCTTGATGGATCGAAAAGAGCATTTGATCGATCTAAAGGAACTCTAGATCGATCGAGACTCATAAAAATGAATTTTCTGTAGAATTTTTCTAGTAACTGTTCTTGATGTTTACATAGTTAACATTCTCAAAGTAACATCATGCATATACAAAACACCAAGAACCAATTTCGAAAGGAACATCATGTGAAAATCTATAATTTAGACTTATATACTCACATGAATCCACATATGTATATTAATAAACAATATCAATGAAACAACGTTAAACATCAAAAAGTGAACGAACTCACTAACCCATTTGCTCTTTGCAGATAGCTTATTGTTTTGTAGGTCTAATAGGAGTGAATGTCAAAAATTGTTGGAAATTTTGGCTCTCTATGAAAGTTTGTCGGGGCAAAAAATTAACCGAGGCAAAACTTCCATCTTTTTTCGCAAGTCCACTACGAAGACCAGGAGGATCGAAATTAAAGAAGCTTTGGGGGTGCCGAAAATTCTGCATTATGAAAAATATCTTGGTTTACCATCATTAGTGGGGATACATAAAAAGGTGAGTTTTGATTATATAAAAGAGAGTGTGTGGAGGAAGCTACAAGGTTGGGAAGAAAAATTGCTATCTCAAGCAGGGAGGGAGGTGTTAATCGTGGCGGTGGTGCAAGCGATTCCCACTTTCACAATGAGTTGTTTCAAGCTCCCAATGGGCCTTTGTGATGAAATTGAAAAGCTCATTCAAAGGTTTTGGTGGGGTCAACGGGGTGACCGGAGGAAGATTCATTGGATTAAATGGGAGGAAATGTGTGAACCAAAATCCGAAGGGGGTATGGGCTTCAAGGAGTTAGCTTTGTTCAACGATGCTCTTTTGGCTAAACAAACTTGGAGGCTACTGCATAACCATGATTCTTTGTTTTACAAAGTATTTAAATCAAGGTTCTTTCCCAAATTAATTCTAGAAGCTAAAGAAGGTCATGGAGGCTCATATGCATGGAAGAGAATTTTGAAGGGTAGGGAGGTTATCTAGTGGGGTGCAAAGTGGAGAGTTGGTGATGGGGAAAATATTAAAATATGGGGCGACAAATGGCTGCCCTCTTTACATGCTCCGACAGTGCATGGACCCCTCACAGTAGACTTGCAAGATGCAAAGGTGAGTTCCCTCATAAATCCTATCACAAGGCAATGGAACTATAGGTTGATGCAACACTCTTTCACTGCAGAAGAATCGGAGCTGATACAGAAAATCCCACTCAGCCGAAGCAATGCAAACAACACTCTATTCTGGCCTTATGTGCAATTTGGTGAGTACTCGGTCAAGTCTGGCTATTTCTTCCTCAAAACTGAAGCAAAGTCAGACCTTCCTTTGAGACAAAACAACACTTAATTGATGAAACCATTGTGGAAAAAAATTTGGAAAATGCCATTGCCCTGCAAAGTTTGAAACTTTCTGTGGAGGGCCTGTATGAATGCCATTCCAACAAAGAAGAATCTGCGGCATCGTTGTGTGGTAGACGACTCACTCTGTCCCTTCGCAACATGAAGAGACCTTGCTCCATGCATTCTGGTCTTGTCCAGAGCTAGCATAGGTGTGGAATGATAATAACCAATGGATTTTCAGAAGCCAAACGACATTCCGTGATTTTCCACAATTGCTCCAACATGTTCTTGATTTGGATTGCAGTGGAGAACTTTTTGCTATGCAAGCATGGTTGGTTTGGTTAAGGAGAAATAAGGTTAGAACAGCTCCTCCAGGTTTCCCTCTGAATTTGGTAGCACAGAGAGCATATGAGGCTTTGATGGAGTACAGAGCAGCTTAGCAAAAGTCAAGCAGCACAAGGCCCTCAGTCCGAACTAATGCTAGGTGGTCACCCCCTCCTGATGGCTGGTACAAAGCTAATATTGAAGCAGCCACGTTCCAAGAGGAGGGAAAAGTAGGAATTGGAGTCATATGGCGTGACAGCAAGGGGTTGGTTATGGCGTCTGCTTCACAAAACATCCAGCTCACATCTTTAATGGTGGAAATGGAAGCCTTGGCAGCCATCCGAGCCATTGAACTATCATCCGAGCAGGGTTTTGACAGAGTTGTCTTTGAGGGAGATTATCAAACAGTCATGAAGGCATTAACAAACCCATCACAACCATTTGCAACCTATGGCTTGCTGATTCGGGATGCACAAACCTTGGCAAATCGGTTTAGAGGGGTTAGGTTCCAATATGCTTGTAGAGAAAGTAACAAAGTAGCTCACAACCTTGCTAGATATACACGCCATATCACAGGTTATTATGTATGGATGGAAGAAGTTCCAGTCCATTGTTTGAACGTTTATTAGGTAGACATGCCTTAATGGAATAAAATTCAAGTCTTCTTTCTCAAAAAAAAAAAAAAACTCATAACCAATGGTGTAATGTGCATATCCTTTCTAATAATTGTATACCCATCTTGACAATCTACGTTGATAAGAAACGTAGCAATTTTTATCCATCGTGTTCAACTCTAATGCAAAGATTAGAAACACACAGCACCAAGCAAAAAGCTATAATCGTGATCTCAACAAATCAAGAAACAATTAATATATCTCATATATTAATCACAGCGCATAGGTTTAAAGTTCATAGAACAAAATGTAATGCAGAAAAAACTACTGCAGGATTTTGAAATACCAAGAAAACGGTTTTCTTTCATTCGAAAACCCAATCACATGTTATGCAAGCATGATATTGAAGTTTGCTTTGATACCAAATGTTAGAAAAACTGGTTTTGCATCTCAAACAAAACATGGAGCGGAAGCAACACAAGGATCTACTTCACTTGTGAGAGATAATATATAACCTTGAATTCTAGAACAAAGAAGAGAAAGTGTACCTTGATGCAGTAAAATTCAAAAGATAAGACTTGAGAAAACCTTCAATTTTCATCCCAATTCCACATAATGCCCAAGATGAGTGGTCTCTCAATCAATTCTTAAATACGTTGATTTTCCTTTTGGAAAAGTGTATTAAAAAGATGTTGTAGAGAAAAACCGTTTTCTCTTCTTTTAATCATACGTACATAATTAACTAGTTTGGTAGTTACTTTATTTAATAACTCTTATTAAATAAATAATTGATTATCTAATTGGGTTAGCTTTTGGGCCAGCCCAATTGGACTTTATTATGTGGCTTGGGATGAGACCAAATGGGCAAATAAAGCTCTAGCTCCAATAGGCCTCGGGCTTATCTGTCAACTCTTGACAAACCCAAAGTTACCATTAATTATATAACAAGTACCACTATGAAAATATAATTGCACTCTAGGCCTTATTAATAAATTATATCCCAAGACTCTAATATGATATCATTTGACCCCTTCATGAAATATCTATAGTGAACAAAGTCATAATTAAACTGTCACTTCGTAAACAACTATTTAATTCCTTGAATCATCAGTTTAATCTTTTAATTATTCATATTTATGAAATCTAATTTCATTAAATATAAACTTTAATAACTTTTTATTAAAGTGACCGGCCCTAAATAACCAGTTCCCATTAAACTTATCTCAATGAGATATTTTGTGTCTCTATAGAAAGAAATTATGGATTCTATCTTAAGAATATATGTTCCTTTAACACTACGTGCGGTTACCCAACATACTGAGATTTTGACCGTTAAATTAGATCTCACTCCTGATATATCAATGTAACCTACATTTCATGATCGGGTTCACTATCCTCTCAGGATTAAGAGTCTATGAAATTAGAAGTTATGAGATTTATTATTCAAGTGACAATTGTTAATTGAATAATTAATCTCACAGAGCTCCAGTTCAATATGTCTTACATACTAAAGACACATCAACACATCAACTAGAAGTCTCCACTTTCATGATCAAGACAAATTATCTTAGTTGATATGTTATAGTCTTCACAGATGAAATGCCCAATTTCATCACCGACTAGGAACTACATCTTGAGTTTACAAGGAACTTGTGATTTATATCTTCTGTAACTAAATCACATAAATTACATACAATGCATCTCTAAGACTATGATAATGTCCTATTAGTGAGATTTTGACCGTTAAATTAGATCTCACTCCTGATATATCAATGTAACTTACATTTCATGATCGGGTTCACTATCCTCTCAGGATTAAGAGTCTATGAAATTAGAAGTTAATTATGAGATTTATTATTCAAGTGACAATTGTTAATTGAATAATTAATCTCACAGAACTCCAGTTCAATATGTCTTACGTACTAAAGACACATCAACACATCAACTAGAAGTCTCCACTTTCATGATCAAGACAAATTATCTTAGTTGATATGTTATAGTCTTCACAGATGAAATGCCCAATTTCATCACCGACTAGGAACTACATCTTGAGTTTACAAGGAACTTGTGATTTATATATTCTGTAACTAAATCACATAAATTACATACAATGCATCTCTAAGACTATGATAATGTCCTATTAGTTCATTTACAGATAGTCTCATATAATTAAATAATTAAATTATTTATTACATGCCAATAAATTGGATTTTAGGGCATAAACTCTAACAATAATAAGTCAATTGAAAGGATGCGTCATGCGGTTAGATATGTGAAAGCTTATCCAAATAGATTACAAACCTTCAAGAAGTGTGGGTACTTTGTTTTCTTTTATTTTGGCCAAAACCTTGGCAAATTAACAACCATGATGAATGGAGAAAATTTCAAAGATATTATGTGGGCTATGGATGTCAATATAGGAGAGTTGGAAAGTTGTCAATTGTATCTTTCCAAGTAACTGATATGAAAAAACAAGCTACTATTCCTAGTTTTTTGTTTTTATATATTTATGATTATACAGATGCTTCATATATGCATTTTCCTAGCACCTACTGCACGATTAATGTGACTTTCCCTTATAAGAAGGTCAGTTAAGTATGGCTAACTTTCCTTCAACATCATCCATGTTTCTCTGTAGCTAAAAAAAAGTGGTGCTCCTCCTTCCCTTAGGCAGTAGAATTGTTGTTCCTTCTAGTAAGGCGTTGTAGTTCCTCAAGTAAACAAAGTTCACTTGGAGGCTAGTGGGGATTTTTTTCGTGGGGTTTGGAAATACATATAGTCTTTTTTAGGTTATCATTCTCTAAGTTATGGAGAATCTTATGAAACACTGGGGCGAGTTATCACTGAACGACAGGGAAGGAGGTGAACCATGGAGCTTCGATAAGCATTTGGTGTTGATCAAAAGATATGACTATAGCATTCCAGTACGTGAACTAGTCTTCGACCAAAAGATATGACTATAGTAAAAATTCCATAAGGTGGTTCCTGGGTTCTATGAATCGAAACAGAAGGAGAAAGCTGCTAGCAATATGCAGCAGAGGAACTCAAGTCTGACGGAACAAGGTGGAGCTCACGGTGCCAGCAATTCTGAAACGCAACAATAAGAATTGAATGGTATGAAATCAATGGGAAGCATTGCAACTAGGGCAACGGATACTCAAATAATTAGTGATAATGACAACACAATCCCAATAAGGAAGGACACGAAATATCAAGACGAGTACTTTAATGCTAGAATTATGGAGATTGATCAAGAGTTATCACGGTATGACTTAAATAAGGAAGGAAATCAAGGGGCAGCAACAGATAAGGGATAGGAAGTTAATGCTGAAACAGAATTAATCGAAGTTGCCTATCAAAGTCCACCCGAACAATTAATTCCACCAGAAAAAGATGAGGAGCACGTCAGTCACGTGGACAAAGGAAAAAACCAAAACCAGGTTTCCAATGAGACTGAAACCTACACAGCACCTAAGTGGAAGAGGCTGGAGAGAAAACAAATTCTAAAAGAATAGGAGGTGTTGCACCCTACCTCTCTCAAACGGTTAGGCACTGAAATTGAAGGACATGAGCATTGTTATGAACGGAGACAGGTTCACCATGAAGATCAAGACAAACCCTTTGTATTGGAGGAGGCTGTATCACAGCCCCGCCAGGAACAATGAGTCTCCTATGTTGGAACTGTCGTGGGCTTGGGAACCCACAGACAGAACAGGAGCTTGGAGATTTGATCCGGGCACAAGATCCCTTAGTCATGTTCTTAACTGAAACATGGCTTGATAAAGCAAGGTTGGAAGAAATTAAGATTCGATACAAGTTTGGTGGTTTGATTGAAGTCTCAAAAGAAAGTCGAGGTGGTGGTGTAGAGATTTTTTGGAAAGCAGAGTATGATCTTTCTGTGGACACTTATTTAGTAAATCATATTGATGCAGTAGTTAACAAAGGCAAGTAAGGTGAATGGAGGTTTACAGGATTTTATGGCGAGCCGGACACTTCCAAGCGCCATGAATCTTGGGCGAAACTGAGACAATTGAAGAGCAAATATTCAATGCCTTGGCTATGTGCAGGAGATTTCAATGAGATTTGTAGAGCTCATGAAAAACTGGGAGGCTGTCTAAGGCCAACCAAACAAATGGAGGAGTTTAGAGAAGTATTGGATGAATGTGGATTTCAAGATTTGGGGTTCGTAGGAAATAAATTTACATGGTGCAACAGTCATGAGGAGGGGTTTACGATATGGGAAAGGTTGGACAGAGCTATAGCAACCACAGATTGGGTGGCAAGGTTTACAGTAACAAAAGTCCTTCACTTAGAATGCGGATCATTCGATCATAAACCATTGGTTATCCTACCAATGGGGGTTCCAAAGAAAAGACGGAAGCCATGGCGATTCGAACAAATGTGGTTAGAAGATGATGGGTGTAGAGACATTGTGGACTCGGTTTGGAGACAGCAAGTGAGTGGCAGACCGATGGTTCAAGTGGAAGAAAAAATTAAAATGTGCCAAGCTAGGTTGAGTAAGTGGAGTTGGCTTGCCTTTGGCAATATCACTAGGGCTTTGGCAGAGAAAAAAAAAATTGAAACAGGTTAAGGAGAGGGCAATCCAGGGCGACTCAATGGATAGAGTGCAAAAGCTGAAGTGGGAAATTAAGGGGCTGCTGATTAAGGAAGAAAAGATGTGGAAACAAAGATCTAGGACCCTATGGCTGCATGAGGGAGATCAAAACACTAGATTTTTCCACAGCCGTGTTTCTCATAGATTTAGAAGAAACCAGATAGTGGAACTGGAAAATTCAGAGGGGGTAGTATGTTTAGATGAGGAAGAAATTTCAAGTATTCTGGTTCACTATTACCAGTCCTTATTCACTTTGGCCACCCCTCAGAATCTGGAGGAAGCTTTGGCAGCGGTACCGGAGGTGATTACAGAAGAAATGAACACCATGCTCACAGCAGAATATGTAAGAGATGAAGTGGATGAAGCCTTGAAGCATATGGAGCCTCTAAAAGCACCTAGGCCCGACGGTTTACCCCCCTTGTTCTTCCAAAAATTCTGGCCGAGTATTGGTGAGGAAATTTCTCAAGCAGTGCTGACCTGCTTGAACACAGGTTCTATCCCATCCTCAATAAATCACACTTACATTACGTTAATTCCTAAAGTTAAAAGTCCAACTAAAGTTTCAAAATTTAGACCCCTTGCTCTATGTAACACTATTTATAAGATTGTGTCAAAAGTTATTGCAAACAGGTTCCAAAAAGTCCTTCCTTATATCATCTCCGAATCCCAAAGCGCGTTTCAAACTGACAAGGCTATCTCAAATAATATTTTGATAGCGTTTGAGATGCTCCATCACATGAAGATTCAAAAGTCCAAAAAAGCAGACTTTATGACATTGAAGCTGGATATGAGCAAAGTATATGATAGAGTGGAATGGCGATTCTTGACAGACATAATGAGAAAAATGGGTTTTTGTGGGACAAAACTCATTTTTAATTGCATTAGCACAGCCTGCTATTCAATCTTGGTGAACGGTGAACCGAAAGGAAACATAATCCCAACACGTGGAATCCGACAAGGCGACCCTCTCTCCCCATATTTATTCTTATTATGTTCTGAAGGGTTGAATAGAATGTTGCAAAGGGAAGCCCAAGAAAACCAGATTCGAGGTTATTCATTGTGCAAAAGAGGTCCCAAAGTTACTCACCTCTTTTTTGCAGATGACAGCTTGTTATTTTGTCGGGCAAGATTGACAGAGTTGGAAGCAATTCAAGGCATCTTGGCGGTGTATGAACAAGCCTCAGGGAAACAAATTAACCGAGGAAAAACCACTCTCTTTTTCAGTAAGGCTGTTGCCGAGGAGACAAAGGAAGAGATCATTAATTTTTTAGGAGTGCCGGAAATAAAGAAGTATGAGAAATATCTTGGCTTATCGGCGGTAGTCCGAAGGAAGAAGAAAGCAAGTCTCAACTACATAAAAGAAAGGGTGTGGAGCAAACTACAAGGATGGAAAGAGAGATTACTTTCCCAAGCCGGAAGAGAGGTGCTCTTAAAAGCAGTAGTGCAGGCCATACCTACCTATGCAATGAGTTGCTTCAAGTTGCCGGTGGGTTCATGCCATGATATTGAAATGCTCATTCGAAAATTCTGGTGGGGGGAGTGTGGAGATCGTAGGAAAATACATTGGAAAAATTGGGGGACACTACGTAAGCATAAATTTGAGGGAGGGTTAGGTTTCAAGGATTTGGTCAAGTTCAATGAGGCTATGTTGGCCAAACAAGTGTGGAGGCTGCATACTGACAAGTCGTCGCTGTTTTATAGTGTTCAATACCAAATTTTTTCCTACTGGTTCGGTGTTTATAGCAAAAAAATCCCAAGGGTCTTACGCTTGGCAAAGCATATGGAAGGCAAGAAAGGTGATTGAGAAAGGAATGCAGTGGAGAGTTGGGGATGGGAAGCACATTCGGCTGTTTTATGACAACTGGATACCGGGTCAGTTTCCAACAAAAGCTATTCCCAACAACGTAGAAGCACTCAGTGAAGCAACGGTCTCCTCCATGATTGACCTGGAGTCGAAAGAGTGGAATATAGAGAAGTTGTAGAATGGGGTGGCTCCTTTTTCGATACATAAAATTATGTCCATACCGATTTGCAAAATAGTCCAAGACGATGTGATAATCTGGCCACGCAGCAAGGACAGATCATACTGGTTAGAATAGGTTATTAGCTCCTCTGTGAGCTTGAGAATTTTGACGAAGCGACGAGCTCAAACTCAGCAAGTTCAAAGGCTTTTTGGAATCGTATTTGGAAGTTAAGCATTCCAAATAAAATGAGGTTTTTTTGCTGGAGGGCCTGTTTTGAAGCCTTACCAACGCTGCAGAATTTATTCCGTCATCAGATGGTGGACTCTTCAGTTTGTATCTCTTGTGGACAGCATGTAGAAACGACCATTCACGCCCTTTGGGACTGCACTGCCATTCAACTAGCATGGGGCCTTCATTTTCAGGCTATTCGAAATGCAGTGCAAGGTGTTTCAACCTTCTCGGATCTGGTTGGCATGATTGAAGTACAGCATGAGAACCTGGAGCTTTTTGTGGTGGTGGCTTGGTACATTTGGCTTCTAAGGAACAAAAACAAAGTCAATGAACCGTGCACCCCTGTTGGTAAGATATATGAAGCAACCCAAAACACTCTCTCCGAGTTTCAGTCCAAGACAACACTGAAGCAGCCCAAAGAAATTCCTAATAAAGTGAAATGAAGACCACCGATATCAGATTTCTACAAGGCTAATTATGATGGAGCTTTGTTGGAGGAATCGGGTGAAGCAGGGCTAGGAGTTGTGATAAGGAATGAAAAAGGGGAAGTGATGGGATCTTTAGCTGGAAAAATCAATAAGCCAGATAGTGTGGAAGTCTTGGAGGCCTTGGCAGCTAGGCGAGCTGTGTTATTTGCTGCAGAATTGGGCCTACAACGGGTTGTCTTTGAGGGTAATTCTAAAACAGTATTCAAGGCACTATCCGAAGCTACCTCAGACCGCTCTTGTATAGGGCACATCATAAAAGACTGCAAGTCTATTTTGGGTTTGTTTCAAGCCCACTCCTTCTCTCATACTAGGTGGCAGGGCAATGCTGTGGCTCATGCATTAGCCAAAAGAGCTAGGAATTCTTTTTCCCTTTTATTTTGGATGGAGTCGATGCCACCAGACATTGCTTATTTAGTTCACATTGATGTAACCCCTTAAGTTTTTGCATTAATAAAGTTATATACTTCTTCTCAAAAAAAAAAAAAAAAAGTATGGCTAATTTAAAGAATAAATCTAGGCTCTATTAAAAATAAACTATTATTAAAGAAAATCTCAAAAAGAGGCCCAAAACAATATGGGAGGGAGGAAATTTTTAATAATAATAATAATAATAACATTTTAAAAAAAATTTCCGACCCAAGACCCGATAAACCAACCCAATTATAGACCCGAATTTTCGAGTTGGGTCAGGTTTCAACTAGGCAAATCTGATTTCTATTAGGCTGGGTTGTGGGTCGCTGCGAACCGGACCCGACCCAACCCAATATCACTTATACTTGCGAGTGGTGGGAGGGTGCCTATCTGTGATTAATTGTTATACTATTAAGCAAATAAAATTTTACCTAAGGTCAATGAAGAATGATGATGCCGAAAAAATCACCAGTGATCCACACGGTTCTTGCACACTCGAAACAACACCTGCACAACAAAACGACAAGAGCCGGCTAAATACCCTCCGAAGGTCAAGTTAGAACTTCTCACAACTCTAAAGTGCTAGAGTGGGGTCAATTATGCGTACCTTGGTTTATGAGGGTATTGAGGCTTTTATAGTAGTAGAGGGTTGACCTCTCTTCCTTGGTTTAGAAGTCTTTTCCTTATAGGAGTTTTCCTTGGGCGTAAAGGGTGGAATCCTTTTGAGTAGCGCCAGACGTGGAGGACAAGACATTTCCTTATATATTCAATCGTGGGCAGCAAGCAACCCTGTTTCAAGGTCATCAGCTTATCCTACTCCCTTCAGCCCTATCGGCGTCAGCTTATTGATGGTATTAGCCCTTAGGTGTACCTTGCGAACTCCTTATTGCGCCTCTATCAGATCTCTATTCATCAACTTTTACTAATGGAAGCTGACGGCTTTACCTGTAACCGTCAGCTTATGCCGTAATATGAGTAAGCACTATTTTTGTCCTTATCAGCTGCCCCCTACTCCATATCCTCGTTGTTTTAAACTGACGGGTTATGGAGTTAAGTTTCTTACTGGTTAACTATCTTTTGGCCCAGGGGAGCGGGAAAATCGTTTATGGGTTTTTCCTCGAGCCGCCATTCATTTAATTCTTGGACACGTGGTGCGTTTTCGTTGGCTCCGCTTCTGGACGAGGGCGTCGCTTCGTCTTCCGCGCATTTTTCCTCCTATATATTACTCGCATCCTTCTCCTCATTCCTCTATTTCAACCTTGCTGATCATTGAGAGAGAGAGCTCATCGCTTTTGCTTTCGTCAGCTTGTTTACTTGTCGAATTGCTAACGCCGTCACTTTTAAGGCCGTCCTTTCTCCAAAGGCTTATTCACCTGTAAGTTGTTTCTTCTTCTTTCTTTGCATTTTTGCTCTAGCTGAACAATTTCCTAGTGAGGACGTCAATTTAGGTACTTAGAATGGATCCGTCACTTGTAGGTAGTCAGATGTCAAGTGACGCGTTAAGTGAACAGTCGTCAATCCGCGAAGGAGCGGGCTACAACGAGGTTTTTGGTTCAGGTCAGGAGTCCGTCGGCTTTTCGGGGTTGTCCGAGAGGGAAACGTTAGCTCGGTCTCCTGACGATGACGTAGAAGATTATGTTGAGGGAGTTGAGGAGGAAGTAGTAAATGAGGATGAAGAGGAGGGGGAAAGTGACGGAGATGAGGACGAGGATGAGGGTGACGAGGAATCCTATGAAGAGGCTTCAGTAAGTCCCAGAGGTAACCGTCCCTTCATCCTTCCTGAGGATTGGGCCGTCAATAAATTTTTGCCAAAAATGAGTGATAAGGTTTTCAAGGAATTACGCACCCGTTACCAGATCCCAGACCATATCTCAATCCGTCTTCCTAGGAAAAAGGAAAAATGCTATACTGGGTTGACCGCAAACGTCAGCATGTATGACGTCATACTTGCTGCCGAGTCGGCTGGTTGACTTCATGGGACTATCCGTTAGCCAGATTGCCCCCAACGCTTGGAGGACTTTAATTGGAGCGGAGGTTTTGTGGGGTCGTCTGAGTGGTGGGAACCGTCAGCTTTCCCTTGACGAGTTCTTTTACTGCTATAGACCCCATCATATCGCTTCATCTAAAGGAACTTATCATTTTTCCATCCGGGAGAAGGATTTAAGACTTGTGTCTGACATGCCAGATTCCAACAGGAGTTGGAAAAGTAGATACTTTTTTATTGAGGGGACGGATTGGGTATGCCGTCCGGAAGAGTGGGTTACCATGCCTCGTGGTTTTGATAATACCTGGGGAATAGTTGAAGACTCAGGTTTAGCGCCGACAGCTTTTTGTTTCATTTTCAACCCCGTCAGCTTTTAGTCTTTTATTGCTTCATTAGTGTTTTAATGTCGTCGTTTTGTTACTTCTTTTTCAGCCTATGCCCGTTCACATATAACTGACGAGCAGGAGGCATTCATCTGTCGGGTTCTTGAAATCCCATTTGAGCAACGAAAGTGTAGGGACTTGATTACCCTTGACACTCTTCATTTGTATTGCGGAGGTCAAGAGCCCACGGCTGAGGCGCGTAGGTTGGACGAATTTTCTCGTCAACGTGGGTAGATTCTTTATTTCTTCCGTTAGTTTACTAGTTATGTCTACTTTACTAATACGCGTTAGTTTTTTTTTCCATTCAGAGATGGAGGCTGCTAAGCAGAGGGTGAGGGCTGCTGCGGCCCGTAAAAAGGAGGAGAGGAAAGCAAAGGAAAAGGAGGGGGTATCCTCGTCAGCCTCCAAGACCGTTGCTAAGGTCTCCAAAAGGAAGCCTGACGGGAAGGACGATCGTCCTTCTAAAAAGGTTGCCATCACTCCAGGGGATGTGTCTCCCAAGAAAAAGTCATCCCTTAAGTCAAGCCAGGGTGCGGGCAAGGGAGTGATGACTTCCTTTGGTCCCATCATCGAGGTACCTCGTTGCCTTTTGACTTATAAGGACTATGCCGTTGAGGAAGTGGAGTCCTTTATAAAGCCGACGGACATAAGGCCCTATGATCAATTAGGGACGGAGGACTTAGAGACGTCAGCTCTTTTTGACCTTAGTAGGGTATGCTTGCTTCCTCAAGTTAAGTTCGTTTCATCTGTTTCTGATTCATTTTGATTGACGACTACATTCTTTTCAGGCCTTAGTGCGTGTTAAAGCGCTTCAAGACCAATGTATTGCCAAGGAGGACGTTGTTACTCGGGTTAGGAAGCACAACACCAACTTGTTGGATCAGCAGGCTCAGTATAAGGAAGGCTTTCGTGATTTGAACCGTGAGCTGAAGATGAAGGGGGAGAAGTTGGAAGAGGTGGAGCGTCAAAAGGAAAAACTTCAGGAAGAGGTGACGGCTTTGCGCCAACAGGTGGAGACGGCTGGGACTGATGCTGTCCAAAAATTTAAGGTGTCGAAATCATTCATTGACTCTTGTGCCGATTTTTATGGTACTGGGTTCGAAGATTGCCTTAAACAAGTCGCATCAGCTTTCCTAGAGTTGGACCTGTCTGGGATTACAATGGATGATCCTGAGCCGACAACGCCAGCTGATGACGTCATTGTTGGTGAAGGTGACGGCTCCCCTGAAGCCAATATTCTTCCCACAGACGGCGCCAACTGATGATACCGAAAAAATCACCAGTGAGCCACACGGTTCTCAAACACTCGAAACAACACCTGCACAACAAAAAGAGAAGACCTCGCAGGGAGCACTGGTGTGGTGTCGGCTAAATACACTCCGAAGGTCAAGTTAAAACTTCTCACAACTCTAAAGTGCTAGAGCGGGGTCAATTATGCGTACCTTGGTTTATGAGGGTATTGAGACTTTTATAGTAGTAGAGGGTTGACCTCTCTTCCTTGGTTTAGAAGTCTTTTCCTTATAGGAGTTTTCCTTGGGCGTAAAGGGCGGAATCCTTTCCTTATAGGAATCCTTTTGAGTAGCGCCAGACGTGGAGGGCAAGACATTTCCTTATATATTCAATCGTTGGCAGCAAGCAACCCTGTTTCAAGGTCATCAGTTTATCCTACTCCCTTCAGCCCTATCGGCGTCAGCTTATTGATGGTATTAGCCCTTAGGTGTGCCTTGCGGACTCCCTACTGCGCCTCTATCAGATCTCTATTCGTCAACTTTTACTAATGGAAGCTGACGGCTCTACCTGTAACCGTTAGCTTATACCTGTCAGCTTTACTTGTAACCGTCAGCTTATGCCGTAATATGAGTAAGCACTATTTTTGTCCTTATCAAAGAATTATGATGTCAAGGAGTCTTGGATTAAAGAATACACCATCCAAGGAGTCTTCGACTTATTTGGCCTATGTGCCTACTCCAAAATCCCGAGATTTTGATCCAGTGTAACAAAGATGTTTTGTTTTCTTATGATTCAAGCACGAAGAGACTATGCAAGATAATAATAATAATAATAATAATTTGACGACCTCCCACTTTCATTCAAAGCAACTCCTCTCTTGTTGAAGCTTGAAACTATCAAATCTATGCAGGAGGAATATCCTAGTAGAAACTGTTTTGCTTGATAGTATATTAGTGCGAAATTATTTGTTGAAATTTCAATTTCTGGGATTTTAAGTTTCTAATTTTATTTTTCTTGATATCCTTTCATAATATATTCTATATAGTAAGAATTTCAAATTTCAAAATCAATCATACAAAGACAGATTTCATTATTAGATAACATATATTGCTTACTTAGAAAGTTATAAGGGTTCAATAATAATGGGGACAAAATTTCCCTTTGCCCTTTTTGGGCAAATTATACAGCATTATGCCCCACTTCCCAAACTAATTAGGGAAATACCTCTCTTTTAAAACTCGATTTTTGATAAATCGAGTTAGGCCCTATAGTGGCGTTTTTAAGGAGCCTATAGTGACGTTTTAAGGAACTATAGTGACGTTTTTTAACTCGACTTCAATGAAATCGAGTTATAGGCAATGAAATCGACCTATAGTGGCGTTTTTTTTTACCTATAACTCGATTTCATTGAAGTCGAGTTAAAAAACGTCACTATAGGTCCTTAAAACATCATTATAGGCTCCTTAAAACATCACTATAGGGCCTAAGAAATTTTTTTTTTTTTTTAACTCGATTTATCAAAAATCGAGTTTTAAAAGAGGGGCATTTCCCTAATTAGTTTGGGAAGGGGGGCATAATGCTATATAATTTGCCCGAAAAGGGCAAAAGCCCATTTTGTCCATAATAATGGAGATGATTAAATTCAATTCAATCATGTGCTTAAATTTAATTGGGAAATATGATATACTGCATCTAAGTTACCTTATGTAAGACTTTTCTAGTAATGATGGTTCACTAAAATCAAACTAATAATGGTAGTTGATCGGGACTAAATTTAGTACTAGCTATGTTTCACAATCCATACGTGATCTTGAGCTATCATTTTTTCCAAGATATAGATAATCTCTTTTACTACAAGAAAGTAACAACTTTTTAGGTCCATTTTTCATGAGCGGTGAGAAATCCATGTGCAAAGAGGATAGCTTAACTAGATTTTTATGGATTTCGCATAATTTTTCATATATTTATGACTTTACTTTCTGGCCTTTTTTATCTACGTTTGATTTGATGTATTGTTAGAAGATCATGATTTCTATTTTCTAAAGACATCCACTTTTTTTTTCCAAATTTGAATTTGGTAAGCTAGATGCTTTAGAAGGTAGGGTCGAAACAAAGTTTGTACTCTAAAGTTTCAACTTTAATGTTTTTGAAATTATTTTTTATTTAAGTGAAATTTTTTGGGATCCAAGCATGCCAAATTGATGTTTTCATAACGAGACATTTCCAACAACTCCTTATTCGGGTCAATGCATGGTCATTTGATTATAACTCAATCAAGATTAAACTATAATCAAGTTGAATGCTTGTTCTAGTTATTGTATTGTTTTGAATCCAATATGGCCCATGAGTAGTCATTTTAAGAGAAACTATTTTTAATATGAGCTCATATTCATCCCGATCAAACGGTCAAGATTTTCGTCAAAGTCGGGTTAACCGTGGTCAAACTTGGGAAAAGTGCTTGGAAACATAGAATTTGATGTAATACGATAAAATTTGGTGATTGGATAAAAATATTTCTTTTCAAAGTTTGGCCAACCAAGGACTTTTGGTAATTTTAACTTTGGACCCTCAAAATTTGATATCGGATTCGTAAGGAGCAACCCAAACTTAACCAATATAATAAATGGAAATAGGCTGGATGAATATATTTTATATTTTCTAATTTTATGGGATAAGAAAAACACTCAATAATTTAAAGGATAGAAAAACTCACCACTAAAGTAAACCCAAAGGGATACAGATAACACCACCCAAAAGAATTTAGCTAAGGATACAAAAATAGTTTGGCTCACCACTCTATGGGATACAAATTAACACCACCCAAGAGATATAGAAACCGAAACTCGCCACCCAAAAGAATCCGCCCAAGGGATAAGAGTTGATTTAGAAGAAATCCATCTTCTAAAAACACAAGGTTTTTAATTATGCAAATACACCCTGATTTTTATTTGATTCAGCCAAAGGCTTAAATAGAGCTTGGAACAGCTCCCCAAGCGTAGGAGAACAAAAATAATAATAAATACATTCACTTAACCTGACCAAAGTCAGATATGACTCTTAGGAACTTAGAAACACAATAAAGTACTTGTCTACCTAAGAGAAATAAAACATAAAGTTTGATTCATCCTATGAGACACTAAATAAAGATTATTTTACTAAATTAATAATAATAATAGTAACATTTTTAAAAAATGGGCTGTTATTCTGAACTTCAAGGAAAACTTTTGGGCCGACTGACATCAAATTGGGCTTATTGGATCTTGGGACACTCAGTTACTTCTCATTCTACTTCCCAATCTTATTTTGGATCTGTTCTTGCAATTTCTTTATTTCCTTATCTAGTAGGATTAAGGCCATAAACTAATTCAAAAGGACTATGACTAGTAATTTGGCTAGTGGATCGATTATAAGCAAAATCAGCTTGGGCCAAAAGAATATCCCACTATCTAATGTTCTTCCCCACAAAGCTTCTAAAGAGATTTCCCAAATTTTGTTTCACAACTTCAATTTGTCCATCTGTTTATGGATGGTAAGAAGAGCTGAATTGCAGTGCAGTTCCAAGCTTTCTCTAAAGAGTACATCAAAAATGACTTACAATCTTCGAATCACGATCAGAAGTGATAGTTTTTAGAACACCATGAAGCTTGACTATTTCTCTGAAATACAAATTAGCAATAGAAGATGCATCTACATTTTTTGTTACAAGGAACAAAATGAGCCATTTTGAAAATCGATCAACCACCACCATGATAGAATTCTTGTTTCTTTGAGTTCGAGGCAATCCCAAAACAAAGTCTAAGTTGACATCTTCCCATGGAGCCTTGGGAACTAGTAATGGTGTGTACAACCTGGTTTCCTAATTGTGACTCTTTACAATTTGGCTGGTTCTGCAACTTCTCACATGAGAGATAACATCATGAGTCAGCTTGTGCCAATAGAAATTTTCTTACACAAGAGCCAGAGTTTTTTCTCTTCCAAAGAGTCCAGCAAGACCTCTTCCATGAGCTTCTTAAATAATTATCCTTCGTAAAGGACATTGGGGAATGCACAATTTGTTGTCTTTGAATAAAAAACCTTCTTGCTTCAAGAAATAATTAACAGAACCTTTGGAACAACTTTTCCACACATCACCAATGTCTAGATCGTCATTATACAGCTTCTTGAGAACTTCAAAACCTAACACCTGCACCTCCATCGTGTTTAGTAAAGAATGTCTTCTACTCAAGGCATCTGCTACTTAATTAAGCTTTCCAGACTTGTGTTTGATAGAAAAAGAATAGGATTGAAGAAATTCAACCCATCTGGCATGTTGACTGTTGAGTTTCTGCTGACTTTTCAAATACTTCAAAGCTTTATGATTAGAATGAAGTAGAAACTAATTTGGAAGAAGATAATGACTCCAATGATCCAAGGCATGAATAATGGCATAGAATTTTTTATCATAAGTAGAATATTTTTTCTTGTGTTCATTCAGTTTCTCACTAAAGAAAGCAATAGGCTTACCCTCTTGGCTGAGCACAACACCAATTCCCACACCTGAAACATCACAATCAACTTCGAACAATTTGTTGAAATTTGGAAGTACCAAAATCAGAGCTTCTGTCACTTTCTTCTTCGGCAGCTCAAAATTTTCCTCCCTTCAAACATTCTTTAACAGGGGCAATAAGTGTAACGCCCCAAAATCATAAATAATAAAAGTCTATTCAATCTAAACAATCCATAAAAATATTAAATAAATGCAACCAACAACCTAAAATCTCATCACAATTGTCAGAGTTTTAATCCCACTAGAGATAAAATATCCTTAAAATAATTCTCCAGTACAATATTTAATACCATAAAATAATAATAAAATCCTCAGTTACACAATATAATTTGTAACTGTTGTCTTTCAGGAATCTCTACTCCAGTGATCCCTCTAATGTATCTGTAAGGGGGGATAAATGGGGGGTGGGGGGTGGGGGGAGATACCTCAATAAGTGGAATTCACTAACATTGGGGTGTGGGAACAAAACTTTTGAATGAATAATCCATACAACAAATTTATAACAACAAAACTTTTGAATGAATAATCCATACAACAAATTTATAACTTTCAAACCATCTATATTTTTAACATCAAATATTTCATATAAAAAAATATAATTATATTGTAAGCCATCACAATACACCAACACCATCATATAAACAATTTCCTAGGCTTTTCTTGTGATCAATGTTTATGCCCCATTGACAGGGTTGTGTTGTCCCCTTTTAGGACTAGAACCCCCTTTTCTTCCATTTTCTTAAGGGTGGCTGCTTTGGAACCTGAAGGTGCACTCTCTTGCTATGGAGCTCCCGTTTTGGATCCTCAATGATATACTCCCTTGCACATCAAACATTTATAGGATATCAATATATTTATAGAATATCAACATATTTCTTTGTTATGAGAATAGTTGATAATCAAAACTATTTTGGGAAAACCCCCAAATTAGTAAAAACCACTTACCTCTTATTTGCAAAAATGAAATCAACCACCCTTGAGTCACAATAAATCAGTAGAATTAGAACCTAGCAACACCAAAAATAGGTCCATCAATACATGAATTTCCCACTTAAAAATCTGTTTTCACACTTAAATAGTTTTATCTATCAATATTAAAGCCTACGGAGATGTTAGATTCTTTGAGATACACTTCCGTTGTGCCACTCTGATTGCAATTACTAAAGGCTGCCTTATAATTCAAATTATATGTAGGGCCTAGTTTTGCTCAAATTTCTTTTCCTCTCTACTGCCCAATTTCATTCCTAGTTAGTGGATGTTTTCTTTGCTAATATTGAAAAACAATGAAGGAATTATTTTGATGTCATTGGAAAGGTATAAGAAATATCTAGATGATTTTTCTTTGTTGAAAATTTCTTGTTTTAAGAAGTCATCTCAACCTGCTAGTGGCTGAAAGGGTCATGATTATATTTGACGATGAAAACAGGGGGAAAACAAAAAGCTATATGCATCATTCCTAATCTAATGTAATAACAATTATAGGACATCTTTTCCATTAATATAATGATAGATTAGGTTCATGGACTGGCACCTATAGGTACTAAAATAACTTCATGCGCAAACCCATGTCTTCATGCGCAACCCCATCTCACTTGGGCCTCTTATACCATAATAATTATCAAATTTAAATATCTTAGGCCCAAACCAATTAAATTCATTTAATTGTGGGCCTCCTTTTTAATTTACGTATAAGAAAGAAATAAGTAATAAAATTATGGGGATGTTACAATAAGGCTGCTGAAGTTTTTGATAAAACACCAACAAAAGGATGCAAGCCCATGAAAACTTCTAACATCATGAAGAGACTTTGGCATGGGCCAACTGAGTATAGCCTCAATTTTGCTTGGATCTATCTTAATTCCATCACCTGAAACAACATAGCCTAAGAATACAAGGCTGTCAGTTAAGAAATGACATTTCTTCAAATTCGGATAAAGCTTTTGCTCACGAAGAGTTCAAAACACCTCATGAAGATGCTCCATATGCTCTTGGTGAGACTTGTTGTACACTACGATGTCATCAAAATACACAACAACAAAGTGACCAATGAATGGCTTAAAGACATGATTCATTAAGTGCATAAAAGTACTAGGAGCATTAGAGACTCTGAAGGGCATCACCATCCACCCATACTACCCTTCTCTAGTTTTGAAAATTGTTTTCCATTCATCACCTGGCCTCATTCGAATTTGATGATAACCACCTCGTAAATCAATCTTAGAGAAAACCATAGCTCCATAAGCCTAGTCAAGAAGATCATTTAATTGTGGAATAGGAAAGCAGTATTGAATGGTGATCTTGTTTACTGCTCTACTGTCAATAGACATACGCCATGAGCCAGCCTTTTTGGGAACAAGGAAGGCTGGAACAGCACAAGGACTCATACTCTCTCATACAAGGCCTTTTGCTATCAACTCTTCAACCTGCAGCTGCAACTCTTCATGCTCTTTTGGATTCATTCTATAAGCTGGTTTATTAGCCAAAACAGAACCAGGCATAAGATCAATGCAGTATTGCATATCTCTCATAGGTGGAAGACTGAAAGGAATTTCATCAGGAATGACATCACCAAAGTTATCAACAAAAAAGGAATATCCACTGGATCCTTCTCTTTTCTAACCACAATAGCAAACCCCTCACCACATTTTGTCAATGCTCTCTCCCCGTCAGTTCTAGTCAATAAGATGCTTCCCTCCCTAAGTGAAGGTTTGGGAACATGGATCATTCTTCATGGAGCCAAAGTTATTTTAACCCCATCTACTTCAAAAGAGTAAGTATTTTTGAAACCATCATGACTAGTATTCCTATCATACGGCCATGGTCTCCCAAGTAATAAATGACATGCATCCATGGGTACTACATCATTATAATTCTTGCCAATAGAAAAATGAATTAAGCACCTCTTATTCACCTTTACCTCATTGCCTTTGCAAAGCCACTGAAGTTTGTATAGCTGAGGATGATTTTCAATTTCTAGCTTCAACTTTTCCACCATGGTTGCTACAACAACATTCTCAAACTTCCTCCATCAATGATAACGTCACAAACTTTTCCATGAGAAGTGCATCTGGTATGGAATATATTGTTCCGAAACCATTCATCTTCTGCATAGGCTACCTTGAGACTTCTTTGAACAACAAGCGCTTCTCCTTGGTCAGCAAAGACCACTCCTCATCGTAAACAGCAGGTTCATGAACAACTAGTGTTGATTCATCCTCATCTTCTATCTCCACATCTCCCTCCACCAGAGAAACTATCTTGTGATTTGGACAATCAGAAGCAATATGTCCAAAGCCTTGACATTTGAAACATCTACGGTCTGTACCAGCGGTGTTATGTTGTGAAATTTTAAAGCACTCACAAGTGTACGAACCGTACTGAAGTATAGTTTGACAAGAACGAGGTCAAACCCACAGGGACTTGAATGAACGTAAAAAAATTAATTAAATCTTAGCCAAGTTAATCGAATCTAGTTTAATAAAAATTGGTTGTTTTGAAATTAAATAAACTAAGCAAATAATAAAATTAAGCAAATAGTTAAACTAAGCAAAAGATATAAAGCAATAAAAAGATGTAAACAATCAACGGGAAAGGAATTAAGGTTTTGGAATCCACCTTGTAAGTCATATCAGCATATATTTATGATCATTAATTTTTCCCAACCACTACATGATAATCTAGAAATCAATCTTGCTATCATGGAAAATATTCTCATTAAAATCCTTATTTTAAAAATCTAAAGCATGTTCTTCTTCACTTCTTAAGTATAAAATCAAATCATCAATTGTATCCGTAGCCAAACAAATCACAAGATATATCCAATTCTAAAAATCAAATCATAAATTGTATCCATTGACAGACAAATCACAAATGATATCCAATTTTATAATCAATAATTAATAAACCAAGCATTCAATTAATTAAGACAAATCCTAAATCATGAGAAAAACATGATTGAATTCATATCTAGAATCCCATCTTAGTCAATTGATATGAAGCAAGACCAATTTAAATAATTAAAGAACAACTATTGTGGGAAAAATCAAATCACATAAATATTACTAATAATCCTTAACAAGGTTTCATCCTCAACCCTAATTATAAATTTAGCTACTCATGGTAATTGAAATAAAACAAAAGAATAAAATACTAAACATTAAACTAGACAAATAAAATAAAGAAAGAAATAGTCACAATGCTATCATGGAGAAAAGCTATAGAGAAGCCACATGCGGCACTGCCTCTTGCTCTAATTTTCTGTTTTGCATCTCAGCCCTAGCACTAGCCGCTCCTGAATTTTGCCCTAGAGAGCCTTTAAATAGGTCAAGGAATCCTATTACAAGTTGAATTCCCGTTTGGAGAAAATTCCAGATTTTTAGGCTTCACTTAACCGACTATTTTGGCCCATTTAAATTCAGAATTCGGGCTTTTGGTAAACTACAAAGTTTTAGCCCTTTAGGTTAACCTTCCATCCCAACTTGAATCATCTCAATTGGAAATCTGAGCCGAAAGTTATGCTGAAAATACTAACTGATGTGCAGGCTGGAATCCTAATCCGAATTGGACTTGGATTTGGTGCAAATTTCCTTTGATTCCTTGCTCCAATTGGACTTAAATTTAATTGGGTTGGCCTTCTTTAACTTCATCATGGCCCTTGTAAAAGTAAAGTCCATTACCTTTCTTCTTTGCACAAATCCACTTATTTTATTCCATTCTCCTACAAAAGACAAATTCATGCAATAAGATTCAATTAAGCACAAAATTGATTATTCAAAATTATTCCAAAACCAAATATAAAATGCATGAATTAACTCAAAATAAGTATGATAATGCTTTCTAACAGTGATATAAATATGTAAAATTAAGCTATTATCAATGCACATCATGTTAGGATGATTAGAACCTGATGCAGATTCATTCTTTGGTGGTTGCTTGACAGTGGCTATTTTGGGTAGTGCAACAACCTTTGAAGTGGAACCACTCCCTTAGTTAGAAACACCCTCTCGATTGTAGGATCGAAAGTTACTACCTTGTCTTTCCTTCAGTTGCTTCTCCACTTTCATAGCAAGCTGGCAAACATCCTTGTAGGTCAAATAGGTTTGTAGTTGGACCACATCACTGAGTTCAACACATAACCCACCAAAATAACGGGCTATCATCTACTCCTGTAGTTCTACAATATCAAATCGAGTCATAAGATGATCAAACTCTCAAAATCTCCCTTTGTTTGAAATTATGAAATCTCAGAAAAGTATCTTGCTTGAAGTGATCAGGCAAGTATTTTTTCTTGAGCTCTCTTTTCATCTTTTCCTAGCTCACAATACGATCTCTTCCTTCCTGTTGTCACTGCCTCTTGAGATGCTTCCACCAAATTGAAGCATGTTTTCTCAGCTTGATTGCAACAATCTTCACCTTGCAATTATTCGGAACATCTTCAAAATCAAAGACACGCTCAACAATAGTTAGACAATCAATGAAATCATTAGGTTGCATTTTCCCTTCAAATTCTGGAATGTCCAACTTTATATCATAACCTCATTATAAGTTTCTGAGATGACAAGGATGGGGTGGAGTGGTCCCACCGAAGGAATGACTAGGGACACGGTGAAATGGATTATCTTCTTCATCATTGCTAACAGCTTCAGATTCTGAATTATGATATCTAAGGCCTCGCCCTTCATTCTTGCAAAACTCCAAACACTCCTGGAGTTGCTGAAGTTGTCTTCTTAAATCATCCATTTCAAAATCTCGATGATCCCTTTCAGGTATCTCACCATTGTTTCCACGTCGATGATGTCCAGCCATTGAACCAAAGCTCTGATACCAACTGATAATGGATTTGTAAAGGGAAACCCAAACTTAACTGATATAATAAATGAAAATAGATTGAATGAATATATTTTATATTTTCTAGTTTTATGGGATAAGAAAAACATTCAATAATTTAAAGGATAGATAAGCTCACCACCAAAGTAAACTCAAAGGGATACAAATAACACTACCCAAAGGAATTTAGCTAAGTATACAGAATTAGTTTGGCTCACCACTCTATGGGATACAAATTAACACCACCCAAGAGATACAGAAACTGAGACTCGCCACCCAAATAAATCCACCCAAGGGATAAGAGTTGATTTAGAAGAAATCCATCTTCTGAAAACACAAGGTTTTTAATTATACAAATACACTCTGATTTTTATTTGATTCAGCCAAAGTCTTAAATAGAGCTTGGAATAGCCCTCCAAGCATAGGAGAATGAAAATAATAATAAATACACTCACTTAACCTGACCAAAGTCAGATATGACTCTTAAGAACATAGAAACACAATAAAGTACTTGTCTGCCTAGGAGAAATAAAACATAAAATTTGATTCATCCTACGGGACACTAAATAAAGACTATTTTACTTAATTAATAATAATAAAAAAGTTTTAAAATAAATGGGCTGTTATTCCGATCTTTAAGGAAAGCTTTTAGTCCGAACTGACATCAGATTGGGCTTGCTAGATCCTAGGGTACTTCGGTGTCAAAATTGGATCACATGACATTGGCACAAATTAGGTTAAATATGACATTTCTATGATTCTGATGAATATATATATCTATATATATATATATATATATATATATATATATAACTTTTGGCATTTTTGCATTTCAGTGGAATTCTTTAGACATAAAATGAGGGCAAAATAAATGCGGTATCGACAATTTTTATATAGTGAAAGTGGATGAGAGTGAGAAGAAGCAGAGTCAGTTGGCGGTTTTGGATACAAAATAGAAACAATTGAAGGAGAGCAAAAAAAGCAAGCTCTAGAGAGAGAGAGAGAGAGAGGTATCTTCGAGCTCTCAAGCTGTATTTCTAAGTGTTCATTTTCTTTCAAGTTAACAATGAATATATTTATTAGAGATATTTTCTTTTTTTTGTATTTGGAGGAGTTTGATTTACAAAGAACTTTTGTTTTTCCTTATATAGTTGATTTGGTTTTCTTTTCTTTTTTTTTCTTTTTTCCTTTGAGCAATACTGATTTGGGAATTTGTTATAGTTTTTTTGGTGTTTCGTTTTGAATGAGCTTTTTATAATACCAAAAAAATAAAAAAATAAAAAAAAAGGAAAAATCGGACGAGTTATTAGCCCAAAGAATGAGTGAATACTGATATTTTTGGGTTCTTTGAATTAATTGATTTTTTTTATTGGGTTTTTCATAATGAATTTTAAGATTCAAGGGAGAACAAAGTGAATTCTACCAATAACTTTTTTTTTCCTTTAAAATTCTAGGGGGGCCCAAGAAGTTGATTTACCTGTAATATACAATTACATGAAGTTTATCAATTTGGTAGTGCTATAAATGAAATTTTCAAAAAGCCAGGGGGACCATGGCCCCTAGCCCCTTCTAGCTCCACCACTGTCATTTGGTTCAGCTTTTTGGGCCCAAATAAACTGTTACAAAAACATGATTTCACTGTATGGTAAAATTTTACCATCGTGCTTTTTGGTCCCCTAAACATGAAATTACAATATGGCTTTCATATGGCACCCACTAAGTTGCATTTACAAAACGCAAGAAACACAAAATAACTTGACAATTGGTTCCTTTTATCTCTAAAATACCCTCTGCTTCTCATGAACACTATTTTTCTTCACTCTCTAACCACAAAATACGCACATAAAAAATCATACGAAGAGAAGAAATTTGCAATGATCTGGGTCATGTAAGGGTTTAGGGATTGGAATTGGTTTAGGGATTACGGAGAGAGAGAGAGAGAGAGAGAGAGAGAGAGAGAGAGATTGGAATTGGTTTTCGGGTTACAAAGAGAAAGTGGAAAAGGTTTTGGGGTTATGGGGTTGAGAGAGAGAGTGATGGTTTTGGTTATGTTTTTCGGTGAAATGGGTGGATGAAAAGAAAAAGAAAAAGGAAAAAAGAAAGGAGGGTTGGGTGGGATACGTATCTCATGTAATTAAGGGAATGCAAAAAAATAAAAATTAAAGTTGTGTTAAGGCACAACAAATTTTCACAACATTTTAATAACTCACAATATTTTTTTCCTTATACATACTTTGTCCTTTATTGTAATTTACACCTCGAACCGCAATTTTGATAAATGTTAGCTAAACACTAAGCTTTTTTTTTTAATTACTTTTTATCGGCTTTTACCAAATGCTCTGCTTTTTAAAAAAACCCAATTTCATTAGGCACTTTCTAAAACCACCACTTTCTCAATAACAACAACAATAACAACAACAACAAAAATCAAAATCAAAATCAAAATCTTGAGACAAACGCAAATCTTGAGACAAACGCACTCTAAGTGTATGCATTTTTTTTTTAAGAGAAAACATTGAAGCGAGAAAATGCAGAAAAGAGTGGAAAAATCTAGGAAACTGTGATTTGATTGGTTCTCTCAATTGTATGTGAGAGAGAGAGAAACAGAGAGAGAACCTTAACAACATCTCATCCCTTCAAGATACACAGGGTAATATTTGGCAAGAAAAAAAGTGTAGCTGTGTTGTAGCGCTAATCAAGAATTCAAGATCGATGTTCAATCCCAAATCCATCGAGTTTAGGGATTTTAGCTTAGTTGACATTTTTTTTTAGGTTACATGGTAGAGTTTACATAAAAAAATAATAAGGGTAATTACATTCCTCTCCCTTGAGGTTTGAACAAATAACACTCCACCCTAAACTTGAAGGGAAAAAACACTTCCCCCCTTGACATCCAATTGATCAAACTTTGTTAAATTAATATTAAAAATGTTGTGTACTAACCTACCATTTGCTTAAGGGCAAGTTTCCAAACTTATCTTATTTCATAATTAAAGTTCATTGTTTTAAATTTTTAATTAAATTGTGTTTTAAAATATTAAGTGAATTTTGTTTTCTTTCTTTTTTTTCTTTTTTTTTTAACGGGTTATGGAGAGATTAGTTGTTGTAGACACTATATTTTATCCACCCTTAATTTGCGTACTGGACCCTGAAAATTCCAAAAATATTATCTTTTCTCCAAGGGGCCGCAGAAACATCTAGATTGATGTGGCGCAACCCGTTTAGGCATCGGAGCACTTAAAGTGCCATTTCAGGTCAAATTGACCAAAATGCCCCCGGTCAACCCTGGCTTGACCGAAAGTCAAATGAGGTGAAAATCCTCCCGAAACAACCTTTTTCATGCTTTTACATCAAACCCGAGCCACTCGGAGATTTTTGTTAACTTTGACCAAGTTTGACCTGACGTTGGCTCCTAGGGCACTAGAAACCCTAACTTTAATCCGACCCTCAAAATGGGTTGGGACCAAAGCCATTGCGAATATTATCGAAATCCCTTTCCAACGACTATTCATGGGTCGAAATTGGAGTTAAAACAGGTGAAATATCTAGAAAACCGGGCAAAGCGCATCAACATGCTTCCCGAGGTCATAACTTTTGATCCGACCATCGGATTTTCAATTTGGAAACTAGACATCTAGAGTTTTCTAGGAACACCAAGATCAGCTCAATCCGAGTCTCAAAAGACCTTCAAATATGCGTCCGAATTTGGACCAGAAAAAGCCAAAATCGCTGATGTCAGCAAGGGTGGCTGGCAACCATGCAAGGTGCGCCGAAAGCCGAAGGGTCAATTTTCCACTATAAAAGCTTCCAGACCCCTCATTTTGCACCCAAAAAAAAAAAAAGTTTTTGGGTAGTTTTTGGGCAGATCCTCTCTCTAATTTCTCTCCCAAACTCATCCAAACAACATCAAACACCTATGATTCTTCTCTTTTCTCCACAATCACAAGGTAGTTTTCTTGCACCTAATCTTCCTCTCCTTGGTTCCATACCTTAGATTTGAGGTTTAGAGATGTGGATGTAGCTTTTTAGATACAATCCACACCCTTTTATTTTTATAGCTTTTTCTTGTTCAATAATATGCTCTATTGCTTTTCCTAGCATGTCTTTATGGTTTTTCTAGCATATTTCCTTGCTTATGCCATGATTTATCGCTTTGATGTTGTTGGCCTAGCCTTCTTGGGCTAGGATATGTCTAAAATTAATGTTTGTACTTAGATCCACATGCTTTTAGGCTCCTTCCATGTGTATGCTTAGATCTACATACCTACGTTTTCTATGCCATGGTTTTGCTTAGATCTACATGTTTATGCATAGATCTACAAGCCTATGTTTAGATCTATGTCTCTTCAGGCCCCATGTCATGCCTATGCTTAGATCTATGTGTTTATGTGCTCTATACCATGTTTGTGTGCTAGATCTATATGTTGGTTGCTATGTCATGTGCTTTTATAGCCCCTTTGTTCCTTGATGTTTCTCTTTCTTGTGTTTGGCCCTTTTAGGTGGGGTGTAGATCTAGATCCTGTGGTCTAGGCCTACATCCATACACCTAGGCCTATATCAAAGGGTTTGGATTATTTCCTAATGCATGTCTATGTTTGCTTGATTGCTCCTATGCTTTATGCCTATGTTTGCCTGTCTAGACCTAGGCTTTGCCATGCTTACACCAATAGATTGCTAGGACCATTGTTATCAATGTTTGCTACAATCAATGAATCAATTTGTTTTCCTTTCAGGAATAGCTTAAATATTTAGGGACCATGTTTTCTACTATTTGCATAGCCATCTCTATGAAAATAGACAACTAATGGTGAATTCGTTAATGGCATAAATCTCTACAATAAATTTAAAACACAATGCCCAAGACAGATTGTAGAATACTACAGAGCAGTAACAAGTGACCTATAATAGAATTTGCAGCTAAAGAAACCCCTATAATTTGATGATAAATGTGCTATAATGCTCTAAGTTGAAGGAGAGTGCTTCCACCTTTTGAATGGCATATTAGTTTGAGAAGATTATAAGCACATTCACTCCCCATTCATCTCAAATTACATGACTGATTCAATATAGTCTAAACATTATGATAATCTCACAATTTCTCCCACAGAGAGAGAGAAATTGATCAACTTTGGCTCAAATTGCATTTCCTTTTCTTCACACAATCAACCCAATAAACAAACCTAACATCAATAACCCATTTCAAAAATTAAAGATTCAAAGAATTCAGATGAATAATTTGGTTTTTGACTAGAAAACATCCTAATATATTACCAAACAAACAACAACAAAACAGATAACACATTGAACAAAAAAATAGATAACATAAATAAATAAATAAAAAATCACGAGTTGGATGGAAATGAGGTGGCAGTGACGAGGTGGATTGGGGTTGCTAGGTGGTGCCGACGAGGTGGATTGGGGTTGCCAGCTGGCGGTCACTGAGTCGACGTGGTTTGGTGGTGGTGGTGGGGTGGTTGTGAAGGCAGCAGCGGTGGTGGGATTTTGGGTCTACGAGGGAGAGTGAAAGAAAGAGAGAGAGAGAGAGAGAGCTAGAGATAAATAGTGTTTGGGTGGGATTTTGGGTCTGCGAGGGAGACTGAGAGCTAGAGAGAAAGAGCTGGGATTTTGGGTCTCTGAAGTGAACGAGATAAATACAGTGAATGAGAGAGATACATTATTTTTGGCAAAAATGAAGAGGCGCTAAAATGAAAAGCCCAAAAAAAAAAAAATTAGAGGGAAGATTTGGGGAGAAGCGGGGAGTTAGAAGGTCTATAGCGGCGGTCCAACCCGCCACTATAACAAAGCAAAAGCATCGCAACAAGGAGTCCCTATTGCAGCGGTCATACAAACGCCGCTACAAATCGAATATTGCAGCGTTTTCCTATACTGCTGCTATAGTATCTGCGGAAAATGATATTTTATTGCGGCGGGATTTTGGAGTGCCGCTATATCTATGTAAACGCCGCTATTACACACATATTGTGGCGGTTTGCTGTCCCGCCGCTGTAGGACGCTGCAAAAGACTATACCTATAGCGGTGGTCACAAAAAGTGCTGCAATAGACCCTATGTACAGCGGTGGTCCCAAAAAATGCTGCAATATGCAACATATAGCGGTGTTTTTTGCACTCACCGCAATAGTACAGATTTCTTGTAGTGTTTGTTCTACAAAAAATAAGTTTAGTAAGCAATAAGCAATCGGTTACTATAAATATTTCAAATTGAATTAAATTCAAATAAATGGCTAATCAATTTTTTCTTGCTTAATTGATAGTGAACTCAAATATTTAATGACACATTAATGAAGATCTAAATGTTCATTATGTTGCAACTTTCTTTCTAAAGCTACATAAATAACTTGCTTTGTATTAAAAATTTTCAGGGGATATATAGCATGTACTCCTTGAACATATAGTAGGCTAATAAACCTCTAGGAGTACAGATTTTTTCACATCTACATGAAGACTAAACATTTACAAATATTCTCTTTAAAGAGAAAGAAAGCAAACAAACTATTGTTCTAAGTTCTAACCATATTTAACGCAATATATGTTTCCCAACTTACATGCACAAGTAGAAATTAGTATAGCTTCACACGCAATGCTTCTTCCATGGAAATGAGTGGAGGCGACCTCAAAGAGAGAAACTCTAAAGGTGTACTTCGAGGACAACATCAAATGGATCTGAACCAATGGAAAATCAACAAAGTACTTGTGAAGCCTGATGTGGCTCTTGACCGTATGTTTAAATTCACAAGAGCTGAAGTAGAACACATTTTTCAGAACCTAGATGCCGAAAAGGTTCAGAAGGCGAAGGGAGGACAGGATGTGCGTGTGAAGATGGTGGATTTTGATACAGGAACTGAGCATGAATTATCATTGCGCAAGGTCAGGCATGGTGATGTTTATGGGTTCAAACTTGGTTGGCTGACACATTTTGTTGTTAGGAGGCGGCTCAAAGTTGGGGAAGAGATTGGGATGTTTGTTGATCAAAAGTCTTCTAAATTCTACTTCAGTATATTGTCTAGAGCAGAAACATAAAGAGCACACAGTATCAAAAATTGGCATGTCTAAAATCTAAATGCCATAGCATTAAGTCTACGAGATAGTCATTATTTCTAGGTGCTACTTTCTTCTAAATTCTGCTTTTTGTGAGAATAAATTGTGAATGTCAGAAATCCAGATATTGAAATGCTGGATTCCACGAAATTTGCTTCTTTAAGATCTGAATTCTGTATATATTTGTAACAATGGGGTCAAGTGCAATCCAGAAATTCAACAATTGAATTCTTTTTTTTCTCTCCTTCTAAAATGAGTTTGGGTATGGAACATCTGCATTTTACTTCTTCTTCTTTTTTGTCTCCCTCCAAAGTGCAATCCAGAGATGTTGACCCCTTGTGATGAATTAATTGATTAATTAGCCAAGTTAATTAATTAATCAAATTAACATGCAATTGTACATGGCAGCACAAACAAATCACCAATTAACTAAAGTATGTAGCGGAAAATAAATTGACACGGTGATTTGTTTACGAATGGGGAAAACCTACACGACAAAAACCCCACCGAGTGATTTTAAGGTCACCACTCCCAAGAATCCACTATTATTAAAACAAGCGGTTACAAGTAAAAGAATCACAGTACCTTATACCAACTACAGTTGAACCCTTACCCCAATACCCAATTGGACTTGTTCTGTAGTGACAATCTCTCATTTTCAATGCACGACTCCCAGTACGTGACTAACCAATTGCGCGGATCCCAGTACGCGACTTGATCACCAACTTGAGAAAGATGTTGGCTGCAAAGTTCTTCAGTTCATCCAGACGATGAAGATCATGAAGTTGCTTAGTCACAAAACCCTACAATGTACAAACATAGCAGCTTCTTCAAGAGAAAGAAGAACTAGGGCAAATTCTGTCTCCGGTCACACTTTGCATGAACAAGACTTTGCTTCACACTTGCGCAATCTTTTACGGCCCTTAAAATAATCCTTATATATATTTAGGGTTATGAGAAAAGAAAGCCCAAACATATACTCACAGATTGGATGAAAAACAATCCTGAAAAACTGAACTTCATAAACCTCGATAGATAGCCATCTATCGAGCTAGCTGTCGAGCCACGAGCTTCAGCAGCTTTTAAACCTCGATAGATGCTAGCTGTTGAGCTAGCTGTCAAGCTTTAAAATTCTGCACTTTATTCCTTGATTCTTGGACAGACTTGCATAACTTTAACACTTGAACTTGAAACAAGGTTCCTTGAACCATTAAACACATCCTAGATTTACCCAATTACAAGTAAAGTGCGTTTTGTCAAAGGATTAGCCAATTACATAACATGTTGACATATGTTCCTACCATTGACTCACATATGTCCTAACAATCTCCCCCTTTGGCAATCCGTGACAAAACCACAACAAACAAATGAGATACGAGAGAAGTCATAAATCACTCAACTCATATTCACTTGTTGAATACAATAAAATCTATTCTAACACAAACTCTTGAAAATTTTACAAGAAGAGAGTTTATGGCAAGTAGACTTTGACAACTTGTATTTCTAAAACATTTTAAACAAAACTCATCAAGGCATCTTAGTGTGAAACGGAAATAATAGATTGCATACAAGATATAAGAAACATGTGTATAAAGATAGAAAAGAAACAATACATGGAGAGATAGGTAAAAGAACATACATCAATATATATGAACCAAATATAAGTACAGTGTATGTCAAAAATGGTCACAAGACCAATATACAAGATATAATGTATCTGAAATAGAAAGAAAAGAAAAGATACATAAATCCTCACAACATCCCTCAATATACACACTCCCTAACAAAAATCTCCTATGCTAACCCTCCCCCTATAAGAAAGACTACTCTCATTTCCAAAACTACTCCCCCTTTTTGTCACGAGTGACAAAGGGTAAGAGTATCAAGTAGACATCTCGTCAGCACTGGAAGAGCTAGCATCTCCATCCCATCATCATCGTCGTCGTCGGAGTCATCATCATCCTCGGGTGCCTCGGGAGGAGGAGAGGGAGACTCTACGAAGCCACCAAGGTGAGCCTGCCGTTTGGTAATACGGCCGACACAAGTGTTTACCTAACACAACTCATCAGTGAGAGTGTTAAGGCGAGCATCCATGTGCTGAAGCTGCGCCATGATCGTATCCAGAGTCACACCACCCACAGAAGAAGAGGGAGTGGGAGGAGCTGCCGTACCGGACCGCCTCGAACATAGCTGCGCCTCGCTCTGTTTAATGGTAGCGACGTCTATGGCACAGATAACAGAGAAGTGGTCGGAAACGGGAAAAGGAACAGAAAAATGGCGTAAGATCCTCGTGATAGCCGAAGGTAAGATGAGCTTATCACGGGTCGTCGTATCCCTATATACATCTATGATAGAAAGAATAAAATGAGAGGGAAAATCTATAGTGAGATGCTCTAAAAGAGAAAGTAAAAATCGAGCACGTGGCTCGGTAATAGAGTTATAGTGAGAAAGAGGATGCAAAACAAAAGTCATAACCATGTTCATGAACCTAAGACCTTTAGCAAAGGCTGACCACGGAGTAAACTGACGATCACCCCAATCAGAGGGACGCTCACAAAAAGAGGATATGAGCTCATCTTTAGACACAGTCCTCAGACGATCACAACTGGGGCAGTCAAGATGCTCTACCCTCGAGACATGGAGCACATCGGATACAATATCCGGTGTGACCACAATGCGCGTACCTTGAACTCGAGTAACAAAAAGAGGTACTGAATAATCAAATCCATGCATGTTGGAGTAAAACTCCTGGATCAGCACAGATGGACAAGTGATCGGGACGTCACACAGTGACACCTAACCCCTACTGTGAATGACAGTGGGTAGGTCAGTGTTGGAGAAGTCCGACAAATGCCTTAGCATTCCCAATGAACGCCTTGTCTAGAGAAGTTCTCAAAGAAGTCCAATTTGGCCTTCTCATCACAGAACCAAACAGAGAAAGGAGTGGGGTCAGAGGAAGTGGATGCCCCGGAACGAAGAGGGTTCCGTGATGAAGTAGATTTACGTTTAGGTGCCATGACGCAACTAACGTAAACTAGAGAGAGGGAGAGAAAGAGACATGCAGAAAAGCACCAATACAGTCAATATATAAGAATGAAGAGAATGTAAAGTACGTATGCATGAAAATGCATGATCATGTGATATGCAAAGGTAAAGACATCATGGGCTCAGCCCAATCCAATCGTAGCAGCACACAATCAGACAACATATAGAGCACACATCTAAAATGCATGACAATAAGTTAAAATGCTCATGAAATGCAATGCATGATGTTTTGAAACTTATTAAAGCAAAACCCAACCCAAAAATTTTGCAAAAGCTTCATCAATTTTGAAAAACCCCAAAAAAATTTCAAAAACCTAAAAGCCTAGGTCTAATGCATGAAATGCATGAAGAATGAAGGATTTAGGAACCTTACCAATGTAGAAACACTTGATCTAGGCTGAAAATCAACAGAGGATGAAGTTTAGAGTGAGAGAGAAGAGTTTTGGGAGGTGAAGAGACGAGGGCTATCGAGAGAGACCGAAGAAAGGTGAGAATTGAATCGCGAGGAAGGCTTATATAGCAACTTCATAAATCTCGACAGATCAAGAGCTATCGAGAGCTGTCGAGGTTTAAAAATATGACAACTGTAGCATTCAAGCAAGTGTCCACAGCCAAAAAGAAGCTCGATGGATCGAGGAGCTACCGAGCAGCTATCAAGAAGACAGAAACTTTCTCGATGGATCGAGGAGCTATCAAGAAGCTATCGAGATTACGATAAAAGGAAGTTGAAGAGCTCGATAGATAAGCCAGGTATCGAGAGATGTTAAGGAGCTGTCGAGATTGCTTAAAAATAGTTTTTCAAGAAGAGAAAAACACAAACATTAATGCAATCAAATATGCAACTCAACCAAGGATCCAATCAACATTTTAATCTCTCAAAAACATATCTCAATTAAGAAAAATGTAAGCACATAGATCCCAAAACACACACACACACACACACACTAAACAAGTCTAACCAATTTTATATTTCAAAAACAAGTTAAGCCAGTTTAGTGAGCATACATAGATACAAGTATTCCTTGTGATGGCCAAATCACATTGTACCTGCACATGTATCAAAAGTAGCAAAGAATATTGCGTGTTGTGTGTGAAAAACATCGCAAGATTGTATAAGTATCTACATGTTATGACGATTTGAGATATGAGAAAATACTTTAACTCACACACAATCATAACTGCTTGATGGGGACTATCACCTTCAAGGTACATCCTATAACTCCCACATCTCCTAGAATACACGCTTGCAATCATATATAAAGAATTTTGATCTTTTTGCTTTTTATTTTTCTTTGCATATATTTATTCTTTTAAGCAAACCATGCATGAGCATATAAGAGAGAGGAAAGAAATACCCAATGATATTAAGCATTTGACATTGCACTTTTGCTATGCCGAAACATATGGATGTCATTTCATGATTGGTGGGCAACAGTGGTGAGATGGTTATTTATGCATTTCTCTTAGGATTTTCTAATCCTTTCCGTCAAAAAGAGTGATACGAGTGTTAAGTACAAGTGATTACTTAATCTTACTCATCACAAACATGAGCCACAAAGCTCACTTGCTTAATTGTGCATAAAGATGCTCATCTAAGCTACAAGAGATACAAAGTTTAGAAAACTTTGTTTCAATGGCCATCCAAGGTACACAAGTACCAATGTACACATACACACACAGTTTTTGTATTTTTTCAAATTTTCAAATTTTTTTTTATATGAAAAACAAAATAGAATAAAAGTGAAACCTAACCAAACAAAAACATGTTAAACAAAACAAAGCAATGCATAAAACTAGATGCAAATGCCTGAGGAAGGAGGAAGAGAAGAGGAGATCAATCCATGGAGATGACACCAATGTTTTGGCAAAGGAATTCAAACTGTTTGCTGTCAAGAGGTTTGGTGAAAAAGTCAGCCTTCTGATCATCATTGTGTATAAACTCAAGAGTAAGAGTACCATCTTCGACAAGCTCCCTAATGAAGTGATGTCGAATCTCTATGTGTTTAGTTAGAGAATGTTGAACTGGATTCTTAGAGATGTTGATGGCACTGGTATTGTCACAGTAGATGGTAAGATGCTTTTGACAAATACCGTAATCATGGAGGAGTTTTTGCATCCATAAAAGTTAGGTGCAACAGCTACCGGCAATGATGTACTCAGCTTCTGCAGTGGATAATGAGATGGAATTCTGCTTTTTGCTCATCTAGGAAACAAGATTATTACCCACATAGAAATAACCCCCCGAAGTACTCTTCCTGTCATTAGCATTCCCAGCCCAATCAGCATCAGAATACCCAGCTAAGACATCATTTGTGTCCTTGCTGTACCACACACCAAAGTCGATAGTGGTTTTGACATACTTTATGATTCTTTTCAAAGCAATCATATGAGACTCTACACACTCCCACACTATAACTAATGTCAGGTCTACTAGCAGTAAGGTAAAGAAGACTACCTATCATGCTTCTATAGAGAGATGAATCTAAAATTTTACCTAACAAGTCAACAGTGAGTTTAACATTTGGGCTCATAGGGGTTCTAACAGAACTAGTAGATTCCAAACCAAACTTCTTCACAAGATTTTTAGCATATTTAGATTGAGATAAGAATATATCTGAATTTTGTTGACGAATCTACAATCCAAGGAAGTGAGTTAGCTCTCCAATCATGCTTATCTCAAACTCGGCATGCATGAGTTTTGAGAAGCTATGAGCAAGTTCATCCTTAGTTGACCCAAAGATTATATCATCAACATAGACTTGAGAAACTATCAACTCGCCGTCTTCCCTCTTTATGAAGAGAGTTTGATATGCTTTTCCTCTAGTGAACCCATGTGACACCAAGTATTGTGTGAGCCGATCATACCAAGCTTTAAGGGCTTGCTTTAACCCATAAAGTGCCTTCTTGAGGTACAGCACATGATCCGGGAATGTGGATCAATGAATCCTTTTGGTTGAGCCACATAGACATCTTCTTTAAGCAGCCTATTCAAGAATACAATCTTCACATCCATTTGATAGAGCTCCAGGGCTAGGAGAATTCTGATGGACTCCATACGGGCTACCGGAGCAAATGTCTCATCATAGTCTACTCCTTCCATTTGTGAGTATCCTTGAGCTACAATACGAGCCTTGTTGCAGATCACATTACCCTCCTCATCAGTTTTATTGCGGAATATCCACTTTGTGCCAATGGTGTGCTCACCCTCTAGTCTAGGTACTAAAGTCCAGACATCATTCCTCTGAAACTGAAGCAATTTATCATGCATAGCTTCAACCCAGCTTTCATCCTAAAGAGCTTCCTCAACTTTAGTGGGTTCAACCTGCGACAAGTAACATGAATAAAACACAAAGTTAGCAACACATTTATCAACTGTACGTTTCCTTAGTGTAAGTTCATTCATGTTTCCCACAATAACTTCAGGATGATGATTCAATTTGATCCTGGAAGAAGGTCCTTTCTCTTCATGGGTTTCAGAATCAGGTGAAGTAGATAAGTCTGCTGAATCTTCTACAACACTTAGAGTATCTGCAGCACTAGGAGATGCAGGCTCTTGTTCAACAATTTCTTGAACTACCCTAGGCTCGACAGGAAGAATCTCTTTGGGGATTTCCTCACTAAATTTCTCAGAACCGAAATCTGAAGATTCATCAATAATAACATTTACTGTTTCCATTACCTTCATGGTTCTTTTGTTGTATACCCGATAAACCTTGCTTGTAGAGGAATATCCTAGAAATATTCCTTCATCACTCTGGAAGTCAAATTTTCCCACATTCTCTCTATCCTTGAGAATGAAACAAGTACTTTCAAAGATACTGAAGTATTTAACATTTGGCTTCCTTCCCTTCCATAACTCATATGGAGTCTTCTTGGTACTGGGTCTAAAGTACACCCTATTAACCGTATGACAAGCAACGTTGTCGGCTTCTCCCCACAAGTTTCTAGCCACATCCTTGTTATGCAACATAGCTCTAGCCATCTCTTGAATAACCCTGTTCTTCCTTTCTACTACACCATTCTGCTGAGGAGTAATAGGAGCAAAGAATTCTTGAGATGTACCTGATCTTGTACAAAAGGACTCCATATATGAGTTCTCAAATTCTTTACCATGATCGCTTTGAATTTGATCAATCTTCAAGCTCTTTTCATTCTACAATCTTATGCACAAAGCTTCAATGTGCTTAGGAGCATCAGACTTGGATCGTAGGAGAATGACCCAAGTATACCTAATGAAGTCGTCTACCACAACCATGATGTATCTCTTTCCACCAAGAGACGTGGTTCTAGTTGGACCCATAAGATCCAGATGTAGTAGCTATAATGGTCTGGATGTAGCAGATGTCTGAGTGCCCTGATGTTTAGCTTTTGTCTGTTTCCTAAGCTGACATGGTCCACACACCACATTGCTCACTCTACTGAGCTTTGGTATCCCTAAAACTGACTCATGCTTAGATACAATCGAAAGATGTTTGTAACTAGCATGTCCCATCCTTTGGTGCCATAGATCTTCATTTGGTAAACGAATGTTATTGCACACAATATCAGCATCAAGAACCAAGCCATAACAGTTGTCTAGAGTGCGAACACCACTTTTGAGCTTCTTTCCAGACTCATCCATGACAAGGCATTTTCCCTTATAGAATAGTACCATGAAGTCTTGATCACATATCTGACTTATGCTCAACAAGTTCATTCTCAAACCTTCTACATATAGAACATTAGCAATGTTTGGCAGTCTAGGTAGAGATATGATTCCCTTTCCTTTAATCTATGACTTGCTCCCATCACCAAAAGTAACATTACCATATTTCTTAGACTCGAAAACCTTAAAAAAAGATCGGTCTCCAGTCATGTGTCTTGAGCAACCACTGTCAAGGTACCACAAACACGTGTCCATAACCTTAAATGCGGACTTCATCATGAAGCACACTTCATGCTTAGATGACAGATTAGTGGGAATGATGTTTTCTCTCATCTGCCTTTTATGAGCTAAACCTTTGACTTTTACTCTTCCCAAATTTTGAGCACATTTTCTCTCATCTGCTCTGATACCACTTGATAGGCCAAAAATGTATTGACTCCTTGTGATTAAATTAATTAATTAATTAGCCAAGTTATTAATTAATCAATTTAACATGCAAACGCGTGGTAGCACAACAAATCACCAATAAACTAATTATGCAACGAAAAATAAATAACACGGTGATTTGTTTACGAATGGGGAAAACCTGACGGCAAAAATCCCACCAGGTGATTTTTAGGTCACCACTCCCGAAACTCCACTATTATCACAACAAGCGGTTACAAGTAAAGGAATCCCAAGTACCTTACCAACTTACAGTTGAACCCTTACCCCAATACCCAATTGGACTTGTTCTGTAGTGACAATTTCCCCTTTTAATGCACGGCTCCCAAGTACGTGACTAACCAATGCGCGGATCCCAGTACGCGACTTCAATCACAAACTAGAGAAAGTTTGTTGGCTGCAAAGTTCTTCAGTTCATCCCAACGATGACGATCAAGAAGATGCTTGGTCACAAAACCCTTTGGTGCAAATACACATCAACTTCTTCAATAGTGATGAACTAGGTCAAAACTTTGTCTCCGGTCACAATTTGCTTGAACAGAGTTTGCTCAATGCTTGTGCAACTTGTGTACCTTTGAGGGCCCTTAAAACAATCCTTTTATATGTCTAGGGTTAGGAGAAAAGAAGGCCCAAAGACACATCCACGGATCCCAAGAAATCAGATCAGAAATTCTAATTTTGTAAACCTCGACAGATAGAAGCTGTCGAGAATCTGTCGAGATAGCTATCGAGCCACGGGCATAACAGCTTCCTTAAATCTCGACACATGCTAGCTGTCGAGCTTTAGTAACTTTGCACTTTCATTTTGTTTTCTTGAACAGACTTGAAGGCTTCAACACTTGATCTTGAAACATGGTTTCTTGAAGTATTTCAACACATCCTAGATCTACCCAAATACAAGTAAAGTGCGTTTTGTCAAAGTATTAGCCAATTACATAAAAGAATGACATATGTTCTTAACAAGTGAACCACATATGTCCTAACAATCTCCCCCTTTGGCAATCCATGACAAAACCACAACAAACAAATGAGATATGAGAGAAGTCATAAATCACTCAACTCATATTCACTTGTTGAATATAATAAAATCTATCCTAACACAAACTCTTGAAAAACTTTGCAAGAAGAGAGTTTATGGCAAGTTGACTTTGACAACTTGTATTTCTGAAACACTTTAAACAAAACTCATCAAGGCATTTTAGTGTGAAATAGAAATAATAGATTGCATACAAGTATAAGAAGCATGTGTATAAAGAGAGAAAAGAAACAACACATGTAAGGTTTGTGAAAGAAACATACATCAACATATAAGGAAGATAAGTACAATGTATGTAAAAAAAAAAATGATCACAAGACCCAATGTACAAGAACAATGTATCTATAATAGAAAGAAAATAAAAGATACATCATATCCTCACTACATCCCTCAAGTATCAACACTCCCCCTAACAAAATGTCCTATACTAACTCTCCCCCTAAGATGACTACTCTCATATCCAAAATTACTCCCCCTTTTTGTCACGAGTGACAAAGGGTAGAGTGTCAAGTAGACATCTCATCAGTAGAGCTAGCATCTCCGTCATCATCATCTGAAGCATCATTGTCATCACCAGCATCATCATCATCATCCTCAGCATCAGAATCAGAAGCCACTGGAGGAGGTGGTGAAGGAGTAGCCTCAGAAGCATAGCCACCCATAGCCGCCTGCCGTCGTGCAATACGACCAACACGAACGTTCACTTGATACAACTCCGTAAAGAGTGTATCAAGGCGAGCATCCATGCGCTGCAGCTGTGCCATGATGTCTCCAAGAGATACATCGTCCATGAAAGAGGAGGGAGCAGATGTAGATGGAGCAGACCGAGAGGGTGCCAAACCAGACATGGATGCTCCTTCAAGAGAAAGAAGAACTAGGGCAAATTCTGTCTCTGGTCACACTTTGCACGAATAAGACTTTGCTTCACACTTGCGCAACCTTTTACAGCCCTTAAAATAATCCTTATATATGTTTAAGGTTGTGAGAAAAGAAAGCCCAAACATATACTCAGGGATTGGATGAAAAGCAGTCCTGAAAAACTAAACTTCATAAACCTCCACAGATAGCCATCTATCGAGCTAGCTGTCAAGCCACGGGCTTTAGCAACTTTTAAACCTCGATAGATGCTAGCTGTCAAGCTAGCTGTTGAGCTTTAAAATCCTACACTTTATTCCTTGATTCTTGGACAGACTTGCATGACTCTAACACTTGAACTTGAAACAAGGTTCCTTGAAGCATTAAACACATCCTAAATCTACCTAATTACAAGTAAAGTGCGTTTTGTCAAAGGATTAGCCAATTACATAAAATGTTGACATATGTTCCTATCATTGACTCACAAATGTCCTAACAGTTAGGTTGTTAGAATGTGTGTTTAATTGTTCTGCTCTGTTGTTGAATTTTTTGGGTTTTTTGGGCAAGAACCTGCATACGCATGAACTTGCCCAGAAACCCTAATTTTATTTTGTTATTTTTGCTTCTACTTTCACATGTATGTTCTTGTTTAGTTTCTTTTCCGTACTTTTATGCCTCCAAAGCTTCTGTTTCACATGTTTGTTTGTTTGTTTGTTATCACATGTTAGAATTAGGGTTTATTTTGTGTTTTCTTTGCTTTGATTCCATGAACATGCATTCACATGCTTATAAATGATGCCATAGGTGCTGAGTTGCTGCAAGTTAAGTGAGGTAAGTCATGCATTGGTATATGGATGGTTTTAATGATGTGATATGCTTGTTTGATGTGTGATTTCATGTCTAAAAGTTTGGGAATACATGTGATGACCTGTGTTTGCTTACCATACCTATCTTGCTGCCTTGTTTTCTTGCTGCCTTATTTGATATGACATGATGCCATGTTAAATGAATGCTAGGATGTAATGTGATTTTTGATGAAGCATGTTTAGATGTATGATGATTAGGGGTTGTGATATGATGACATGTATGCTAGATGTATGATAGGGGATGTCATGTTAGATGTATGGTATGCTTTGTTGGTGAGCATGATAGATGTATGGTTAGGGATGTTTGATGCCATGTTGATTGTTAGATGTATGTTAGTGTGTGTGTGTGTGTGTGTGTGTGTGAGAGAGAGAGAGAGAGAGAGAGAGTTAGATACAAGTATTGAGTGTTCCTTTAATAGGGTTAAGACATAAGACACAATAATGGGAAGCCAACCCTAGAGTTGGGCAGTTTTGGATGCCTAACACCTTCCCAATACTGCACCTTAACTCCAAACCCATATCTTTGGTAGTAAGATCAAAAGGTCCTTCCTCAAAAGGACGTTATATATACAGTTCCTAGGCCATTGCAAAAACTAGATGGCGACTCCTAAAAACGACCCCCTTGCATCCACAACACCTACCTCAATACATCGAAGTTTTAAGCCGTCAACACCTCTTCGATACCTCTCAATCTATCAAGATTTTATTCTCGACACCTCCTCGATACCTCATAGGCCATTGCAAAAACTAGATGGCAACTCCTAAAAACAACCCTCTTGCATCCACAACACCTACCTCGATACATCGAAGTTTTAAGCCGTCAACACCTCTTCAATACCTCTCAATCTATCAAGATTTTATTCTCGATACCTCTTCAATCTATCGAGAAGCCTGTTTCTATATATAGTCGAGGTTCAATCCAATTTTGCTCAAACTCAAATATCTCGATCTCACACTTTTATCTCTCAATCCAAACCTTTTATTTTCATAAAAATCTTTCATCCCTTCAAGATTTTGGCCCATTCCAAGCTCCAATATGTTGGTATGTGATCTAAAACTCTTCCTTTTCTCTTTTCTCTTTTCTCATGCATTTCATGCATTTTGTGACTTAGGTTTTAGATTTTTGGGAAAAATTCGGGTTTTTATGTTATTGTTGAAATTTTTTTGGTTGGGTTTGTTGTAATGATCTCACATGAACATGGATTGCATTTCAAAGCATTATAATCATGTTTTCATGCATTCTAGGTTGTGTGCTTGACTATGAACTGTGAGTGTTGTAGTTTGGATTGGGTTTTTGCCTATGATGCAGTTTGTTTTGCAAGTAACATGCTCATGCATTGCTCTTTTATTCTTCTTTTCCTGAGCTTCTCTTTTGGTTGTGTTTTCTATTCCTTCTTTCCCTTAGTTTCTTGCTATGGCACGCAAAACTTTTGTCCCTTTTAGAAACCCGATCTCTCATCGTAGTTCTTCTTCTTCTTCTTCTTCTTCTTCTATTCCTTCTAGAGATAGGTTTCGTGATTCAAAATCCCAAATGGATTTTGAGGAGAACTTCTGCGATAGAGCAATTCACTCGGAACGCCATGTCGTTTTGTCTGACTTTCCAGACACTCTTCTACCTAATGCGTTTAGCTCTCGGGGTTAGGAATCTCTCCGCAAGAAACCCTCTAGATGTCCAAGCGTGTTTATATAGGAATTTTACTCCAACATACACACTATCAATACCTTTATTCCTCAATTTACTATGGTATTCCGAGGAACATGTATCGTAGTTACATCAAAGCTCATTTTCAATGTACTACATGTCCCTAAAGTAGCTCATCCAGACTACCCTAGTGCACCTCATCTTCGTTCTATCTCTCGAGACAAGCTAGCCTCACGCTTTTATGAGTAGCCCATGTCATGGAATGATACTCTTAACTTCACCATTCATGATTTTGCTAAGGGTCCAAGGATCCTTAATATGGTGATGACCTTTGTTCTTACTCCATGGTCTCGCTATAACACCATCACTGAGCCTTATCCTTATTTTCTTTTTTCTCTCTTGGACGGTCTTTCTATGACTTTCCCTCACATATGATATTATCTATGATAGATATCTATCGAGACACTGCTACACATGATAAGCTAATTTTTCCTTCGGTTATCACACGCATTCTCACACACATGCACATTCCTATTCCTTTTCCCCTCTCTTTACGATCATGGGTGCTATTAGCAATGAATCTATGCAGAGGAGCATTGCATAGCTGGTGGCCAAGGCCAAGCGGCCTCATTAGGAATCTACTCCTGCTCAGTAGGAGGAGGCTGCTTTCCGAGCTGTAGAGGATGCTACCTATGCCTCTCGACCTTTTTCCTTGTCTGCTCCACCTTTTTCTTCTAGAGTAGAAACATCTCTCGCTACCATCATGGATCAGCTTCAACTCATGCATGCTAATTTTGGTAGTCGTCTGGACCATCTTACTGATCAGATGTGTCAGATGAACACCAAGATTGGTCATATCACTCGCCAACAGTCTCGCCTCGGTGGCTTCGTCCCTTCTCCCGAGCGTGATCCTTTTGTGGACTCTTCTTTTATTGGAGATGATGATGGTGATGATGCTTCTGGCTCTGACTATGATGATGAGATGACGCCCTCTCAGTGATTCACCCTTTGTCACTCGTGACAAAAATGGGAAGTAGTTTTGGTTATGAGAGAGTAGTCTTGTTGTTATGGGGAGAGCTAGACTAGTGATAAGGGGAGAGTGTTTTTTAGCTATGTAGTGAAGTTTTTGTTGTATAGTTCTCATTACATGTACCTTGGTCTTGAAACCTTTTACATACATTGTACTTCTCACATGTATGATGATAAGAACTATACAACCAATCTCCCTCTATATATATGATGATGTATGTTATTCACCTTTATCTCACATGTGTTATTTTTTTTTCTTTTTTTATACATATATTTCTACTTAATATAACTTGTCTATATTTTACACTCGATGCCTTGATGGATCTTGCTTAGTGTTTTAACTAAGACAGGTTGCAAGTCTTTCATACCGCGATCTCTCTTCTTGCAAAGTTTTTCAAGAGTTCATTGTATTAGTTAAACTTATGTAATTTTCTATGTAATAATTAGGGAGATTGTTGTTTTATACTTCTCTTATAATTATGTTTGTGGTTTTGTCACGGATTGCCAAAGGGGGAGATTCTTAGGGTTATATTTTCTATGTAATTGGCTAATACTTAGACAAAATGCACTTTACTTGTAATTGGGTAGATCTAAATTAGGTTTAATGTATCAAGAAGTATGTTATTTAAACATATTAAGTGGTATCATTAAAGACATGAAATTTGATCCAAGAAACAAGTGAAGAAAAGTTGTTTCATTAAAGCTCGACACTAGCTGCTATCGAGGATTAATGAAGAAGCTCGATACAAGCTCAATCTATCGAGAATTATGATTTCAGAATTCTTAGATCTGAAATTTGGCCCATGATGACTTGAATGATTAAGGTTTCTCTCTCTACAATCCTAGTCATATATAAGGCTTATTTTAAAAGTCATCAAGTACGAAAACAGATACTCAGAACTCATATACTCTGTGTGAAGCTACTATGTTTTTACGCCTCAGGGTTTTGTAACCAAGTGCTTCCTGATCTTCAATGCTTATTAAGTGAAGAACTTTGCAACCAACAACAATCAATCAAATTGCTAGAGTTAGTCACATATTGGGATCCGTGCAAAGGAGTTAATCACAAATTGAAGATTTGTGCAAAGCAAAGAAGTCTGCTATAATATCAAGTTCAATTAGGTATTGAAACAAAGGTTCAACTGTAGGTTGGTATTTTGGGATAGGTTAGGGTAGTGGTAAAATTCCTCATACTTGTAACCGCTTGATTATTGATCAGTGGATTCTTAGAAATGGTGACCTGAAATTCACCCGGTGGGGTTTTTGCCTTGTGAGATGTTTTCCTCATTTGTCAACAAATCACCGTTTTATTTATTTTTTCACTACATATTAGTTATTTAGTGATTTGTTGGTGTCTCCATGATCTGCATATAATTTGACCTAATTAATCAACTTGGGTAATTGAATTAATTAACCGAGGTCAATCTATTTTAACCCAACAAACTTAATGGCTTATTATTATTATTATTATTATTATTATTATTATTATTATGACTCTGAAAGCATATACAACGTTTTACGAGGCACATCATCTAACATAGCAACCAATTATTATTATTATTCAGTGGCGGCTCCAGGATTATTTTCTAGAGGGGTCAATAGTGTTGGAACTAGAAATTTGTTGTGGGAGTAAAAAATAAATTGATTTTTTTTTTTTTTTTTGTATATACAACTTTAATTTTATATACAATAATCTAAAATAGTATTCTAAATATTATATACAATATAGTCTAACAAAATTATTAATAGCTTAAAAATTGGTAAGATAACTACCATAGAATGCATAAATAAATATAATTAACTAACTAATCATATATTTTTGTCAAGTTAATAATAATTTATTATATTTAATATCAATTGTATAAAAATATATGATAAAAAAGAATAGTAAAACACCTGGAAGTAGAATTGGGAGTAAACATGAAACTAAGAAAAAATAATAATTGATACAAGTTTTTGCTTTTGAAATGTATTTTTTTATTTTCTTATTTAATTATTTATTTTTAATGAATGAGGAATTTTAAGAGTAGTGTTACTAACACAACACTTTCATAGCAAAATGTAGGTAGCAAGTTGTTAAAGTTATGTAAAAAAATGATGTAAGTTGTGGGTCTAGATAAAAACCAGTTACAGCTTGCCACTTAACCTTTATTGTAAATTTATTGTGAAAAATATTGTGAAAGTAGCACTAAGATGATCATATTCAAGTTCATTCTAGCAGGGTTTAAACAAAATTTAAATTCAGGACGTTCAAATTTTTATTTTTGAAGGTAAAACAAAAAAAAAAAATTATATATATTAAAAAAATTGGACAGTTCAGGGGGTTCATTTGAACCCCCTGGGTTGGCTATAGCGCCGCCCCTGTTATTATTGCATCAAAGATATAAAACTTATAATCCTAAGTCCTATTGCATTAAACTTAAACAAGTGCCGTAATCCCTATATAATATTATGGGAACTAATTGGTCATATATATATATATATATATATATATATATATTCTTTGAAGTCCAAACCATTGTTGCTTCGCTCAACTTTAGAAGTCTACTACGCTATATTTCTAACCCCTCCCTCACACTCCGTAGTATACTTGGAAGTCTACTTCTAGGGACAAAATTGCCCTTTGCCCTTTTCGGGCAAATTATATAGCATTATGTCCCCCTTCCCAAACTAATTAGGAAAATGCCCCTCTTTTAAAACTCGATTTTTTATAAATCGAGTTAGGCCCTATAGTGGCGTTTTTAAGGAGCCTATAGTGACGTTTTAAGGACCTATAGTGACATTTTTTAACTCGACTTTAATGAAATCGAGTTATAGGCAATGAAATCGACCTATAGTGGCATTTTTTTACCTATAACTCGATTTCATTGAAGTCGAGTTAAAAAAACGTCACTATAGGTCCTTAAAACCATGGTTCTCAGAACCGGACCGGACCGGACCGGGAGGTCGGACCGTGAGAACCGGAAACCGGGATGAAAACCAATTTTTTAAGTCTAGAGAACCAGACTTTTTGTTAATTCCGTGAACCCCTAAAACCGGGGTTGGACCGCACGAACCGGTGAGAACCGTGCGGTCCAACCCCTTAGCAATTTTTTTAATTTTTTTTTATTTTTTATAAAAACAACTTAACACAATTTTATTCTACTTAATTAAATTATTCATCTCTTACAAGGAATAAAAAAAATTATAATTAAAACCCTTCAAAGATATTCAACTTTACTTCAAAATTTAATCATAAATTTTAATGTTTTCATAGTTATTATTCTATTTTGTTAACTTTCTTATTTAATTATTAAATATATGCTTGAAAATCATTAAATTTCCCTTACATATATAGATATATTAGTCAATTTTGCTAGTTTTCTAAATTTAATATCTATATTTAGGCTTTAATTAATTATGACGTCATCACGGTTCGACCTCAAAAACCTTGAACCTCTCCCCTTACGGTTCAATGAACGGTCCGGGTCTGAAAACCTTGCTTAAAATGTCACTATAGGCTTCTTAAAACGTCACTATAGGGCCTAAGAAATTTTTTTTTTTTTTTAACTCAATTTATCAAAAATCGAGTTTTAAAATAGGAGCATTTCCCTAATTAGTTTGGGAAGGGAGGCATAATGCTATATAATTTGCCCGAAAAGGGCAAAAGCCTATTTTGTCCCTACTTCTAGGCTAATACGTAACCTACTTTTAGGCTATGGCTACTTCTATTCTATATATAACACGTTGTTATCAAAGAAAAAACCGACCCTACAATTCTTCACGATCCCTTTTGTTCTTATTTTTCCTCGTTTCCCTTAGAAAATATTTTAATCTCTCCCTATATTTATATGTAATATATAACACAGTTCATAAAATAATAAATAAATAAATAAAAAATCGACGTGCATCATCCTTCACTCCTCAATGGTGATGAACGCTGTGTACGTGTTCTCAAAGACACCAACTTTCCCTGGAAAGATCACTAGTGTACGAGCTGCATTGCAATGATAGATTTGTTGTGCTTATCCTATGTTGAAGTTGTTGGTCGCTTGGTTTATAACAAATTTTGCGTGTATAATCTTTGAACATCACATGGCACAAGTTTGCCTCCCCAACCCATGATTTATGAATACAAGATGGCTTGTAGGTTCGGATTCCATCCAAAAACCAAGAAATACAAGGTGGTCAGAATACTAGAAGAAGAATATTTTATAGATAATTGTGAAGTCTCAGTGAATCAACATATTGAGGTGTGTAGTCTAGGCACATACACATGGAGAATCAAGGTTCTTGCTTCGGATGCAACCCTGTGATAGTATTTGCGGAAGCAATATAAAACAAAATTTATATTTTCATTTAAAGATCATTGTACCACACAATCATAGATTCTAAATAGAACAAAATTGCGTACCTCTCCTAGCTCAAGTGTGTTGCCTCTCAAGGTATTCACATCTCTCTCTCTCTCTCTCTGTTTCTTTTTGGGTTTTTAGAATACTGCAATATCACTCAGTAGTTCTGATGACCAACAACTAATATATATATATATATATATATATATATTTTAAACCCTTTTTTTTATTTAAGACTTCTAAAAACCAAGAGTGAGAGGATTAATCAATAACTTTTTTTAATGTTATTGACTTATCTTGGAACTTTTTCAAAATTATTCCTTAATTTTCTCAACCATATCAAGAAAATATTTGAACTTCTACAGATTGCAATAATGTCCATCAACACATTGCAATTGACCATTGAAGATTAGAGAATTACAAATGAGGTCCCATTACTTACAATTTTATATATATGTCCTTCCACTATACTATATTCTCACAAGCCACTAGGACTGGATTAATATCACTGTCATGTCCCTAGCTTATGTAACCCTTAATTTCTTTATTTCATAATTTCTATTAGACTCCAAAATATCTTTGAAAAAACTCTTTAAATATATATATATATATATATACACACACACACACAATATTATATATATAAAAAACATTTTTGAAAAATGTCACCAACCGGTTTTGTTTTGAGACAAACTTCAATATGAAAATCAACTGAATATACTATCTTCTTTAGAGACTGGTGGAATCATTGTTGAGCATTTATATATTTTACTCATTACACACATAACCCAACGTGTTTGTATATAGCCTTTAAAATTGGCATCACCACTTGACATTGTCAAAATTATGTGCATAATAAATAAAATATACACAAACCTCTCATGTTTGAGGACAATAGAAAAATTGTGATAGAACAACCTTTTAATTAACAATGATCACTCCATAAGTTGTTCTTGATCAGATCTGATTCAGTGTATGTACTTGTTACATTACACCCACTTGTCTGCTTAAAGTCACTACCTCAATGATGGAGTAAATCATCTTATCACATAGCAGCACAACAAGTGTAGGATTCAGTGGTAATATTCAATTAATATCCACAGCCTAGAACAATTTAATAATCTATGAAAAATCATTACTCCCTGTCTTTGTTTCCTTAACCATTAACATGATTTTTCAACAGAGACGACATCACATGCCACATTTAAACAATGAAATATACCTATAAAAATTATGTATGTGAAAATAAAATTTTATTATTTTATTATTATTGTTTTTGAGAGCACATAATTCTAACAACCTATACATAAATGTAAAGCTTTGGTTGATGGAGCTCTGCATTAATTAGGCCAAGATAAGCAAAGTAGTTCAAGAATTATAGCTTCACTAGTCACGGCCCTGCGCGCTGCGCATGATAATTTTTTTTAGGGTGATTTTTTTATTATTAATATTTGTCATGTTATTACGTCTCAAGTTGTGTTATATGTGTATCACCAATATATAGTAGGATTCATGCTAACATGAGCTTTTGCTCATGGAACTATATTTTTTTTTTATTAGAGATTACTATTTGGAACAAAATGAGGACAACTTATGGTAGAATTGAATTTTTTTTTTTTTTTTTGAAATATTAATTCTACCATATTCGGTTGACTAATTTATACATTTTCAAGTCAATTGAGCACATTTTGCATGTTACATATAATTCCTTGTTTTCATAAGGGTAAGGACATTCACAATCCCAATGATCCACTCCAATATTTTTGCATGCTTGGATTTTTGGGATACGAAATGTGTTTGTTCCGAAAGTTGTATGTTGAAGGATTTGTCGATAGTTTTGGAGAAATTTTTTTTTTTTTTTTTTTTTTTTTTTTTTTTTTTTTTTCATTTGGTTGGTTTAGAATCGAAAATAGTAGTTGTATTCCCTTGTCATTTGATTCACATAACAGCGCAATTACTAGTCCATATTTTGCATTTTTTGTCCCCTTCTATGTTGGCTTGAAGAGGATTTCTTTTCCCCTTGCAATTTGATCTTGTACAAAATATTTGTGATCATGTTGTATGCTCATTTTGTGATAGTGTAGTTGTATGATGTTTTTAGTTTGTAATTTTTAAGTTGTTTAGGATTGTAATTTATAGAGTTGTATGTGTTTTATGGATTAGTGATTGCTCTAGTTATTAGCAATAATTTTTCATTGTCAATTAAGTGAATAAAAGCTTTTCATATGCCCTCCACTATAAAGCCCAAGCCTTATAGTATTTAATATATTTTTTCAATTATAGCTGATGTTTAATGTTCTCCTCAATAAAGTCCAAGCCAAATAGTATTTCACGCTACAATACATGTTCAATTGCCACTTTCCTTAAGAAAATCAAAAGACAACAATATTAAATTATTGTCTTTTATAATATCAAAAGTCTCTTATAATTAAATTATTAATAATATTAAAACAACTGAAACAATCATTAATATCCAGTTCTTTGACTCTTCCTCTCTTTATTTAACTAAATTACTTCTTCATACCTATTTAATTGCCACTTTCCTTAAAAATATCAAAAGACAATATATCTGAACTATCAAAACTCCTATACAAATTAATTATTAATAATTTTGAAGTAGCTGAAAAGTTATTAATATCCACATCATTTATTTTACCTTCACATAGTAAAAGGTGAAATGAAATGGCTGAAATTGGGATATTTAAATTGGGTAACTTTATTTTTTATGTAATTTACATTATTACCGGAGAAAATATCTTTGGTAGCTATGTTTTTTTTTTTGTTCTTTTTTTTTTCTAATGCTCTGTAACGTTTCATGAGAACACTTTATGTGGATTTATTTATTTATTTGAATTTAGGTGCTTCTAACAATTGTGTAAATTTCAAGCAGTAATTCAAAAAATAATTGATGTTGTATATTCATGCTTTGATTGTGTAGTTCTATTATGGATTTGAGTTTTAACTAATAAGTTATTTAGGAACTCTATATATTCTACTTCCTTAGATGATTAAAAACATATACTATTATCATAAATCTCTCTCTCTCTCTCTCTCTCTCTCTCTTAGAGAGAAAATATATATAATTTAATAGATTTGGAGGATGTAGTTGAATTTAAATGTTAAATAAAATGAGCAAAGATTATATTTTGATTGTTAAATAATGAAGTTTTTATTTCAACTTAAATGAGTAAATTTCATGGAATAGTAGTAGCCACAGTTGTCGACTGATATTGATGCGATTCATTATTTTTCTATATTTTATAGTTTATTTTTATCAATGCTAGTGTTTAATTGGATACCCTTGATTCATGTGCCTCATGGGGTCAAAAAAATTTCTGCTTTATTTATTTTTTTGTAATTCTTATGATAATCAAAGTAGGTAAAAGTTAAGAATAATGTAGGTAGTATAACTTGTATAAGTTTTGATTTTCGAAAAATATTTTATTATTAATGGATCAAAGACTTTTACTTGATTGTTTTGACACAATATGAATTCCTATATCTAAATTCTCATCATTCCTTCCAGTTATAATTGTTAAGTTTTAGTTGAAACACAAATGTTTTTCCAATAAGCTTTTCTATTTTCATTCATTATGTTAAAATTTGCATTCATCTGATAAAATATTGAATATAATTTAGCATATTCTTGTCAAAGTAGATGAAATATCATATATGCTAATTGTATGGTCTTACAGTTGCACATTTGTTTGATAGTTCTCTTGGTGTTGTTTGAAGTAATATATTTTTCAGCTTCCTCATCAAACAAAATAAATACGGCACACAACTTACTATTATTATTATTATTATTAACGTTGCTTATGAAACTCATATGAAGTCTTGTTATTTAAAAAACATAAAGTAGAAACAATAGCTTGTAAATAATAAACAAAAACAAAGGAACGCAAATCTGCTTTCAATCATTACAAAATTAATATATAGAAATTAATAGAGAAACATTGTGCACAAGTTTAATGAAAATATCCTTATTTAATAATATTATCGATATGATACTCTTTTTTTTTTTTGAGAAAGATCGATATGATACTTGGGGCAATATTTTTTGTTCTATTAAAATTCAGATGATTTTAAACTATGGTCTATAACATTTTTAGAAGTACAACCCAAAAATATGGGTATTACATTTGATAAATGATCACAACCCAAAAATAAAAGTAAAATTTTGATTACCTAAAATTCTAATTTTAAAATTTCTTTCTGATTATTTGAATTAGATGTACCAAAGACCAAACATAGGAATTTTTAATTAGAGAGACAAATACTTTTGAAAATAGAGTCACGTCCATATTGGAAAAAGCATACAATCTAATGAACCAAAAATCATGTCCATCAATTGATGGTTTCAATCTTGCACAAAAGTATTATAAAGCTTGAGTTATGGTATGTCTATAAACAAAATATCAAACACGTGATGAGCAAATCACCATATGACCTTAATGTTTAATCTATAAAGATTGAAAATTCAAATGATAAATTAAGAAAGTGCATTGCTAACAAAAATAAAGCGACGCTAACTTTTTGCATTAGACTTTATATTTGTTGGGCATTTGCCTATTCCCATAGCGTAGGGCCATTTCTTGAAAGCCCATAAAAAACACCCATATCAATATCACAATATGCATTACATGTCACTAAAACTATCAATGTTCATATTTTAATAGTATAACTTAAAAGGAAAAAGGGAAAAAAATTAAATTTGATAAAAGAGTACCTTCAATAATGTTTAAGACAACATTATATATTGTAATCTTCGTCTACTTTGGTAGAAGAATGGTAGTCCTACAGGAGAGAGACAAAGACAAAAAACTCTTACAATCTTGAATACTGTTCAACCTGGATTTAAAGGGTAATTTGCAATTTTTTTTAAAAAATAATCGATTGGAGTAGATAAACAATCAAAGAGAACCAAAAGAAAAAACTTAAAATACAAAATTAAATCATATCAACCAAAAAGTAGAGTTCTAAATAATACAAAAATTTATCAACCTAAAGCAGAGATGCAAGAAAAATAAAAAATAATCAACCAAAAAATTGAGAGAGAGAGAGAAATAACCTTTTTTTTGTGAGGGAAAATTATGCAAAGAATGGAAGAAAGAATGATGAATATATAGTAAAATTGTGTGAATAAGAAGAGGCAAAATAAGGGAAGATGAAGGGAAAGATGAAAAGTGATATTAAGTAGAAGGTAGTGGGGAGATGAAAAGTTAAGGGAGGGAGAAAGTGTAGATATTTAAAAAATGAGTAAATGTTAAAAAAATTATAAGAAAATTAAAAAGAAATAGGATAATGACATGGACGCTGATGTGACTCAACAGAAGCGTAGCAACAATAAATGCTACGCTTCAACTTTTAGATATATATAGATATAGATTCGATTTAAAAGGACGAAGAACTTTGTGAGATTCAAGTCCAAATTGCACCCTAGACGGGCATGATTGCCATTTACTAGTTCTTAGAGGATGTCTCTCTGCGATTGAGTATACTAAACTAAATAAGATTGACGTATGGTCAATAAAGAATTACGGTGTGAAGGAGTCTTGGATTAAAGAATACACCATTGAACCTGAGATTCCATTAAGTGGACCTATTCGGCCTATACTCTACTGCAAAATCGCAAGATTTTGATCGAGTATTACAAATTTGCTTTGTTTTCTTATGATGCAAACACGAAGAGGCTATGCAATAAAAATTGACAACCTTCCCCCTTCATTCAAAGCAATTCCCTTTGTTGAAGCTTGAAAGTATCAAATCAATGGAATGTCCTACTAGCAGTAGATAGTAGAAAACATGTTATGTTTTTTTTCTTTAATGGGAAATGATGTTATGTTTTGATAGTGTATTAGTACAAAAATTATTTGTTGAATGTTCAATTTCTGAGTTTTTAAGTTGTTTTGTTACCGTTTTGTTCTTTTTATAAATATAAGTTCCAAGATTGGGGTTCTTATCTTATGTATAAAAGAAATTCAAGCTAAGTTATTTAACTTAATACTAGGCTTCTATTCCCTCTTCCTTGTGTGTGTTTCTTAAATAATAAATAAATATAAAACCCTTAAGCTAGGAAGCTTTGATCAAAGGGTTTGACGTAAGATAGAACTTTATTTTGAATAGAATTAATCTTTTTATTTTAATTTAATTTATTTATGTGGCGTGAGGTTAGCATACATAGAAGTCCCTTAATTTGTATGCTTTGAAAAAAGGCCATGCAGAGAGAATAGAGCCCTATGCTTGGCCATCACGCTTAAACCCTTTTTTTTTTTTTTTTTTTTTTTGAGAGGTGCTTGGACAACACGCTTAAACCCTAAAATCCTCAAATCTCAGTCCTTTCTCTTAAAGCCTTAAACCCTAAGAACCTCTAATTTAATCCTAAAATCACAATATCTCTCTCTCTCATAATGGATTCTCTCCCACTAGAGATGTCTCTAAACATCTTTTCACGACTGCCGTTTGTCTCCCTCATCTACTGCAAGCGTGTATCCAAGTCCTGGCGTGCATTGCTGAAGCATCCTCACCTCCCTTACTTGCAAAAAGCCTTTCATGATTTCCAAAACAACTTGTGCCTCATCCTCCATTGCTCTTCTACTTGTTCACCACACGACCATATTTTTATTGTCAATAGTTGTAGTCATCTCAGCGACCCCGATGAACACTGGAAGGATATCATGGATATCAACGTGCCGCTGCAAAATCACAAGTTTAACTCTATCGTAAACTGCAATGGTTTGCTGTTCTTGTCCTATATTGAATCTGATAACATCATGATGCATAACAAAGGTTGCGTTTACAATATTCTTGCGGCTAAGTTGACAAATTTGCCTAATTCTCCCACCTTCTTTAAGGAATTCAAGGTGGCATACGGGTTTGGCTTCCATCCAAGAACCAAGGAATACAAGGTGGTGAGAATTGTTGAACAAGAATGTGTAAGCTATGATTTTGGACGTTTTGAACTATCTTTAGACCAAACTATTGAGGTGTTTACTCTGGGAACATATGCCTGGAGAACTAAAAGAAATAACCCCTTCTTGCTTCAGATGCAACCTAGTGAGGCATTGGTTAATGGAGCTCTTCATTGGTTAGGCCAAGCCAAGGTAAGCCACTCACAACTCATTATATCCTTCAACTTGGAAAATGAAGGATTTTATCAGATTCCAAGCCCAAATTGTAGATTTGATATGCTACAAAGCCATTTGCTATTATTAGGAGGGTGTCTATCTTTGACTGTTCATACTGATAAAAACAACATTGATATTTGGTTGATGAAGAACTATGGAATACAGGGGTCTTGGACTAAAGAATTCACCATCAACTCTGGAAGTCTATCATTAGGATCTATTCGGCCTCTATTCCTCCTGTCAAACGGCAAGGTTTTGATTGAATATGCAAAGCAGAGCCTCTTTTTATATGACACAAACAAGAAGATGACCAAGAAAATAAATCTTGGTGACTTCCCGTATTATTTCCAAGCAGTTCCTCATGTCAAACCTATCAATTCAGTAAGGCCTTAGTTCCAAATGTGCACTATAGGTGTGTAATTATTTTAATCATATAAAGAATCAAGAAGGGATTAGTTAATCAGATACAATCATACAAGATTAGACAAGTATGGTTCTTGGATTTGGTATCCTGCTAGGTCAGAGGACTTAGTACCCATTCAAAGCAAGTTGAGCTTGGTGGTGGTTGGGAGGGAAGACAAGCCGAGTTGGTGGAAGCTATTATGGTTCTCTAAAACAATCCCTAGACGTGCTTTCTTTGAGCTATTCATAATACACTCACAACTAAAGATCGATTGATGATTTGGGGCATTGTTATGGATACTCAACTTGTTCTACAAGTCGAGGATAGAGAGCAGAAACCACTTTTTTATTTTTTAATGCTCTTTCTCAAAAAGGATTTGGAAAACCATTTCTTTCTTTCTTTTTTATCTCTTTCTCGAAAAAGATTTGGAAAACTCTTGGTATCACAGGATTTAATAAAAAATCCTAAATATCATTGGGTGAATCTCAATTGAAGGGAAAAAGTTTGAAATCCCTTTTATGCATGCTATCATTGCGGTCTACATTTTATCAAGGGAGGATTAATTATGAGGAGGGTATAGTGGGGGAGATTAAAAATAGAGTAGAAAATGAGGGTCAATTTTGTAACTGCCCTTTGTTTCTTTTGGGGTATTTCCCTTTTTGTTATCAGACGAAAATCTGATGTATAGCTAGAGTAACTTGAGTTGTTCTTTCTTCATTCAGTAATCTATTTTACTTTTCAGATCCTTTTGATGAAATGCCAATTCATCTGTTTTTGCATTCACCATCCCCCAATTGTTAGTTTGATTAAAGTTACTACAGGAGTTGGAGCGATATTACTTTGTTTCATAGAAATTCAAGCTACAATTGCTGCTAATAATTCCAAATCTCTAGGATTTTTGAATTAGAAGGTGTTTTATGTAAAGAACACAATTAGTATGATCAAATCTCAAACGCCGAGAGCTTTGTAACTCAACTAGTACTTTCTAGTGTTTCCAACGAAAACATCAACCATACAAATAACCCCTTCCCTAACTATCGGATTATCAAAATATTTGATCAAATCTCAAATTTTGAAACAATCATGCTCTAATGGGAATAAGATAGCTGTATTTAGTATAAGTGCCTATTCAGATAATAATGTTCAATATCCAATAAAAGCATGCAATGCCAATAAAGAAGAAGAAGAAGAAGAAGGAAAAAAAAAAAAGTAGGCATTAATTCTTTTAGAAATTTTAAGAATACTTGTATTTTATCACTCAAGAAAGGAGACAAGACAGTAGGTGTTATGGGCACAATAATCTTATTAATTAGTTGATGTCATTTACAAGAAGAATGATCTTTAAATTTTGATCATGAAGGCTCAAATTGTGGGTGTTTTTGGTTTGTTTTTTCCTTTTCAATTTCTTAACAGCTCTTAATTTTATGATAAATGTAGTGACTATCATGCCCAACTTGTACGCTCTCTTGCTAAGTTTCTTGTTAAAATCAAGCCCATGAAACGATAAATTTGGATGTTTCTTTGTAGGTTTTGGAATTCAACTTCAATTAAAAAATAACAAGGAGGTGTAATTTCCTCTTTATAGGTAGATAGTGGGGAATGGGGGAGGTAAGGCTCGAACCATAGACATGGGGCAACACAAAGAATGTTATTACCGCTAGACTATCACTTGAAACCCAACAAAGAGGTGTATTAACCCTATAATTATTAGTGTTAGTCCCACATTGATCACAGCACAAATCCAATTAGGAATATTAGTCCCACGTTGAAAACAAAAGAAGTAGGGAGATGTGTATATCCCTATAAATAGAGTGGTGGTGTAGCTTCATTTAGTGGGTGAGAGTAAGAAGACCGGACTTGGTCTTGTGAGAGAATTAAAGATTAATCTTTGTCTAGTGTGTTAGTGTGAGGGCACCCTTATTGGGATTTAGGTTAGCTTTTGTGAAAATTTAGTGAGACTTTGTGAGGGCGGTTGTAATCCTTATAATTGATAATAGATTTTGGTTGGCGTTGCCGTGGATGTAGGCATAAAGTTTACCAAACCTCGTTAAATATTGTGTTGTGGTGCTTACAATTTCTTTTCTTTTCTTTTCTTTTTTGCATGTATTTAACAACAGTTCTCTAGTATCTATCATCTCACAACTGGAAAATGCAATACCAATAGCCCAAGGCAACAATGCTTACCCTCATGGTACAGCACACTTAACCAAAGCATTGGTCTCATGGTGCAGCATACTTAAGCAACAGAAGTTTTAAGTATGATGAAGAATGCCACCATTCTGTAGGAAAAAGTCAATTTCTAATCAGATATAGAATTTTTTTTGCTTTGGTGGGGAGGGGGGTGAGGAAGAGTTTCTTTTCTACATAAGATTAATGTTTCCTTTCGTCCTATAGCTGATTTTTAAAACAGAGTTGTTTATGTGTCTAAGTACACTTCTCTATAACAATTTACAAAATATCTACAAGAAATGACTATGAGAGACTGGATTTACGTTATGAAGGAACATGGTACAGGTTTGTGTGCTATACATTCTCAAAGAAATGATGGAACATTGTTTATGGTCAAATAGCCAAGCAAGTTGATAGTTTACCCCAGACCACCATTGCTTCTTCTCAAGCACTCCAACACATCCTTTTGGCCAGTGAGATATTCGATCAAGCCTTCCAAGTGACAAAAGTAGATTAATATGATGAAAAATATAAGGTACAAGTTGAAAAGTACAGAGAGTTAAGATCTCAATGAATGATCTAAACTTAAACCAATATGCTGATGTGATTCCAAACTCAACCACTTATTTATACAGACGTAGTAGTCTTCCTGATAGCCCAATTGCATATTGTAAAAAGGAACAGAGTGACACACACACATAAACATATTAAAATAACAAATCAATTATTACCATTGGTATAATCTCGACAGTCATGGTGGCCAACCCTCAAATCAGTTTTCCAGCTTTTGTTGAATTCACATGCTACATCTATGGCATCAACATTGGGAGATCCAACATACCAGCATTTGCTTCTTGGTAGTTCCCTCAACTTCCTCATAAGAAGAACTCCTAACAGTAGGGGACATATTAAATTCTAGCATTCAGGAATTGAAAGACCAATGTCAAATTGTAGAAACTATCTCCAAACTTCTGTTCGATTTTGACTTAAACTTCAGCATGGGACAAGTTAAGTTTTATTTACACCAAAATGTATTTGGTATACATAGCAAGAAGATGTGTGTGTGTGTGTGTTTGTGTTGGGAACCCAAACGGGAGCAATTTTCTTTAGGAAATATAACTAAATCCTTGGAGCTCAGTTGATGCTATCAGTTAGTCAGATGGACAAATTGGTAGATACTTGCAATAATTAGGAAGGAGTATCTTCCGATCAACATCATATTAATAGTTAGCAACTTTCAAATTCTCTTAGATAATCTCGAATTTGATTGGACAACAGAAAACAAAATTTAAAAATAAATAGTAAGAGGATTATGGATAGCATTTGACAAGAACTAGTGATGCATTTCAATAGCTTGGTACTTATTCTAGAAAACCCTTGGTGCTGATTCCTAGGTTTTGTTTTCTATGGCTGGGTGCTGATCCCTAAGTCTATTTTTATTTTTCTGTTCTTGTGTTTATTTTTAAATCGCTTGAGAAATTTGTACTGCATCAACAAGTTCTAATAACCAATTACTTGAGGAAAACAGACTAAAGGGTAGATTGAGGCTTCCTTGACCTAGTTTTGGAGTATTACTTTTGACAAGTCCGATAGGACCAAACATAGTTACAGGATTTCAGCCACATAGATTAGACAACAAGTGTTCTTCACCTTTTTGTATATTGAAATTTGCATCATGCATGCTACAAAATTTCATATTCCAAATTCATATATAAAATTGTTAACTTAGTAGCAGCTCCAGGAATTTTTTCCAAGTGGTCATTACACAATTTAAATTACACAAAATCTAATAAGAACTATTCAGGGATGAAATATCTGGAAGAATATAAAAAACTCACCAGGTACTGGTCTACCAGCCATGACATCAAGAGCAACATATATATTTTCAGGATCTTTAGGTTGAAAATCAAAAACCAAAGCCTGAAGAAAAAAAAAATCAATCTGATTAGAACTTCTAGATTGCAATATGCAAACAGATTGAAAATTCTAGCCCTAAAACAGACTAACCTGCTAAGAAAATCTCAGTCCACTAAAAATTTTGGAAATCCTGAACCTATTATCCTCTGGGACTATGCCTTTGTAAATCCAACTTATACAATAGGAAGCCAGCTTTTTCCCATATATATTGAGAATAAGAATGCTTCTGAAAAATTAGTGATATATCTTAATATATGCTCTTTAAAAGGAATTCCAGGGTTGAAGTTAAGAAAATGGATATCATTATCATGTCATTGGGGGGAGGGGGGAAGAACTTTCTTAATGTTAGAAAAATATAATGAAACTAAAAATTCGATCTTTGCAGGATTAGAGTTGTATTTAAACTTCAAATCATGCACTCATATAAGAAGGGGATGTTATGATTGTTATCACAAGTGAAAAAATAAATAAAATTAACAATTATTATATCAGAAACCCATGTGTACATGTACATGTACATGTAATGATTGGATAGGAGAGCCTCTGAGCCACATAATTCCTATAACCCATCACAAAAAATAAAATAAAATAAAAAATTTGCAGTTGATATAACAAACACCCATGAAATGAAAGGCCCAGATAGCCAGGAAAAACTCATTATTTTTACCACCTTAACAGAAAGAAAATTAAAATAAATAAATAAATAAAATAAAATAAAACCAGGTGGGAATTGGAGAGGATAGAAGAACCTGAGAAGGAGGAGGTGGTGAGGAGGGTTTAATGAGGACCATAAAATGGTGCAAATCCCATAGATTGAGAGAGTAAGCAGTAGACATAAGCAACTGGGCTGGTCCTTTTGTGGCCCTTAGAGGCACTGCCATTACATACACTTCATCTCTGCCTTTTGTTATTGCTGATTTTGTTAACAGTGAGACCATAGCCATTTTTGCTTTGTCAGAAATTGAAACGTTGGAGCAGTTGAACTCTTTTTACATTTACATTTGAAAGATTGGGCAGCATATGTTAGCCCAACGGATACTGCTTGTGTATGTACTTCTGTAATGGGCTAGAGTAAACATGGGTAGTTTTTTTCGCAAAGCTTGCTTGGGCTTTTGGGATAAAAACATTATTTTAGTTCAAAAAAAAAATGTGAATGTAATAGGGTATGTATCCTTAATTTTTGACACAAGTTTCAACTTTCAAGTGAGGAATAATTTTAAATTTTCTTTTGATGACATCGACTAATGAGTCTTGAATGCACAGATCCATGCATCGGTTGAGTTCAAATAAAACCCGAGTTAAGGGTCAAACTTGGGAAGATTGGGTTTACAATTTGTTTTGATGCACCCCTTGACCACTGAGGCAAACCACATAGCAGGGGCTTCATGATTCTAGAACAATTTAATTTGATGAAGAGAGATACTGCAGGCTGACATATAATGCAAGACTAAGTGTGCGTTTGCGTAGTGGCAGCAATGCACGTTTTGCATTTTTTTCCTCAATCCTGCATACTGTTCACGAACTAGTAAGTATGGAAAAACGCAGCAATAACTTTAAAACTATGTCCCACGAGTACTATTTATAGTTTAAAAATTATTTTGCTACAGTGTTTTCAGTAATAAGTTTTCAGTTTTCAACAATAAGCAGTATCTAAACAGACCCTAAGGTCAAAATACAAATTAGAATTTGAATCATGTGAGTTTGAAGTAAGCATGAGCTCAGTTGAAATTGAATCTCACACAATCATAGCATGGAATTCGGTATAGGTCACTTTCTAAGTTACATACCAACTTGGATTTTTATCAAATGATGCTTTGTCTTCATATTAGAGCAGGGGGGTCATGCCGTATGACATATCATAATTTTCTCTCAAGGTAAAGAATCTTTTGTAGAAGACGCAAAAGCAAAAAAAGAGTATAAAAATCAAATAACAAGGTCTTTGGTGTCACTTATGATGATGACTGGTTTTTCTTTTCTTTATTTTGATGTTTTGAGAAATAATTACAACATGCTGCTAATCTTACAACTCGAACCCTTTCTTCCCTAGACCCCTAAGTACTTTGTGCATAAGGATGTGCCAATTCAGCTACAAAGCATTTGGCTTCTTTATTTTAATGTTATGTTGGTATTATCACTTCCAAAACTACCACTATTTTTTTTCTAACTAGTTAAAAGCATCAAAATTTTCACAAGTTATTAAGTTGCCAAATTGATATTAGACAAACTATTATTAGACTAATAACACTTTCACGTAAAATTATTATTAACACCACTTTTATAATGCACTCATCACATTATGATTTTGCTTTATTTTTTCCGTCAAAATATGATATAATTAGTCATAACACGCATATAAAGTATAAAGAAGCAATACATAGTGACTCGCTAAAGGGCTAAGTCAATACATTTTGGGACCTACTGTGATAAATTTTAGTTAATTTTATAATATTTAAATATTATGTATTCAACTTTTCTTTTCTTTTTTTTGAGATACAAAATTAGTAATACAGTTTTTGAATTTAATTTTTATTAATATCTCCTTTACCAATTGTTTAAATAATTTATTTTAAATTATTATTCAGCACATTCATAACAAATTCATAATAATTTGTTGTTATAAAATAATTTAAAATTTTAATTGTCAGATTTTTATTGGCTCAATATTTTAAAGCCTTCTTAAAAATGGGGAAAGAATGCAATACTGAAATTTTTTTTCCTTTTAAAAAAAATTAGTTATCATTTTATAATTTTGGTTAAAAAAAATCAAGTCTAGGGTCTTTTGTTTCTTTAATGGACCTTAAAAGTTAAATCTTTAAAAACATAATTGGGACAAATAAGGGCCCAATGCTGATGTAGGACAGAAGCTACAATTTAATTATTGTAATTTATTAATTTTGGTACTTAATTTGTAATTTTCGTTATTTTAGATTTAAGGTTATTATTTCCTTGTTTTTAAGTGCTTTTGATACTTTTTAGGTCAAATTTGGTTCTTGTTATGGTTAGGTATCAATTAGGACTTATTTTAGAATATATTTTCTTGTTTGTCAAGTTTTACGAAGCCCTTAAATATGCCCTTAAGTTTGTAAACGTTTTTTTAACAATTATTCAGTCAATAAAATCCAGACTTTTGTCTTTCTCTTTTCTGGTGGATTTCAGACCCTTTCTCATTGTGGATTCAAGAACCCTTATGGATTGAAGGAATTCTCGTGAATTGAATTCGAGGTTATTTCAGATACAAACGTGTTTTGTTTCTTGTTTTCTAGAAGTAGATGTGTTCTGTTTTTTACGCTTCTGCATCCTGCATCAAATACCTAGGCCTAAGTTGTCTAGGCGATTGTATAGGCACTGATGAGCTAGCACATCAGTGTGGGAAATGTTAACCAATGCTCTTAGGGTATTGATTTAAAAACTATTTTTAAAAACATTTTATTGAGAGTTGATAAAACAATAAATGTTGTTGATACTAACATGTGTTCTTAGGACATATATTAATAAACCATTTTATGAAACTTTTTTATAAAAAAATAAAAAAGTTACTAATTTTTTTGACAGTTTTTTCAATTCTCCATAAAATATTTTTAAAAATAAATAACAAATGTGTGCCCTAAGAGCACACATTAACTAGACCTTATATATTAAAACTGATGTACGAACGCTGTACTCCATAGACACTAGTAATTATTAACTCCCAATCTAGCAAAAATCTCAAGGTATCACATGTTGCATTTGCAACATCCATGTGCAACCCATATTTCATCCACAAGTTGACAACCATTTCAATTAACTCTTGAACCCAAATCAAGATCACAATCCAACATCAATGATATATAAGGGTAAACTACATTTTTTATTTTTATCCTATATACTATATTTCAATTTAATCCATAATCTTTCAATTTTGTCCCTAATCTTTCAGTACCGTGTCAATTTAGTCTCTGCCGTTATCTTTTAAATGAAAATTGATGACATGTATAACGGCCAAAATAAAAAATTAGCTTCTGTTAATATGAGAATAAACTAAAACTTTATTTTGGTCATTTGTCATGTCAGCAATTTTCATCCAAGATATAACGGCATGAACTAAAATGATATGACACTAAAATGATAGAAACCAAATTGACACATTTGAAAGGTTGGGAACCAAATTAAAATATGGTATAAAAGATATAGATCAAATATATAGTTTACCATTTATATAAATACATGTATATGTATATCTATATTTATATATTTTGTTAAATTGATGACTGGGAAGGATCTAATCCACCCAAAAAATTTTGAGATTAAGACTTCACTGTTGCTTGGAAAGAAAATGATGCAACTAAGTTTCATTCGAGAACAATTTATTTAACTTTTTACTGAAAATATTTTTACAATTTTTTAAAACTTTTTTTTTCTTATTTTTTTAAGTACAAGTATATTTTAGCACATTTTTTATAAATAGAAAAAACAACAAAAAGTTAAATAAGTTGTTCCTAAATCAACACTAAAAAAAATTTAAAAAAAAAAAAAAAAAAAAAGATGTGTAAGATTTGGAAGAAAAATATTATACAAAGAAAGTAGTAATTATCATATAATTTTATTCAAACCAATTGCATCTTGTAATGAACATACATAAACCTTACACATATATAATAGGATTCATCACCCTGATTGGAACCCACAACCACACTCCCCACGTAGCAAACTTCATCATCCGTCAAACATTTTTCTCCTAGCTAGCTACAGGAGCCGATGCATGTCAGCCACGTGGCAAGTGGGTATTTGTGAGATCCAAGTGGGTCATACATCCATACCTAAGTCATCCTAATTAGACCACTAAACAGCAAGAGAAGAGCCTCATTGAAGTACTTGACAATGCAATCTAAAGATACCCACTAAGACAAAGTCACAACTCACAAACTTTGGCCAATGCTCACAAGTCATCATTGACCCTATTACTCAGCCTTCTCCACTGGGACTTCTGTATCAACTTTCTCCTCAGTTTCAACTGCCTTCTTTTCTTCTTCCTTAACAGCCTCCTCTTTTGGAACTTCAGCTTCTGGTGCTGGTTTTGCTTCTGCTTCTGCTTCTGGCTTTGGTTCTGGTTCTGGTGCTACAGGGGCTTCATCAGTAGTAGCTTCTTTTGTGTCTTCAACAACAGCCTCAGGTACTTCCTTGGGGGCCTCCTCCTCTTCTGTCTTCTCAACTACTTTTGGCTCCTCCTCAGTCACAACCTTGGCCTCTTCTACTACCTCTTTAGTCTCAACTTTGGCTGGGGCTTCAGGTTCAGGTTCTGGGGCCACGGCTGCCTCAGACACTTTAGCCACAGTCTCTTCTGCTTCCTTTGCTGGCTCTTCTTTGGTTGGCTCTGGTGCAGGTGGTGCAGTCACTACCTCCTCTGTTGTCTTAGTCTCCTGAACCTTGACTGATTCCTCAGTTGCCTCCTTTGGAAGAGCTGTCTTTGCTGATACAACCTGTAGAAACAATACTGAGTGAATTATTAACTTGTGAAATGCTATTTAGGAGGTTTATCTTGAATCTAAAACTAATAGATAAGGAGCCAAAAATCCATTAATAGAGATGGCTATCAAGAAGTATATATAAAGGTGGAATATGTATTTGTGTGTGTTTTGTTGAAGTACTTGGCTTTTGTCATAAGCTCCCTACTAGTAATAGTTTAGCAATATTTATTATAACCTAATATAGGCTTCTTAAAGTAACACCTATATATAGAGCAAATTCATGTGGCAGTGTTTTAAGATATATAGCTTCTAAACTCTTAAACACAAATAGAATTCATTGTCCCACTTCTAATGTTTCACTTTTTTACATTAAGCTTGAAAGTTGAAACAGATCACATATAATGATGTTGCATATAACCATATGAGCTACTATATATATATATATATATATATATATATATATTCCTTATTCCTAGTAAATAATTTTTTTTTCACTACATTAATAGAACTGGCTTTCAAGAAAAACCAAATTGGCTGTCCTTAAATTGATGGTCTAAAAACATATAATTATCATGAATACTGTTTTATGAAATTAATAAAGAAGTCTCAATAGCAGATAGCGATTAGAATCAATGTAATGATGAGCTTATCACCATAAGCAGATTGGTGTCTCAAAGTGGAAAAACCATATGGCTTCAATTTTTATTTGTAACTCTTTAGAAGGCCATATCACAAAAGACTGAAAAGAGTAGATGGAATAACTAAGCAGTTACATAAGCACAAGTGGATTCCATATGAATCCTCAGAGTCAATGAAAAAGCTTAACTACAAGTTGAGGAATTACCTCAACAGTGGCCATTTGAACTCCAAGGAAAGTGTAACTGAACAACTAATAATATGATAAACAGAAGCAAATTAGCTTAGTACAAGGAAGTGGTAGAGAGAAGAAAGAACGCTTGAGATGAAAAAAATGATCAAGAAGAGTGGTTTATATAGAGCATGTTCAGGCATCAAGTTGAGAAAAGAGGGAGAAAGAGAAAGTGAATGCACTTGAAGAATCTTGGGATTGTGACACCTCATCTCACTGAATTCAAGAATACAAGCATGTTTGGTAATAATGCTAAAGTATAGAAATGAGGTTGTACTATTTTAAAAAATATCAATTTGTAATATTTTTAATTGGAAAGGGCACTATAATGGAGGCCATTTTCTATCAAAACCATCATCTTTCTTTTGGCTGTGTGCTCCTGTGCTCTGTGCAGTCGGCAATGTAAGTGACCTTACTATCATTCTTTTTTTCTTTTTCTTTTTGATAATCGACCTTTATCATTCACTCATGTTAAAGGCTAACCATTCGTTTTCCTTTTCACTAGCCTTTTTACCCACCTTTCAATTCCAACTGTGGTACCATTCATTCTACTCATCAATTCTATACTATACAGCAATTATGCTAGACTCTTAAGACCACAAAATTTATTCTTCTTAGCAAATGGAAAATTTATTTTGCCATACGTATTGTTACAGTTAAAAACATCAACATTCTTTCCTTCAATCATACTTAATTTTGAAACTAATTCAAAGTTTTCCTTTTTTTTTCTAGATTAGTCTAAAATTGTGGGCGATCAAACCTCGGACACAAAATTCATATAGGAGACATAATATCATCAAACCATTAGCCTATTAATCTAACTCAAATCTTTTTTGTATAACTTTATTTGTCTAAAACCTTTTTCAACCAAATAACTATTCACTTATTATTCTCTAAGTGAGTTCCAAAATTATGTAACTCAAATTATTCTCTAGGCCTTTACCCTTTAGGTTATTGAACTAACTCAAACTCTTTTGGTATAACTTCATCTAAAAATTTTTGAACTATATAACTATTCACTTACTATTCCACAAGTGAGTTTCATAACTATGTATCTCATGCATTCCCCTACTTTGTCCCCACCCCCCCCCCCCCCCCCCCCCCCCCCCCCCTTTCCTGATTACTAGGCATAGGGCACTGCTTTCCTTTTTCTTTTTCTTTTTTCCTCTCACATTAGGTACATTCATAACTCTTCTTAATTTATCCACCATCCTCTGCTTAAAGGAAAAGAAAATGTCATTTAGTACAAGGATTATTGGCATAAATTGGTGTATTGCTCTGGTCATCCACTAACATCAAATTAAAAGTTCTGCTTGAGGTGATATTACCAAATTTTGTCACTTCAACATATCATCTTTTAACATATGATTTTATTTTTTATTTTAATCTCTCTCTTTTTATGACTCTACTTTTTAGGATTACCTTAAGGTATAGTTTTGTTCTTAAATTAGAAATAGATACTCAAACAATTAACATAGTATTGAAGTCATACATGCATGTACTTAGTTTGTTCAGAAATTTTTTGTATTTTTATATAATAATAGGAATTAATATTTCTATCTACCAATCCTTCTTTTCACATCAGTTATCTATTTCCAAGTTTTTTTGAGAGCAAAGGCAATTCTATTAACTACGTAAAATAGAATTAAGGCGAAAATGCACTTTTCGTCCCTACATTTTGGGTCAATTTTTATTTTGGTCCCAAAATTGATTTCTTTACAAATTTCATCCCTAAAATTTGAAAATCGTTTTTAAAATGGTCCCTGCCGTGAACCAACAGACGGAACCCTCCTACGTGGCAGACGGAGTGTCCTTCTTGCTGACGTGTTGCTGACGTGGCTATTAAAATATTGTTAAAAATAGTTATTTGACATTTTTAAATACACATCAGCGCCACATCAGTTTTCTCAATTTTAACTTTAATTTTAATATTATTAAAAATAAAATCCAGATTTCTCAATTTTAATTTTAATTAAAAAAAATGAAAAACAAACAGATGCTCTGTTCTCATCTCTCACTCTCTCACACACTGAACACCTCTCTCGGTCTCAAGAGCCAAACAGCATGACCACTCCCACGATCAAACCCCAGCAACCCAAGACGAATCACAGATGCTCTGTTCTCATCTCTAACCCTTTAAATTGAAGACCCATAAAACCCATCCCACGATCAAACCCCAGCAACCCAAGACGAATCAAGTTGGTTCGTGACCGTGCCGATCTAGCTCGGGAGTTGAGGTTGTTGCCTTTTCCGATGAAGAAGAGCGCCGCCGCTTCGGTGGTTTGGGTTTGTGAACGATTTGGAGACGGATTCTTCTCCACTACGCACCGTGCGCCGATCTGAACCCAAACTCTCTAATCTCAAAATCTTATCTCCGCTCAAAACCTTACACCCAATATTGACCAACGGCGAGCATATCAAGAGGCTGATCTTCGAGGTTTTGATCATGGAGGCCATGGGGTCTTAATGCCGTGAAAACAATGGGAAAATTTTGGATTTGGGTCTGTGTTTATGTTTGATCTCTGTTTCTTTCTCTCTCTTTTTTTTCGTTTGTGTTGTTGTGATCTGGGTCTTTGTTTTTGTTTGATCTCTGTTTCTTTCTTCTTCTTTTTTCCGTTTGTGTTGTTTTGATCTGAGTGTGTTTGTGATTGATCTGGGTTTGAGTTATTTGTTGTTGGGTTTGTGTTCTTGTAATCCGGGTTGAGTTCTTCCTTGCTGGGTTGAGTTATTTGTTGTTGGGTTTGTGTTCTTTGTTCTTCTTTTTTCCATTTGTGTTGTTTTGATCTGAGTGTGTTTGTGATTGATCTGGGTTTGAGTTATTTGTTGTTGGGATTGTGTTCTTGTAATCCGGGTTGAGTTCTTCCTTGCTGGGTTTGTTTGGGAAGAACACGAAGAACAGATGTAATGTTCTTATAAAAATTAATAATAATAAGCAATATATTTTTTTTTAATTAAATTAGATTTAAGGTTTTTTTTTTTTTTAATTTAATTTTTTTTTTATATAAATTTTCTGACGTGGCATTGAGTAAAAAAAATTAAAATGCTGATGTGTATTTAAAAATGCCAAATAACAATATTTTAATAGCCACGTCAGCAACACGTCAGCAAGAAGGACACTCCGTCTGCCACATAGGAGGGTTCCGTCTGTTGGTTCACGGCAGGGACCATTTTAAAAACGATTTTCAAATTTTAGGGATGAAATTTGTAAAGAAATCAATTTTGGGACCAAAATAAAAATTGACTCAAAATGTAGGGACGAAAAGTGCATTTTCGCCTAGAATTAAAGCAATTTTATCCTACTTTTGAATATTTGCTGAATTTATAGGTTTTGTAGTTTAACCCTTTCATCCCAGCAAAAATAGGCAAAGTTTGACAAATCAATGCATGCCTAACAAAATCCAAAAACTACAAAAGGGAATCAAGTATATATATTTTTTTTAGGCCGGTGTCAAAGTGTTAGGTCCCACATAACCAATGGGTATAATTTACTTGAAAGAAACGAATAAAATACTGACGTGGCACGTTATACGGTCCATCACCTTGTGCCTCATCTGGGGAACCACCTTACTTTGATCTGATCAAATGCTGATGGGCCCATGGGATATACGACGGATTTCGATCCGCATGACTCAGGACCCACTTTTCAATAATCTTTTTTTTGTGGCTGAATTGGAGGTGAGCCAAAATCATGGGCGGCTCCACTTGGAGCCCGGGGGGTTCAAATGAACCCCCTGCTGGCCCCACACCAAAAAAAAAAAAAAAAACTATATATATATATATTTTCGACCTCCCTAAAATAAAATTTTGAACATCTTGATCATGGATTTTTTTTTAAGCCTAGCTAAAATAAGTTTGAATATGATCCTCTTAACAATATCTTAGCATTTTTAAACACCAAAAAAAAAAAAAAAAAAAAAACCAATTTGATTTAAAATTTGGGAAAAAAATTAATAAGTCCAATGGATCAATGGGAGATTAATGGATAAATGATTGATTGGCTGTATACATTGAAAAAGATGTAGCTCATAAGATTTATAACGAAGAAATCATTTAACAATTTCAATATATGAAACATCGATCATAGAAAGCAATTGTAAAACTTTATGTATTACAGTTTTTTTTTTTTTTTTTGGTTTTGTTTTTTGTGATGTCAATACATTCAAGTTTTCTTTTGTTTTAAATTTTGCATAATTTATGTTTCTTATTGACCCCCCTAAAAAATAATTCTAGAGTCGCTACTGGCCAAAATTATATTTTGGAAATGTTTTCTCGATGGGGAGGAGTAAATCCATTTTGAGAGAGTATAAATGAAACTATTCTCTCTTAGCATAGCATGTAAAATTCATATAGGATCCATATATGTTGTGAGAGAGAAGGTTTGATAAATAAAACTATCTTATAAGTTTTTTTTTTTTTTTTTTTAAAATGAGAAAAAGCGAATTTAATAAGTAAAAAATACGTTAGCATTGTAAAAATGTTATTTGAAATCTTTTATGAAAAAAAAATTAAAAAAAAATGGACCTATCAAGGATAGTAAGGGATGTGTATATAAATATGCAAGAGAAGATAAACATTTATGTTTTCCAATTATGATTATGCACTAGTAAAATAACTATTGCTTTGTTTATTTTACAATTAAAAAAAAATCAAATGTAAAATATTTTATATAAAAAAATTTTCAAAAAAAAATTTTCATATATTTGGTGTAATATATACATTTTTTTCAAGTGCAAACTGCCAAAATAGGTGGCTCAATCATCAAAGCCACAGATGCTGGAGGCTTGGTGACCTGACCGGCAACTCTAACGACTAAACCGTTGACACTAGCCACTAGATAGGAGCCACTTCATTGGAGCTCCTACACCAGCGACACAACCACTAGATTGGGAGGAGAGCCACTGTGTTTTTTTTTTTTTATAAATATTTTAACAAATTTTGAATGGTAAAACATTTTACAAAGGATTTTACCGTTAACAGAAAACATTTTCAAATTTGACTAAATTTTACAATAAAACAAACACAGCAAAATGTTGAAAATATTTTTCATAAAACATTTTACAACGAAACAAAAAACGCAACATAAATGACAAACTTATTCTGAAAATTTAGACGATCCATTTGGAAAAGAAAGAAAAGCGATGAGAATCAATGAATGGTATAAAGGAATGCTCATGCTATTTCATTCCCTCTGAGCATTAGCATTGGTGGTGCTAAATTGCCAAATTTAACAACCAAAATAACAAAAATAGGGCTGCATTAATGGAGCCATAGCTAAAATTTTTAACTCTTGAGCTATAGTGAACTGCCATTTACGGCAGTGCACTATAGCTCAAATGTTAAACCAATATATTTTATTTTATTTGCTCCCTCCAATTAAATAATATTTCTTTCCTTCTTCTTTTTTTTTTTTTTTCTCTTTCTGTTTTTTCATATTTCATCTTTCTTCTCTCTTCCACCACTCTCACCAACCCAAGCCCCATACCTCCATCTCCCCTGCCCAGCAGCCGACCATCTCCCCTGCCTAGCTCTGACTCATTTCTTCCTCCACTAGCCACCGACCCAAGCCACAAGCCACCGCCCTTCTCTTCTCCCTTTCATTTTTTTTTCTTTCTTCCTCCACTCCTCGCTGACCCAACTCCCTTGCCCAAATGACAACCCATCTCTTCCTCCATTCACCGCCGACCCAAGCCCCAAGTTGTCGCCGACTCATCTCTTCCTCTACTCGTTGTTTCTGTTGGTTGTTGTGGATCAAACTATGGGTTGGGTTGATGTTGATCGAGTTGTGGTGATGGGTTGTTGTAGTGTGGGTCATGTCGTTGATTGTTGATCGGGTTTGTGTGGTTGGGTCGGTGGGTCACTATGTGTGTGTGGTTGGCTCGGTGTGTCACTGGGTGAGGGGTTTGGGTCGCTAGGTTATGATGTGGTGGTGGTCGGTGGTGGTGGGTTTGTAGTGGTTTTTTTTTTTTTTTTTTTTATAAATTATAGTTGCAGTGATTTTTGGTGGGTTTGATATGGAATTGTTTTTGGGACAATGAGTTTATGGCCGTGGGTCGTTATTGCTTCAAAGAAGAGAGGGAGAGAAAAAGTGATGAAGAATTTTATAAAAAAAAAAAAAGATTATTTAAATGAAGTGGTTGCTAAAATAGAATCATTAATGTTGGGTGAATTGAAAAGTAAGTTGTTAAAATAGATAAAATAACTTTTTGAGTTGCTAAAAGCTAAAAAATATGGCTCCACCAATGTGGATGCTCTAAACATGTATTCTTAAAATGAGTGAAACTCTCATTCTTTTGATGACCATATATGAACTGAAATATTGATTTTATACTTATTTTCAAAAATGAAGAATAAAAGGGGAAGGGAATAGCAGTGAGATTTCTTTTATTTATTTATTTACATTTCTCATTTTAAAAACTCGCATACATACTATAAAAAATAGTTGATATTCTATTTCATTTCTTTATGATCTATCTATCACATTTCATTTTTTTTTATAAGGAAAATTACATTTCATTTTATTCTTTTATAAACTCAAAAAGATAGTGTTTAAACTAGAAAGAAAGCATATCGTTAATTCTTTTTCATAGTCGATAGTGTTTGAAGTAGAAAGAAAGCATATCATTAAATTTTTTTTTTTTCATATTCGTTACCTTCTTGGTCTAATCCTATCGTTTGCAAAAAAATATATTATATGTTGTTTTCTTCATTTGTGTTTTGTAAATTAGATTATAAGCTGTAATAAGCTTTAACTTTAAAATTTAGTTTAAGACCCTTTTTTTTTTTTTTTTTGACTACACAGTTTTGATAATCGAAGTTTATATAGTGATGGAAGTATGACATCTTAACCGACGAAATGATCGAGGCAACCAATGCTTCTCATCTTCTTTTCTTTTTGTGCTTAAAACTGTAACTAAACTGACTGTTTTTAATTTATTGTGTATTCCTAAACAAATTACATCAGTTAAACCAATCCCTTCAAGGCCTATTACTCAAAAGCAATGTAAACTCAATAAGCAAAAATGAAGACTCAAAAATTTGCTTAAATAAATCAATACCCCTATTTGTATATGAAATTTATATTGTACAACGAATATATATAACATGATTATCATTCAAGTGAGCCTTATATTCATAGGTCTCACATTTACGTACATATAATAATATCTTTTTCTTTTTTTCTTTTTTTTTTGACTCATCACATTTACATAAAATAAAAATCTAGGCACGACTTACAATAAAAAAAAATAAAAAAATCTAGGCACGACTAATCTAATGAGATTGTAGATCTCAATATGCAAACAACTAGACAACTAGACAACTAGTAGCTGAAAGCTCCGTACGCCAGCAGGCACCTGATCCTGCCTCGGATTCGTGTGTACTGTGTACGCCATGATTGATTTACATGCTGATGCTGTACTACGTGCCGTTCCATTCAAATCCTCATAGTCATTTGGGCAAAAGTTAGAGAAAGTTGTCAAACTTCTAAGGTGATCCATGTGACTGGCACCAAAATATATAATTGGTGAACATTCAGTTAATCATGCTACGAAGAATGCTAAAAATACAAATTTTTTTTATAAAATTTTTATAAATTATTAATGTGGTAAGTAATTATTGGTAAATAAAAAAGTAATTTTAATGATGAGTTTAGATGAAAATTAATAAGAAATTTGTCTTATCAATATTTTGTAAAAATATTATAAAATAATTTATGTCTATAACATTACACGTCATGTCACTCAATTTCATAATAAATTTATTTATGTTTTGGTTAATTATTTACTGTCAATAAATTGTGAAATTAAATATTAAAAGAAATGTTTTTGTAATATTATTGGTGTGAAAGTGGTTGTCCTTAATTCATAATCATCTACTCTATCAAACTGACAAAAATTGTGATGTTTTTTGTGAGTGATTAAAAAAAGTGATGAATTTTTATGAAAATAATTATATACCACTCATACTCTGTCAATCTATAAAATTGTGGAAAAAAAAAAATTGTAGTTATAGAAAAGTTGATAAAGTTATTATTTTTTATTTTAAAAATTTGTTAAGGTCACTATTTGGTTGGCAAGAATGACTTTTGGGGTTTGGGTTGGGGAGTCCTGGGGCGGTGGGACTGGCCCACCAAAGTGGAGCCCACAAGAGATCCAGATCTGCTGCAGTTTGCTTGTGCCAATAAGAGAGCGACACATGTCAGGCACGTCACCGACCACGTGGTGGGCAGTTGTCTCAAGTGTCTTTGTTGGATGTGATTGATTGGGTTCAAATCTGTAGGGCCAAGTGATTGAATCATAAAACTTTTGACAGATTGGAGAGTAAGGCTGCTCGTGGCACATCAAAATCATCTCAGCTTTCAAAAGTCACTGTGGCCTTTTTTGGAACCAGTTGTTTTTGTTCAACGCCATGGATGATTGTTTCATTTGGGTTACTAGTGGAGGAGGATCAAGTTTGCTAATGACTCAAACTATGACAACATTTCCCTCATCTTCCTTCTCATTAGTCATTTCAGTGGCGGCTACGCAAATAATTTTGGACTTTTACAGAACTTAAATTATATAAAATTTAATAAAAATAGAATTTCAAATATTGATCATAAAAAATAAAATAAAATAAAAAAAAACATACACACATAAAGACATAAAATCTTATAATTTTCTTTTTGAAATATTTGCATTATAGTTTTATTATCAATATTGTAAATTACATTTTTTTTCAGAGTTTTAGTTCCATAAAAATTTTCTTGAGCTTTTTCTTTTTGTTTGTAAGGACCTAATATATTGTTAAAGGTATCAAAATTTAAAGAAAAGTTTGATTACAAACTAAGCTGTACCCTAAGGCTACAACTCTCGTTAAACAAATTAACTTAGTTATATATTTTGAAAATTTAAATGTTAAATTGTATATTCTTTATATTCTTAAAATACGTGTCAAACTTCATGTTAATCAGAGTTATTTATTATTTAATCTATAAACTTATTTTTTATGTATAATTTTAGATAATAAAAATTTGAAATTTAAAGATTTGAGTGATAACATAGTTATTAATATTTGATCTTTTTGAAATTTTGAGAGTACGGAGGATTTAAGAAGAAAATGTAATCCAATGGTGAATTTTCTAGAATTCACATCCAATAAAAAAATAATGAGTGGAGTTGTCGTCTTAATCTACTACCAAATTTGTTACTAAATTTTGTCCAAAGTGTAATTATGTTGATCGAACCTAAAAAAATTTAAGTTGGTCCCAAATATTTTTTAAGGATAAAAAATCATAAAATTTTTAAAATTTACATATAATAAATTATTTCTTTTTTTCCAAGTCAGGGTGGTCTTGTGACCACCTTGAACTCTACGTGGAGCCGCCACTAAGTCATTCGTTCTCACTTCAACTTAAAAATATATATTATATATTTGTCAGCATCTTTCTTTCTTCCGATATTGATTTTTTTCTTACTAAAATTTGGTTGAATAGTAAACGAGGTAAAATACACTAATTATCATTGAAATTTAGGCTAATTCTAGTCAGGTCCAAGACATTTTTAAATTGATTAATTTGGTCTTTAAACTCAAATGATGTGTAACGCTGTTTATCACTCTAACTCTCTGTTTTGACCGTTTTACTGATAAATGGCATTGCAACTAACTTATATGAAGGCTAATCAAACTATTACGCTAATATAAACAAATTTTTTAACTGTTTGTTAGTGTTTAAGGGACCAAGTTTGTCAATTTTGAAATGTTTTGAATTTGGTTGATTTTAGTCCAAATCTCTTTTTACCCTAATAAATTACATAACATGTTACCATTTAGGGATAGAGTAAAAAATCTTCCCTTAAGGGGACCGCAGGACCAAAATTATATTGTATGATCCCATATCACAAATGAATGAATACACACACATAGAGGAGGATTATACACTATGTATGTTTTTACTATTTTTCTTGAAAAGGTGAGAGAATTTTTTATTTTATTTTGTGATAAATAACAAAACTAAAATTATAGAAAAATTATTAATTCAATTTTTTTTTTTTTTTTAGATTTTTAACATCATAGATTTGTTTATATAAGTCATATGTTATTTAGTAGTCGAAAGATCTATAAGTTTTATATATAAAAAAATGAAGTTTAAATTGACCACTTATATTGTATTTGTAATATACTTTTAGTTTTATTCGCGTGTTGTGAGATTGTTTTTGTTTTGATGAAATTTTTAAGCTTTTAAACATTTGAGTTTACTTCAAAAAAAAAATTTGTATTTACCACGAACAATATAAACAAATTTACGGAATACACCAAATACCTAGCACATATAATTATTAATTGAACCACAAATAACAAAGCAATACGCCAATTATCAAGAATCATATTAGGATTATGCAAAAAATATATATGTTAATAATAATAATCATTTTGGAAACTATCATTACAACCAATTTCTCAAAAAACTTGATTTTTTTTTTTCCAATTGACATCTCATGTAACTTTGCATTCCTTAATTATTAGAAAAAGAAAATATAACAAATTGAAGATTTTTTTTTTTTTTTTGATAATATAACTATGCATATTGAATACATAGTTCAAAAAGTGCATTGTTGGAATTTGACAATATTAAAACTCCTTAAACAATATTTTAGAACTCATACCAAATAGATTTTTTTGTGTGACCAAAATAGGTCTTTTATTTTAAATTTGAAAATGAATTATTTATCAACATACCTTAAATACAGTTGTAATGGAATCACTAAAGAATATATAGTCATGTATTCTTTTCACAAAAATAATGATTTTGAGTGGGTTTTTGTATAATTTATATACTCTATTTGTAATATCATTATTTTTATGAGGTACTATAATTTAGCGAAGCCAATTCATATTTTTTAGAAAGCTAAACTAGTAAAAATTTTAATTATTTTAGAAACGTTGGGGCTACTTACCATTCAAACATAGGTCAAAGTTTGATAAAGAATTTTGAATATTGTTTGCTAAAAACAAATCTTTTATTAGAGATCTATATTACATATTATAACGTAATTGAATCTTTACAAGAATCCAATGGTGGGACAAGTTTGTTGATATATGCTCTGTGTGACATAACAATAGGAAAAACTCATAATTGCTACAAAGAAGGCACCTGTAGTCTCTTATTCACTTTAAAAATTAAAAATTAAAAAAATTCAAGCGAAAGATAGACTTAGATCAATATTTTTTAATAAAATTTCATATGGCCTATCAACACTTTTAAATTTACAAAATTTAATCTAAAGTGTGAAATGAATTCTCTCAAATGAATTGAAGGGATCGTTTTAGTTATCCCTATATATTTGTACAGTGATAATTAACCAATAGCGCCAATTTTAAAAAAAATAAATAATTATACTTTAAAACAAATAAATTAGGGTGTGTTTCAAATTTAAAGTCATACTTTCAAATGTTTTAAATTAAACCTAATTCTTTAATAGACATTTCAATTCAAATTAAAACATAAACTCATTACACTTAAAGTTGTTAATGAGAAATACTCAGATAAAAAGACATTATATGCTTAGAGTGAAATAATGTTCACATATGATAGACATGTGTGTTAAAATAGCTACATTTCATTGTTTTTGTTTAAACATATATATATATATATATATATATATATATTTATATTAATAAGTAAAACTAAGAGAAAATCCAATTAGATTTCAAATTGAAATTCAATTAGAGTCTAATTTTGCGCAACGTGTCTTATCTAATCTAAATTTTTAAATTTTTGTGCCAAGTGAGTTAATTCGATATAAAAATTGGATTTCAATTAGAGTTTAATTTTACGTCATGTGTCCTATCTAATCAAAGTTTTTAAAATTTTGTGCCGAGTGAATTAATTCAATGTAGAAAACAAAGAGTCCAATATAAATAAACCATAAAAAATAAAAAATTGATCATATATCTAAATCTATATATAAAATTAGAGGAAAAGAGAGTTTGAACAATTTTATATTTATGAACCATTTTTTGTGTAACTAAAAATAATTCAAATTTATAAGTTATTTATGTAACATACCATGATTATGTACGGTCTTTCAAGGAGAATTAGTAACATGTACAATAAAGTCGTTGATGTGTTCTCTAGATATATATACTATTACTCCCACCATCTGCTACTCCTTCTCAAGTTGGTGATGCATTTAGACTTGATACGTGACAGTTTCATTTAACCTTTTCTTTTACTCCTCATACTATGATAAATTTGAGTAGTTAAATAATGTGGTTCTTTAATTTATCACTAGAACGTAGTTTTTGTGTGAAAAGCCACTATATGCACACACGGAATGAATCTCATCCTCTATTTATAAACGTGATTAACCAAATCAAAATGACAATAACATGTTTCAACATGCAAGTTGGTATAGATATTTCTATTTTCAAATTAATTATTCAATTTGCCCTTGCTGCAGTAGGATCCCTTGGAAATTTTGGTTGAAGTTATAACAGGGTATTGCCTCTTTTGTTTAGGTCTTTTGTTATCTCTTCGATCTAGATTTTTTATACAACATTAATCATATTTTTTTTATGCATCTTTGTTTCCTTGATGAAGAAGTCGTTTACACTGAATTTGGTTGTTGAATTGCTTATAACCTTATAGGTTTCCATGGTGGTTGTTTATGCAGATAATGAAAAATGCTTCCGAGATGCTTATAAGTTATACCAATTCAATAACCCTTCTCCCCTCATGCAGTAAATGCTAAAGATGGAAAGATGCATTTATTGTGCGTGAAGATGTAGATTTTTTAATTTTTAATTTTGTTGTTGTTGATAATGTCAAGCAAGCTTAAGTCTATCTGTCATGTATTCCCTCATGTTGTGAATGCCAAAGGTAGAAACACAAGTAGAGAGCCTTTGTTTCATCTTATACAAAAGACACAATATTATGGCTTTTTGTCAAAATATGTAGATCTTTATTTGTCTTATCAAGGGAAGTTTGTTTTCTTTTCTACTTTTTTTTTTTTTAAGAAAAATATATTTGTTTGTTTTCTCTTAATCATCTATAAAATTAAGTAAGATATTTATGAAAAATTTAGCAGTTTCTTATAAAAATCATGAAGTTCATGCAAATTAAATTAAAATATAAGCAATTATTAGAAAGCAAGAAAAGTGGTATGTTTAAATTGCACAAAAGTTATTAGAGATATTATAAATAATATATTCATTCTAAATGTTGATTTTAATTTTGTTTTTGACTTCCAATTAATAAACAAACTATTTCATTACGTCAATTCCTTTTTTAAAAAGATTATTGTTAACCATAGAGTTTCATAGTGTCCTATTGGTTATACATATGTTAATAACAACAAAAATAATAATAATCAATATTTTTAAGAATATAAATAGAAATAGATATAAATTATAATCTACAAATCCTAAAAAATATTGACAAAATTATTTAATATTTTATTTTTTTATTATTGTTCAATATTTCCGTTCATAAGTACGGGTTACAAATGCATTAGTTTATGATTTAAAATTGAAATATTTTTTAAAGTATGAAGTTAATTTTAAATTTATTAAAGTGTGGGGTTTAATTTTAAACTACTCACTACTAAAATATTATAATTTCCCCAAAAATAAAACAAAACAAACAAACAATGGCATTGAACTTAGTCCAGCCCGAATGAGGAAAAAGCCCAAGATCACCATTTTGACCATGGAACAGTTATAGGCCCTGTGAAATAAATAAGCTAGCTGCAACTAGAAGAAATAGTGGCCCTACAGATCTAGTTTATTACTTCTAAATCAGCGTAAGCTGCATCAGGATGGTCCAGTTTCAACGAAAATTTTCGGCCTTGAATTGATTCTGCTATAGTCAGTAGGGATGAATTTTGCTCTGTCTAGCCTTAGTGCATCCATATGGGTGAATCCATAAATTTAGCAATATGGTTCTACAAAAAAACTACTTTATCTATTCTACTTTCTCACTTTACACTACACCCAATATTAAAAGATCTATATCTTTAGCTATTTGATTAAAATAGTATAAAAAATTCATTAAAAAGTAGTGCGAACACAACCAAAAGAGATTTTTTTATTAAAAAGCAGTGTGAACACAACAATTTAATAATAAATTTTTTTTTTTTTTACATATGAGCTACCGACAACTACTTTTGGCTGTGCACCGTAGCTGTGGAGCCAAAAAATATGGCTTTGGCTCCACTAATGTAGCCACATTTTAGTATTTGGTGGTGCTAAGAATTTGAACCTCATCATAGATCACCTTTAACAAACACCATGACAGATAATTGGCATAATAAAAAGAATACTGTAATAGAAAACTAGCATATAAATAGTAGTAGAAAAGATGATAGAAAATTAAAAACATTTTTGACAGAAAAGAAACAAAATAGTTCTATAGAAATAATGCAACATAAAGAAGACAACAAGAAAAACTTTGATGAAAGAAAAGACTATAGTCACGTAGTGCAAAAAATGATAGAAGTAGAGAAAGAAAAAAGTTCTATAGAAATAATACAAAAGAATAAGCTAGACATAATTGATGAAGACCAAAAAAAAAAGAATGATACGGAAAGGCATAGTAAAAGAGATGTAAGAAAGAATAGAAAGACAACAAGGCAATAGTACTCTAACCAACTCAAAAGATGGAACTCTACGTAAAGAAGTAGATATAGAAAAAGATATAGGGAAAGAAAGAAACATGATAAGGAAAGAGAAAGAAGATGATAGTCTAGTCAAAGAAAGGACAAATAATAGTCCTAGGAATAATGATAGTTTAAAAGAAAATATTAACAAAATTATTTAAACAATAGATATTGACAAAATATTGACAAAAGATAATGGTTTAGCAGAATTAGCTAAAAAGATAGAAATGTTAAATTCACCTTTAGATATAGACAGAAAAAGAGATATAACAGTTTTAAATACTACTGAGTCATTAGATAATGAGAAAACTGACTATTTGTCATAAATGTAAACAATATGGACATACCAAGAAACAATGTGATAGACATAATAGAATTGTTAAACATATCAATAAATTAGAATTTGAGAAAGATGTAATAAATAAATTAATAGAAATGTTTGACGTTAAGTAGAAAGAGATAAACCAAGTAAAGAAAAAGGAAGAATCAAAATCAACCAATCCACTTGAAGTCAATAAAAGAAAAAGAAAACAAAAAGACATAATAATGAAATTGATAGAAAATCTAACCAATCACCTAAAAGATAAAAAAGACTATTTACTAAATTTGAAAGATTCCATAGATATACCTATTGCTTGTATTAAGTGTAGGAAATATGGACACCATGCTATGGAATGTAAAAAAGCTAAGAAAGGAAAATATAAGAAAGAAAAGACAAAAAAGAAACAAAATGGCGTAGATATAAAACTAGTAACTTTACAAGACTTAATGACGAAAGCAAAAATGGTAAAACAAGAAATTAAAGAAATTAAAGAAGATAATTCCACTGACATAGAGGAACAAAATATTGCAAAAATAATAAATTTAAAAGAATTTTCTATTCCTATGACAGACCCCCTTGATCCTTCTACAGATAAAGAAGTTACAGATATTAATGTTTCAAATAATAATAAAATTGATAGCAATAGACAAAATTTCTTGAGTTTAATTGACAGAGTAATTTTTCAAAAATGGCAAATAGAAATCACTCTAGTAATTAATAAAGAGTTTTATTTGACAGAAATTGCTTTAATAGACTCAGATACTAACATAAATAGTATACAAGAAATATTAATACCTTCCAAATATTATGGAAAATCTTCTAAAAGATTAAGATTAATTCAAGCCAATGGAGAAGAGTTAATTAATTATAAATTACTTAATGTTTACATTTGTAATAAATTACTTGATGTTTTAAGAAATTCATTTATGGTCTTGACTAATGTACCTTTTAAGTTCATCTTACCTTTGATCCCAAAAGAAATTGATTCCCTCAATAATGTCACTATCTTAAAAGATAAAGAAAGAATCTATAGAATTGAAAGAAGTTTGTCATCTTTAAAGACAGAAATATCACTAGATGACCAATTGAAAGAAAATGATACAAAGAAATCTAAACAAGATATAGAGACAGGGATTTGTTCTTATTCTCCCGTTGCTTTTTTGCATAAGCACCGACATATAGTCCAAACACCTTGTGAAAAAGAATTTAGTGGAAAAGACAAAGAGACAAAAGATGGAACTATTTTTATAATTTCTTTTAGTCAATATGGATGGACTAACAGTTTGACAGATGTACCAAACAAAATTATAATAAATGATATACTTACACCCTTTATAGTATCCTTAAATACTCATATAACAGATGTTTTAATAAAAGAAGCATTCACAGATTCTCCTTTATTGATCATTAAAGAAAACATTAATTGTGGTAATTTCTTGAACAAAGACAGATTTAATTTCTTCACAGGAAAAGTTAATCATAAGCTTTTGACAGATTTTCCCCAGACTATTACAGTAGTTGATGAAAGACTTTATGGAGAAACTTTATTTCACATATTCTCGCAGAATGAGATATATAGTAATACATACATGGATAGAATCATGGAAGATATTGAAATTTTTTTTGAATTCCACTCACTTTGACAGACTTCATCATGACTACTCTAATACCACTACTACTTAGCAAGAGCATAGATGTGTACAGAGAAAAGTTTGTTTTATTATATATACTTTAAATTTTAAGAATGATTTTCTTATAAAACATTTAAAAAAGACTTTACAAAAGGACATTGACAGAAAAGTTTTTAAGATAAATTTTACAAAAGCTTTGCAAGAAAATATTTATTTTCAAAATAATATTTCAAGACATAATCTTTTTCCCAAAACCCAATTGCAGACTACTATGAGTAAAAGAACCTCCCAGGCAGACATGAAAGGAAAGGGCAAAGCACCAGCGGTGCAACCCAAACAATTCTGAAAGCCTTCAGTAAGGATTTTGGGTAGGCATGAAGGCATCTCGATAGAGACAATATCCCTTCAGGATACGTTGCTAGTAGAGGCAATGTATTCATGTGGTGAAAAAGTGAAATTCTGCAAGGAGTGCTTCGCACTAACCTCATTTTTCGAGATGGAGAATTTACAAACCTTTCTCTTCATATTAAATTACTTCTTGATAATTTACAAGCAGCCTTCACCCTCAGACAGAAACCCTTATTCCAAAAGACCCTTAAGGCTTTGGAATTACATCTTGTTAACACCAGTGCATTCATTGAAGCATCTGGTTGTCAACTCCTTGGCAAGGAAGATGGAGATTCAAGCTCCACAAAGACAGAATCACAGTCTCCAAAAAGTTATCTTATGGGAACAAGCTTTTCAAAGCTCCACCCTAAGATTCAGCAAAATACAAGACTTGCCATTAGAACCTTACCCCCTGAAATCCAACAAAATATACTAACCCATAAAGCCATAACAAGTTCTTATGACAGATGGATGTATCTTTTTAAAGTTTTAGTCTCTTAAGCATTTATCAGAATGTAAGACATGACAGATGACATATGGTTATCTCATAAAGCTACATGGTATGAAAGCTTTGGAGAAGCAAACAGAGTTTATGAAGGAACTTTTGATAGATACAATCCCTATTCGAGATTACTTATCAACACGGAGACAGAAGATCCAGTAATTTGTGATCCTTTATGGTTATCTGAAATGCTAGAAGTAGGGTTTATTAGCAAATTAATCATAACTTCTGGAATTCAGATTAGTTTGTTTCTCAAAGTCATCCAAGAAGTAGCCGCACAGATTGGAGGACTTAATTATATGAAGATCACTATCTGGAGCACTCTTCCAGCTTAGGACACTAGCTATTATATGGAAGCTCGGCCAGTACACATTTTGGTTCTTATCCATGATTGGGTTTGTATCCCTAAATACAACTGGTATACAGGAGATACTTATTTATCACTTGATGATTCAAATGCTTCGGCTCAAGAATGGTCTAATTTCATGAGTAACAAGATTTATGAAGTACAGAAAGAATTAGACAGAGGCTTCCACTTATATGGCTACACCAACAGGATAGCCATATATGGTCCAAGACCTTCAGCAAGAAGGTTTTTTGGAAAAAGAAAGATTGCTAAGGATTCTAGAATAATGACGGAAAAGGATCGTGTCCCTATGTAGTAATTATGGAGTAATTCATGAGCATGAGCAGTATGAGGATAACTCCGATCTGCTAGATTATGATAACTACGCGGATACAGATTGATAGACAGACAGATATGCCAAGCGAGATAGAATGCTCTCCAGGACAGACAACGACAACAGATTACCATTCACCGGCGACAAATCACTATTCACCGATGACATATCACTATTTACCAGGACAAATCACTATTCACCGGTGACAGATCACTATTTACCAGGACAGATCACTATTCATTAGCATGCGTGCATAGCTCCCAGACAGATCCAAGATAGTCCAGACAGATACAAACAGATGTTCATAAGTCACTACTGTTTACTTGCATGCGTCTACTGTTTACTAGTATGTGTGAAAAGAGACTGATAGATTCCTAGACAGACTACTGCTCATCAACAGTCACAATATTCTACAAGTTACAGATTAACTTTGAGTTAACTTTACTAACTCAGGTTACTTTTAAAAACTTACCATGGTTCATTTCATCTATAAAAGGACAGACTTTGAAGACGAAAGGGAGGTCCAGTTTAGAGGTTCCAAATTCTATAAGGTTTTACTTCTTAAGTTCCAACTCCAGAAAGAAGATAGCTCTCTCCCTTTCCCTTAGAAAGACTCTTGTAATCCTTCTTCTCTTGTAATTTTGTAACCCTTCCCTTTAGACAGAATCTTGTAACCTTTCTGTTTCTAAGACAGTTTTTACTATGTAATCTTGTAACTCTTTAGACAGTTTTATTTTCAAAGCTTGTATCAAAGACAGAAGTTTGTTTTCAAGTTTATCAAAAGACAGAAGTTTTTATTCAAGTAAGATTTTACAAGTTTCTGTTTTCATATTCCATACTCTATTTTAAATTATTTTGAATATATCTATTTTGCTATTTTCTTCTTTATCATCTATTTTATCATTGTTTATGCTTCCATATTACTGTTGTGCTCTCTCCTGGGTACGATATGGTATTAGAGCCATGGATGGTAGATGTATGAGTTTTATTTCTTTGCAATTAAGAAGTTACTAGGAACATATATTACTATTTAGCCACTATTTGCTCCTTGTTAGCGTTGGTCAACCTCAAGACTCGTTGGCAAACCATAGTTTCGCGTTGGTCAACCCGTTTTTTGTTAGCCGACGGACAGGCATGTGTTTGGGTGGTCCCGCAATGGAGTTTCCCGAGGAGGTGGTCCCGATGGCAAGGATACCAGTGGTTAGTAATAGTTCTGTCAGTAATTATTAATTGCTTGGAAATAGAATAAAGACGTTTATCAGCTCATCATCTGTTTGCTTGTTCACACTTAGGTTAGGCACACACTAATAAGAAATATGGACTATGATGATGTAGATTATGATAAAGGTTATAACATTAGAGATATAGACAATGATTGGTTAAATAGTAATATGGATTATGAAACAGATTCATAACGTACCTAGGAGAGAGCACAACAGTAATATAGAAGCATAAAAATTGATAAAATAGATGATAAAGAAGAAAATAGCAAAATAGATATATTCAAAATAAGTTAAAACGGAGTATGGAATATGAAATCAGAAACTAGTAAAACCTTACTTGAATAAAAACTTCTGTCTTTGATAAAACTAGAAAACAAACTGTTGTCTTTGATACAAACTTTGAAAATAAAACTGTCTGAAGAGTTACAAGATTACAAAGTAAAAACTGTCTTAGAAACTGAAAGGTTACAAGATTCTGTCTGAAGGGAAGGGTTACAAGATTACAAGAGAAGAAGGATTACAAGAGTCTTTCTAAGGGAAAGGGAGAGAGCTATCTTCTTTCTGCAGTTGGAACTTGAGAACTAAAACCTTAAAGAATTTGGAACCTCTATTCTGGACCTAAACTTGGACCTTAGAATTTGAACCTATCTTCTGTCTTCAAAGTCTGTCTATTTATAAATGAAATGAACCATAGTAAGTCTTCAAAAGTAACCTAAGTTAGTAAAGTTAACTCAAGTTAATTTGTCGGTGGAGACTTAAAAGTTGTAGAATATCATAAAGTAACTTCTGATAAATCTGTCAGACGCGTGCGAGTGAATAGTGTTCTGTCAAGAATATTTGTCTAATTTTTCTAGATTGTCTGTCTCGCGTGCTGGTGAATAGTAATCTGTTATAATTATCTCTGAAAGGTCTGTTTGAGCGGGCTGTCATTCTGTTTTGTCTGTCATATGTCATAGGGATCTTGAGAATCTTGAAATGCTTCTAGGTGAGTCCTGTAATTTGGAGAGGAGGATTCCATTATTGTGTCATCTTCGTCATCTGAAATTTGTGATGCAGCTTTAAGCAGTTGCTTTTTAAGCTGTCTTCTATCTGAGACAGAGGCAAGCTGGCACTGAACTTGACTCTTTTCTAGAAGGAAATTATAATTTTTTGTCTGGAAGGAAGAGGTCTTTTTCTGTAATTCTTGGCAAATATGATCAAAATTAAACTTATTTCACCACTTTAATTTAAACTTTCTGGTAAGCATGGGAAAAGGATACTGGGGATGCTTTTCTATCTTGTATTCCCATCTAATGATCCATGGGAGATTTGGAAACTTGTAAAAGAATTGCAAAAGATGTGGGAAATCTTTAAGGTGCAGTATGTTTGGTTCTTTCTTGAAAGTCTCATATCCTTTTAGGAGATCAGGAGGGAGAATCATAGCTTCAGGACCATAGGAATTCCACCAGTCAATGAACCATCTTGGTATCATCATGTCATTCTTTCTATACATATCAAACCGGAAAAACCAAGTATGTCTGTAAATATTGTTTTGAAGTAAAAGGAACCTATCCCAAGCTTCCATATAGTCATAATAATTATAGAAATGAGGTTCAAAGTGTTGGGAAAAGTTCTTAGTAATCCAGGGTTGTGCTCTCCGTTGAGAGGGGGTGAGGATCTGTTTTATGACGACTTTAGAGTAGCCAATTCTGTTTGGGTCTTGGGAACAAGGAATATGTGTTACTAAAATTGAGTCTGTATCAACTAGAATAAACTCATAAAAAGTCTTAAGGTGTTCCTATCCTGGGGGTATGAGCTGTTTGACTAGGGAGAGGGTGTCTGTTATGTGCTGGTATTTTGGTTCAATCCATAAAATAAAATTCTAGGAATCTTTTGGGAGTTCAATATTGTGATCTTCTTTTGGGGCTTGGGCTTGAGCTTCTTGAAAGGTAGAGGGTCTATACTTTGATTGGTTAGAGGGAGAGGCTAAAGGGGGAAAAGAGGATGCAACTATGTTGAATGGTGTTTTTAAGGGAGGAGTTGAGGGCAAGGCATATGACTGTTTGGTTGTTGGAGTGGAGCTTGGGGAGAGTGGTTGGAAGGGGTTTGGGCTACAAGTTAATGGGGTTCTTTCTTGGGGTCTATTCAAAGAGAGTAGGTGAGTTGAAAGAGGGACAAGGGAGAAATCTGCTAGGGGGAGGAGGGATCAGTAGAGCAGCATAAGACTGTCTAGTTTTGGGTTTTAGGGATTTGTTCTTTTCTGTAGGGGAGCTCATCTTCCCTGTAGAAATTCACGAGTTAGGAAATCAAGAATAGAATTAGTTTCTCCTTTAATATATTCAATATCAAAATAAAAAACACTTAAAATAGCCTGCCATCTAGCAAAACTCTGTTTGGAAACAAGATTTTGAACATCTTTCTGTAAAACTTCTTTAACACTTTTACAATCAACTCTAATTAAAAACTTTTGATTAAAAAGGTCATTTTGAAATTTTGAAACATATAATATAATAGATAAAATTTCTTTCTTAATAGTGCTGTAATTCTGCTGGGTAGCTGACCAAGAGCCAGAATGGAATCTAACAATCTGTTCTTTGGTATCATTATTTGCTACTTGTTTTAGAATTCCACCATAACCTATGTCAGAAGCATCTGTCTCAACAATTTTAAAAGTATTGGGGGAAGGAATAACAATACAAGGAAGTTGCTTAACATATTCTTTTATCTGTCTAATTATCATAGTATGTTTTTCTGACCATGGAGGAGGATTCTTCTCTAGCCTTTTATACAAGGGTCTGCATATCTTTCTTAATCCTTGAAAGTAATCTGAAACATAATTTAGGCTGCCAAGAAATCTTTGTAACTAATTTTTATCTTTTATTTCATCTGGGAATCTATCTACAAATTGAATAGCTTTTTCAATGGGGCTTAAGGTTCCCTTGTAAATATTATGACCTAAAAATGAGATTTTATCTTTGAACAAATTTATCTTAGTGGCTGATACAACTAATCCATTATGTTTAATTACTTTAACAAATATATCTAAATGTTTCCAATGGTCATCAATTGTTTTAGAAAAAATTAAAACATCATCTATTTAAACAATTGAAAAATCTGTGAAAGGTGTAAATATATCATTCATTATGTTTTGAAATTCATTAGGTGCATTTTTTAAACCAAAAGGTATGACATTCCATTCATAATGACCAAAAGGAACTGTAAAAACAGTTTTATATCTGCCTTTCTCATCTATCTGTATCTGCCAAAATCCACTTTTCATATCAAATTTAGAAAATATGGTTGCTTCATGAAGTCTGTTAGGTTCTAAAGATTTAGGATTTTATGTATTTAGAACTCTAATGTGTAATGTTGGCAAACCATGATCAAAACAATGTGCTTAGTCTTGTTTAGACTTGCTCAAAGTTGATAAAATATTGTAAAGTTGGAATCGAGTGACTGTAGATGCATTGGGGCATTTCGGTCTGGCTCGATCGATCGAAGGAAATGCTCGATCGATCGAATCACGGACCAGATGCGTTTTCTGCAGTTTTTCCAACTCAGCCCTAACTCATTAAACGTTTTGGGTTTTCTGTTTTTACCCTAGGTATATAAAGAAAAACCCTAGCCACGTTTTTAGAGTTGCTCCAGTTGTATTGTTGCTCATACATTGCTGTTTTGTGTAAATCTCTTGTGAGATCTAGAGTAGCTTTCCTTTACACAAAGCTTAGGGTTTTCGAGATAGAGATTACTTCAACATCTTGATGATTAACTCGGTTGCTACCATCGAAGCTTAAAGAATATCAAGCGTGGGTGCTTGTAGCTAATTGAAGAATTCAAGAAAGAAGGAGTCCGTGGATTCGGAGCTTGCACGTGGTCGTGTCAGTAAGTTCTACTGGTGGGTAGCATTAGGAAGTCGAGCGGGGAGCTTGTAGTCCTTTTTTATGAACTTCGATTCTTTCATAGTGAATTCAGGTTTGCCTTGAGGATCGGTGGGTCAAATCGTCCCCAGGTTTTTACCGTGTGGTTTCCTGGGTGATCATATCATTGTGTCTTTTATTATTCCGCTGCTTTATACTTTTGATATGATTATTTGATTGCTTTAACCTAGAATTGCATAATTTGACTAAGTAACAACTTGGCTAATTAATCTAGGCTAACCAATCTGGTTGTTTTTAAGGGGTCTAAAACCGTTCAAAGTCTATCAAGTAGATCCTTCTTATTAGGAATAGGATATCTTATCCATTGTAATGCTTTATTTAAAGGTTTATAATTTATAACTAATCTTGGAACTCCTCTTTCTAATTTTGCCTATTTATAAACATAAAAAGCAGCATAGCTCCAAGGAGACTTGCTTTTCCTGATTAAACCTTTATTTAAAAGATCTTCAATTTCTTTTTTGCAGTGTTCTAATAATTCATTATTCATTTGTATTGGTCTAGCCTTAGTAGGTATCTATCTTTCATTAAAGTCTTTTTCATAAGGTAATTGTACTATATGTCGATGCCTATGCCAAAAAGCAGTAGGGAGATAAGAACAAATTTCTGTCTCAATCTGTTGTCTAAATACATCTATTTTATGATTTAATATGGGATTTGTCAATTGATCAGCAATTCTTTCATATATTATTTCTGACTTTAAGGATAACAAATGTCTATTTTTTCTGTAAATTCTTTCTTTATCAATTTCTTTTATTATGGAAATATTATCTAGTGAATAGATTTATTTCGGGATAGGTGGTAAAATGAATTTAAAAAGTATGTCTTTTCCTAACACATTAGTTTTAATTCCTTCGTCTGTTGTTAAGAAGGGATAAAGTAAGGCCATAAAGGGATTTCCTAAAATAATTTTAGAAGAAAGGTCTTTAATTAAATTTAAAAAAAAAAAACATTTTCAAAACATACTCCATCATTACATATATGAACATTAGGTATTTTGTAATTAATTATGAGCTTCTCTCCATTAGTCTGAGTTAATCTTTTAGATGATTTTTCATAATACTTTAAAGGTATTAATCCCTCTTGTATACAATTCATGTTAGCACCTGAGTCTATTAAAGCAATTTTTGTCAAAGAAAACTCTTTATTAATTACTAGAGTGAATTATGTATGCCATTTTTGAAAAATAACCCTGTCAATTAAACTCAAGAAATTCTGTCTATTGCTATCAATTTTATTATTATTTGAAACATTAATATCTGTAACTTCTTTATCTGTAGGAGGATCAGGAGGGTTTGTCATAGGATTAGAAAATTATTTTAAATTTATTATTTCTTCAATATTTTGTTCATCAATGTTTGTGGAATTATCTTCTTTAATTTCTTGTTATACCATTTTTGCTTCTGTCATTAAGTCTTGTAAAGTTACTAGTTTTATATCTACGCCATCTTGTTTCATTTTTGTCTTTTCTTTCTTATCTTTTCCTTTCTTGGCATTTTCTCCCTTTTCACATTCCGTAGCATGGTGTCCATATTTCCTACACGTAATACAAGCAATAGGTATATCTATGGAATCTTTCAAATTAAGTAAATAGTCTTTTTTATCTTTTAGGTGATTGGGTAGATTATCTATCAATTTCATTATTATGTCTTTTTGTTTTCTTTTTCTTTTATTGAGTGGGTTGGTTGATTTTAGTTCTTTCTTTTTCTTTACTTGGTCTATCTCTTTCTGCTTAACGTTAAATATTTCCATTAATTCATTAATTACATCTTTCTCAAATTCTAGTCTACTGATTTGTTTAACAATTTTATTATGCCTATCACATTGTTTCTTAGTATGTCCATATTGTTTACATTTATGACAAATAGTATTTCTAATATATCTATCAGTTTTCTCATTATCTGATGACTCAGTAATATTTAAAACTGTTATATCTCTTTTTCTGTCTATATCTATAGGTGAATTTAACATTTCTATCTTTTTAGCTAGTTCTGCTAAACCATTATCTTGGGTATATATCATGGATTTTTCAATTGATTTTAGTCTTTCATCAATTTTTTCTTTTAAACTATCATTATTCCTAGGACTATTATTTGTCCTTTCTTTCACTAGACTATCATCTTCTTTCTCTTTTCTTATCATGTTTCTTTCTTTTCCTATATCTTTTTCTATATCTACTTCTTTACGTAGAGCTCCATCTTTTGAGTTGGTTAGAGTACTATTGCCTTGTTGTCTTTCTATTCTTTCTAACATCTCTTTTACTATGCCTTTCCGTATCATTCCTTTTTCTTTGTCTTCATCAATTATGTCTAGCTTCTTCTTTTGTATTATTTCTATAGAACCTTTTTCTTTCTCTACTTCTATCATTTTTTGCACTACGTGACTATAGTCTTTTCTTTCATCAAAGTCTTTCTTGTTGTCTTCTTTATGTTGCATTATTTCTATAGAACTATTTTGTTTCTTTTCTATTAGAAATGTTTTTAATTCTCTATCATCTTTTCTATTACTATTTATATGCCAGTTTTCTATTACAATATTTCTTTCATTATGCCAATTATCAGTCATGGTCTTTGTTAAAGGTGATCTATGATGAGATTCAAATTCTCTTTCTGAATTTAAAGCTTTTATTTTCTCATAAAGGTCCAAAAAACTATCATTTTTTCTTTCTACTATAATAGATCTTTCAATATTTTCTAAAGATTCTAATTTTTTATTAATCATGTCTAAAAAACTATTATTGTGTCTATTAGTTTGTCGGTTGATTTTATCTCCTGTTAATATATTCCAATTATTTGTGTTATTATTATAGTTATAATTATAATCATCAGTATCACTGTCAGAATCAAAATCTGTTTCATAATCCATATTACCATTAAACCAATCATTGTCTATATCTCTTATGCTATAAACTTCATCATAATCTATATCATCATAGTTAATGTTTCTTATTAGTGTGTGCCTAACCTAAGTGTGAACAAGCAAACAGATGATGAGCTAATAAACATATTTATTCTATTTCCAAGCAATTAATAATTACTACTATGCTCTCTTTTGGGTACGTTATGGTATCAGAGCCATGGATGGTAGATGTATGAGTTTTATTTCTTTGCAATTAAGAAGTTACTAGGAACATATATTACTATATAGCCATTACTTGCTCCTTGTTAGCATTGGTCAGCCTTAAGACTCGTTGGCAAACCATAGTTTCATGTTGGTCAGCTCGTTTTTTGTTAGCCAACGGACAGGCGTATGTTTGGGTGGTCCCGCAATGGAGTTTCCCGAGGAGGTGGTCCCGATAGCAAGGATACCAGTGGTTAGTAATAGTTCCGCTAGTAATTATTAATTGCTTGGAAATCGAATGAATATGTTTAGTCGCTCATCATCTGTTGCTGGGACATATTTAGGCCAGGCACACACTAATCTGGACATGGAAAATGATGGAATAGTTAATCTGAGGAATATAGCATGAAAGATATAGACAGGAATTTGTTAGAATGGAATAAATGGAATATACCGACAGAAAGAACTGATAAAATCTACAGACAGGCTTCTTTTTTAAAATTATCCTTCATGACAGACTACACTATAAAAACTATTGAAAGAACTTATTCTTTATTTAATGAATATGAAACAATTCAATTATTTTCAATAGACTCAATTAAACGACATAGAGAAAAATAGCCTTTTTACATGTTGGTTTAGTACAGGTAGCTGTAATACCATTAACAAGAGAAGCTTTAAATACAAGTGTTTTACTTTGTTTAAGAGATGACAGACATTTAAGATTTAATGACTCACTTTTAGGAATGATGGAAACAAGTTTACATAATGGACCAGTATATTTTAATTGTTATCCTAATTTTGCTTTAATTTTATCTAATAGAAATATTATGGATGCTTTAACTTTGAATGTAAAAAACAGATTGTTATTATATGAAAGAAGGCTCAGAACCTTTAGCTATTATTTATAGGATTTATTATAAACTTATGAAAACCACACTTGACCCTCAATCCATGGTTGAACCATCCCCTAAAGGACATACTCTCCTTCTTCAAGCCTCAACCCCAAATATTAGACTTTGTGTACCCCAACAGATACAATGGAAAGACATAAACCTTCCTGAACAATGGCAACTATAGGCCATTGCCCCCACACCAAAGATAGAAAACACTGAACCAGACTTCATAGCACAAAAGACAAACGGTACAGTTATTATTGCTTTCAATAACAATGACAAACAAACTGACAGCCTTATTAGACCCAGTAGTTCTTTAGGCAGAAAGACCCCTATGATGTTTACCCCTAGAAGCTCCTTCTCCTCTAGGACATATTTCTCTAATTCCAGACCTTTACCTCCTCAGAATCTTCCTCCAGTAATACACATTCCCCCTATAAACACTAAAAGAACCCCTGTCCAGACAGAAATAGCTTATTATCCGACAAAAACCACACAACCTACCCCTAATGTTCACCAACCCATTTATCAGCCCCAACCTCAACCTGATTCTCCTACCCACATAGATATATTAGGATTTACAGATCATGATAGACAAATTAATGTTTTATCTAAGGAATTTGTTTTAGATAAGGAATTACTAAACATGACTATTTAAAACTTAAAAATACTAATAGGAAAAACCAGTTTTTTGAACAATATAATGAACAAGAAAGGAATAATTTAAGAACTAAATATTATGAAATGGTGACAGACTTGCAGACACACTTTAGTTTCTTTGACTTTTTGGACTATCATAACAAAAAGATAAGTGTGATAGAAAAAACATTGTCATGGACGAAGACAGAAAATCATGAAAAGGTGTACCAAACTTATCCATCCTTTGAATCAATTATATTGAATCAAAATAGTGGAGTCCAAGTGTTGGCTACTCCTATTAAAAGACCTAGTCTAAGTGATGATAATAAGAACCTAGATAGTATAATTCAACAGAATAATTATACTAATATATATCTAAAATCAATTGGTCAAAAGTTACAAGACATATAAGACAGAATAACACCCCCTTCTACTTCCATAAAAAAAGAAAATGTGTCTAATACCCCTTTGTTTATCCCTCATGAAATACCTCCTCACCTTAGATCACCTTTAAAGAGACCCATGACAGAGAAAACGGATAATCTACTTGATGAAATAAATAAGAAGTTAGATTTAATGAAATTGGAACCCCAAAAAGACATAGACCCACTAAAAAACAAAAATATGACGTTAAATACATAGGAAGAACTGAGTCTTCAGAGAATGAAGATTCAGAAGAAAATCAATTGACAGATTTAATGGATTCATCAGATATAGATAATTTAGAATCACAATTTATTGATAAATTACAGATTAATAAATTAACTTTATCATCTTCATCACAAGATCGTAAAAAAGGAAGAATTGAGTAAGTACACCCCAAAAAGAATTGGTATCCTAAACCTACTCCTCCTGATTTACAGTTTGAAGAAAGACATACTTTTGTTAATTCATCTTATTCACCAGATTTAATTTATGAATGGAATATTGATGGAATGTTAGAATATGAAATAATAAATCTTTTACATGAAATGACTTTGCTCACTAATGTTTATAAGAATCATGGAAAACAAGACCACCAGATAGCCCATTTAATTGTCATCGGTTTTACTGGCCAATTGAAAGGTTGGTGGGATCACTATTTAAATAATGATGACAAAAATCAAATATTGACAGCTGTTAAAAGAGAAACAGATGGAAGTGTTATAATGACAGATAGACAACCTTCACAAGATACGGTTAATACTTTAATTTTTACTATAACTAAATATTTTGTTGGAGATCCTAATCAATATAAAGAGAAAGCTTCAGATGTTTTGATTAATTTAAGATGTCCACAACTTTCAGACTTTAGATGGTACAAAGATGTTTTTATTTCAAAAGTTTTAAGTAGAAATGACTGTCAACAATCCTACCGGAAAGAAAAATTTATTGCTGGTCTACCTTATTTCTTTGCTTAAAAAGTTAGACTTGATATAGCCAATAATGATGGAACTATAGACTATCCTAGCTTAACATATGGAGACATAATATCCTTGATCAATAAAACAGGTCTATGGCTGGGTAATGATTTAAGGCTAAAAAATCAAATAGAGAAAGAAAAAAGATATGCTAAAAAGGAGCTCGGAACTTTTTGTGAGCAATATGGCTTTGATCCATTGATTGCTCCCTCTAGGAAAAGAAAGAAAGAAAAGAAAGATGTTGACAAATATAAAACCAATAATAGAAGATATAGTAAAAGTAGGTCTAAAGAAAATAAAGAAGAGTCCAAAAGAAAGAAACGTGATAGATATAGAGAGAATGACATTGTTTGCTTCAAATGTGGTAAAAATGGACACACTAGTAGATACTGTAACTTTCAAAGAAAGATAAATAAACTTGACATATTAGGAAAATTAAAAGATAAATTAATGAGTATACTAGAATAGACAGATAGTGATGAAACGGATAATGAAATTCACTAGATAGATAATTGTGATATCACCTCATCATCAACAGATATTTTTTCAGATAATGGAAAAGTTAAATTATGTAATTGCAATAATCCTGATAACTATTATTGTAAAAGAAAATTAAAAATAAGTGTATTAACAAAGCAAGAAGATATAATAATGGATTTAATAGACAAACTTCCAGATTTGCAGTCTAAGAAGGATTACTTGTCCAAACTAAAAGAATCTTTAACTCAAACTTACAGATTTGAAATATTTTTGAAAGATTATAAGTCAACCTATAATTATGCAAATATAACTGATAGATTTAAACCTAGTAAACCTGTAACAGTAACAGATTTACAAATAGATATCAATAATCTAAGAAAAGAAAAAAAGAATTAAAATCAGAAAATTTCATTTTAAAAGACATGATTGATCAGATAACCGCACAAGTAATTAGTGTAAAGGATAGAATTAGATATGGTAATGAATCCTTGACAGACTCCTCTCTTCCTGGCAGAAATAATTATACGGATAAAGGGTTTAGTTATACGGATAAAAGTTTTCATAAAGATGAATATTAAGATGAATTTTTAAATATAATTGACAGAATGACATTCCAAAAATGGTATACTGAAATAACTTTGGTTGTTCATAAAGAATTCTCGTTAACAGTTGTTGCACTTGTTGATTTTGGTGCTGGCATGAATTGCATACAAGAAGGATTAATACCTTCCAAATATTATGAATCAACAACAGATAGATTAACTTAGGCTAATGGTGATAGACTTAAAATAAGTAATAAATTGACAAAGACATACATATATAATAATGGAATCAATTTCAGAACACCTTTCTTCTTAGCAGAAAAGTTGTCCTCTAAAGTTATTCTAGGGAATCCTTTTTTGGCTTTACTTTATCCTTTTTCCACGACAGACAATGGAATATGTACTAGTATTTTGGAATATGAAAACAGAGTATGGAATATGAAACCCTAAAACCCTAAAACCCTAATATTTTGGAGTATGGTTTTAGGGTTTCCACAAATAGAAACCCTAAAACCCTCAAATCTCAATCACTCTCTACCTCTCCCTCACTGCTCACTCTCATCTCTCATCTCTGCCTCTCTCCCTCGTCGCCATCGGCCACCACGAGCTGCCCAGATCATAGCTCACTCTCTTAATCACTCTCTGCCTCTCTCTCACTCTGCCTCATCGCCATCAGCCACCACGAGCTGCCCAGATCGCAGCTCACTCTCTCAATCACTCTCTGCCTCATTGCCGTCGCTTCAGGTCCCACTCTCTGCCATTCTTCAACTTCAACTCATTTCAACTCTGCTCTTGCAAGGTACTTTATCTGATAGGCCACAAACTAAATGACCCCTTGTGATTAAACCAATTAATTAATTAGCCAAGTTATTAATTAATCAATTTATCATGCAAACACGTGGAAGCACAAACAAATCACCAATAAACTACTTATGCAGCGGAAATTAAATGACACGGTGATTTGTTTACGAATGGGGAAAACCCTTGCGGCAAAAACCCCACCGGGTGATTTTCAGGTCACCACTCCCGAAACTTCACTATTATCAAATCAAGCGGTTACAAATAAAGGAATCCCAAGTACCTTACCAACCTACAGTTGAACCCTTACCCCAATACCCAATTGGACTTGATCTGTAGTGACAGTTCCCCCTTTTGATGCATGGCTCCCAAGTACGTGACTAACCAATGCACAGATCCCAGTACGCGACTTTATCACCAACTTAGAAGGAGAGGTTGGCTGCAAAGTTCTTCAGTTCATCCTACACGATGAAGATCAGGAAGATGCTTGGTCACAAAACCCTTTGGTGCAAATACACAGCAACTTCTTCAGAAGAGATGAACTAGGTTAAGAACTTCGTCTTTGATCACAAATTGCTTGAACAGAGTTTGCTCAATGCTTTTTCAACTTGTGTACTATTTGACGGCTCTTAAAATAATCCTTTTATATGTCTAGGGTTAGGAGAAAAGAAGGCCCAAAGACACATTCACGGATCTCAAGAAATCAGATCAGAAAATCTGATTTTATAAATCTCGACAGATAGCCAGGTGTCGAGGAGCTATCGAGCAGGTGTCAAGCTTTAATGAATTTGCACTTCAGCTTGTTTTTCTTGGACAGACTTGATGGCTTCAACACTTGATCTTGAAACCTTGTTTCTTGAAGTATTAAAAACACCTAGAACTACCCAATTACAAGTAGAGTGCGTTTTGTCAAAGGATTAGCCAATTTACATAAACAAATGACATATGTTCTTAACAAGTGAAAACACATATGTTCTAACATTATCCTTTTTAATTCTTCTTTCTTTTATGTCAATTTATATTTTTTGGCCAATTTATTGTGTAAAATAATTTGTGATCAATTATGTTATGTGATAATTGCATGTGAGAGTATATATATGTTTGTGTTTGTGAATATATATAGCTATATGTGGACTGTCAACTGTGTATTTGGATATTTGGGGTGATGGGTCTGTTGTAAAAAATTGGTGAATTTCAGAAATTGTACGAAGTTGTGAATTTGTGATTCTTTGACTCTATGACTCTATGTATATTAGTTTGTGAATTTGACTCTGTGTATGAAGTTGTGATTCTTTCACTCTATGACAATGTGTAGTTGTGTACTGTAACTTGGAGGCTTGTTTATGCATTTTTACTCTGTACTTTTATGGATTGATTGAGTAATTCATATTTATGTTTGCTAAGGATTTGACATTTCTTATTTGTCTTGAAAGTTATGATATAAAAAATATTTGAAAGATAGATCTCTAAATGAATTAGACTATTTTAGTAAATTTTTCTATTTTTTTTATTAATTTAATGTTTTTATATATATTTAAATTAATTATGAAGTCATCACGGTTCGATCTCGGTTCGACCTCAAAAACCTTGAACCTCTCTCTTTTACGGTTCAATGAAAGGTTCGGGTCTGAAAACCTTGTACAATATAAAGAGACCTGTAGCTAGGGCGGTAAAAAAACCACTTCGACCCACTTAAGACTATGTTTGGTTTGACATAAAATATTTTTCAACTGTAAAATATTTTATGATGGAAATATTTTTCAGAAAAGAAAATATTTTCAAATGTTTAGTTGTTTTTCTGAAAATGTTATGGAAAACATGTTTGCTACTACTTTCCCACATTTTCTCATCTCCCAAGCACATATATAATTATATATAAAAAATTAAATAGAAAAAAAAAATTGTGATTGGCGATTAGCAGCGGTTGTTAGCGACTAAAGACCTTGGAAGTTATTAGTGAGGGATAGTGGGGGGTGGAGGTTCAGTTGATGAGTTTTAGGTGAGGCAGAAAGTGAAAGGACTGTAAATGAAAATGTAAAACATTTTCCGCTAGAAATGTCTTTATTTTGCGGTCAAGTAGAAAATAATTTTCTATTGACCAACAATTTTTGTTGCCTCAAACACCCACAAATGTGAAAAATATGTTTCAAAAATCATTTCCGGTCGAAATAAACATAGTCTAAATCGACCTCAATCGACTGCAAAATGGGGTCACTACACTATTAGTTGTGGTGGTGGAGGTGCAAAAGTCGCACCATGCAGGTACAGTGCGCTTTACAATTTTATTTTCCAAAAAATGGCACTGCGCCTATTAATATATAAGTTTTATTTTATATTAACTCAAGTAGTCCAAACAACTTGTAATACCTTACTCAATATCTTCAAGTAGGGCTATAAACGAGCTAAGTTTTGCTGAGTAGTGCATGTTCAAGCTTGGCTCGTCGGTAAAATTAAGAAGCTTAAGCTTGGCTTGAGCTTGAGCTTGAGCTTGAGACAAGCCAAAAATATTGTTTGAGCTTGAGCTTGTAAGAGAGCCAAAAAGTTTGAGCTTGGCTTGGATTGACTTGATTCATTAGTCAAGCCAAGCTAGAGCTTAATATCAAGCTCAAACTCGAGCTCAGATCAAGATTTTGAGCTTGAGATCCAATAAAATTATCTTATCAAATGCTTAAATCTCCCAAAATCAAGTAAACAAAAATAAGAAAATAGCATACTCATTTTATCATGCTTCTAGTCCGACCAATGATTAGCCATTGTTCATAGTGCAACTTTACAAAATTAAATTCATCCATTCATCCTTAATTGTCTATAGCTTCATCAATTTTTTAAAATATAATTTTTACATCCACATTAGATGATAAAGAACTAGAAAAAAATATTGTTTGTAACTATTGTGAATGAGAAAGGATTAACATGTTTTATAACTTTACATTAGATAATGGATAAAGAAGGACCATATGTGACCCACTTATAAATTTTTTTTAAAAAGGTAACTAAAGTCTAAAGTGGTGCTTGATCAGTTTAGAGGGAAATAAATTTAAGGTAAAAGGGTATTGGTCCAATATGAGACATTTTATTATTAAGATATGTGTAATGAGTTTATTTAGAAAGCACATATCAAGCCTATAAAAGAGTTTATACTTGACTTGTTTTGTATCGAGCCTTATAGCTCACAAGCTTGTTCATGAACAAATAGTTTTGCTTGGGCTCGGCTTGTTTACTAAACAAGCCTAAAACTAAGGCTCAAGTTTGGCTTATTTATAAACAAACAAATATGAACAAGCTTTTTATCGAGCCGAGCTCGAGTGTTTATGAATGGGTTGGCTCATTTATAGCCCTATCTTCAAGAAATTGCTTCTTTTCAACCCAAAGGTCTCTGCATGTGCGCGAGCATGTGTGTGTTGTGTGCACAGGCACGTGTGCATTTGTGTGTTTCTAGTTCTAGTAATTAGGCTTTTTTGAACAACTTGATATTTTTAAGCCCATTGTTTTTCCATGAAGGCCGGCCCTAGGCTTAGGCCACTTAGGTCATCACCTAGGCCTCTTACTAGAGAAAGGCCCCTAAATTTAGGGCAAAATTTATTATTTTTTAAAACAAAAATATTTTTTGGAGATATAGAAACAAAAATTTTAGTTTTACATTTTTCTTCTACTTTTAATAAGTCCCAAAGAAATGAGTAATGCTAGAGAGAAAGCAATTTTAAATGCATTGGTCTTATAAATATATGTGTCACTAATCACAATAAGTAATTTAGATAGAGGTCTTTTTGTAAATGCTAGTGTTGTAAGTTTTGTCTTCCTACTCCCTCCTTCCCCATCCGCTATGTCTTTTGTCTATATTATCTATATAAAAAAAAAAAAGTAACTTAAAATGGAAAATTCTAGAATACTATAAATTTTAATTGATAGCCTTTACAAATTGATGTGACAATTAATATGATTTGTGAACTTCAACAACCTATTAAATGCGTTTTTGAATTACTTTTCGTGATTGGTGATACATCTTTGTAAGTCTCACATTGTGAAAATTTATAATATTCTAGTATCATTCATTCAAATACTTGTTTATAATCTTTTTGAAGTGTCACTTATCACAATCGTTGCTACATTGTTTGTAAGTTTTTTGTAGTAAAATTTGTTATATTTTCAACATCCCCCCCCCCCCCCCCCACCCAAAAAAGCATATTAAAAAATAAAAAGAATGGATTTTTTTTATATAAAAAATGATGACATTAAAAACTAGTTAAATTTTATTTAAGTGATAACAAAAAGGTACCATTTGAATATATCATCTTAGGCTTGGCCTCCAAATCTATTGGGCCAGCCTTGTTCCATGGTCACTATATTTCTGTGGAAATATCTGCAAATTTTGGCCTATGGATTCGTTTGAATTTGCAATGTAAATGCATGTGAAACCCACAAAATTATGCATAAATTTTGTTTCTTTTTGCAATGTACGGAATAAAATGGGTCATTGTAAAATCGACCAATATTGCACCACACAATCCAAAATTGCACCACTTTGCACGGGTGACTGATCTATTAAGGTGCGAGGGTTTTGAGAAAATCGTACCTCGTGGTGTAGTGGTAAATATAGTCCAAAACTGCATCGTACTGCACCATGTACACCTTTACCTGTAACTCAATTAATTAGCACCGTCTATCACGCACCATGTATGCAATGCTGACTCCATTATATAAACAATTGATGCAATCACCTAAGGCTCCAAGTAAAAAAAAAGCCCCAAACTTTAACTAATAGGATTATTTTTTTATTATAATAGTATTAATTAAGCCCAAATATTAGCCAATAAATAAAATAATATTTTAGTATCAAATAAATAAAAAGCTAGAGAAATACTATGTCCACAACATTTTTACAACAAATCTTAAGTAGCAGGTTGTTACAGTCTATTATTAATGGGGGGGGGGGGAAATCAGTGGTAGGTTCAAATTAAAACCAATAGCAACTTAACCAAAAAAAAATTCACAACATTTTTCACAATAGTTGAATTGACAAACTTTTACTAGTTCTCATCTAAGTCCACCACTGAAAGCTCACTTAGTGTGTAAAACACTAGTGAATGTTTAGACCCCCAAATTCAAATTAACTAATACAAGCTTATATTCAAACAATGTATGTGCGGAATATGAAATATAAACAATACCCAAATATGCAAATTAATCTAAACCATATTTTAATCACAACTCAGCAATAATTAAAAGTAAAGAGTAAGGGATAGAGAGAAGCAAACACAAGATAACATTGGCACATATTATCAAAGAGGAAACCAAAAAAATCGGTGAAAAACCTCTCTGCTGCCCTCCAAGCGGTAAATGATCCACTAGAAAATCAATTGGGATACATGAATAGCAATAGACCCTCCAAGTCTAATCTACCCGATACACCTAAGCCCTCCAATTTTCTTGCTCCAATAGGGTTATGCCTAACCTTGTCTTCTCTAGCTTACCGAATCCCGTAATTAGCCCATTGCATCAACCAAAATGAATTGGTTCTCTCTTGAACTGCTTTCCAAACACCAAGAACCTTCTCACTGTTCTAAATGTGGTGAGGTAAGGATTTGGCTTAAGATCCTCTCAAGGGTATAACAATGGAGAGGGTGAGAGTATAGGAATTTGGAGAATCAAATGTATAAGATTGTGAATGAATCAATCTTATTGTTCTCTGGGGTTTCTCTCTCAAAATTCTCTTTGAAAACTCTCTATATTTCGTAGGTATAAGGGTATTTATAGTAGGGTATGAGATGGAATATAAAAAGTCAGTTTTCAACAAAACAGGGTGCACTGGCGAGTCACTCGCAATTGGGATGAGTTGCGAGTTCTAGTCGCCAGATAACAGGAAGGCCAGACTGTACTTTTTGTCTTGTAGTGATCCAGCTGTTCTGACCCTTCAACTTCCTAAATGCTTCACACGTGTGTCACATTCTGGCGAATCACCACTCGCGAGTCAGTCGCGAGATCCAGTCGCAAGTTGTCTCTTAATGTACACACTTGATCAATTCTTCACACTCTCACAACCCTTACATTATTTCCACCTAAATATAGGGTTTCTAAATGCTGAATTACAAGCAAATTTGATATGGAATAAAGCCAACACATAGTTGAATAAATTCAACCTTACAACCACTAACATCACTCTTTTACTTACCACTATCAATCTGTCATATTTGTTACAGTCTTTTTTTTTAATTTTTTTTTTTTATGTAATTAGCTAATCCTTTAACAAGACACACTTTACTTGTAATTGGGTAGATCTAAGTTGTGTTTAATACATCAAGAAATATGTTGTTCAAACATATCAATTGTTAATATTAAAAACATGGAGATTGATCCAAGAAATAAGTGAAGAAAAGTTGTTTCATTAAAACTCGACAAATAGCTACTATCAAGACTAAATGAGAAGCTCGACATAAGTTCGACACAAGCTCGATCTATCGAGAATTACGATTTCAAAATTTCCAGATCTGAAATTTGGTTCATGCTGTATTATGTTTTTAGAGTTTCTTTTCTCACAGCTCTAGACATATATAAGGCTTATTTTAAGAGCCGTCACACATGGATACAAAGACCAAGAGTTTAACATTCTCTGTGATAAACTACTGCGTTTGTACGCTATAAAGTTTTGTAACTAAATGCTTCATAATCTTCATTGTTAATGAAGTGGAGAACTTTGTAGCCAATAACAATCATTCAAGTTGTTGGAGTTAGTCACGTACTGGAATTCGTGTAAAGAAGTTAGTCACAGATTGGAGATTTGTGCATCAAATGAAAGAAGGCTACAACAAGATCAAGTCTAATTGAGTATTTTGGGATTGGCCAGGGTAGTGGTAAGATTTCTCATACTTGTAACCACTTTCATTATTGATTAGTAGATTCTTAGGAGTTGTGACCTTAAATTCACTTGGTAGGGTTTTTGCCTTGCGAAAGGTTTTCCCCTTTTGTCAACAAATCACCGTGTCAATTTAATTTTCACTGCATTTAGTTTATTTGATGATTTGTTGGTGCCTTCATGATTTGCATGTAATTTGACCTAATTAATCAACTTAGGTAATTGAATTAATTAATCGAGGTCAAGCTATCTTAACCCAACAATATTAACATGTGTAAAAAGTGTTGTAAAATTTTTATGTTTATAGACTTTCAGAAAGAAATCTACATGGTTCATAATTTCATATCAATTAGCAGTAATTTTGCATCTAAAATAAGATAATAGAGTTTAAGTAATATTTAATTTTTGTTAAGTCATATTTAAATATATAAAATGCCTCAATTTCAGTTTTCACCTTAAGCCCCCAAATGCATCAAGTCACCTCTGCATGTACCCTACTTGTAACTCAATTAGTTAGCATCTCTTGATAAACTGGTATTTTCAATAGGGATAATAAGAGTTAAAATTCCCCCTAACTATTAAATTATTAATAAATAATTTTTTTTTTAAATAAAGAAATTATAACTATCAAATTATTAATAAATAAATTTTTTTTTTAAATAAAAAAATTTCAAACACTGGTAGGACCACATAATTGAATGCCTCTTGTCCTTGTTATATACCAGACAATAAGCCAACAGTGGCACCGATCTTGATTCTAATTTTCGACTTTCTTCGAGCCATGCAATTAAAAGCTATATATATATGAGATTCATAAAAGTAAAAGAACAAACACTGCTGCTAAATAATTTGACACTCTATTCCAAAAAAACACACACACACTGCTAATAACGTCATCTCCCCAAACCTTATTAGGATATATGAATGATTTATGAAAGTCTGAAAGAATCGAAGTCTTCTCTTGAATCCGCGTACTACTGCGTGAATGTAAGTGCATTATTAGTGTCCTTCACGTTTTTCTTTTCTCAGATCTCTCTCTCTGTCTCTGACTTATATTTCGGATCACCACAGGACTTTTTCTCTCTCTCTATCTCTCTCTCACTAGCCAAAAAAAAAAAAAAATTAACCAAAGTACCAAACTACACGTTATCTCTCTCTCTTTCTTCCCAGATTTTCAACAAGCCACCACAGAAAGCTAGGAAACAAGACAAACCTTTTGTTTTTTCTTTTGTCTTTTTTGCCTTTCCGTTGGGCTCTGGTTTTCTTTTGCTACTATTGGTTGTTTTTCCTGAAACACATACAATTATTGCCTTTCTAGGATTGTTTTCACACAAAATAAAAAATAAAACCGTGTCAAGGGTTAAAAAAAAAAAAAATCCTTTTGTTTTGTTAATTTGAGTCTAATTTTCCCTGCTGGGTTTTTCTTAGCTTTCTGTCTTCAGAGAAACAAAGACTTTGTTTTTGTGCTTGGCTTGGTGGGTTTGCATTGTTTTTGTCATTGTGCAGTTGGTGGTAGTTATAATTCTCTTCTGGTGACTGTTGATGAATTGATGTCTTTGGCTGTTGGAGCTGTTTCAAGTTCCAAGAACATGGGGTTTGATGAAAACAAGGGGGAAGGAGAGAAAAGTACAAGAGAAATAGAGGAAGCAAAGCAAGAGGGTGATGATGAGGGAGGGAAGATTAGCAGACAGATGAGTGAAGCTTCTCTATATGCAACTGATCATGAGGAGGAAGATGATGAGAGAAGCGAATTACAGTTGGGTCCTCAGTACACTCTCAAAGAACAGCTTGAGAAGGATAAGGTTTGTTTCTGCTGAAATTAAAGGTTAAAAATAGAGAGCAACTCTCCTCTGTTACAAACTGTGTTTTTATGTCCTTTTTTGGGGTTGAATTTTTGAGAATCCAGGATGATGAGAGTCTGAGGAGGTGGAAGGAACAGCTTCTTGGGAGTGTTGATCTTGACAATGTCGGAGGTATCAGTTTGGCTATTACTAACTTTGTGGGTTTTTTAAGAAATTTGGTTTTCATAATATTCAATTCTTTGTCATTTCCTTTTACTAACTGTCCATTTTGGTCTTCTCAAAAAAAAAAAAAAAAAAAGTCCATTTTGGTGATTACCAGTGATAAAATAGTATAAATGACAGAAAAATAATTAGTCTGATCTTTTTTCTCCAATTTTTTGTGCAGTAAAAGATTGCATATCTTAACTTGTTCTTCACATTTTTAATATGATGATGTTAGCATTACCTTGTAACTTAGTGGTATTATCTGCACTTTTTTATAAGGTGAACTATAAGTCAAATTCTCTCCTTATTTTTATAACTATTGAATATTTATATTATTGTAGAAATTTTTGTGTGGCTTGTCTTTCTTCTAAGGGATTTATTAATATATGCTCTTAAGACATACATTAGTAAACCATTTTAGAAAACTTTTTATGAAAAAACGAAAAAGTAATTAACTGTTTTGACAGTTTTTTCAATTCTCCATAAAAATTTTCTTAAAATTGATGGTTAATACGTGCCTTAAGGGCACATATTAATTAACTGGACCCTTCTTCTAATTAATACTTTCAAATAACTTGTGAGTGGATTTCTTTAAATATTTTTATGTGAAAAGGCATTCGATGTTTCTTTATTATGCTCATTTTATGAAGCAATAGAATGCAAGTCCGCTGACATTTATTTCGAATTTTTATTCTTCCATTGTCAATTGTTGTGTAACTTGTAGAGAGAAAAGGGTCGAGACATATTGGTTTACATTTTTATCTTTGGGAGCGTATGTTTGGAATTGGTACCTTGCATTTCTCTCATTTTCGTTTGTTAGATATTGACCATTGTGAAGTCAAATGGTCCAACAATTTAGGATTCCTTTAATTTTTGTTGTACCAGTGATATTTTAGCATAAATAAGATTACTAACATTTTGTTCCCTTTTCTTTATTCTCTCTAATTAGTGTTTGGTCATAGGATTGTTGTTGATTTGGTTCACCTCTTTTTAGGGCTGTAATGTAAACAAACCAAGTCGTTGATAAACAGTTCAAGTTTGGCTTGATAAAAAGCTTGTTTATGTTTGTTTGTTTATAATCAAGCTAAGCTTAATCTTTAATTTTAAGCATGTTTAATAAATGAGCCCAAGAAAAAAAAAATGTTCATGAACAAGCTCATGAACAATAAGGCTTGATAAAAATAAAATAAAATAAATAAAGCTTAGATTAGTTTATGGGGATTGGTAATAAGTTTCATATGGACTTGAACAATTAGTGAGAATTGCTATTAACAAGGTGTTCATATACTCTTTTTCTTTTTTGGATAAATTGTTTCAAAGAGTTGGTGATTGGGGGGAGGATTTAAACCATAGTTCTCCTCATAAAGCATGCCAGTTAATAACTTAATATCACTAAATTACAATACTCTTGGTATTCTTATGATAAACTTATTGCTGAATTTTTTAGTAGTGTTATTGTGCTACATGAAGTTTTTTTAACAGTAAATTATTTGATGATTATTCAATATCCCACGATTTTAGTAAATGGTAATGCTATTACAATGTTATTTTCATCAATTATCATACATCATGAAAAGGATATTGTCGACTATGGTGATGTTTTCATAAGTCAACCTACCTTGTTGCTATCAGTCAGCTCATAAAGTCTACACTATTTTGGTGTTTGTTATGTTTTGTACAAATTAGAATCTGGTTTTGCAAATGCCTGATTTTTGTACTCCTTCCTGAGACTTTTTATATCAACCATAGAAAGCCTTATCCAATTTCTCTCCCTTTTTTGTTTGTTATTTATTTAGAGTGATAGAATGGTTATTGTTTTTGTTTCTGTTTCTTTTCCCCTTGCATTCAATAAGATACTTGTTGTGTGCCTCTTCTATTCCAGAAACTCTTGAACCAGATGTGAAGATATTTTGTCTGTCAATCATCTCACCTGGTAGATCTGACATTGTTCTTCCTATCCCTGAAGATGGAAAGCCCAATGGTATATGGTTTACATTGAAAGAAGGTAGTAAATACAAATTGAAATTCTCCTTCCAAGTGAGTAATAACATTGTTTCTGGCCTTAAGTATACCAACACCGTCTGGAAAACTGGTATAAAGGGTAAGTTATCTTTGTTCTTATATTTCCCAAAGTACCAATTTGAAACACTTGGATGTTTCCCTCACAATGGAACTTATTTCAGTGGACAGTTCAAAAGAGATGATTGGTACATTCAGCCCTCAGATAGAGCCTTACACACATATAATGCATGAAGAGACCACCCCTTCTGGCATGTTTTCCAGAGGATCATATTCGGCTAGATCAAAGGTAAGTTCAATAACTTATGCTCTCTTTTAGTAATAAAAGTGAAAAGATAATTTAGACCATGTTGATTGATTTTTGCGGAATTAAATCAACTTTGCACACGAATTGATTATGGATTTCAATTGAGTTCCGGCTAATTCCCATAGCATAAACAAATCAAATAATGGAGAAATAAATTATAAAATAAATGACATAGGTGATTTATTGACGAAATAAAAAGAAATAAAAAACCAACATATGGATGCATCCTAAGGAAAAAAAAAAAACTCCGGGAGTTATTCCCTAATTCCAAGGAAATTTTCACTAATAGAATTGAGGTTTTACAATTGAAATATACCTATATTTCTAATTGCAACCCAGTAGTACTTATGAACATGACCCCACAATCTGCTTCAAGTTGCGTGGACTATTCTCATATGAAATTCTCCATATGAATCGTGTATGCGACTTCAAGGACCGCCTTGAAGATTTATTCTCCGCAGTTGAATGGGGAAGGCTCTGTAGCTTCAACCTTTGATCACCAATCAAAGTACCAATCTTTAGATTCGCTTTTATGAACCTAGTATTTGGTGAAATGTTGAGGTTTAGTGGTTTGATCTTTTAGATGCACAGCAATACTCTCTAACCTCTTCCAGTCAACTTTAGTGAGCCCTTGTATAGCTTGACAAGTAGGTCACAATTAACACATCATCAACCAACTTATTGGGCCTGATTAAAAATTTGGTTTACCATCTCTCTACCGACCTAGCCTCAGTTGAGAGACGATCGACTGGCTGTTCTCAATTGAACAAGGGTCAATTGAAATTCAAGTGACTTCCCTTTCTTGAGCTGAATCTTGGAATTGAAATAAAACTTACATGTCATGGAATTAGCTAACACTGAAACTAACAGAAAGTTTCTGTTTAGATGACTAGGATGTGTGGTCACGTGCCATTTATTTAGTAATGGTACTGAATCAGTACATTGATGATGCTATTATTTTGTTCTAAGTAGTCTTTAGAGAAACTAAAAGATAAATTAATTTAATGGACTTTAGGTTCAAAAGAAATGATGGTGACTTTATGTTCAAAACTAGTGTACCCTACCTTTGAGATGTCTTTCCATCTGGGGAAAATGTAGAAAATGAGTATGTACTGCTGGGAGATTGTGACTTCTATCAAATGCAGCTCTTTGAATCTCCAAATAACTTGTACAATTTAGTGAAGTTTCTGAACATTATATAGAAATCTCATCCTGAAGTTGCTTGCAGAATCAAAGGCAAATCAAGATCTCTTGCTGGATCCATATCAATTAACTGCATATGGGAATGTGATTTGTTTGGAACAAACTAAAGTGACTAAATGAAAGAAAAATATGAAAATTAGGAGAGCAAAAGGTCTTATTCATGGACAGAGTTTGGGCTTTGTGATGCACCATATATGTCACTATTCACTAGTTTTTATATATAATTTGGTGGGCCAACTTGTGGTTGAATTCTCAGACTTCTTTAAACTTCTTTAGATTCCTGGCTTCCAAGTAATTCTTATCGCTGACAATTTTTTTTACCAGTCCTGCATATCTTGACACCTCTAGTGTTTCCATTGAGAATTCTGGCATTAAGTTTCAGTACTATTTGTATCCCTACCTACTTGTACTATTTAACTACTAAATTCCTAAACTTTTCTCTGCCAATCACATTTTTCATTTCCAGCTTGTCTTGTACTCAAAAGTTTTTGGTTAAACATATGTGCTAGAAAAGTAAAAAATCTGGAAAGACATTCATAATTGAATGTGTTGTTGTTTGGCTATCTTTTGCAACAGTTACGGCCCATGCTGAACTGTATACTTATTTATCGATGGGGACTTGACATTGCTTACTTTACATGTTCTGGCTTTAATTGTACAAAACAACTTTAGTACCACATGCGTCAAACTATAAAACTATGGTGCAATAATTGCTCTTTAAACAGCTTTTTATTCCTAATATATATTTACTACCATCTAGTCTTATACATATCTTCTCTTTTGCAGTTTTTAGATGATGATAACAAGTGCTACTTGGAGATCAACTATGGCTTTGATATCCGAAAGGAATGGGCTTCAACTTGAGCAGAGAAATTTACCAATGAGTGCTAGCATAAGCCACAATTCAGCTGATATTCTTATATTCACAATTAGCTTTAGTTTTTTTCTTTTCTTTTCTTTTTTCCTATTAATTACTAGAAGATTCCTGCCTGTGGCTAAGTTACACGCGGTTGGAGTGTATGGAGATTGGAGAGAGAAGGATTCTTTGGTGACTGCTTTTAATAAAAGAAGAGCTTAGACTGACTTTTTCATATCCTTCTTGCGCTCTTACCATTATTGATGTAAAGTCTGAAAAAGGAATGGAGTACTCTTTGGGTCAATTTATTTATAATAAGCTCTTTGGGTCTCATCTATCAGCTACTAGTACTGGGTTGTAAAGCATTTGGTTTCAGCCAAAACTTTTTTTAAATAAATAAAAATAGAGTTGTAAAGCATTGGATAGCGGGTTGTTTTTGAATTGAACTCTACCTTTTCTTTAATTTCTTTATCTGCTAGTGATAAAGTTAGCTGGAATGTTATCTTTTCATTAGCTATTCTTCTATTAATTGTTTCTTTTCTTGAATTTTTCATTCCTTGATCGTGGATTCCTTTTATGTTCTTCTGGTGATATTTCTTGGTGAAACTATTTCCCAATATTAATTGGAAAAAAAATTTGCAAAACTATAACTTAATTATGCTCACCCAAAATGCACCAATCAGAATAAGGTTGGTGATTTAATGCTAGAGCCAAAAAAGAAAAGGGTTAAAAAATATAGATTGGAATTTGTGTGCTTTGATTAGAATAAACTTGGCATCAGATTGTATCAAAAAAAAAAACTTGGCATCAGATATGAAATCTGAGAGACTCCAAGTGAGATGGCTTTTTTTCTTTTTTTTTTTCTTAAGGTTCAGGAGCAACAAGCTGCCCATTGAGCATGAAAGCTCGAAAATGTGTTGAAAACACAAGAGCTATTTAGACCCCCAATTAAAATTACGGCTCGATAGATTTTACACAAACTTAATACAAAGTGCGGAATAGTGTAAATGCGAGCGGATGAACAAGTAAGCTACTCTAATCCATAAACTAAGCAACACAGCAGTATAATGGAATATAAAAGAGTAGGGAAGAAGGATACAAACACAGAAAACACCAAGACGTGTTCTCGAAGAGGAAACCGAAGAACTCGGCAAAAAACCTCTCCGCCGCCCTCCAAGCGGAAATCGATCCACTAGACAATCAGTTGGGATACATGGGTTAGCAAGAGACCCTCCAAGCCTAATCTACCCGATGTACCTAAGCCCTCCAAGCTCCTACTCCAACAAGGTTTCTCGGAACCGTGTCTTGTCTAGCACCCCGGATCCCGCAACAAGCTCCATGTTGCATCTGCCATTCCAGGCTTCTTCCAATACTTCCCAGCAGCACCAAAACGTCACTCAACACTCTCAAAGGATGTGGTAAGTGTTTGGGCTATCAACTTCTCAATGGTATGGAAATGGAGAGGGAAGGGTTGAAGAGATACCACAAGCAAGTGTATAGAGAAAGGTGGGGATGACAATCTTTAATTCCCAATGTGTTTGGCTAGGGTTTTCTCTCTGAAGCATTCCTCAACAATTGTGAGTAATGAGGGTATATATAGGATATGTGCAAAATGTGTGAGTCAGTCAGTACAGGCTGGCAGAACAGCTTGTCTCGCGGGAAGGCCTTACCCGCGAGATACTCGCAAGAGACAGCTGTCTCCACCTGGCCTGACTCTTCGCATTCCAGCACGTGCAGGGCACATGCTTCACTTCGCGGGAAGCTAGGTCGCGACATACCCGCGAGAATCCTTCAGCCTCCAAATACTTGAGTCTTCACACACTCTCTCTATCAAACAACCCTTACAACAAATCCCACAACAAATACAGGGTATAAATGATTGATAATAATTACAATCAAATTTGGCACGGAATAAAAGCCAACAAAATACATAGTTGTAAATAACAACTTTATAGAGCAAAAGTTCAAGATACTAGGGGCTTGTTTGGTACATAAACTTAAACACATATTTTCTATGTTTAAACAACATTACACGTATTTTCACATACTTTTTCACTCACATGTATTTTCAAAAAAATTGAAAACTGTTATTTAAATACACATACCAACCGGGCTCTAGACATGGTGGCCAATTCTGATTTTCACACTTTGGCTAACATGGAATTCTCAAACCTTTCTTCATTTTACTAAGAGGGCGATAATACTTTTGAGAGACTTTAAATAAGGTCTCAATATGTGGGTTCCAGTTACCTCAACTGGTAAAGTATCTGATGGTTGAATAAGAGATCTGAGGTTCAATCTCCGCCTACACCAAAAACTGATTGGTGTCTTGGTCTGGTGATAAAGAGCGTTTATCAGAAGCGGACGCCATAAGTTGAAACTCTCTAAAAAAAAAATAAAGCCTCCTTGTTAATCTAAAAACCTAACTAGTTCAATAATGTTATATTAATTTCTTCAAATATTATTTTTCTCAGATTTCTTCTCTCACACATATATAGTTTTTTTCTTTTCTCTCTCTCTCTCTCTCTCTCTCTCTCTCTCTCTCTCTCTCTCTCTATATATATATATATATATATATATATATAAGTAATTCTGGGGGTTCTTTTTCCTAGCGTTGACACACGTATCAGGCAAAATTTGCCAAACAGTGCAATTTTTGAAATTTTTAAGCCGGATAGCACGCATTGAAACTTATTTAGTTAGTTAGACTGTTTTTGAAAGTTGAGTTTGGCAAACTCGACTTTGGACTGAAAAACAGACACTATAGTGACGTTTTTTTGGTGCCTATAGCAACGTTTATATAAAACGCCACTATAGGGTACCTATAGTGGCGTTTTTGACAAACGCCACTAAAAAAAACGCCACTATAGTATTCTTTTTCAGCCCAAAGTCGAGTTTGCCAAACTTGACTTTCAAAAACAGTCTGACTAACTAAATAAGTTTGAACACGTGCTATCCGGCTTAAAATTTTCAAAAATGTATCACGTATGAATTGGACAAGCCTTGGGCCAGGTTTTTTGTGCAAAAGTCAAGCCTGGCATTTTTGTTGAATGGGATCTCCCTTTTCCTTTTTTGCTGATTTTTTTTTTTTTCCTGAATGGGATCCCCATTTTCAGCAACTAGAAAGTGCATCTCTTGCTTGGCGGCCCAAAAGTCCGTGTATAACCTTTAAATATAAGAAATGTTAGGTTAACACTATTTTTACAACAAATTTTATGTAGCAGGTCGTTATGAGTTGTTATTGATGAGATAATAAAATAATTTCAATGATAAATTCAAATTAGAATCAATAACAAATAACCACCTATAATTTGTTGTGAAAATATTGTAGACATAACACCTCACTTTAAACATAGAAAAAATGTATAATTAGACAACGGTTATATTTTGAATTTACATTGTAAATACACAAAATGTGTACAATATTATACATATTTGTAAAAAGTGTACAATATTTTTGCAAATATGTACAACATTTTACACATTTTGTGTAATATGAGTTTACATTGCTAGAATAATTTAAACTTATAAAAGTCTAAGGAATAAATCTTAATAATTAGAGTTTCGATTAGAGAGGAAATAGGGAATGGATAATAATAGGTTGTTGGGAGGATAAGGGTGGATTGACTCCCTTTATTTTCTTGTCAATTTGCAGCTGTTTGAGAATTCATAATTTCAATTTTCAAATTGCCCTGGCCTAGAGCAGTGGGCTTTCCCCTTGGGTGTAAGCTCTATTACTGGGTTTGGTAATTAGTAGAATGAAAATGGTTTTTAGATACAAGAAGAAGGATTCATTGGTTCTGTAGAACTCGACTAGTTTCAGAACAGAAGAATCAAAGGAGGTTAAGTTGACTTCGTGAGCAATTAAGGCTTGTTTGAGGAGAAGATAGATTAGAACATGTGTGATTATTGCTGAATTGAGGTTTGCATCTCCCAATCAAACATCTGGCCACTAGGAGCATTGGTATTATTACTTTTGAAGTTGGATCCTGACTCCTGACTCCTGAGGCATCAAATTACCTACTAAATTATTTGCTCTTTTTGACCCAAGTATTATAGGGGACTTGGATTCAAATACTCTTCTTTCTTTTTGAGATCTTATCACAGTTTTTTGGGCTAATGGCCTCTTGCCACATGCCATCACGGGCTTGGCCCATGAGTTGGATCACATTTCTTGTGATTTTGCGGGCCCCACATTCTCATTTGAGAGTGGGCCATATGTTTTTTACCCTTAGTTGTTCGTGGTTGAATTGGGTCACTATGCCTTTTAGGATTGTTCTTGTTTGTGGGGCAAGTCTTGCGATCATATCTGTGGGCATTGGGCTAGCAAGTTGATACGTATAAAAAGATCTCTTACCTCTCTGAAGATTTCAGCCATTTAAGACCTATGTGTAGTTCGCCAAAAAAGAGTTGTAGAACACAAAATTTAATCACATGCCTAAGAGGATTTGAAATTTTGAATCCTTGAACTCTACCACAACCCTATATTTATAGGAGGTAGAAATGCTATTTGGCCCAAGACCAGTTTATTCATGCAAATCCATGGAGGTATAACAGTCAAGCTAGCCAACAAGCCGACGTGTAAGCAGCATGCCAATAGGTTTCTAGCCCTATTGGCACCTTTCTCCTTCATAATCTTTTATGTCGTAGGTTTGACCTACCTCCCTCCTCTACTCCAAAAAAATAAGTAAGAACAATGTTATATACACAAAAATTGAACAACATTTTTTGGCTCTTGTTGATGTGTCAAGGGCAAGCTTATATTGATTCTTATAGGCCCACTACTAACATCAACTTTTGTATGTTAATGTGTTTTATTTTTAAGTATTTTCTATTTTTATAAGTATTATGTTATGGAACATATAATGAATTTTTCATTATATAGTGATAAATGTATGAAAGACATACTTTAATAAAAAGATTTGAATTTCATGGTTATAATATTGTTTTACATTTTTGGAGAAGATGTTATTAAAAGAGATATTTTTTTAACGTTAAAATGCAAATTGCACCCTCTAATTTTGACTGAAATTCATTTCAGTCATTTAACTTTACTTTCGTTCAATTGAACCCTTTAAGTTTCAATTTTATTCAATTTATGTCTTCCCTCCAATTTCATTGAAAAATTGCCATTAAAAATATATCATTCTCACATGGAAAAGATCTATAAAATAAATTAAAATATTTTTTATGTAATTTTTTTTCAAAAAATATTTTTTTCATTAGTTAATTACATACTTAATTGCAAATTTTAATGAAATTGAAAAAAAAAATCCTAAATGGAATAAATTTGAAACTTAAAAGACTCAAATAAACCAAAGTAAAGTAGGTAAAGTTAAAGAACTGAAATAAATTTCAATCAAACTTAAAGGGTATAATTTGCATTTTAACTTTTTTTTTAAACAAAATTTTGCATAATCAATTGACTAATTTGAACATCTTGAAGAATATAAAAATAAAAAATTGTACATCTCCAAATCCATTCACATATTACACGTTACTTTAAATTTAAATATTACATAAGTTTAGAATTGTAGCCAATTTTTTTTTTTCTTTATGAACATAAATGTAATGCCTATATATATAATTTTTTTTTTTTTTTTTTGAGAAACAAAATTTTAAGATAATCTTTTGAAAATATATTATATTAGATTGCTAGTGCAAACTTTTTATGTTTTTGTGCTATTAGCCTATGTATATGTACCAAATGTTAAGGAGCTCAAATATGGAATGAAATAAATTCATTTATTAGTGTTGTATTTATCCTTATTTGTGAGTCTTAAATATTTATCCTAATCAATTCCTTTTGAATGTTTGACAATCTTCTCTTTCTCAAGACTGCGTTTTGTCTTTCCTTGGTTGGTTATTTATTCATCTCCTTAAGTATCAATTTCACATAACATTAGAAATTTCAAGTAGAAAAATAGCAAACATACCTTCGGTAGTCTGAATTCAATATCTAAAAAGGCTAGTGTTCATTGATCTTTAAAATAGAATTACAAAACTTTTTGTGAAAGACGTATTAGTCCAACAATGAATGGCAATGCACACTTCAAGTCTATTTGGTTAGGCATTTTGGGAGCCTAAATGCACATTTTAAATCCCAAAACTCTATTTTTGCAATAGCGACTTCTCATAACTTTTTTACACATGCTTATTTTAAACTCAAAACACTGTTTTGCAATAGATTATCCAACCGCACCCTTCAAAGCATTGTGCATTCCTCATATGGCCAAAATAAAATAAAAGAACAGCTACTCAAAAACCAAAACAAAATTGTAAGAGCATATTCGTTACACTTTTTTAAAACATTACACTTTCTATCCATAAAGCCATAAATAAGACATGTTTTTTTGCATGGATAATATTGCCTACCCCTACTTATAATTTTTTTTTTTTTGGCGCATGCCCACTTATAATTATATAGGAACAATATGTTAACCACTCTGTTTGTGCTTTGTATATTACTTTAATTATTAAAAGAAATCCATAAGTTTTCGTTGGGATAAATTGGAGAATTAAATCTGTGAAAATTAGGAACTTATCTAATACAATTGGTGAATATATGCAATACCTACATAACATTTTCCCATATATTATTTTCATGAGAAAAAAAAAGTTTTAAAAAATTGTGATCTCTCTCCATAATTTTCGTTGATTTGTTATTTCAAATTATCAATGGTATATATCCAAGCAAAGACAACATCTTGAAGGACTTAATAGGATCCATGACAAGAAGTGGGTAGGGATTGTCTATGGTCTCATCATTTACAGATTGTTCAAGCGCTTCTTTGACGATGACAACATTTTGGAGGTTCAATCCTTTGATTCTAAAAGCTTTTGGTTTTTTGGTGTCTTTTTTTTTTCTTTTTTTGGGTCTTTTTGGTTGCTAAGAACCCAGGACAAATATCTATGGCTTCAAATATGATAATTTGGTGGGGGCTTCCCAATGGGAAGGATTGGATTTTGCATTGACCATAGGTTAGGGCCGTTAGGCTATTAGGCTCCTTATCTATGGAGGGAGAGAAATTGCAGATATATATAGAAAAAATAAATCAATGGGGGTTTTATTTCCAAGAGGCAACAATTAAACATTTTGAAAAACCTCTTGATCAGGAATGGGAAGAATCACCACTAATCAAGAGGCACATATTTGAAAAATGGCTGAATTAGTGCTAAATTAGTTTTAATTGTAAGGAAAAAATAAGGGAACGGTTTGGTGGAGTAGATGGGAAACATTAATTGAGAGTAAAGAGATTGAATTGGAAAAGTTTGAAGTTAATGGGATTTTTTTTTTTGGTGTGGGGGGGGGGGGGGGGGGGGACTGAAGGTGATAGGAAATGGGAAGTTGAAAGAAGAGCAAAATATTAATTGCAAAAGGAAGGGGAAAAAAAAGGAAAGAAATGTGTGAGATTTTTTATTTATTTATTTTTACCGGAGGTGATAGAAAATGGGAAGTTGAAAGAAGAGCAAAACATTAATCGCAAAAGGAAGGGGAAAAAAATGAAAGAAAGGAAGAAATGTGTGGATCTGATGTGGCATCTTGAGAGAAGAGCAAAATTAATTGAATATGTTTCAGTTTATATATAATGTAGGGATAAAGGGCCCAAATATGGGCATTGGGCCATGGGCCATGGGCCATGTCCGAGGACATCAAATAGTCTGAAGACAAGTAATGATGACGGACGCCTACAAGACAATGGTCCGTGGAAGGGGTTTGGTCATAAAGAATTGGAAATGTTGTCCGAGGAGAAGTACCTCCTCGACTAAACAAAGTAAAGGTCATAAGTCCGACCTTTCATCAAAAACAAAGTAACTGATGATCATACTGACATGGATAAACATTAGGTGAGGATAAGACAAAAGAGAGTTAGAAAATATCTGAGAAGAAAGCTACTACCACCACATTGAATGCTTTGTAGCTAACCCCCTGGCCGTATTAATGTGGATGTGATATCTGAACATTAACATTTAGCCTTACAGCTACCCACCAAGACTTCAGGAAGGTGTTGATGAGAAAAATATCAAAGCCATCAATTTGATTTACACGTGGAGGGCTGAGATGAAGTAAGGAAGGGGAATATAAAGAAGGAAAATCCCATTGTAAAAGGGATCATGAGAGAATCTGTAGAAAAATTACTGTACACACAAGAACTGTGATTGTGTTTAAGTCTAAAAGAAATATATAAGAACAACCTTCCTCGAACATTGCCGAGGAGGATTTTTCTTACCCAAACTGTTTGTTTATGCTTTCAAGTAACAATTAGCTTACTGTGATCACGGTACAACTCGCTGAAGTTCAGTTTCTAATCCACTCTCTACAAAATCATTGTTTTGGGCTCTTTGGGCCTTAGTCGTTTTCCTTTTAGGCTTTGGGGAACAAATTGTGCCCTTACATATAACTTGTCACATTAGTAGGTATCAAATTTTTTGTGTTTATAGACTCTTTAAAAAATGAGGAAGAAAGAAGAAAAAAGATGGGTAAACAACATTAAATTTCTTGTGTGTTGTGGGGGGGGGAGGGGGGTTGAATTGGATTATGAAACTATAACTACTATTATTTTTTAATTCATAGAGTATTATTGCAAAGTAAAACAAATTTAAATGTATCACATAGACGATTTTAAATACACTTAGCAGCAGGATGCGTATCCAAGTTTTCTGACTAACGCAACCATGTCGGTGCAGACAATATGGTATTGGTAGGTGGCAAAACTCACATGATAATCACCCCCAAAAAAAAAAAAACTTGAGCAAGAAATAAATATATATATATTTTTTTTTTGGTTCGAATGTTCAGTTATAGAAAAGTCTTAATTATTCTTCTTCTTATTTTTGGAGTTGAGCATTAAAAATTATGAGAATAAAAAATAAAAATGGTTGAGCCCCAAGATATAAAAACTTTTAAAGGATGCAACAAATATTAGGTAGACCGTAGACCAGAACAAAAAAAAATGGTTCTCACTAGCAAGTTTCAAATGTGACCCTTCAAAACAAGAGGCTCAAACGCAAGATGCTCCCCTTTCCAAATTCCAATATAGCAACCGTAGTTTTCTAGAATGAACGTATTAAAATTTAAAGGGCTCCTATCCTATCTTCTTTGTCATGTCATTTTGTTTGAATTTGATAGAGCACTAACGTAACGAGGTTGAGAGTCAAGACCAAGTACCAACCAAATCTTAGACGGGTACTAGAATAGTAGAATCAGCTTTTGATACTTGATAGTGCTATGCCAGCTGCTACCCCACATCTGAAAATTACCTTTTATCTTCTCACCTCATTTACTAATTCTTAATTGACATTTATGTATAGTGACTAGTCATTAAATTTTCTTGACTACTTCTTAAGTATCAATCTTTCTTTCTTTTTCCTTTTGCATTTCTTGTTTGCTTAGCAAAGGAGCTTGAAAATGATGTGATTTGTGCAAAATAAGCTTAAATTATTTTATAATATTTTTACAAACCATTGATATTGTAAATTCTTACTAATTCTAATCTAGAACTACTACTCACATTATATTTTTACTTACAAATAATTATTTAGAATTTTGTATTATGTAACATTACTCAAAACAAATTGGTAGCTTAACTTGATGATAAAAATTAATCATTATAGAGCCGACGTCATAAGTTTAAAATACAACTTTCTAATAATAATAATAATAATAATACCACCGCACACCCTTGGTGCAATGGTTATTCTACAAGTATAAATGCTTGTGGGGTGTCGGGAGCAAATGTCATGGTTCAAATCTGCAGGAGAGAGTTTCACACACATATACACTTAGATTAAGTTAGAGTAGAATTTCTATCTTGTATAAAAATAAATAAATAAATAATAATAATAATAAACCTCTAATTAACCCACTTAAAAAACTACTAACAACTTTGAAAAGCCACCGGCTTCCATGGATCAACTTGACAAACACAAGCTTACCTATAATAAATAATAATAATAATAATAATAAACCTCTAATTAACCCACTTAAAAAACTACTAACAACTTTGAAAAGCCACCGGCTTCCATGGATCAACTTGACAAACACAAGCTTACCTATAATTAACACATTGAAAAGCCCCTCGAACAAAGCCTTTCCATGTAGGGAATCACGTTTATTTATTTATAATTGGAATTGCTTTGCTCATATCAAACGAGGAACATGTGCATTAACACATATCCCAGGCTCCCAGCCCCACTGATCGGTAGGATTAGACATTGCCAGTGCCACCACACCTTCCCCGGATACTAGTACACCTATCTAACCTCTCTAATTAAGTCAAACTTCATTTACTTAAATCATTAAATTAAATTACTTAAAACTTTATTTGACCTCAAATTCCAATGAGCTTTCACATGCCTCTACGGTACTTCAACAAGAGGGATCTTCTTATCGAGCTTCGAAGCATGCATTGTAAGCTTCCATTACGGAATACCCAAAAGAGACAAATTAACGAATAGTAAATAGGAGTATTAATATCATAATATGAGCTATAAGTATTAACGAATATTTTTCGAAAAGTCAAATATATTTTTCAAAAATTCATTGGTTTATAAGTATAAATTTATTGTGATTGTTTATGTTTTTATTGATATGTGTACACAACTTGATTTAATTTCTTTTTTAAAATTCATTAAAACATCATTTAATTTAGCATTGAGAGTTTGTTTACTATCAAATTTTTGGTTTAATTCTTTTTTAAGTCTAATAAATGGCCGTTAAATACACCTTAACTTTAAATTTCGGAAGGAAAAAAAGAAACCACCTTAACTTGTGTTTTTAGGATACTTAACAAAACTCATTTCTTCAGTGTTGTAACTTATGTTTCTTAATTAAATTTAATAAATGTGATTGCATTGATCAAAAAACCATTTAATTAAATTTAATTATTCGTGAAAAATAATAACGCTATTATTATTGATTTAATTAATGCATAAGTATGATTACAGTCAATTAAGAACCTAAGATAGCCTTAAAAGACTCTACCTAAGTTTTGTCTATCATTTAAACCTCTTAATTAATCATGAACAAGTAGTTTTGATCTCGAGCCACACAATACAAATAGTCTATGCAAAATTAAATTATTTCTTAAAGTCATACCTAGAACTTACTAAATCTTGTCAAATTAAAATTAAAGGATTCAATTAAATCATCGTTTGAGCGGATCCATTAGTGGAAAACAAAAAATTAATGTTGCTCCCAAGTCCCAACCCCTTTTAGAAAAGAAAAAAGAGGAAGAAACAATTTTAGATTCACATTCTATAATTTGACATAAAAAATAAAAATAAATAAATAATGTTAGGTGACTAGGTGTATCATGTCCAAAATGCGTACAATGATTCATAATTATATCATAGAATTATTATTAATTTCAAATTGTTCCTATTAATAATGATAAAAATTATAGTATTTATTATTGGCATGTGATTTCAAATTTAGAATTGTGATTTTGTGACATGAAGCTAGCGTGGCAACGGAGGTGTGGCTGGCGTGGGTTGGGAGTGTCGGCACGGCAAAGTGTAAAAGTAAAACATAAGGAAATGGTGTCGTTTCGTTTTGCCTCGGTCTTTGCTAACGTGAACCAGGGGGCCTTAGTGTAAGTGTTTTACTGAGGTGCGCATGTTTGCATTGCGGTTTTGCCAAATCATTGAACACAGTTGGCATTGAGCTTCTCAGTCTTAAGTGGTGAGAGCAATGATCCGACAGCCAATGTTGGTTGCCCAAATCTCATGGTGGGCCCCTTCAAGAAAACCAAGTTTCTTAAACCCATGGCCATGATAGAGTCATAAGGAGAATTAGGTGGGAGAGACCTGTGCAAGGTTGGAAAAAGCTGAACACAGATGGGTCAAGCATGGGTCTTCACGGCCTAGCTGGTTGTGGAGGAGTGGTCAGGAATGATAATGGGCAGTGGGTAGCTGGGTTTAGCAAACGGATTAGGGTCACTAGCAGTTTTGCCGCTGAGTTGTGGGGGCTTCATGAGGGCCTTAAGCTTTGCTGCAATCTAAATATTCATTGTCTTGAAATTGAGCTGGATGCCAAGTCCATTGTTGATGTTTTAGGGAATTTATCTTATGTTAATAACATTATTTTCCCTATTTTGGATAATTGCAGGTGGTTGATTACCCGGTTTCATCAAGTTTGTATTAAACACTGCTTTCGAGTTCCGGCAAGCCAATCAATGTGCTGATGGTTTAGCTAGGATGAGCTTTAGGATTAATGCTGATTTTCTTTTTTATGATAGTCTGCCTGGGGACATATTAGATGTGTTGGAGGAAGTCCTCAATGGCATGTACTCTAACAGAATATGTCCTGAACCTTGTTTTGTTACTTAGTTTTTTAATGATATCGTTTTTTTCGCCAAAAAAAGATATTGTGATCAATTTTAAGTCCTTTATTTTTACTTTTTTTTTTTAATGAAATATGTGTCAAAGTTCAATTTTGTCTTTAAATTATCTATTATGTTAATTAATTTTGTAAGTTTTAGAAATGATTTTGAGTAATTTTCTCAATTTTAAATATTCCATTGGGTAATTCGAATTGATTCCTATGACAAAAAATTTCAGCATTGAGATATCGTGTTAGGACATAGTTTGTACATTTGAAAATATGAATATTTTCTTATAATTTTTTCTTTTTCTTTTGAAAACTCTCATAAAATAAATGTAAGAACTATATAATTCATGTTATCTCATTATCGAATATAAAAGGTTTATAACATGAAAATCATGAACAATAATCAAATCTTTTCATATACTCATCCTATAATTATTCTCAAAAGAAAAACGAAAATAGAAAAATTTTAAAATAGAAAATTAAAAACTAAAGTGTACTTGATTAAGTTTGATTTGGGGGGAAAAGGTTATCAAAACGTTCAAAGTCTGAATAGGCATTAATACAATAATAAATACTGGTCAAAACATAATCGAGTTCAAAGCATTGGTATTGTTTACCTCTACTTTCTTTTTCGAGAGCAAATAAATTTTATGAATTTGAAACCAAATTATTCCATTTGTATCCCTACTATATATGACACTAAGCATGCGTTTGTCTAATGCGTTTTTACGTTTTGCATTTTAAATCCTAGGTCACACAACACTGTTCACGGACCAGCCAACTTATGAAAAACGCAGCAATAAGTTCGCTACGATGTTTTGCGTTTTAAAAATTATTTTGCTACAGTATTTTTAGCAATAAATTTTTAGTTTTTAGCAAAATAAGTCGTATTCAAACAGACCCTAAAAGCTCCAAAATGCATAATTTTTATGATTTTGATAATTAGCTTCGACATAAATTGGAGATAAAGATAACATTGAACCATTTTCAAAACTTCTAGATTAAATCAACATAATTGATAGTTTATGAGCAAAATTGAATTCTAGCAATGTCCAAAGACCAAAATGATAGTTGGTCTTCTTTTATTTTTATTTTTTATTGTTTTATGTGCATCTAGTAACCTAGACAAAAATAATAGAATTTGCCCATCATGTTACCCATTGATTCTATTTAAGGGCCAAAATTTGACCTATCTTTCGCTCTACTCATAAGTCATAAATGTTTGGGTACATTTTTATCCAAATATATTTTTTTTTTAAGAAAATAATTCAATAGCTACAACAATGGGGAGTCAAGAAAGGGGATTAAAATCCTAATTCTTCTTGTTAAAGAGTACATGCAATGTCATTAAATTTGTACTTTCAAATGTAGTTATATATGAAAGTCCAATTTGAGCCGTTGTTTGTTAAATAAAATCTATTTTGCTGTTGGTCTAATATTAAGTTACTCTATTTATAAATTAAAAAAAAAAAAAAAAAAAAAAAAGGAAGAAAAAAGAAGGGAAGAAGAAGAAGATAGTCTAGGCCAAAATATGGGTGGCAGCTCTTTCCTAAAAGGAGCCAATCTAATTGGCTGGATTCAATTCTAAGATGAAATCTTTACATGATTATTACCATGTCTCGATTATCCTCGTCAGATATTATTGTGAAGCTTAATTTAATTTAATTTTTTTTTTGTAACAAAAAAACTTTATTGAAAACCAAACAAGCAAAAATAAAACAACAAAGGGGCTACCAATAAATTTACAGACATGCCTCCCCTAAGATTACATTTACAACAGCAGAAGGGCTATTTTCTAAATCAGAATATTTAAAAACAGAATTAAGCATAAACCATCGTATTAAGGAGTGGGCTGCTCTATTTGCTTCGCAACTACTAATATATATATACAAAATGTGTAAATGGAGTAACATGATCTCTAATAAGAGATGATATTTGGTGTTTTGAAAACATGCAAGATACAACATTACACTTAGAACATGTGGATCTTAGTCCTGTGATACCCACATATCATAAGTATCTATGATGTTGTAAGCATTTAAAATATTAGATAGTTTTTTTTTTTTTTTTTTTTTGAGAAACAAAATATTAGATAGTTATTTCTCTAATATGCTATCTAAATTTAATATATATTTTTTAATGGGATATAGGAAAATTTGCGGAAGAGTGACTACCATTCCATAATACGAGAGGGTATATCCTGTGCCGGGTACAAGATATCCTAAATCCCATAATACATACCAAAGCGCGTAGCATATATGATGTAATGGCAAACATCGAATGTCCAGTAAATTATCATGAGATGATAAATTGATGAGAAATTAAGGGAGATAATGATATTGATGGGGGTAGAGTGCAGCAAAGGTTGGTGTCTGTGGAGGAATAAAAAATGGAATTAGTTGCTGTGGTTGCGGTGATATAGAAAGCCCACCCTACAAATACAATACATAGGACAGGCTCTTTTGCTTTACGTGTGAGAAAGTCTTTCCAATAAAGTCTACTGATTAAAATATTTTAGAAACTTCGAGGAACGGAACACAACCAAAACCATTGCTTCATATATTTTGTTTTGTTTTGTTTTGGGGTATTTACTCCAGAAGTAGCCCTCTCATCTCATCTCATGTTACTCTGTACTCGTACCTACTCTTTATATTTGTAATTGTTCAGCACCAGCTGGTACCACCACCATTCCCATTGTCTTTTATCTTTACTAATAATTAATCCATCTTTATATAGACTCATCACATTCAATCTTCATTGCTCTCTCTCTCTCTGAATTCCTCTTGGTCAGGTCAGTGTCCCTCCCTCCATCTATGCTCTCATTGCACCTCTTTGTTATGGTTCTTTCAGTTTCATGTCTTATGTCTCTCAATTAACATTTTGAGATTTACTAATTTATTGCCTTTATATATTTTTTTGTTATAATGGGTATGTTTTTATATTTATGGGTGATGTTCTGAGCCGATCTAGATCTTACATTTTGTGGCTGTGGACTTCACTTGTTGTTTCAAAATATTTGTTGACTTGTTTTACTGAGAAAACTTCTAGTGTATACATGCATATTTTTCAGGGAAAAGTAATATACACTGAAATGGGACTTTGATCCAAGTTCTTGAAAGTGATATTTGATCTTCGGGGAATAGCTAGTCTGGTATTTTGTAGGAGTGTTCCCAAACAAGAAAATGGCTCACTTATGAATAGATCTTTGATTGCAATTCATGTTTTCTTTGTCTCCACATTCCAATTTCAGCTGTCATTGCATCCTTTTCTATCTGATTTAATTATAATGTACCTTCTTAGACCTTCATTTGAGCTTTCTTTACTCTTTATGAGCTTCCTCTGCTGCTTTTATTATCATTCTATCAATTTTTTTCCCCTTCTTGTTACTTGTTAGTACTAAAATTTCTTGATGAGCTGATTAAGATCTGGAATTCGCTTACTAGTGATGCTTATTGTGCATCTGGGCTTTTCTGGTTCCTGTAGTGGTCTCTTGAGTTGGGTTTTTTGTGTGGAGTATATTTCTCCTAATAAAGTTGGGTTCTTTTTTTAATCTGGTTTTGGAAATGGGGTTTTGATCCTGGAGTGAATTTGGAAGAATTTTAACTCACATTGTGGTTTAAATGAATTTGGACTACTGGTTTTGTGCTAATAGGCTAAGATCCATTTACTCATTGGTTTTAATTACTGCAGGAATTTGGAGAGTCCGGTCACATCAGGAAGCAAGATAAGATCTATGAAAAACATGGAATCTCCAATGATTTTTATTGTCTGCAGTGCCCTGCTTCTTCTGTGTACTTCAACAGCTTATGCTCAGACTGCTAAATCTCCCTCAATAAGCCCAACCCCAATCCCAAGCCCAGCACCAGCACCAGCACCAGAGTATGTCAACCTCACAGATTTGCTCACTGTGGCTGGTCCATTCCAAACCTTCCTTACCTACCTGCAGTCCACCAAAGTCATAGATACCTTCCAAAACCAAGCCAACAACACTCAGGAAGGTGTTACCATATTTGTACCAACAAATAGTGCCTTCTCATCTCTTAAGAAGCCTTCTCTATCCAATCTCACTCAAGACCAGCTCAAGTCACTCTTGCTCTTCCATGGCTTGCCCCATTTCTACAGCTTAGCTGACTTCAAGAACCTTACCCAATTGAGTCCTGTACCTACCTTTGCCGGTGGGCAATACACATTGAACTTCACCGATGTATCCGGGGTAGCAAAAATTAGTTCAGGATGGTCAAACACCAAGGTGAGCAGTAGTGTGCATTCCACTGACCCTGTTGCAGTTTACCAAGTTGAAAAGGTCCTTCTCCCTGAGGCAATCTTTGGCACTGACATCCCTCCAACCCCGGCTCCAGCACCATCTCCAGACATTGCACCTGCTGCAGATACTCCATCTGGGGCAGCCAGTGGAGGCAATGCATCTACAACATCTTCACCAAGCAATTCTTCATATAAAATGATCAGCTGGGGGATTTGGAGTCAGTTGGTTTTGGCACTTTCAGGTGTGCTGGTCTTGTTCTTGTGAGGGGGGATTTGTTGAATCAATTCATTTTTATTAAGGGGGGTATATTCGGATTTGGTTCATTTGCTTTGATATGAAACCATTTTTTGAACATATTTGTTTTGGAATTTATGTATGAGAATGTGATTTACCATTATTCAAAATGCATTCTGTTTGATTTATAATTTATAAGGGGGTTGGATCTATAATTATTATATTCTTGAGGGGGGAAGGAATATTGTAGTTTATGATGTTCTATGGAACATGGTTCCTGTGTTATCTCCCTCATTGATACAGAATATTTGAAAGTGGCATATTGATATTACTTTATGTACTGCATAATAAGATGAGCAAGATGTCCCTTTTTGTTGTAAAACAAAATAATCCCACATCATGGTGGTTTTCTTCGAAGGGACTTTTGAAAGTTTCTGTTAATTAGTTCGTTTACTTTAACAATACTCGAGGTCGAGGGGATAACTGCCACAAAAAGTGACATGTTCAACGATAAAAAAATTTAAAAAAAAAGTATCATAATGTGTTTGGTTAAGGTTGTCGCTTGCCCCTTTTTTTTTTTAAAGTGGACTAGCCATCTCCATCTGGCTAGTCCAATTAAAATTTTGCTTACAAACTTAAAAAAAAAAAAAAAAAAAAAAATCAATATTACAGTGGACGTTTCATGACCACAATCATGACGAGTTTGACGATAGTGGGGGCGGTTGATTTTCTCATTATTGAGAATTTGAGACAGCCAAGTTTGGTAGGGGCGGAGCTATTAATGTTTAAGAATGAGATTTTTGGCTTTATGGTGACTTTTGTAAATTGCAATGATTTTTGCTCTTACAGCAAATGAACTAAGCCGATCATAAATAGTTAGAGCTTGGTTCGATAAAAAACTCGTTTATATTTCTTTGCTTATAAATAAGCCAAGTGTAAGTCTTAATTTTTGGCTTGTTTAATAAATGAGCCAAAGTCCAAGCAAAAAATAAAATTGTTTACAAACAAGTTCATGAACATTAGGGCTCGATACAAAGCAAGTTGAGCCTAAACTCTTTTTATGAGCTTGGAAATAAGTTTGATATGAGCTTAACAATTAAACTCATATCCTGCTTAGACTTTGAAGTAATTGAGAATTATGATTTACTCATTCAAGACATATAGACTTTATATGAATTTGATAATGTACTTGTGTTGGATTTCAAGTTCAAAAGCTTGATCTTTGTAAAATGGCTAATCTTTGAAAAGAAGGATGTCCTAACCTACTATGCCAAAGACTAGTATTATCAAGTATAGAAGCAGAAGCAGAAGTACAAGAGGTTATTGAATTTATTAAGCTGAAAGAAGAAAGCTTGGACATCACAGTAGAAATAGATTTTGGGAGAACAATGTCAGCAAGCTCCAATGTATAAAGGCCTCCTTGCTTTCTACCTAGCCCAATCATCCTCCAAGGCTATAAATCCTGGATAAAACAGTAGTGAGAAAGAAATACACAGCAACAAGAAGAATATTGTGTTAGTTTGCTGATAGACACAAGATTAAAGGAAAAGGATGGAATGCAAAGCACATTTTCTAGTGTCAACGTAGAAGTTAACTTGACAGTCCCTATATGAGTGACCTTAGCCATGTCCCCATTAGGAAGTTTAACAGAAAAATGGACAATGGAAGTGACTGAAGTAAAAAATTGAAGTGAATGAATCATGTGATCTGTTGCTCCACTATCGAGAATCCAATCAGTGGAACAAAGATGAGTAGTGTCAACTTGAGAAGAAAAAACTGAATAATCCAAAGAAGGTGAAACCACCCTAGAAAGGTGAGATAAAGGAGGAATGGAAGAACTGATACCTGACATCTCATGCCCTTGAAGATCCAAAAAAGGCTGTGAAGGAGGTTGAGTGATAATAGTGGCTACTTGAGGAACACCAGAAGTGAATTCTTGTGAAGCTTGTGTACCAAAATGGTTCTAAGAGTTGATCAAACCAAGGAGCTGTTGATATTTTGATATAGTGAGACTGAAACTTCCTTCATTGTTGCATTCAGGAGAAACAACATTGCTGGTAAAAGAAGAATGTCCACTTTGCTGTCCCTTGTTCTTAAATTTGTAGCCAGGTGGGTAGCCATGTAATTTGTAACATTTATCGACAACATGACCCAAAACTCCACAGTGAGTGCACTGAGGTCTACCAGACTTACCCTTGTTAAATCCTTTAACAAAAGAACCATTGTTCTTGACTGCTAAGGCTGAAGCTTCAATGATGGGAGTCTTACTGACTTTCCGTTGTTTCTCATCTTGAAGCAAAAGAGAGAAAACCTTGCTTAATGAAGGAACAGGATCCATAAGCAGAATCTGTCCTCTCACTAAAGTATAGGTGTCATTAAGACCCATTAGAAAAGACAGGACACACTCTTCTGCTTGATGTCCACATGAACAGGTCCTGTATTTAGAGAATTCTTGCCATAGACTCTTGAACTTGGTGTAATAACCATTGATAGTCAAATCTTCTTGAATCAAAGAACAAATCTCTCTCTCTAATTCAAAGATACGAGAACCATTCCCTTGAGCAAACCTATGTTGCAAATCCAACCAGACCTCCCTTACTGTCTTGAAATAAACCACACTAGATTGCAACTCCTTCGAAACAGAATTAAACAACCAAGCAAGAACAGTACTGTTACACTTACACCAAGCAAAATAACAAGGGTGATCAACAGACTCAGGTTTTGGTAAAGAACCATCAATGAAGCCCAGCTTTGTTTTAGCATCCAAGGCAATGAGAATAGCTCTACTCCAGGTACCATAATTCTCTTCCGTGAGGTGTTGAACAACAAGAGAAACACCTAGATTGTCACTATTAGACAAGAAATAGGGACTGGAAGAGTTTTCCCATGGATGAACAATTGGAACGGAGCTGTTTGATGTGCTATCACCCATATCCACCAACTCAGATTTTGACTAAACAATCAAAATTGAATATTCTACGATCAAGATTCTCAACCACTGAACCAGGGTAACAAAAAACAAGCAATTGCAGTAACCCCAAGATTTCCTCAAGAATCAACTTCTACTGAATCCTACTGAACAATCAATTTCTAAACAAAATTCAATTACAGAAACCCTAAGGTTTTACCAAAGAACAAGATTCGAAGAAAATCCCAAATCCAATCTCATAATCCCTAGGCTTTGAATTCAATTGCCAGAAATTGCAAATGAAATTCAAGAACGAAATAGGGAAGAGACAAACAAAAGAAAAAAAACAGTGCAAGAATCAAGAATCAAGAGAAAAACAAAGAAGAAATTTTCTACTTGATCCGAAGGAACTAAGCACTGAAATAAAAGATTGAACTAGTGAATTCAGAGAGTTTCAAAGAGTACCAGATGAAGCTCTCAACTAGTTCTGCTCTGATACCATATCAGAATTCATGCATGCAGTAAATTTCATCAATGGAGTAAACTAATCAGAAATGAGGAAGAGAGAGTTCTTGTATATGCGTTGAATTCATTGAATGAAATAATACAAACTCTGTTTCTTATATAGGAAACAGAATCTACAAGTGCCATCTGTAAAACTCCTAACTAACTCCTATACAGTAAAACTGTGTGTAGCTTAACTAACCATACATAAAACTACATGTAGTTTATCTTATTACAAAACTTCTTTACACATTACAGAGTTGCAGTAAGCCTATATTGATGAATAACATCTAATAGAACTTGAGCTCGGCTTGACTAATGAATCATACTGAGCTCCAACTTTCAGACTTTTTGATAAACTCAAGCTTAAATGTTATTTATAGGCTTGGTTCAAACTCGATTCAAGCTTGAACACTTACTACTCGACAAAGTTCGGCTCATTTACCGTTCTAGTTTTGGTTTCAAATTTGCAGTGAATGTTTTTGTTTTTAGTTAAGAAAGAGAGAAGCATGGAAATAAAAAATAGTATTTTAATAGAATGGAGAGAGAAAATAGATAATTGGATGTGGAAAATATACAAGAGTGAAGAGGAAAAATAGAAAATCCAACTTCTTAAAGTTAAGGTGCTGCTACTCTTTTGCCAGATAAATTAGGCCAAACTCAGTTGATATTAAAGCTCCACAGGCATCAGAAGCCGGATTACGGACCACCCATTATGGCACAACAAATATTATCACGGACTGGGTATGTTCACCATCAAATTTAAATCATATCTAGCCGCGACAGACAACTACCACTTTTTTATCACATAGTAGGTGCCAAAAAAAAGTGTGGACTTCTCAAATCCTTTCGGTGTTTACTATTACTATTATTATTTAGACTATTTTTATCTCAAGGATATTCTCACCGATTTATTGTTCCCTTAAATATATATTTTTTTTAAATTCTTTTTTTCCGTAACTGTCTGTTAAACATTTAATAAATCAAGTTCATACTCACAATTTTGATCAATAACATATTCTTATACTTGAACTTGATTTTTTTAATAATTATATCTAAACTCATGATTAAGCTTAGTCCAAAAACACTCAGAATTAAGCTTGATTTGTTTGTTAAATAAACGAATATATATAAATTTTTTTCATTTATATATAACAAAATTTTAAACAAGTATTTTTCTAAGTTGAGCACGATATATCTTATAATTATCTCAACACTCAACTCATATTCAGCGAATATCAAAATTAGGTTAAAAAAATTTCTATAGAATTTTTATTTTTTATTTTTTGCACATAAAATATAATAGTTCCTTAATTTTCTTATGTGTTGATGGGAGGTTTACTTTGTGTAAAATTCTTAGAGGAATCCAAATAAAACTGAGAGAATTTTATTGATCAAGAAAAGAGTCTTACAATCAATTGAATTGAAATACATAGCCTAATCCTACTTATATACAATTCAAACCAAGCAAAATAACTAACTTCCTAATCTGGCACTAAGAGCATCTCCAACAGATGCTTTATCTCTACTTTTTGGAGAAAAAAGTCACTGTTCACAAAAAAAAAAACCCCTCCAACAGCTTCTCCATCTCCAAATTTTTTTTTAGATTTGCTACAGTAGCTCTCCAGGCATGGAGAGCATTGTAGCAATTACTGTAGCTCCTCTAAACAATATCCTCCCTTAAAATAATACCCGGTTGAATAAAAAAATAATTCGTTCTCTCTCGTTCCTTTTCTCTTTCGTTCTTCACTCTCTCTTGCTTCTCTATCTCAACGGTTACAAACTAAAACATACCACAATCAAAAGAAAAACACAAAACCCAATCAAAAGATTTGAAACACAAAAACAATTTTTCTCATAAGTCTAATGAAATTTGAACAATAAAATAAAACTAATCAAACTAGAACAAAAAAAAAACATGTAGAACTCTGATCTGTGTAGAATGCCGATCTCCACTTCTCTGCCGGTGATCTATGTGTGTATGAGAGAGAATTTGTTTGTGTGAGAGAGAGAAAGAAAGAGAGAGCTTCTTGAATGCTCTGGAGTAAATGAAGAGAAGAAAATAAAAAAGAAAAAAGAAAAAAGAAAAGTGAAGAGAGCTCCAGTGGAGTAGATGAAGAGAAGAAAAGAAAAAAAAGTAAAGTGAAGAGAGCTCAGACAAAGTGCCAGAGAACAAAAGAAAAAAGAAAAGTGAAGATAGAGATAAGAGAAAGGTGTGCAGGAGAAAAAAGAGGAAAAAGAAAAGAAAAGAAAAGAAACGTGTGGATGAAAAAAAAAAAAGATAAGGGAAAAATAAAATAAAGAATAAACAATTAAAATTGAGAAATGCCACTACAATATTTTCACAATAAATCTTAAGTGGTGGGTTGTTACTAACTAATATTGATGGAAAAAAAATATTTAAGTGATGTGTTCAAATTAAAATCAGTAATAACTTATCACATATGATTTATTGTGAAAATATTGTAAAATGTTAAGGACGTAGCATTTCTCATTAAAATCATATGAATGAAAGAAGATTGAAAAAGAAATATTAAAGAAAGAATGAAGAAATAATATTAAATGGGATAGAGAAAAGGATAGAGAGTCTGTTGGAAAGTGTATTTGAAAAAGTAGGTAGACAAAAGGTAAAATGAATTGTTCACACTCCAAACAATACAAAAATTTGCCTAATCTGCTGGGGATGCTCTAAAACTCTTACTAGAACCATCTAAACTGTACACGTGGCATCCAGAAATAACAAACTCTTTAACTGCCTAATTTCGTGGAACTAACTCCTCAAAGCTTTGGATGAATAGCTCATGATAAGGAACTTCTTCAATTACTTCTAGAAGGTCTGAGCTAACTTAGGTAGGCTCTGATGCTATCCTTGTTGCTTGTCTTATGCACCTTTGCTCATCAGGTGCTGCACTTGCTGTTGCTTGTCTCATGCACCTTAGCTCACCAACTCTATTATGATGATCAGCACTGCCATCTGTAGTTTTAACACTCCCCCTCAAGATCAAAGTTCTTGCTTCTTGACTTAGTGTAGTAGTCTGGGGATATTCTACAGTATGAGCAAAGATATTAATGATGCTTAACTTCTTAATCAGCCTCAAGTAGTCTTCTACCCCAAGGGCCTTAGTGAATACATCTGCTAGCTGATTTTTAGTTGACACATAAGAGGTTTTGATTGTACCATCCAAAATTCTATTCCTCAAAATGTGACAATCAGCTTCTATGTGTTTTGATCTTTCATGGAACACTGGATTAGCAGCAATATGGAGTGCAGCCTGGTTATCACAGCACATTAACACAGGTTTGTCATGTTGAATATGTAAATCCTTCAGCAACTATAAAAGCCAAGTCAATTCACAAGTTGTTGCAGCCATAGACCTATATTCTGCCTCTGCATTGGACCTAGACACTATGCTTTGCTTTTTGGATCTCCAAGAAATCAAAGCATCACCTAGAAACACACAGGAACTTGTAAGAGACTTCCTTATATCAGGGCAGCCTGACCAATTTGCATCACAATAAGCTTTTAAGTGCAGATCAGAATTCAAAGGAAAGAAAACTCCTTGCCCTAGTGTACCCTTAATTTATTGAAGTATCCTGGTTGCTGCCTTCATATGTGGTACTCTAGGTTGTGCCAAAAACTGGCTACGCCTATGCACTGCATATGTGATATCTGGTTTACTCAAGGTCAAATAAATCAACTTCCCAATGAGTCTCCTATATTAACCTGGATTTGGAAGCAACTCTCCATTGCCTTTAGATAGCTTCAATTGTTGTTCCATTGGTGATTGGACTAGCTTACAACCTATCATTCTTATCTCATTAAGAACCTTAAGAGCATACTTCCTGTGATTCAAGCTAATTCCTGTCTTATTCCTTGCAATTTCTAATCCCAAGAAATACTTGAGTGAGCCAAGGTCCTTGATTCTAAACTTCTGATCTAAGACTGACTTTTAAGAAGCAACACAAGCAAGGTCATTGCCTGTGATTATCATATCATCAACATAGACTAGCAATGCAGTAAACAAGGATCCTTTACTATAAACAAACAATGAGTGATCTGCTTGAGACTGAACAAACCCAAGTTGCATGATTGTGGCTGACAGCTTTGTATTCTACTGCCTAAAGGCTTGCCTTAAGCCATAGAGAGATTTAACCAACTTGCAGACCTTGGGAGCAGCTGAAGATTTCACAAGTAAAAGATTCAACAAAATTGAAAAGGGGTACACCATTATTCTTCATTAAAGCCAATTTGGAGCGCCACACATGTGGTGGAATTCTATTTACAGAAAGACCTGCAGAAATGGAAGGTGAAGTTGATTTGCTCTCTTCCAGCAAGTAAAGCCCATTACATTCCTTATCCAGACCAAGTGTGCTCCAAAGAGCAAGGTCCTGGATAAAGCACAGATTTCCAAAGAATATAAGACAACATAAAGTGGATATAGCTAACTAACTGACTGAAATAAGGTTGAAACTAAAAGAAGGAACACAGAACATTATAAAGGGTAACTTTTTCTAAAATTTTGACAGTTCCTATGCGTGTGACTAAAGCAACTTCACCATTGGGCAGATTGACATGAGTATTCAAGGTAGCAGTGATTGAAGTGAAACATGAAATAGAATGTATCATATGATCAGTGGCCCCTGTGTCTATGACCCAGTCAATGGTATGAAAAACTTCTCTATTAACTATTTTAGCAGAGAAAATTGAATTTTTTAAGGTGGGTGTGAAAGATAAATTGGGAATGATACCTGACATAATTTCAATGAAATTGGTATTAGCTAATGGTTGGGAAGAAGTGGAAGCCACACTAGCAGCAGCAAACACACCAGAAGCTCCAAAAATTAAGCTAGAAACACCATCACTTGCACTTACAAATGTAGCATGATGATTGTCACCAAAACTAGCTCCAGTGTTGAAAAGGGCTAATAGCTGTTCACACTATGCCTTAGAAATAGGACACTAAACAGATGTACTTGAAGGGACCTCAGCAGCATTGCTTTGGGCATATGAAACCTGATTAGCATTAGCATTGGACTTTCCTTTGGGCTTGTATCCAGGTGGATACCCATGAAATGTGTAACACTTGTCCACAGTGTGCCCAAGCATGTTGCAGTGAGTGCACAAAGGTCTCTCCTTCTTGTTACCACCTTTGTTACCAGAGTTACCTTTGGTGTTGGCATACATTGCAACTGAATCAGGTCTTGGTGTGAAGGAAGGACCATGTCCAATGCTCTTATGTGACTCTTCTTGAAGAACCAAGGCATACACCTTGCTGATTGAGGGAAAAGGCTCAGACATGAGAATCTGACTCCTTACAGTCTCAAAATTCTCGTTCAGCCCCATCAAGAACCTCATAGCATAGGCCTTCTCATGTGCAACACTCAGAGTCTTCATTGCTCCACAAGTACATGCTGGTAATGGTTCATAATTGAGCAATTGATCCCAAAGCTTCTTGAACTTGGAGTAATACTCAGTTACTGAAATTTGATTTTGAGAAATATGTGAAATTTCTCTCTGTAAATTGTAGATTTTGGGACCATTGCCCTAAGAAAAGAGATTCTGCAGCTCAATCCACATCTACCTTGCTGTTTCACAATACATGATGCTGCTAGAAACATCAACATGCATGGAATTGATCAACCCAAAAAGAACCATTGTATTGCAACTTTCCCAATCTTCATACAAAGGAGAATCAACATCGGGCATTGTAATTTTTCCATTCACAAAACCTATCTTCTTCTTGGCAGTGAGAGCTAGAACCGTAGTCCTAGACCAAGATTGATAGTTCTTCATCCCAAGCAATGGTTGAGTAACCAAAATATTGCATGGATTCTCACTAGCACTAAGCAAGAATGGATTGGGAGAATTAGGCTTAATATTAGAACTTGAACCTAGTTCTGTAGAGTGAGTGTGATTAGGATCGGAGTGATTACTTGCTTCATTAGAGGCCATTGATGATCTTCACAAGCTTCATAGAATTGGAAGAAAGTAAGAAACTTTCTGAGAAGAAATTCTCTTGACTAACACAAGAAGATCAAGATTCTTTGGATCGAAGAGAAAAAGGAGAAATTTTCTCAGGAAAATTTCTGTTTGGAGATAGAAGAAACTTCTAGAATCAAAGAAATAAAGCTAGGCGATCAGTAAGAACTGTGCTAGCTGCTCTGATATCATGTAAAATTCTTAGAAGAATCTAAATAAAACTGAGAGAATTTTATTGATCAAGAAAAGAGTCTTACAATCAATTGAATTGAAATACATAGCCTAATCCTACTTATATACAGTTCAAACCAAGCAAAATAACCAACTTCCTAATCTGGCGCTAAAACTGTTACTAGAACCATCTAAATTGTACACGTGGCATCCAGAAATAACAAACTCTTTAACTGCCTAATTTCGTGGTACTAACTCCTCAAAGCTCTGGATGAATAGCTCATGATAAGGAACTTCTTCAATTACTTCTAGAAGGTCAGAGCTAACCCAGGTAGGCTCTGATGCTATCCTTGTTGCTTGGCTTGTGCACCTTTGCTCATCAGGTGCTGCACTTGCTGCTGCTTGTCTCATGCACCTTAACTCACCAACTCTGTTATGATGATCAGCACTGCCATATATCTGTAGTTTTAACAATTTGGGAAGAGAGAAACTTATCTGTAGTTCTCGGTAATTCACCTACGTAATGAACCATTGATGGCAAAAATAAATAAATCTACCTTTGCATGGTTTACCTACTGTGAATAATCAGTAACATTTGATATTTTCATAAGCATTAGGCATCAATAAGCATAACGTGACAAATCATAAGATGTTCATATTTCTTATTATTTTGTAAATGGCATCTTTAACATACCGCGATGCTCATGTGTACTGTAAACTTTAGAAGGTATACGGTATACCAGCCCAGTGAGTACAATATGGTGAAAGAAATCTATTTTATTTCAATGCAAAACATAAATATCGATTAACGAGTCACGAGTCACGAGCAGATTGGTATAAAATTGGAATTGGCCCATCCATATACCTACTGAGAATCAAAGCCCGATTAGCTCAAGTGGGTAGAGACTAATATCAATTTATATTGGGCTTGAGCCTTGAGCTTGTCTCAACCCCATTATCATGCCATCCCAGTTTCACATTTGTTGACTGTGTATATATATATGGTAGATAATTATTAACTTAAATATAATTTTAAGTTTTAACCTTAATACGGATTACTTTCATTTTGATCCTTAAAATTTCAAATTTTACATTTTGATTCTTAATGCTAGGTTTCATTTTCAAAAATGTCTTGCCATTTTTTTTTTGAGAAAAAAAAAAAAAAGGCATCTGTTAGTACTTAGTAGTCTGAAAAACATATGCTTACTCATTAAGGAATGTCACCAAATGCTTCGAAGAACAAAAAAAAGGTGTAAATCTAAAAATGACATCATAGTAGACTGTGGCATAAAAGAATAGAACAAAAGTAAATAAAGTTGGTTATGATTCTCAAAAAAAAAAAAAAAAAAAGTTGGTTATATCAAATGGGTGAAAATCAATCCAAGAGTAGCAGGGTGGAAAGAATTTTCTTCTATATCTAATTTTGGTTATCGATTTAGATTCCCACCGTCACTCCCACCATCTTCTCAATCTAACATTTGGTTTCCTCATTTCTTAATCAAATTGCGTCCCTTACACTCTCTTACTCACCATCTCGTTATCAATTAATTGTAAGTTTATAGAGTACATTCAATTGCTTTGTTATGGTACTCACTTTTCTTTAGGATGCGCAAGAAGATCACAAATTTGGCTGGTGTAGTTGTCGGTAGCGGTGGCATGTGCTGGTGGAGGTTTATCAAAAGCGTCAAGATTTTCATTAGGGAGTGGTCTAATTACTAATACAGTGAACAATGGTCTAAGGTTGCTCGAGAATTAGTCAAAATTTATTTTATTTTATTTTATTTTTTTTTTTTTTGAGAAAGAAGTATATTTTAGTTGTAATTACTGCTAGAGCATAAAACATATATTGTGTAAAAAAAAAATCATTTTGAAAGTTGAGATTGTGGGTGCTTGACTCCACACAAAGTATTTTGTTCGCTTTGAAGAGCCAGACTCTCACGAATTTGTCCTCTTCGACCGAGTGTGGGAAACTCTAGTACTCCCACATCGGAAGGAGAACCCTCTCACTAGTACTAGAGTTTCCCACATTTGGTCGAAAAGGACAAATTCGTGAGGACCTGGCTCTCCAAAGCGAACAAAATCCTTTGTGTGGAGTCAAGCACCCACAGAAATCTAACCAAGTATTTCTATCCCCTCCCCCTACTAAATGTCCTTTAAATATTAATATTTTATGCCTAATTGTAATTGAAAGTTGAAACCCCATGATTCAGCTTTTTGGGAGGCGGCAAGCAAGAAAGTGGACAAACCGGCCAGGCCCTTCATGTTTAAAAATTTGTTGACTTTTTATACCGTTATAGTGTTGGTCGGTCGCGGGTGAGCACTGCACACGCTCTTTTTTAGTTAATTAAATCTTTTAAAATATATATATATTCATTCAAACATCTGATTTAACTACTATTTAAAACATCTGGTTATAGTTATAAAAGATTTCTTCTGTTTGGATTTTAGTACTTTTGTATGTCGAAAGTACCATCAAATTCATATGCTTATACAAATTTTTTTTTTTATAAGAAACTTATAATTTTATTAAGAAGATGATAAAAATAATATATCTTGAATCAAAACTGATTCAATGATAGGAGGATTTTCCTCAATCCATGTATCATAACCATCAACGTTCTCAGCATATTGTGCTATGAGATGTGTCGGACGATTCCCTTGTCTTCTAACATGTACCATCTTATTGTGCTATGAGATGTGGCTTGGTGCTTGTGCTATGAGAAGTCATTCATCCAATGTCGAATGCCATCAATAATATTGCTTATAGTCACTGGAGCTTCACAAGTCCCGTTCAAGGCTTCGACTACAATCAGGGAGTCACATTCAAACACGACCTCACGAACTCCCACATCCCATGCAAAAATCACCCCCTCCCCCATTGCCTTTGCTTCGCTTTCCAACGGTCCCAGTGGACAGGTATCTTCATGCTCATGGCAGCCGTGACCCTCCCTGCATTATCCCTGATGACTATTCCAACTCCAGAGCAATGGGTTGTGGAGAATGTGGCACCAGAGCGGGAGGAATCCAAGTTGCTTCCTCCCTAGACGAAAGATGTGGCAATTTAAAATTGGCAATTTGAAACTCCTCTAACAAGAACTTGGCCTTTTGAACTATCACTGAACTCTGAAGCCGAGCTCGACCTTGGCGACATTCATTGCGACTAAACCACAAGCACCAAGCCACCATGACAATCAGCTCAAGTATTTCATCCCCGAAGTGCCTAACGTGCATCAGATACCACATGAAGTTGGCAAATTCAGGAAAGGACAAACCGTGAGCATCAAATGTGATTCCTATGACCTTCCAAGCTTCCCGAGCTGTTATGCAATCCCAGAACACGTGTCCTCCACTCTCTGCTTCAGCATCACATGCCTCACAGGTTTGGTTTATCTAACACTTTCCTGTGGCACAAATTGACCTTGGTTGGGAGGATGTTTTTACTTGCTCACCATGCAAAAGATCTGACTTTATTCAGAACTTGTAGCCGCCAAATCTTTCTCCAGAGCTTTTTTTTTTTACAATTTCGAGAAAAAAAATCCTAACTTTTAGAATTTTGGAATCCTCTACTAATAAGTAATAACCCACTAAATACAACTAACCGAAAAATCCTGATTCTAAAATTTTCAGATTTTGTAGTTTAAAGTTATACATAAAAAAAATAAGTTTATGGATTAAATAGTAAATAACATTCGATTAATATGAAATTTGATATGTGTTTTAAAAATATAAAAACATACCATTCAAAAGTTAGATTTTCAAAATTTGTAGTCATCTTAATTATTTTAGTGAGAGTTGTAGTCTTAACTCTTAGACTACAACTAAGTCTGTAGTCAAACTTTGTCCTTAAATTTTGGTCTCCTTAGCAATATATTAGGACCTTACAAATAAAAAGAAAATGCCCAAAACTATTTTTATTAAACTAAAAATTTGAAAGATGTGTAATTTGCAACATTAATAATGAGACTACTATGCAACGATTTTAAAATTAGAAAACTTGTAGAAGGAAATTGCAAAACTTTATATATTTGCGTGTGTTTTTTTTTTTTTTTTTTTGGTCAATATATGAAGTTATCTTTTTATTAGATTTTGTATAATTTAAATTTCTTAATGACCGCTCTAGAAAAAATTCCTGGAGCCACCATTGATAAAGGCCTACTTTTTTCTATTTTACACAACCACTTTTCAAAAACACATACATCAGATTATCTATTCAAACATTCTATTTTATTTAAATAATCATTTTTCAATCTTTTTTTATTATTATCTTCACACACACACACACACACACACACATATATATATATATAGAGAGAGAGAGAGAGAGGAATTTGATGAGGTGAGAGAATTAAAAAAAAAATAATGATATACAAAGCTATAGTAAATGTGTATTTTTACACATTTAATTTAGTAATTTTGCAAATTTACACATCTTTAGCTTGACTAATGTGGGTATTTCGGGGGTTAAATGTGTAAATTTGACACATTTTTCTATTAGCGTACTGATGCAAATGCTTAATGTACACATCAAACATTTTATTAATATGCCATGATAGGAAGGAAACTTACTACAAAAGCCTTTTAATCACAATGGTCTATTTTTTGTTGGTTCAAGTTAGCTCAAATGGTAATGTTTCTTGTCCCTTGAATAAGGGACTTAAATTTCAATCCTATTTACCCTCAAAAACTAATTGATGTGTTAATCAAATGATAGAAAAAATTCATTATAAAACGAAGATCACACACTCATATTTAATCATATTTATATATAAAAAAAAATTATATATGTGTGTGTGTGTGATTACTGATTTTTGGTAATTAGGCTTTCAAGGACCATTTAAGCATATATGCAGCACACAACATAACTGACATAAGTAGTGTTGTGGGGGGGGGGGGGGGTGGTTCGTTGCCAATATGATATTTGAGAAGCCAAGACTGAGACTCCACTTTGGGCTTAGAGTATAGCCCAAAAGCTATCGGTGAAGTGTGAAAGACTCATTTTTGCTCAAAGTCCGGATTGAATCCAACAAAAATCATGATAAGACCTCAAAAATACTTCTTGCAAAGATAAGTTAGCACAAAGGATAGTCCACCACAATAAGTGCTTAAAAAATAGTCTAGCAGTAGATGTTTGACAAATTAATAAGTGTATTCGCATAATAAAAATTATGCATTTCCTCCATTATTATTATCCCCTCAGTTAAATATTTAGGGAGGTCAAATCCAAGACTCAACGTTGGGCTTCAAGACATGGCCCAAAGGCTTTCGGTATCATGTGATGGCATGGGTTCATCCTTAGCTTTATAGGTTGCATCTCATCAAGAACAACAACAAAACCCAAAATGCATTTCCACTATAGTTTATTAATATAAAAGTGGGCCCATTATAATAAGTATACAAAAGGAAAATGATCTAGCAGTGAATATGATAGATTTCCAGTGGTAACATTTGATAAGTTAATAAATGTGTTTACATGATAAAAATCATATATTTTTCTCATTATTATTAAGTTAATGTAAGCGAGCAAAAACACTTAAGCGCTCCTAGATTACATATTGAATAACATCGGATCTCATTTATTGAAACACATATACAATTTGGTAGAGTAAAGTATTACATCGCTTTGGTCCTAAATACAATCTAAGTAAAAAAGATACAAAACTTTGGTCCTAATACAATCTACTAAAAGAAAATGATAAAACACTACTTTACGAACCAAAACCTTAGGTTCGGGGGCTAGGTTATAGAATAAGAAGGTGTTAGGCACCCATTCTATCCAAACAAAGTCCGGTCTTCTAGACTCTAAATGACCATTTAAATACCCATGACCAATGATATGCAACAGATTATGAAATGCAACATATTATGTTAGTTTTCTTAGATCTATGGCTAAATGTTATTTAGAGACCTCAAATCTACATTCTACTCTATGTAAAGAATCAAATCTGATGTTTAATATGAAAAACAATGTTTTGAATAAAAATATGTAGATCTGAGGTTAATTATGTAAAAATAAATAAAAAAGAGTTTTGATGACAAAGTGGAGATTTGGATTCTAATGTAAAAATCTATGAGTTTTGGTAAGAACAATTTAGATCTGATTTAGATATGAAAAATAATGAGTTTATTAATGAGAACATTGTAGATCTGATTTAGACATGAAAATGAATGAGTTTTTAATGATAAAATTTCAGATCTGATTTAGAGATGAAAAATAATGAGTTTTTAATGAGAAAATTGCAAATCCGATTTAGACAATAAAAAGAATGAGTTTTTAATGAGAAAATTGCAGATCTGAAACCTTTAATAACAAATAACCATAAATCTAAGATTATGTTTATGTTATGAACAACGCTAAATCTACTTGTTCAAGCATATGAATCAAATAATCATTGTATTCTAATCATGGAATCAAGACTTAAAGAAAAGAAAAATCATGCTAGAGATTGATATTTACATGCTAACATGGAATGCACAATTAAACATACATGCTACTAAAGAAATAAAATTTATACATGCATCATTGCACGAATGAATTCTAAAGGGGGAATTACTTTAGATCTCTCTTTGAGTTCTAAAGAATTATCACTTAACAAAAAATAAAATCTTAAAGTCAAACTTCTAGAGTTTCTTTAACGTTAAGGGGAGAGGGGCTGCTGAATGTTGAGAGGTTTCCTCTATTTATAGGTGTTAGTTGCTTGAAAAATAAGTCAAATTAGCTTAAAAAATAAGCAAAAAATGTATGGGGAAAATCCTAAAAAAAAAAAAAAAAAAAAGAGATTTGCATAAGAATTAGGTTGAAATTTTGAAAGCTAAAGGAAAATTCGATTCCCTACAACCTTGCCAGAAATAGCCTCCTCTAAATTTCAAAGTTTACTATGCCAAAAGTGCCCTGGAACGTGAATCTAAAAATTGCTACTTGATTAGCATATTTTTGAAGTGTTTTCCAACTCTAAAACTGTATTTGGACAAATTTTAGAGTTATATTCCTGATAAAACTCATCCCAAAAATCTAATTATCTGTAGTCTTTAACTATTTTCAGCTTATTTGTTTAAATCACATGCAACAAATCTCACTTTAATTAAAATACTTAACCAATCACAAAAATTAATTTCAATTAATCACGCGTGATCAGTTTCACCCAAATGAATGCATGTAGACTGTTAAAACTTGATCTTGTGATACCTTTCAATCCGACCGTCTAATTTGGAAACCAAACATATCGTTGTGATTGTTAGAATCTCAAAATCATTTTAATGATATATGATGAATGACTTAATGTCTAATATGCCACCTTGATTTTTGGGTACCTAGAATGGTTATTTTGGTTACCTTCCAAGGTTAAATTATGGGTACAAAATTGAGTGTATACAGTGTGATTTTTTTTTGGGTATTTTATCTTTTTTGGGTAATGTCATTAAGTGCTAGAATTTGGAGATTGATCTCAGTCAATAAGATCAAGATAGACATGTGGATAGAACTTGGTTGCTACAACTAAGATTTGAGCTTCAAAGAGTAGGAGCTAACACCCCAAGCCAGGTGTCAAGCTTTTAGCCTACTTTAGGAAGCTCCACTGGAGATCTTTTTATGCCCTTCAAACCACATTTTCTTAAATTTTCCCTTTTGGAATTCATGGGCTTGGTTCATAAATTAGTCTTTAGAAATTTTTAGTACTTCAGAAGCTAGATTGCTGGGGTTTAGATGATTTGGTCATGGCTTCCTCTAGTGGTAACTGAAACTTAGGGAGGAAGAATGGTATTTATTGCATTTGAAAGTTCAAATAGCGTTGAAAACACTATGAACGTTTAGACCCCAAATTACAAATTATCAATTCAAGCTTATTATCAAACAATTAATGTGCGGAACATGAACATAAGCCAAACACAGAATTGATAAACAATCTAAGCCAATTATAATCACATCCACAGCAGAAAATAAAAAGCAAATATAAGGGAAGAGAGATGCAAACACAAGGACAACACGCGATGTGTTATCGAAGAGGAAACCGAAGCCCTTGGCGTAAAACCTCTCCACCGCCCTCCAAGCGGTCAATAATCCATTAGAAAATGTAGTTGGGATACATGAACAACAATAGACCCTCCAAGCATAATCTACCCAGGTACCTAAGCCCTCCAAGCTTCCTGCTCCAACGAGGTTGCGCCGAACCTTTTTCTTTTCTAGCTTACCGGATTCCGCTATAACCCATAGCATCAACCGATAACCATTGGTCTCTTCCAAACTGCTTCCCTTAGCACCAAAAGAACCTTCTCACAGACATGGGTATGGTGAGAAAAGGATTTGGTCAAGAACCTCTCAAGGATGTATCAATGGAGAGGAAGAGAGTAGAGGAATTTGAAGAGTTTCTTAGATGAAGATTGGGGATGAGGCAATCTTGTTTTTCTCTAGGGTTTCTCTTTCAAAATTCTCTCTGGAAGCTCTCTACATTTCGTGGGTATAAGGATCTATATATAGTGGTGTGTGTTTGGAATACGAAGAGACAGTTTTTCCCAAACAGGGTGAATTGGCGGCTTGGCCTCGCGACTGGTCTAAGTCGCGAGTTTAAGTTGTGAACTAACGGCCTGGCCAGCCTGGGACTTTTGTCCTGTAGTGCGACAGCTGGCATAACCCTTCACCTCCCCGCATGCTTCTCACGTGTGCAGCAGTTGGCGGCTTGCAAGTCGCGAGTCCTAGCCGCGAGTCCCTGCTTCTTTGCACATTGTTGAGCAATTCTTCACACTCTCTTCACACACTACCCTTACATGAATCCCACCTAAATACAAGATTACTAAGTGCTAAATTACAAGCAAATTGGCACGGAACAAAGTCAACAAGATGGTTGATAAAATTCAACCTTACAATCTCCCCCTTTGGCTATTCTGTGACAAAACCCTATAACAAACTCTAAACTTAACGCGTGAGTTGGGAACAGTTGAAAAACCCACTCGCACCTAACTCTAGAATCTATGTAGCTCTTGAACCATAAGAACAAGTATCTCCTGAAACACAACAACACAATAAGTTCATTGTATGCAGAAACTTGTAATGCATATGGAGCAAGCACAATGCGATCAAGCAAAATGGAATATAGCAATAGACCATGGCAAGACCAAAACAGGCAATCACTGCATACGAGTGATCACAATGCTCATTTACACTTGGAATGAACATCCGGACATTCAAGCTGATAAACACAAAGCAAATCACTTAAATGACCAACACTCAACCAATGCACAGTACATGAAGTATATGCATCTAGGAATAAAATCCTACAAGGGCACAAGAGTGACAGTACTAAAAAGAAATGCATAACATTTAGTTAGAAGTACTGATTTAACAAAACACAAAGGCTGCATAAAGTAAGGTACAAACCATAAAGCCTACAAAGTGTATAGAAACAAACCCTAAAAGCTTACAAAAGCAATATGGGTACAAAACATAAACAGAAACCTTAAAAACCTACAAAGGTACCAGGTACACACCAAAACATAAAGAAGATATGCTGAATAACATCAACAATATATACTGAATAACTTCTTAAATAAATAACTATACCAGTGAACCACAAGTTTTCCAAAAGTATAAAAACCATATCAACACAGGATAAAAACTATAATAAACACAACAGACTATAAAAACTCCCCCTTTCAGTATGCACACTCCTTTTCATTCTTATGCTTCTCTTCCCCTTTCTGTGTGCTGCTCTCCCCCTTTTTGGCACAAATAGCTAAAGGCTTTCTTCCAGCTTCTGTTGAATGGTATCTAGTTGTAGCTCAATGGTTCCGAGGCGCATTTGAGTTTGACTGTGAAAGGAGTTAAGGAGCCGTTCTAAATCAGAAATCCGATGAAGCACATTTTCAATAAAGTAACTTTGCTTGGGAGTTTGGAATCTAGGGGGAACAGATGGGGTGCCGGTTGATTATGTAGGTACAACTGTAGCATGAGCAAATGGAGATGCATGTGTGGATGGCTCACTCTTAGGTTTCTTGGAGGAGTGACTCTTGCTTGCTTGGAGAGTGTATATGGATATTGGTCGAGGATGAGGCACAATTTTCTCATTTGATGAAGGACTAACACCTTCACGAAGGATAATCTTCATGATTAGACTACAGAACGGAAGAATTGTTCGTGTTGCTGATCGAGCCGCTATTTTCCCAATGATCTGAAATATGTGAGCACAGATGTCAATCGGGACACCGGAAATGAGGTCACACAGGAATTTAGCCCTTCCAAGACCGATGAAGGCAGTGTTTGACAGTGGGTAGAGGTTGGAAAACATGATCAGCTTTAGAGTTGTCAGTTCAGGCGAAAACAATGCAGTGCCTATAGATGATCCTGTGCTTCCCACTTCATGTTCATTCCCAAGAACTTGAAGGATGTCTTGTGCCTGAAGAACTCTGTCATCATATGGAGTTCGATCCACATTTTCTGGTCTAGTGATGCGTAGTACCTTAGCAATGTAGTCTGCATTGATGGAAAATTCTGTTCCTCATACCCAGCATTTCAACTCTACCCCTGTATATCTGGCATTAGAGAAGAATTCCTTAACCAATTCTTCAATTGGATCCTCAAAATTCCCAAAAAGGTCAGCCCAATCTCTTTCTTCAAAAATCTTAGGGATAAACGTTGTCCCTAGGGTATCAAACTTGACAATTCGTTCCACAATGGGAGAAGCCTCTTTAAAAGTGTCTGTGTAGGTCTTTGAGTCAATAGGTGTCCTGAATCTCTCAATGGAAGAATCTCTAGATGACTTAGATGATAGCCGTGTCCGTTTAGCAACCGGGGTTGACGGGTCATCAGTTACAATGTCTTTGCCTTTGGAGGAACAACGAGTCAACTGAAAAAAAAAAATCAAACACACAGCAGAGAACCAAATGCAATACCACAGGGTACACACATTAGTTTGATTAGATCCAGATATAAGAGTGTGAAACAGAGAGATTTCACTAAAACACAAAAACATAAACCAGTCTAACACCAAGAAGACATAAGCAATACAGACAAAAGAAATAGGTAAACAAATATGATGAAGAACAGTAACAACTCAGAGTCAAGTGGGCAATGTGCATCACAAAGTCACAAGTGACAAAATACCAAGAACATGATATGAATGGAGCAACACATTCATGAACCACATCACAGAGCACAGTCTCTCAATAGACAGAAACATGATAACACACATGTAGAATAAGAAACAAAGAAAAGCCAAAACTAGAACATCAAATCTCAACAATCATAAACCCAAACCATGTTCGAACCTATTAAATCTCAAGAACTCAAAAAACACTTCACAAAACAAGAAAAAAATGCTCAAATCCAGTACAATGAAGTGAGATAGAGAAAACCCATACCTTTTTCTTGATGTTTGATGAAGACGTGATGCAAAAATGAAAGCTTTTTCAGAGAGACACGGAGTGTTTGAGAGAGAGAAATGAGGGAGATAATGAACAGTCACAAAAATTCGAGGGAAAAACTGAAAAAGTTTTTAAAAACTGTCTTTAAAACGCAAATCACGCGTTTTTCACGACTGGATTAAGTCGCCAAGGTAAGCCGCGATACACTGTGAAACCAAGATTCTCAAAAAATTTCTAAGTGTTTTTCGCAACTGGAAGGTCTACTCGTGATACAGTCGCCAGGTGAGCCGCGAAAATCTCTGTGTACCCTTCGCGACTAGACCTTCCACTCGCAAACAAGTCGCCACACTGAGCCACAAAAATTATAAAAACTCAAATTTTGAAAAAATTTTCTAAGTATTTTTCGCGACTGAGACCTTGACTCGCCAGTGAGCCGCGAAAAATCTCGGAGTGAACTCGCGACTAGGGCATGCGACTGGACCAACCCGCGACTGAGTTGCCAAAACAGGGCAACACTGTTTTTGAAATTTTTAACATTTTTGTAAAAACAAAATACTTTCCAAAAACAAATTAAAACACTCAAAAATCTTTTTGTGTTCGATCAACAAAGATTGAGCTTGTGAAAACACATTTAAACAAGTACAAACACACAAATGAATATGGCATTTATTGAACATAGACTTGTGTGTTGTGTGTGGGTATCAAAAATGAGATAGTCCTTAGTCTAATGTGAAGCTTCAATGATCAATTCAATCAAGGCATACACAACTAACACTAGATAATGTGACTCATCTCAATTATAGAAGTATGCATATATGACCTCCCACATAAACTTGAGAACATAACTTTGAAGCTTTTCATTTGGCTCCATATACATCATATCATTTGATCATTTTGAATCAACATATCTCATTGTGAGATTGATGCCTGAAATTTTTAATATTTCAATTTGATGAGTTAGCCTTTGGCTTTTTGGGCATTATACATTTTATTTTGGTCGCTTTCCCTTTTTCCTAGTCAAATACTAGTATGTGCAACAGGCTTTTGCAGCTCAACATCTCTTTTCATTTAGAGATTTACATTTGGTGAGCTCTTTGAGTAAAGCAATAAAATAAAAGTGGGAAGATATATAGGCATAAGTCTAAGCATGTCTCAAGATCAACAAAACTATTCACTAATCATTCATGACAAGGTTGAAGATCTATTTACAACAGTCACATAGATTTCAGAATTTCTTCCACAATGATACGAGTGCATAAGAGACAAGCTAAGCTCGTAAATGCATAAGGCCATTAGTACAAAGGTACAAGGCAAAACATGCTTTGAGACAAAACTCAACAAAGCCGATCAAACTTTTTAGGATTTTCTACTTTTTATGTGTTTTTGGATTTTTGACACAAAATTAGTAAAATATTTAACAAAAGCAACTTAAATAACAATGTAAAAACATTTGAACCAAAAACGGACACACAAAAAAAAAAAAAAAAAAAAAACCTAAAAACTTGCAAGAAGCACACAACCAAGCATATTCACAAACATGGGAAGTATTAATGCATGGACATGTTGTAATGCTTATGCATAAGTACCATTCGTCACCCACACGTCACGTGCGTTTGGAGTGATATCCTTGACGGATTGGGTACAAGAGTTAGGACTTTCAAACCTTCTTGTGAAGCTTTCCAAGCAATTGGTGAAGACACCGATCATCTTCATAACGTCCATCATTTCTGGATCACGGTTTTGACTTCTTGGTTGCTCTCCACCCCAAGACCTCTCGTCATTTCTCCTTCCTCGTGATCGAGGAGCGCTTGCATTGTTCAATGCTCTTAGCTTATGGCAGTTGGGTCTAGTATGTCCTTGCACTCCGCAATAGTGACAAAGATAGTTCGTTCTAGGACCCTGTTGTGATCTTGGAAGTGATCTTTCTCTAGCTCCATATCTGGATTCTGATTGATTACGGGACTTATTTAACACCTGTTGATCAGCCACATTCTTCTTCTTCTCAGCCTTAATTTTCTTAGGAATAGACCTATCCACAGTCGTCTCTTTAGCCTTCATAAACTTCACTTCTTTGGTGACATTGGCTGATGAGCTACTCCCTCCAGTATATCCCAACCCGGACTTGTCTGGGGCATGTTTTTGAGATGAAATAACATCATCTAGTTTCTTGGAGGAGACCCTATCTATCTTGGCATGAGCTTGCATTACCTCTTGCTCAAGAAATCTCACTTTTGTGTAAGCTTCTGATAGCTCACCATTTAGTGCTTCAATCTCACCCTTCGCCTCCTTGTATCGCACCAAAAGACTTTTGTAATCTTCCTCAGCTCTCTTCATCTTCTTCACAGCCGCCTTTGCCACCCTTGTATACTCACCCGATTTCTCAAGAAGTGAGGCGTAATTCTCTTGAAGACCAGATGAATCTTCATCCTCTTCAGCTTCCGATTCTTCAACAATCCCAATAGACTCCAAATCAGAATGCTCACCAAGCTCCTTCACAAGTGAACCCAAATCATCTGAGGATTCGACATGTGCAATGGTCATGAATGCGGAGTAATTTCCTTCTCCGTCACAGCTCTCTTCAGAGTCAGAGTTTGATGAATCCGAGTCACTTAAAGTAGTAGCATAGACCTTTCCTTTCGACTTCAAATAGTTAGGACATTCCTTTTTCAAGTGTCCATGTCCATTACACTCGAAACATGTGATTCCTTGAGAAGATTGGGAATCTCTATGATCTTTCCTTCGGAATTCTTTCTTCTCCCTCCCGGAACTCTGAAATTTTCCTTTGTCACCAAATTTCCCACCATTCTTGAGTTTCAAGAATTTCTGGAAGGTCTTTACAAGGTACGCCACATCTTTATCTACTACATCCTCTTCCGAAGGGTCATGAGATGCCACTCTCTCATCAATTGTTTTAAGAGCAAGAGATTTGCTCTTCTTCTGTGTGGGCAGTGATAATTCATACGTCTGCAATGAACCGACCAGCTCTTGAACTTTAATGTCGTCAAGATCCTTGCTCTCTTCAATGGCCGTTACTTTGGCACGAAAACTTTCTGGCAGTGATCGAAAGATCTTCCTTACAACTATAGAATCCTCCGTCTTTTCCCCCAAATTAAATTTGCCGACGACCACTTCGTTCAGTTTACTGTAAAAAGAATCAAAGGACTCATCCTCACTCATTTTTAGCTCCTCAAAGCGAGTGGTCAGCATCTAGAGTTTGGTGTCCTTCACCTTCTTAGTCCCTTCATAAGTTGTCTCCAGAATTTCCCATGCTTCCTTAGCAATGGTGATATGTGAAATCTTGTGAAATTCTTTTGGAGAGACACCACAAAAAATGGCATTCAAAGCTTTGCTATTAGCATTAGTCGCCGAGAGAGCTGCCTTATCCCAAGTAGATTTGGCAGCCTCCGGTCTAGTCCAACCAACTTCAACTGCATCCCACACAGCATCATCAATAGAGCACAAAAACGCCATCATTCGGACTTTCCAAAAAGCATAATTATTACCATCAAAAAATGGTGGTACATTAAGAGATTGAGACCTATCATTTCAACAAGGGGTCAAGGATCACAGTTAGGTATTAAAATCACAGCAAGTGTACCTGCTCTGATACCAATTGAAAGTTCAAATAGCATTGAAAACACTATGACCGTTTAGACCCCAAATTACAAATTATCAATTCAAGCTTATTATCAAACAATTAATGTGCGGAACATGAACATAAGCCAAACACAGAATTGATAAACAATCTAAGCTAATTATAATCACATCCACAGCAGAAAATAAAAGGCAAAGATAAGGGAAGAGAGATGCAAACACAAGGACAACACGCGATGTGTTATCGAAGAGGAAATCGAAGCCCTTGGCGTAAAATCTCTCCGCCACCTTCCAAGCGGTCAATAATCCACTAGAAAATGTAGTTGGGATACATGAACAGCAATAGACCCTCCAAGCATAATCTACCCAGGTACCTAAGCCCTCCAAGCTTCCTGCTCCAACGAGGTTGCGTCGAACCTTTTTCTTTTCTAGCTTACCAGATTCCGCTATAACCCATAGCATCAACCAATAACCATTGGTCCCTTCCAAACTGCTTCCCTTAGCACCAAAAGAACCTTCTCACAGACGTGGGTATGGTGAGAAAAGGATTTGGTCAAGAACCTTTCAAGGATGTATCAATGGAGAGGAAGAGAGTAAAGGAATTTGAAGAGTTTCTTAGATGAAGATTGGAGATGAGGCAATCTTGTTTTTCTCTAGGGTTTCTCTCTCAAAATTCTCTCTGGAAGCTCTCTACATTTCGTGGGTATAAGGGTCTATATATAGTGGTGTGTGTTTAGAATACGAAGAGACAGTTTTTCCCAAACAGGGTGAATTGGCGGCTTGGCCTCGCGACTGGTTTAAGTCGCGAGTTCAAGTCGCGAGCTAACGGCTTGGCCAGCCTAGAACTTTTGTCCTATAGTGCGACAGCTGGCGTGACCCTTCACCTCCTCGCATGCTTCTCACGTGTGCAGCAGTTGGCGGCTTGCAAGTCGCGAGTCAGTCGCGAGTCCCTGCTTCTTTGCACATTGTTGAGCAATTCTTCACACTCTCTTCACACACTACCCTTACATGAATCCCACATAAATACAGGGTTACTAAATGCTAAATTACAAGCAAATTGGCACGGAATAAAGCCAACAAGATGGTTGATAAAATTCAACCTTACAGCATTTAAGCCTTTTGGTGTTAGCTCACCTTCTAGTACTGTTCACGTCAGAATTGGCAGTGGTAGAGAGGCTGATGGGATAGGTGGCCAGCTCCTAATTTGGTTTGAGAGCTTGGTTGCTTCTTAAGGTGCTCTCCAGCGGAAGGCAGAACTGAAGGGGATTCTCTAGTTGGGTCAGTTTGCACACATGAGCTATTTTTGCTGAGATTTTAGGTTGGCCTTGGCTATGAGGGCTGAGTATTTTGGTGGGCCTCTGACTTGATGGTTCTTTCCACTTGGGCCTATCCTTTTGCTTTCTCATTGTGAGCCCTACAAAATAGATAAAGTTACCATATATTGCCATGAATTTTTATTCCACATAGGCTTTACTTGTTAATAAAAATGAAATGTATTCATGAGTTTTAATTAGGACTGAGCAAGGTACCAGACCTGACCTGACAGGTTTTGGGCGGGTTTGAGAATATTCGGGTCGGGTTTCGGGCCTTAATTTCGGGTTATTTTCAGGTTCGGGTCGGTTTCGAGTCGACGTCAGGTCTTATAAATATGCTACTTCTGAACCCGATTTTTTTTTTTTTTTGAAAAAAACCCTACTCTTTGTTGGTCTCTCTCCGCCTCCCTTAGCTACTCTCCCAAGTCTCAATCTCACCCAATTCTATCTCTACGTGTGTAAGTCATCCTTCTCTTTGTTAATTTAGTTGGGTTTTTAATACTTTCAGATTTTAGGTTTTATTTTATGTGAATGTCCTATTTGGGTTTGATTTTCTTGCGTTTTGTGATGTGGGTTTGGCTTGAATCATACTCATAAGTAGCAAAACTAGTTTTTTTTAAGGACCCATTTTGATTTTTTTTTTAGGTTTTTAACTAAAGAGCTATGCTCCTCTGCCTCTCTCACCGAGTTCTCTCTACGTGTGTAAATCATCCACTCATCATTCTCTTTGTTGGGTTTTTTTTTTTCTTCATAATTTCCTTGTCTTAGTCTCTGATTTTGGGAGTTTTTTTTTTTCATTGGTTTATTTATCTCAAAGAGGAAAGCAATTTGGTTTCAGCAAAATCTTTAACAGATTGGATTCTAAGGTATAATTATTTTTTGATGTGAATATCCTTTGGGTTTTATTTTCTGATATGTCCTGGGTAAACTCTGATATGTACTCTGTTCTTGCTAATACTCTGCTTTTTTTTGCTTTGCTTAATTGTTTTTTCTTCTATTCTCTTTTGGGATTTTTGTACATTTTGGTTTTCTGTTTGATTATATGAATTGGGTATTCTTTATTTTTGCTGATATTGAAGATTGAGGTACAGTTTGATGTTTCTGTGATTTGTTTATGAAATTGTTGTGTGGATTGCAAATGTGATTTTTTTTGAGTTTTTTTTTTTCTTTGGTTGTAATAGTTGCTATTGCTCTAATAGAACTATAAACAAATGATTACGCTTTTATACATATATATTTTTTTTCTCTTTTGTGTGAGGATGATTGGATTGAAAACTGAAGTGAAAAGAAATGATTTTGTAGATAATAGGCTTTGTTTAGGTCAGGGTTTTGCATATTGAATTGTTTTAGTAAGTGGGTCTCATGGTTTTCAAGAACCTTATTGAAAAGAAGTTACTTTGGGTTTTGATCATCTTGTTTTGGTATTTTTGCTTAATTTGTTCTTGAAAAAACAAATGAATATAATCTCCTTGATGGCCTTTAAATGAATGATTGGACCACTTGCATTATTGGTAATCCTTATTTCTGTTGGCTAAGTTTGGAGCATTATGTCATATCTCTATGTTTTTCTTTTGTGAATCCATTATTTAATGATTGATTTGTTTTGTGTGGTACTAGGTCATGGATTCAATGGAGCCTACACAACCTGATATTGCCACTGCAAGACCAACTATGAGACGTCCTCGTCCATCGCAAGTGATATCTTCTTCTAATCCTAATAAGAGAAAATCACCATCATCGGCTTGGGACCACTTTGAGAAGTTTATAGATGAGGAAGGTAAAACTAAGGCAAGATGTATATATTGTAGCAAGGAGTACATGGCTGATAGCAAAATTTATGGGACATCTAATTTAAAAAAAACCATACACCTATTTGTCTTGAATATCTTTTTAATGAATTGCATGATGGACAAGACCCATTGTCCAAGGATGTAGAGGAGGGAAATCTAGTGCTTAGGACTTTTACAAATGTTGTGGGTAGAAAAGTTCTTGCTGGGATGATAATATTGGATGAGTTTCCATTTAGGTTTGTAGAGAATCAAGGATTTAGAAGGTTTTGTAATGTCTTCCAACCTAAATTTAATATCCCATCTCGCTTCACGGTAGCTAAAGGTGTGAGTCGAATTTATTTTGAAGAGAAGGATAAGCTGAGAAATGCCTTGAGAGGCCATAGGCTTTGCCTTACCACTGACACATGGACTTCAATACAAAATTTTAATTACATATGTCTTACTTGTCATTTTATAGATAATGATTGGAAGCTATATAAAAGAATTTTGAATTTTTGTATTGTTGATAACCATAAGGGGAAAACCATTGGCAAAATGATTGAGTCTTGTTTAGAAGAGTGGAATATTGAGGGGATTTTCACATTGACGGTGGATAATGCTTCCTCAAATGACGTAGCCATTAGTTACTTGAAAGAAGCTACTAATATGTGGAAATGTACTGTTTTGGGGAATGAATTTGTTCACGTGAAGTGTTGTGCTCACATCCTGAATCTTATTGTGACTGGTGGCTTAAAACATCATAATAAGTCAATTGATAGGGTGCGTCATGCGGTTAGATATGTGAAAGCTTCTTCAAATAGGTTACAAACCTTCAAGAGGTGTGTGGAGAAAGTGAAAATAGAGTCAAAGGCTATTCTAAAGTGAAAATAGAGTCAAAGGCTATTCTATGTTTGGATGTGGCCATTAGATGGAACTCCACCTATAAAATGTTAGAAAACGCTGAAAAGTTTGAACATGCATTCAAGCGGATGGAATATGAAGATCTTGATTATATTCTACACTTTCGGGATGGGGACTATGATAGAAGACCTCCAAATGAGGATGATTGGGAGACTTATAGAAAATTTGTTAAGTTTTTGAAACTTTTTTATAATGCCACAAAGAGGTTTTCAGGGTCTTTGTATGTGACATCAAATGCTTTCTTTGATGAGATATATATGATTAAAACAAAGATAGATCTATTTTCTAGGAGTGAGGACCATTTTTTGTACTTAATGGCAAAAACAATGAAAGAGAAGTTTGACAAGTATTGGGGGAGTGAGGAGGATTCATCAAAGAAAGGAAATGTGCTTTTGTATGTTGCTGTTGTGCTTGATCCTCGAAAGAAGTTGGATTATTTGAATTATTGTTTATCAAATTTGTATGGGGAGAATGTTGCTAAGGATATCACTGACCTTGTGAAAGGTGTATTGGAACGCTTGTATGAGCATTATAATTCAACTCATTCATCATATGTGTCTATACAAAGTGCGAGTGAGATATCAAGAATAGAAGGTGTTGATGTTGATGATGATGATGATGATGATGATCTAGATAGATTTATTGCCTCTCAATACAAGGCCTTTAGGCAAGGAAAACAATCTATTGGGTGTGTAGATGAGGTTACAAAATACTTGATGGAGAATAGTGAAAGGGAAAATGACAAAACCTTTAATATACTGGCTTGATGGAAGTATAATACTAATAAGTATAGTATACTATCTCGACTGGCACGAGATGTGTTGGTTGTACTTGTTTCTACTGTGGCTTCTAAGTCGGCATTTAGTACAGAAGGACGTATACTAGACCCATTCCGTAGTTCACTTGTCCCTGAGATGGTACAATCTCTCATATGTACTCAAAATTGGCTTCGATCTTCAGTGCAAATTTCGCTTCGACAAGTCATGGATGATGTTGAGCTATTTGAAGATTATGGAAAATGTAATGTTCTTAAAATTTATTAACTTGTACTTTAATTGAAATTTAATATATTTTGTTAGCGCATTAAATGGAATTTAATATGTATTGTTGTTCTAAAATGTTTTGATACTTTTTTGGAAGTGAAGTTAGCTTCACCTTCAACAGCATCACCTTTACCATCAAGCACTGTTACTAATCTCGACTGATCTGCCTACATACATTGGTGAGTCTTGCTTATGTGTTTTTTTATTTTCTTTATTTTCTTTTTTTGGATTGAGTGTCATTTGCTACCTGCAGCTATTGTTACTGATTGAAGCTTTTATCATTTCTATTTTCTTCAATCTTTTTCTATGATATGTTTAATACCTACGATGCAATTATCAATTTTTTTTTTCTTGGATTCTGTTTGTGTTAGGATTAATTAATATGATATTAGGTTCACTGCTGAATTTTGCTACTTAAAGCTCTCATCCTTGAAGCTTGCTATCAATTACAATTAGTCATCTAAAAAGTTGAATCTATGTAGCAAAATTATTTATGGGGTAGTTTAAATAAGAAAACATTTATAAGGCAAGAAAGTTAGTGCTTTGTGGATGATTTCCTAGTTTGCCAGGGTATATGAATGTGCGGATTTTCAATAGTATGTGATATACTGTTGTTACTTATTTTTAACATATAAAATTTCTTACACTTTCACCTCTCATTTAAATTTACTTGTCGTCAAAGATTTTAGCTTGCTAATATGATACCCGACTGACATGGACTACATCTTATGAACCAGCCAACATTTTTGACATGAAAAATGTCTGAGTTGTGACCCTAACTCTAGAGGAATGGTGTGAGTATGATGCTTGATCTGTTTGGCAAGAAAATCATAGATCATGTGCACTCTGCCTGAAGTTCCATGTGATTGTATTTTGTACTGATGTTTGTGTGGTGATGTCTCTTTGATTATTGCATTATACCACTGTGTAAATATATGTTTCGCATTTCAATAGTCAGATAGTGGAATATAAGCAATGAATTCCTTGTTCCCCTAATTAGGATCCTCTTCACTATAAGAATGAAGAGGATTCATTTTATGATAAAAATTATGTATTTTCCTAAATCTAAACATATATATATATGGTATCATGTTATTTAAAATCTCGTTTCACCAATAATAAGTAGAAAAGATTGGTAATATTGTTCGTTCATGTTTTAGGTCTACCAGTGACAGTAGGTTGGCCATTGGCCAAGGGTTGGGTAACCTTACTATAATAAAGTTTTCCTCTGCTTAGAATATCTTACAAGGACAAATCATTTTCTTTTTTGCACCAATTATAAGGCCATAGATATGCCATCCAGCTTTGCTGTTATTTTAGTTCTCTGTCTCTATCTTGCTTGTTCATGTGTACATAAGCTCTTTGAATTTTGGTTATGAATGATATGGTACTTTGTTGAGTGCTTGACTTTGCATAAGAGCCGTAACTTTTTTTCAAACGTAAAATTTGAGGGAGAACTTAGCTTTTTCTTTGTTTGGTGTTGTAGTTTTGATTATAATCTTGGAGGTAAAAGAGGTTGGGTCCTAAGCAGAAGGTCGTGATGTGCTAATTATTGTTTTTTGGAGAAGGGCAAAGGGTGATTCTTGCCTAATTTGCTAGACTATTATAAAGAAATCTTATTAAATAAATCAACTAATGCAAAAACTTATATACTTTGTAATGATTTGGGTTTTTATGCTTGTGGATGGAGCCATAACTTATATACTTTGTAATGATTTGGGTTTTTCTTTTACTTCCTCAGACCTATGAAAAGGTCTTGCAAATCCTCCTCAAGACCTTCATTTTGATATTTAACATATAGAATCCAGGTTGATGAATTCAGGTTGTTTTATTATTAGAATCTAGGTTTTTATTATTGGTTTTTTTGACAATAATGGATGATTTGGGTTTTCTTTGAAGATGTGAATGATGGTTCTGTTATGGAATTGTGCTTGGTTCTTTTTATCCTCTTCCCTCTTCCAGAAATCACTCTTCACTGTTTCACTTTGGTACTCTCTCTCTGGCATGCCAACTTTTGACTAATTGGTTAGCTTCTATTCTTTGTTTTATTGCTTGGTGACTTGTGGAGCTTGTCCGTAAAAGCATTTGCTCAAGCAAAATAAAGGGTTAGTCTCATTTTTTTTTTTTTTTCATTGGACCAATATGGTCACATCAAATGAAATTTTTTTAATAATCTGATCAGCCAAGAGTCACTTACCCAACAAAGATCAACTTAATTTTTCAAGGACCCAGTTGATAAATTTGTGTTTTTTTGTATGATAATGGCTGATTAGATGGTTAAAAATCGAATCTTTCTTATTGGGTTATTGTAAATGGTCTCTGCATTATTTGATTTGTGGAGGCTGAGAAGGTCTATAATAACTTTCTATTTATGTATGTCTTTGTTTCTTGATGTAATTAAGATGTGGTACTGATAGCTTTTAGCTTGGTAAATGAAGCTGCTTGTAAGTTATGACTTTATTCAGACGTTTTAGTTATTTGAGTGCTTATTATGATTGAGACTGTATGGCTCAAATGAGGCATACAAATATTTCACCATTATCGTTATAAAAAAAAAAAAAAAAAGTCCAACCCAAGACTCGACTTGAGACCTAAAAAACCGACCTGATTACAGACCCGATTTTTCGAGTCGGGTCGGGTTTTAGGTAGCCAAACCCAATTTCTATCGGGTCAGGTTTCGGGTCACAGTAAACTCAACCCGACCCGACCCAATATCACTCCTAGTTTTAATAAATATTTATGATAGGTTTTGGGTATTAATTTCCATGGGCTTTAAATAACAATTTGTATAGTTTCTCATAACATTTATAAATAATTTTTGCCATGGATTATTTTGTATATGATATTTTCTTTGGGTCTTTTAAATAATAACCTCCAATGTTTCTTGTGAATAATATTTGCCATGGGTTTTAATAGAGGCAATATCTATGGGTTTCAAATAAAATATGGTAACAACCACTATAATGGGATAATGTGAGATTCTCATGGGTTTTTCTATAAATAATCATAATGGGCTTGTAGGATGAACAATTACCATGAGTTTTGGAAATAAATATTATGAATGTTGTGATATAAGATAAATAGTGACTATGGGTTTTTATTATATAAATTCCATGGGTTTATAATATGGTATGAAATAAATAAATGTCATGGGTCTAAGATAAATAATCATAACTTTCCATGGGCTTTTATAAGATGATTGTCATGGGTTTTGAGAAGAGATAATTGTCATGGGTTTTTCTATAAATAATCATAATGGGCTTGTAGGATGAACAATTACCATGAGTTTTGGAAATAAATATTATGAATGTTGTGATATAAGATAAATAGTGACTATGGGTTTTTATTATATAAATTCCATGGGTTTATAATATGGTATGAAATAAATAAATGTCATGGGTCTAAGATAAATAATCATAACTTTCCATGGGCTTTTATAAGATGATTGTCATGGGTTTTGAGAATAGATAATTGTCATAGATTCCGATGTTATTGATACTGTTCCATTTTAATCGGAACGACTGGAAAATTTTGTACCAGTCAACTACGCAGTATGAAGCACCACTCTGTTCCACTTTGGACCAAATTCTGGTCTATTCCAGTCTGTTTCGTTCATTTTAGCCAATTCCGGCAAATTTCGGTTAGTAAACGAATTTCAACCGATACCCTGTATAGTCTTAACTTTTTCTTGTTCCCGTCGTCAATCACAATTATTTCCCATTTCATCACTCATTTCTAACTTCTAAGCTTACCTATCTCTCCCCATTACATATTGCAAGCCAAGAGCAGAGACGAATTTAAGAAAGGACCTTGTCGTTGCTTTGGATGTTGAGATTTGAGATCCATTAGAGTATTTTTCTGTGTTGAGATGATGTTGTTGCAGATAGTTGGTGATGCTTCAGAGCCGTGGATGATAATGATGAACCAAAACATTTAGCTTCAAGATTAGCTTTTCATTCTACTTTCCTGGGTGGTTTTGGGTATTGTTTAGTCAGCAATGTGAGATGAGTATTTTGTGCATATGGGTAATCTTAGAGTTTATCAGCGTGTGGTGGAGAGCTAATGAGTGACTATTCCTACCACCTTTTTTTTTTTTTTTTTTTTTTTTTGAGAGAGAGTTTCAACCTATGACGTCCGCTTCTGATAATAGTTTTTTATTATCAGACCAAGACACCAATCGATTTTTGGTGTAGGCGGGGATTGAACCCCAAATCTCTTATTCCACCATCAGAGACTTTACCAATTAAGCTAACTGGAACCTACCGCCTATTTGTCAGTTTGTGGTGGAACTAGTAATTAAAGGGTGACATGCAAGTAATACTACTTACTAGAAGTTTTCCAAAAACACCAAATAATAATAATAATAATACTCCCTCTGTCCCAATTTGTTTGTCCTGTTTGAAAAGTCAAACTTTTTAAGAGAACATCATTTATTGTCTTATCTGCCTTATAAAAATTTATAAGTTTACAAAACTACCCTTAAATAAATTTATCAGCTTTTTTATAAAAGAGTTATTCTTAATGAGGCAACTAAAAATGTGTCCCAATTAGATATATTTTTTTAAATATTTGTTAGTTTTCTTTTCAAATAGTTTTGAAAATAAAGTAGGGGTATAATAGGAATATTAGTAAATTAATGACTCTTATTTTTAGATACAAGACAATATTTTGGGACATCCCAAAATGGAATAGAAGACAAACAAACTGGAACGGATGGAGTAATAATAATAATTGTGGGGGCATTTTTTGCTTCAAGGAAACTCATGTACTCCTAGGCAAATTTTTGCAACCACCTAGGCCGTCCTCGGATGGCCTTGCATTCACCTCGGCATGCTTTGCATTCACCTCGGCATGCTTGGCATTCACCTCGGACGGTGTCCTAGGAGTCCCACATCGAAGGAAAACCCCCCCACTTGCTACCTTATAAGCTTTGAAGCGAAGGGAGTAATGTACCATTAGTTTATAGTTATTCGAATAACTAAACTAATGGTACACTACTCCCTTCGCTTCAAAGCTTATAAGGTAGCAAGTGGGAGGGTACTCCCTCCGATGTGGGATTACAAGTCAATTCTTGATCCTATCCTCGGAGTGAGCCAAAACTGTGAGGGGGATCCTGAGCCAGCATATGACTGGCCTGGCCTTGCAAAGCGGACAAATCTCCCTAAAAAGGGCCCTTTAATTGTGGGGGCATTTTTTGCTTCAAGGAAACTCATGTACTCCTAGGCAAATTTTTGCAACCACCTAGGCCGTCCTCGGATGGCCTTGCATTCACCTCGGCATGCTTTGCATTCACCTCGGCATGCTTGGCATTCACCTCGGACGGTGTCCTAGGAGTCCCACATCGAAGGAAAACCCCCCCACTTGCTACCTTATAAGCTTTGAAGCGAAGGGAGTAGTGTACCATTAGTTTAGTTATTCAAATAACTATAAACTAATGGTACACTACTCCCTTCGCTTCAAAGCTTATAAGGTAGCAAGTGGGGGGGTTTTCCTTCGATGTGGGACTCCTAGGACACCGTCCGAGGTGAATGCCAAGCATGCCGAGGTGAATGCAAAGCATGCCGAGGTGAATGCAAGGCCATCCGAGGACGGCCTAGGTGGTTGCAAAAATTTGCCTAGGAGTACATAAGTTTCCTTGAAGCAAAAAATGCCCCCACAATAATAATAATAATAATAATAATAATAATAATAATAATGATGATGATAATGATAATATATACTAGAAGAATAACTATTTGGATTTTATTACTTACTTTAAATTGAAATGTTATAAAATAGAAGTGCTACTTCAACAACATTTTCACAACAAATCATATGTGGTAAGTTGTTATTGGTTCTAATTAGAATTCACAACTTAAATTGCCTACCTATTACAACCAATAATAACCTATCACATAAGATTTGTTGTGAAAGTATTGTAAAAATGTTGTGGACATAGCATTTCTCATATTATAAAACTATATGAGATCAATAAACCGAAACGGGTCAAAACGGTATGTTGAAATAGACCGATACTGAAATATTCAGTTCCATTGGACAAATCGAAATAGGATTCGAAACGGTATTCATAACTTTGATAAATTCCATGGGCTTGTAATATTATAGTAATAGGTTTAAGAACTTAAAGCATTGTTCATCATTGACTTTAAGTGAAATACTTATGATATAGTATTTTGTCAAGTATTGATAACCTTGGGCTTTTTACTAAATTGTGTCAAGTAGCTAGCTTAGCTTTTAATAATACCAACGTAAATTGGGTTTTTGATATTGCCAATGAGAATTGAGCTTTTGATATTGCCAATGTGAATTAGGTTTTTGATAAATAATTTGTCATGGGCTTGAACTATAGGCTTTGATTATGGGATTTGAATTCCATTGATAAAATTGTCATGGGTTTAAACCATAGGCTTTGATTATGGATTTGAATTCCATTGATAAAATTTCTTTGTCATGGACTTAAATCATGGGCTTTTGAAATATTATTAAGCATAAGTAGTCTTAGGCTTTAAAAAGAATAAGTAGTGTGCGTTGGGCTCGTAGGGCCGGTTTTGAATTTAGCTAAATAATGATAATGGAATTGGATAAGATATGAGTTTTTGGGTTTTTTTGTGATAGTTCATATCGTGGCCTAATTTAGATAATGAGATAAGAAATATTTGTGGGTCAATGAGATGAGAAATATTCATGGAGACCCTAAATAATTTATGGGTGATATTTTGGTATTTTTTGGTGAATAAATAAATGTGATTAAATAGGATTGGGGCCAGTGGTGGCTCTACGTGCAAGTCAGGGTGGTCCTGTATTATATGCTAAACTAATCTATTGTGACTACCTTAATAAAAATTTTGAACACCCTGACTTATGAATTACAAAAATTTGGGTTCAACAAAAATAAGAGTAGTGCTTCTACATTCACAACATTTTCACAATAATTTCACAACAAGTCTAATGTGTTAAGCTGTTAATGATTCTAATTTGGGCCAAATACTAATATTATTTTTTTACCCACCAATAACAACATTTTGCATAAGACTTATAGTAAAAATATTGTAAACGTAGCATTACTCCAAAATTAATTCTACCCCCAAATATAATTCGTAATCCTTTTTTTTAAAGCTTAAATAACAACAATAAATATTAACCCAAATAACAACAAACATAAATCAAACAAAAACAATACAAGACCAAACAACAAGAAGTAAAAAATTATTCAACTAAACCTATTATAAAAAAAAAAGGATAAAATTTGTAGCTCGTTCAACCTATTCAATGAAAATAATTTCTAATTTCATTTTTACTTAAAAAATGGTACCAAGAAAAATTATGTGGTAATTTAAATTTTTTAGTGACCACCCTAAATAAAATTCTTAGAACCGCTACTAATTGGGGTACATGGCATGAGTGAAAAAATTGTACCTCAGCAAGTAGTTTTTTGTTTTCTTCACTGTAAAAATTCTTTTTATTCCAAGGCACTAACTAGGTGATTTTAAAATTTTTAAAGTTTATTTAATAGGATAAAAAAGAGAACCTAAATCAAATTTTATAAATCAAACACATATTTTTGCCATTTTCTTATGACTAGTTTAAAAAATTGCCTACGATCCCATGGAGGATTTACTCCACAGTAAACATTTTGAAAACTCAAGCCATGGTTCATACTTCATGCTTCAGACACAAATAAAGACAAAAAATCATGAAAATTTGAGAAGACTAAAGAAAAAGTTGATTTTGCATTAATTAAATTTTTTTGATTAATTTGGCCCCCACTTAGAAAAAGTTTCTTTCTTCGCCCGTCCGTTTCTATCAAACTCGTGGAGGATTCACACCGTCACACCGTCACACCGTACGAAACGTTGAAATATGAAAACTTACCTTAAGCAATAAGTAAAAGAAACAAAGATAATGTATTTATTCTCAAACAAGAATTTTTTTTTTCTACAGGAAAAAAAAAAAAAAAAACCAATAGAGGATTCAGCCTTCATAATTCTCATGTGAATGAAACAAACACTCTCCAACAAAGATACCTGAATAAAGGGTCGGGGAGTTTAATATAGACAAGGCAATGTATTTAATTATGCAAAGAAACAAAAGAAAGGTTTATTTATTTATTTTGAGAAACAAGAAAGGTGTTCTCAAAAAAAAGGAAACAAGAAAGGTTTATTTGGTAGTAAACTAAAGACACAAACTTTGGAAAAAATATATGGCTAGCAATTTGTGAAATGAATGGTGAGTAAATAACGCGATCTATTATAAATATATTTTTTTTATTCAAGATAAAAATTTTTATTCTAGATTAATTTTAGTGTATATATATATATATATATATGTAAAGTTCTCTGTTTAAGACTTCAACTCGTTTCTCTCTCACATTTTATAATCCTTCTCTCACATTTTATATTCATTTATAATCATTGCACGAGTACAATATTATTTCTTCAAACTTTGGCCCCTCTCTCTCTCTGTTTGCTTCTCCTGGGTCCTCGCCGGTCCTATAGGCCACACGCTTCTCTCTCATACCCCATAACCCCCTGTTCCATTCCTTCCATATATATCAAAATCAAAAACAAAAACAAAAACTCATTCTCTCTCTCTCTCTCTCTCTCTGGATAAAAGAATGAGAAAATCAGAAAGATTTCATTTTTAGGACTACTTTCTGTGACTCTATAAGGTACTTCCTCATTTCTCACTCTAAATGCCCATTTTGCTTCGTGGGTTCTTATCATATTTATTCAATTTTGATTCTTTTTCTTTGTGTCTATTGGTTCAGAGGTTCAAAACTTCATTTTGCTACATGGGTATTGATTAATTTCTTAGTTTGGTTTAATTTTGATTCATTTTCATTGAAATGATTGCTTCTCTTATGCCCCTTGTTGGATTTCATTATTGGATCAGTCTAAAACCGCTTAATTAGATATTCATGCACGTTAAGTTAGACTTAGATGTATACTATGGTTTCTTAATTGGGTTTTTATTTATTTTTACATGTATGGATCTGAGTTTTTGTTTTGTTGTTCTTGGATTATTGAATTTTATGCCACCTTTTTGTGCTTCTGATATGGTATATATGTATTATGTGACTATGTAAATCTTGTTGAAGTTTAGCGTTCTTGGTGTTGGGGAATTTGCGCAAACAAAGGTCAAAATGTCTAGTTTTGTGGGTGTTCTTGTTTCTGATCCATGGCTTCAGAGCCAATTCACCCAAGTCGAGCTTCGCACCCTGAAATCCAAAGTAAGCATTTATTTGTTCTCCAAATATGTGCAATTTGGATGATATTGAATTATATACATTTGTTTTGTTTTGTAATAGTTTATGATTAATTGCCAATTTTGGGGTGATATTAACTGGGTTGCATTGGTTTTAGTATGTTTCTGTAAGGACTCAATCTGGCCGTGTCACGGTGGGAGATTTACCAAGCATTTTTGTGAAGTTGAAGGCTTTCACTGAAATGTTTAAAGAGGATGAGATTAAGGCTATCTTGGAGGAGTCTTATAAGGATATGGATGAAGAAATTGATTTTGAATCCTTCCTTCGGGTGAGTTTTTGAAGTACAAGGTTTTCATGCTTTTTGCTCATTTATTCACACACTTATAATGGCATTGATCATTGCAGAATGAATTATGCTCTATTTTTTAATAGTTTTCATGCATCTCTCTCTCTCTCTCTCTCTCTCTCACACACACAGAGTTCATATGAAATGGATTGAACTGAGCAAGTTGTGGAAATTTATTAATTGGCAGGCACATATAAATTTGCAATCCCGAGCAACAGCAAAATCACCCGATTCAAAGAATTCCTCTTCATTTCTCAAGGCCACCACAACAACTGTCCACCACTCAATTAATGAATCTGAGAAGGCTTCCTATGTTGCCCACATTAACAGTTACTTGGCAGAAGATCCATTTTTGAAGAAGTATCTTCCTCTTGATCCATCTACAAATGCTTTATTTGATCTTGCAAAGGATGGAGTTCTTCTCTGGTAGATGTGCTGGATCCACTTAGTTATTTTTTAAGATTTTTTTATGCTTGTTGATGGTGCTTGTGTTTGTTGACGCTTTTAATTGCTTCATGTAGTAAGCTTATTAATGTAGCTGTTCCTGGGACCATAGATGAGCGAGCTATCAACACTAAGAAGGTCCTTAATCCATGGGAGAGGAATGAAAATCATACCCTCTGCCTCAATTCTGCGAAGGCTATTGGCTGCACAGTGGTTAATATTGGCACACAGGACTTGATTGAAGGAAGAGTAAGTTCAGCTACTACCAGCTACCAATTGGAATTTTCTTGTCTTATTTTTCTTTGTGTTTTAAATTTTCTCAAGTTTTTTATTTTCTCTTTTTGTCCCCTTTATGTTGGTTTTGTAGCCACATCTGTTACTTGGCTTGATTTCTCAAATAATCAAGGTATGCAACTCGAACTTGTTCCTTTATGCATTGCATATAATCTCTTAGGACTTAGACATCATGATAAAGGTGGTGATCTAATTTCAGCCTAAGAGACTTGAGTTAGGTTATCAGTGTTTACACCATTGATTCTGTTGTGTTTTCATATGATGGCAACTTTAGATTCAACTACTAGCTGATCTCAATCTGAAGAAAACTCCTCAACTTGTGGAATTGGTGGATGACAGCAAGGTCATTTTTTTCTTTTTGTTCTACGTTATCTATGTTTTGAAAATACGCAAGGATAATACTTTTTGCACTTTGCTATATATGCTAGAACCTAGAAACAGTGGTTACATATTTATTATGCTAATGTAATCCTATAAAAAATCTGCAGGATGTGGAGGAGCTTCTGGGCTTACCACCTGAAAAGGTTTTACTTAAATGGATGAATTTCCATCTGAAGAAAGCTGGCTATGAAAAACAAGTTACAAACTTCTCTTCTGATGTGAAGGTAAGAGAATGCTCACTTGTTGATGAATCACTGAACACTTTATGCTTGTATCTAATAGCAGAGAATTTATTTTTAAGTTGGCATGGCTTAGGGATAAGAATAATTATTCTGGGTTTGACTATCTCATGTATATAGAGTTTCCAGCTGAGATTTTACAGGTTCTGGACAATGGTGAATAAATTGTGAAAATATGGTTATGTCATACTGACTCACAAAAGAAAATAAGATTTGTCATTGCATTCCTAATGTCCTGTCATTGTTCTAGGAAATAGTAAGATGTTAGCTTTAAGGAAAAGATTTGTATTTGTAATCATGCATCATATATTTGAGCCACCACATGGCTAGAATTAGACTCATACTTAATGATTATAGAAAATAGTAGATTGAGACATTTATATCTCATGTTTTGGATGTGCTGTGTATGATGTTGTCTTAACCTCGTTCATTTGTAGGATGGAGAGGCATATGCATTCCTTCTCAATACTCTTGCACCTGAACACTCAGGTCCCGCTGCTTTGGATACAAAAGATCCTACAGAAAGAGCAAACATGGTTCTTGCACATGCAGAGAAATTGGATTGCAAAAGATACCTCACTCCTAAGGACATCGTTGAGGGTTCACCAAATCTTAATCTTGCATTTGTTGCACAAATATTCCAGCATAGGTGAGGAATGACATCTTAAGTTTATTCCTTTTTAGGTTTGCATATAAGCTTGTCATCTCCCCCCTCCCTCTCTCCCCACCTCTCCACTTTCGTAATCTGAAACCATGACTTCTCTTTTTGGGTTATTTTTTGGTTATTGAACTTTTGACCTCTTTTGAACTGATTCTAAGTTTTTTGATAAGTATAGACTGATTCTAAGTTTCTCCCCCTTATTCTGTCTTCTGATTTATATGATATGATCAATTCATTATTTTAACCTGCTAGTTATTGTAGTAGACCTGTCTCTTTTCTACATTTTGGTGATTGATTTTTATCTTATGCTTTTCTATAAAGATTTGTTGCAGGTTCAAAATTTGTCCTGGTTTTGCATAAGTTGTGGGAGACACACGAGGTTTCTAAGATCCCTTATGTGCCCTTTGGAAATATGATGCCATTATTTATTGGTTAAATATGTTCATTCTAAGTCAATCTTATGACCTTTTAGAATAAATATGATGATGCTGATATTAATAACAACAATAACAAATTACTAGGAATTTATTAATTTTTTTATTAGGCTTAGTTGGTTTTTATGTAGAGCTTCTGTTAGATTTGGTCTAGAAATATGCACCTAGTTTTGTGCATGCGTATTTGCTATTTACAACAATCAGCCATGTAGGCTTGGACCAAAAGATGAAGAGAAGAGACAAACTGATTGTGAAGTCTCTCTCTGTTGTAGAAGAATTAGCATGGTGGCTGTTCTGAATTTCACAAGTTTGTGCATCATAGTAAATTTAACCTATACAGCCACTTCATCCCCTTCATTCACTGGTGCTTGTATTTTTAATCCCTTAAATGGCATTGTAATTTTATTGAGAGACCTGTTGATCTTTTGAAGTCTTTGATAGTTGGGAGTCTTGGGACTTTGTTTGAGTGGTCTTGTATTTGGGGTTTACACAATGTATTTCCATTTTTTATTTTCTACACTCTGTAAATTGTTCTCTTTGATTTGTTTGTAATTGTTTCAAGTACAATCTATTCACCATCGTGAACATGATTTTTTTTTTCTTTTTCTTTTTTTCTCAATAAAGTTTTTATTACCTATAAAAAAAGGGTTCCTTTTTGTGCAGCTCAATTGTCTTCATGGTAATTTCTGATGGTACAACAATATAAAATTGTAATTATTTTTTGTGCATGTCCTAGCTCTGTGGTTGTTTTAATTTATGTTGATGGCATATAATTTTCTCTGCAGGAATGGCTTGACAGTTGACACCAAAAAGATGTCCTTTGCTGAGATGATGACAGATGATGCACAAACTTCTCGTGAGGAGAGATGCTTCCGATTGTGGATTAACAGTCTTGGAATTGCTACATATGTTAATAATGTTTTCGAGGATATCAGAAATGGGTAAGGTTTTTGTTTTCCCCCAGTAGTGTCAAGCCCATATGAATCTTGATGGAAGATGAATTCATTTTGCTCGCAGATGGGTTCTTTTAGAAGTTCTTGACAAAGTTTCACCAGAATCAGTTAACTGGAAGCAGGCATCAAAGCCTCCTATAAAGATGCCATTTAGAAAAGTTGAGAATTGCAACCAAGTTGTAAAGATTGGGAAGCAATTAAACTTCTCCCTTGTGAATGTAGCTGGAAATGATATCGTGCAAGGAAATAAAAAGCTCATACTAGGCAAGTTTCAAAACCCCTTAACTTCTGTTATCTTGCTTATTACTACTGCTCCATTCAATCTATCCATATGACTCATGCCTATGCTTGATGGAGTCATGGAAGATTAATATGCTATTACTTTGCAAATTCGCCTATTCAAGAATTATTTTATTGAGTCCTCGTGTGAAGTCCAATTGAAGTGAAAGACGTGCCTTTATAATTGTCTAAGTATGAGTCTTTTAGGGTTAAAACAGTTTTTAATTTGGGTTTTTATTTTATTAGTTATGGTCAGTTTTATATTGAGGGGCAAATCTGTAATCTCTGCAATTCCTGCGAATTAAGGGTATTTTGGTAATTTAGTTGAGTCTAGAATCTTCTAGGGTTTAAAGTATCTTAGGTTTATTTACTTTAGGTCCAAGTTAGTATTTATTAGGTTTTATTAGTAGACCTAATACAAGTAAGAGTCTTTATATATATTGTGCTCAATGTATTCAAAGAGAATGGAATGAGTTGATTAATAAAATTGAGTGTTTTGAGCAATAGGCACGTTGGCCTTTGTTGTTTCTTTCTCCTTCTCTCTTCTCTTTATTTTCTCTTCTTTCTTTCTAAGGTTACTGTTCACGGGAATTGAGCAATATAACCTCTGTATTTTGCCAATGAGCTTAATTTCAAATGGAACCTCCTTCCTTTGTAAGAGCAGGGGGCGGGTCTGGTCATGAATTCAAGATCCTCCAAATGCATGTGTAGACTTCCCAATTAAAAAGAGAAATAAATAAAATCTGTTTTTTCCCATTAAGTTATTCTTGTGGCCAACTTAAGAAAATCTTTACAGGTCCTTTTGTTTACATATTCTTTAATATGAACAATGGAAACTGAACTGTAAGAAAGGGTCAACGTGTAATATATGGACATATGACACAATTGTGTGTAATCCTTACTAATTATATTTCTTAGTTGCCAGGCTTATAGGTATGAAAATATTTTCCTAATTTAGATTAAATGAACCCAAATCTTTGAAGTGGAACACTGTACATATTGATCAGGCAGTTCAAAGGTTGGAAAAATATAGTAAATCTTGCCTGTGTGATAGTTGCCTTTATTATAGAAGAACATTAAGATGCATAAATTGGGCCAGAGAAGAGGCCATATATCAAGGCTATTAGGTGCTCACACCACAGGATCAGGCCTTTTGTTTGATTGGGTTCATTGGTAATTGGGAACTCTCTAACTGTAACCTTTCAATTAATCTTTACAGTACTTTGGTTCTTTTCCACTTTCAATGACACTTTCTACTCAAGAAAGTTTAATTGGTAGAGCATGCTGTACTGTTAGAAACCACTTAACACCTTGCCTTCTGTCCCACCTGCAGCATTTTTATGGCAACTCATGAGGTTCACCATGCTCCAACTCTTAAAAAACTTGAGATCACACTCTCAAGGTAAAAAGGGTAAAGAGATAACAGACACTGATATTCTAAACTGGGCAAACAACAAAGTGAAGAAGGCAGGTAGAACCTCCCAAATGGAAAGCTTCAGGGTAATCAAGTAATCAATGACCTTGTTTTACAATCTGATTCTAACCTATGATTGATGATATTTGTGTCTAAATTAACTTGCCTTTTTAGGATAAAAACCTTTCAAATGGAATTTTCTTCCTGGAGCTTCTTAGTGCTGTAGAGCCAAGGGTGGTTAATTGGAGCGTTGTTACAAAGGGAGAAACAGGTATGTCAGTTTTCTTATGGTTCAAGTGCACAACACAATGTGGAATTTTCCAAGCTTGCACCTTTTTGGCTTACTATATAAAATGAGAAGAATAGATATGCATGAAACAATGGGAAAGTTTCTCACTTAACTGTTTCTAATATTGCAGAGGAAGATAAGCAGTTGAATGCAACATATATAATCAGTGTTGCACGAAAGCTGGGTTGCTCCATTTTCTTGTTACCTGAGGAAATTATAGAGGTAAGATTCTTCTAATAATGTTGGATGTGTATATTTCTCCTCACATTTTGCCATCTTTACTCTCAACAAAAAAAAAAAAAAAAAAAACCTTCTCACATTTAACACCATGATGTAATGAAACATTTGGAGCTTCTATTTCAGTAGTCCATTTTGTGGAGATTATGATTCTGAGCTTGTATACTCATTCAACTTAAAGAGAGATAGAGAGAGCATATTCCAATTGTATTATTTTGCAGTCTTTCTTTTAGTAGTGGATTTTACACTGAAGTGCTAATCAACCTAGTTGCTCTGCACCTCTTTAGATCTACTCAGTCCAAAAGTTTGTGCGCATTTGGGAGAGTTTGTTTTTACTGGCTTATTGGGCTTAAAAAATAATCTGGCAAAGCAAAGCTTTAAAAAGTTGTACATGAGCTATAAAAAGTTAAATAAACTGGAAATAGGCTCTGGGAAACGAACCTGCTGCCATTGCACAATGTTATGTTTCTTAATTGATGCTTTGTATGAAGGTCTCTGGTATACTCCCTGTATACATTGTTTTTCCCTTTTCAATAAAGTACGTTATTTATACAATAATAATAAAAAAAATCAATGGTTTGTATGAAGTTTTGTAATTACCCCTTTTGAATGAAGGGTGAAGAAGTCCACGAGCAGATGTTATTGAGTTGACTCACATATTAGGAAAAAAGAAAAGAAAAGATGATTAAGTTGACTTCTTTCTGGCTAACAAGTGAACTGGGTTCAGCTATGCTGCAACTGCAATTGACATTTACAAATGTATAAAATACATGACTCCTAACTAATTTTTTATTGTTATGCCATGTGTTCCATAACAACAGGTAAACCAGAAGATGATCCTTATTTTGACAGCAAGCATCATGTACTGGAGCTTGCAGCAACCAGCAGAGGAGTCAGAGTCGTGCCCTGCTGAAGACAGTAACATTCCTGATGCATCCCCTACAGCTTCGGTGGATGGCGAAAGCGAAACACCTTTGGATGGTGAGATCTGTAATTTGGCCATAAATGATGCTGCTTCAGATACTGCCCCAGAGGTCGAAAATGAAGAATCCCCTGATAAGGTTGAAGGAAAGGACTAGGACAGTCCTGATAGAGAATGAACAATGTTTTTCCCTTTCTTTTCTTTGTTCATTACTTTTACTTTTACAAGAGAATAGGAAAGAGTAAAATTTGGCTGCAGTTAGGATATGATTTGTTGCTCCTTATTTAAAGAGAGCGTGTGCTTCTAGACCACAGGGGAAAAAAAATTAAAAGGGTCCTGTAAATTTTCTTTTAACTTTTAACCAAAGTTTCTTTTGTTAGGCATATTCTTTTTATTGAAATTACATTAATACTGGGGAATAATGTAAGTGGGTCATAATCATAATGCATTATTTGTTCATTCTTCTTAGTATTGGTTGTGTTATCGCATTTTTCAATTTAATGCTCGTGTTTGATACTAGCTTGGAATAGCATAGGATGTAAATTGTTTTAGATTCAGGACTCCCAAGTGCATTGACACTGGCATTATACACAATTGCTGTCAACAGAACAAACATGTGCTCATGATTGCGTTTATCTAATTATTTAGTCATATTCCAATTGCTTCCATGGTCCGGGAGGTACTTAGGAATTTTTCACTATGCAGTTTTGATTATTATCCATTATATTACAAGAATTGCAGGAGTATTGAGAATTTGTAGGAGTATTGAGAATTTATAATCATACGGGTAAAGTGCCATGAACACCTAATTGAAGTAACTTATTAGGAGAGTGGAAGCGAGGGAAAATAATTTTCTCTATTTGAAATTGATTCATTTCATAGTTTACATTAAATATTACAAATATATAGTGCATAGGCTATCAAACGCTAAAGGGGCAACTCATGTCACTAGCCCATACTACACATTAAAATATATATATATATATATATATATATATATATATATATTATGTATATTTTCAGGACACCTAAATATCCTTAGTTTTCTTTTATTTCTAGCTTTCACGATATTTAGATAATTATGCATGTGCTAGGTGATTCTTTCTAATTTGTCTTCTTTCTTTTCAATCTTTTTATATATAGTTGTAATTCTTTTGTAAGAAAGCAAGGAATGCAATAATAAATCTTCTTCCATATATTCTCCCTCAGATATTCTGTGTTTTTCTTTAGTATCAGAGCCTCAACCTACTTAAATAATAAAAATCTCCTACTTTTTAAAATTTTGTAAACGAAGTGTAAAATAGCCTATCTACTATCTTTAGGAAAGAAATGGAGTACGAAGAGCAGAGAGCACTCTGATGCTAGTTTTACATATTTTGTTTTCAACTAGAAGCGTTGTGCTCTGGGCACCTCTATCTCCCAATTGAAACATCATACACATTCAGATCTCTTTTGCTTTATAGGAAAACAAAATCATATCATATAGAAGATCATTCTTAATTATGCCATGGCCATACATTTTAAAGATATCAATAGTGCAAGAAGGCAATGTCTCTCTTATGGCCTGTTTAGATGTAAAAAAAAGGAGGAGAGTAGAGTAGAGGAAAGGAGAGTAATTCAATTACCTTATTTGGAAGTTTTTTAACAAAAGAGGGGAAAGGGTTTGGAGGGGTTTCAATTACCTCTAACCCCTTATTTTTAATTCCCCAAATTGGAGAGATTTGAAGAAAGAGTAAAGTAGATAAATTATTGAACAAATGAATTATCCAATTTATCCTTTCTAAATTAACAAAATTATAAACTATTATATAAATAATCTTTGTTTGTTTCTTTAGAAAATTAAGGTAAATGAAAAAAAAAATTGAATCTCACTAACTAGGGAAAAAGCCACGGCATCAGAGCCTACAAATTCGAAGCCCAACACGGAGTCAGCACGTGTTGTTGACTTCTTGTTGTGTTGATCATGGCACAGAACTTTCTAAACTGGTTGTTGACTTTTGAACTTTACGTTTACAAAGAAATACTAGGAAAAAAAAAATGACAACCTGTTTTTATCAATTGACAATTGCAACTTCCTCCGGTAGTGCCACTCACAAAACCAAATTGGAAGTTTTTGAGTTTACGTGCCGTTTCTCATTACTTGGCCTCTGTTTCGTTGATGAGAAAACAGAGGAAATTTTTTTTTTTTTTTTTTTGTTCTTCTTCAGTTTTGTCCACTGATAAGGAGCTTTCACTTAGAACAAGATACATAGTTGTATTAGGTTGAGTAGTCACAAATGATAATGAATCTGAGATTTAGAAGCTCCAATTTATTTTTCTTTTCGTACAATTTTAGCTACCACAAGGCCTTACCGAAAATTTTATTTGAATTTAATTAGTTATTTTTTAGTTTATATAAGCTTTAATGGTTCGCAATTTGTTGATTTTTATATTTAGCGTGAATAATTTTTAGGGTTCTTAACATTTTGAAATTGTAATGAAAAAAATTCACTAACATATTCTAAGATTGAAAAAAATCTTAGAACCAATGTTGCAAGTCCATTTTCAAATAAGGATAAATTTGTCTATTTAAATCATTTCCTTTCCTCTCCATCCTAATTTTTAAAACATCCAAATAAGAAGAATGACTAATTACTCCATTTTCCTTTACTAATTTTAAAAATATCCAAACAAGGTAGATGATAACCATTCCCCTCTACTCTCCTCCCTCTCTAAACTTCCAAACAGGCCATTAATCTTGGCCCCTTAACGTCATCTGACTAGCATGCATGGGGAAGAATGGGGGGTTGGTTTGGTCTAAAGATTCAAAGAGGGACATAACAAATGCCCGCCAGCCATTAATATAATAACAAGACCATATCATTGTGAGCAAATGCCTATAGATTACCATGAATCTTTCTTTTTTGCTTGAAATACATTTTACCACCATGATTCAGAACCAAACAGGGGAAATCGATGAGACTTGAGATTGGTTCCTCTTTATCTAACACAAAGACATCAGATAAAACGGCTCAGATTAACAAGTATTATTCCATCCAACAAGTATTTCATTAGATCATTAACTGTAACCAATTACACCATAATTCAAAATAAATAATAAACCTAAGAAATAAAATTCATGGATGCTCGAGTAACTAAAGTTACAAAAAAAAACCCAACTAAAGTACTCTTGAGTCATTTCAATTTATTGTCCACTACAACCAAAAAAATGTTTTATTTATACATCATTAAAGAAAAAAAATTTGTCTATAAACCTACACTCTCTCTTCTTGTTTGCTTGGCATGGGGAAAGAGGTAGGAGGGGATACAGGTGATCTAAAACCATCATGAATATCATCAGCGGGAGCTCCATCAGATTTTTCTCGTTCAGCAACAAGCACAAGCATCTCAAGGCGCTTGTCAAAGAGTAAAGCACTCTCATCTCTCTTGTCAAGCTCAGCAGCTTCAGCTTCAAGCCACTTCTCTCGTAAATCATCAAGAAGATTCGCTTGGTCTGTATTGACTACAGCTCCTGGAGCACTTGGAACAGTGGTGCGAAGTGAGGAATCCCCAGATGGTGGTGGGAGTGTCAAAAGCATTGCTCGGAATTCTGGTGTATCAGCAAAAGTCTCAAAATTACAGGCTATCGTGTCTAGACAGTACTCCCGTATCTTGAAAACACCATACCTAAACATGCAAATCACTCAACATTATTAAAACCACAATTAAGTTCAAGGCTGATAAGGTATTAAACGATTTACCCATTAATGACTTAATTTCATTTCTAACCATCTATGCAGCTATAATTTGAAAGGGTTCCAGCTTATTGTCAAATTATCTGGCTTCCTTCCTATGAATTTACTCCAGATTGACATAGTTAACTACCAAATAGGTGGGGAGCAAAAATATGATTATATCCACTATAAGTACATCGAGGTAGGATCAGAAGCACTGTAAAGGAAAACATATTCAGCAAATCACCTGTGGGGAACTTTAAAGTTTCTTGTCAAAAAATGTCAAAATAAGAGAGAATTTTTATTTTATTTTTTCTTGTTCCTCCAGATCATGTTGTGCAGTTCAAAATGTATAAATGATGATGATATTTATATTAAGAACAGTTGAAAGAGGTTTTACACACTCCCAGATACTTAATATGGGTCTTTATTGGATAGCCTAATAAGGATTCTCACCGGAAGTTACGAATTCAATGTGGAGGCCAAAAAACTGCTTGTTGCTAATGTCAGAATTAGAAGAGTATCGTACAGTTTCAGATGAAAAGCTGAACCTCTAAAGGTCTAATGCTAATAAGTGTAATGATGGTAGTTAACAATTAATACAGAGAGGATTAACAAAGCAGCAATTAACTTGTCAGAAAGGAAAGACGGAACAGTTCACTTAGCAAGTGCCTCATCCAAGAGCTCACAAACTGTTATACAGCTGTGTAATGGGCCAAATATGTGGCACTTGGTAAGAATATAATGATTCAGTTATGTACTCCCTTTTCAAGTCCCCGATATAGATATATAAGACATCCTCAGTGCACACATTACTATAGCTACTGATCAAGATATATTAGGAAGAGAAAAGAGATAACCAAAGACGTACATGTCCGATAATATCAACCAATGGCACAATTCTGCAGGTGAGGCCATTTCCAGGTGTGGCAATAGTACATCAGCTACAGCTCGCTTAAGAGGAAATAACAAGTATCTAGAAGCAGCATCAAACATTTCCTCTGCCTGCTCAATTAACAAGAGTATTATAACCAGCAAAAGAAAATATTTTTGCTAAAAGTAGTTTTGATTGATACATTTTATACCTGATCCGGGTCTATATCCTTCAAGCCATCAGTGTACCTGAATCAACCAAAGGATTAAAATAAAACACATGACAACTAAAGCTGGTACTGAAATGGTGATCACATGCAATCATGTTAAATGGTCTCAATCATAATCAATGGTTTACTTGCAGTCTTCTTTGCTTAAATTAAGTAATTGATCACATAAAAAATGGACAACAAAAGTGCAAGAAACATTCTGACTAGGGAATGAACCTTGGGTTATTGTAACAACAAAATCTTTGCTGCATAATTTCCTCTGAATGTTCTGACCTAATCTCAGTATTCTATAGTAATGAGAATTGACTTACATAAACTCAATCATCTTCTCAAATGCTTCTGCCCTCAAATCATGTTCGTCAAGAAATGGAAGTGTATCAACAGGTAATGCATCTTTTCCTTCATAAAAATCCTTCATTCGAGACAATCTTGCTCTAAAGTATTCTGACCTTGATGCTAAAACTACTTGATGGCAACGAAAAATATTTTTATCAACTCTTACACAAACATCTGCAAGATCATCAACAACATCATTGATCTGCATTGCACCAACATTATATGATAATTCCTCAACGTTGTTGTCTTGGTTGTGTTCCCTGGTGGAATTGGCAAGGGAAATTTGAAGGATTTGATGCAATGCTGCAGGAAGTCGATCTTCTTCAGGAAGGGACAAGCCCTGTAAAATGAACCGTTTCTGAGAATTATCTACGTCTCTTAGTGCTTTGTATTCCGCAAATTTCTGGTGAATCAATTCTTTCTCAAGAATCCTTTGTAATGATTCACATTTGCATACTTTGCATATTCTCACAAGATCCTCCATGTCATCTACTGCAATCTCTAGTCTATCAGAATAAAAGAAGTGGATAAGGCTGTAAAGAGCAGTATAAGATAACTTTTCCCTTGCAAATCTTACTTCCTTGCGGTCTTTCCAATCAGTTTCAAACTTCCTCTTAAAAAATGGTGACCGAGCACTTAATATAACTCTGTGAGCTTCAATAGGACTACCTTGCACAAAAAATACCACATCTGGTGGGAAGTGGTAGGAACTGGATCCCCCATTTGATGACACACCTAGCCAGCCATATCACATGTTGAATGTTGAATTAATATGCATATTATTCTTGGAAGAAAAAATATGTAACGCCGTTGAGCTGGCAGGCGTCAACGCTGATGAAGCAACTAAATCAACAAATTTACTTTTAACACATTAAAATAGAATTATTTTGCCTTATGTTACCCAATTTTACAGCAAAATATCAATAAACCAATCAACCAATCTTTTTCTTATTCATCCAATCTTCCGAATTTGTAATATCATGTACTTATTCAAAATCAACATGTACAACACAAATAACACCCGACAAATTTAATTTTCCAATATTATCTCCACTCCTCCTTATGAGCAGCCATCGTAATCTCACAAGATCTGCCCCGATGAGTTTGCCCCCAAAAACTAGAACCAGCTCTGTCAGGCATCAGTCCCACACTCAAATGCACCAAAATACCCATATGAACCATTCACCCACAAAATAAGTTCATTCCAAAAAATAAAACGAGACAACATTCTTCATAATCATCCTTTATTCCCCCATTTACTCACTCAACCCAAAATGAAATTACTTTCTAAATTTTAGCCATTAACACCACAATTAAACAATGTACAACAGCCCAGGATTTGCACCCACAAACTGTATCTAACTCATAATCCCCACACCACTTGTAGATTTCAGATGACCAATTCAGGAAATGTAACATTTCAGCTTTTTATAAAATAATATTAACAATAATAATACATGTACCATAGATACATATTTAAAAAAAAAAAAAACCAACCAACTAAATTGAGAGAAACCGATCAACCCACATCACCAATTCAATAAATTCAACATTGAGCTACAAAATTGACAAACAGTAACATTCCTAAAATTTAAACTAACCCAGGATCCTATTTAACGAAACCCATCAGTAAACCAAGCATATTTCAGCCAACCAGAACTCACAGACAACAATGTTCATAAAATTGAACCAACCCATTACCCCACCTCACAAGTCCCAAATGAGTAAATTCAACATTGAGCCACAAAATTTACCAAAAGTAACAATCCCGAAATTGAAACTAACCCAGAATCATATGAAGAAAAAAAAAAAAACCCACTCAGTAAACCTAGTATATTTCAGAAAAAACGAGAAGTCACAAACAACAATGTCCATAAAAATTGAAACAACCCCATTACCCTTATCTCCCAAAACAAGAAAACCCACATCACCAATTAGCCAAACATACCGTAATCAGGATGGTCCGAGTATTCCCTGTTGCCAGCACAAGCCAAGAAAGTCTCTCTCAAAGCACCCTGCAATGGACCCAGAGGCGGTGGCCTAGCTTCAAATGCCTTCAAAAGCTTCCTAACCTTCAAGTTCAGCGCTGCATAGTGACACCTATCGCCATCAAAAGTGTGCTCTGAACATACGGCACCGCTCTCAAGCAACAGCCTGGCGGCGTCGAGGTGACCCGCCAAGCAAGCGTAGTAGAGCGCCACCGAGTCCCACTGGTCCCGAGCGTTGACGTTCACGCCGGACTCCAACAAGTACTTGAGGCGGTCCACGTCTCCGGCTCGTGATGCTTCGAAAACGTCGCCGTTTGGGACCTTCTTGAGGGGTATGGAGGACCCGAAGTCTGATGGGTCCAGGTCGATCCCGTCCAGGTCTGTGCTGATGGTCCATGAGTTCGGGTTTGGGAGATTGGTGTTGTGGCCGGTTGGGGACATTTTTGAGCGGGTGGAGCCGTGGAGGGAGATTTGGGTTTTGCTTTTATATGGGTACAGACTGCAGGCTACAGAAACTAGAAATGTGCATTATTATCCTTGTACCGTACCATGAGGGGACACCTCTTGTCTAAAGTCCCAAGTAGCAACCCTTTTTTATTATTATTTAAATGAAATATATTTTTATGGTTCCTCCAAAAAAAAAAAAAAAATTATATATATATATATATATATTTTTTTTTATGAGATAAATATTTATTAGGCATAAATGCCTTTTTCGTCCCTACATTTTGGGGTTGTAAAGTGGTGGGCCTGGATTGTGATGTTGGGCAGATTATTGTCGTACTAAGCCCGAGTTGTTTTTGGGTGAGGAGTCAGGACCGACCCAATTGGAGCACACCTTGGTCTGGCTTGTGCGCAAATCACACCGCATCTGCCAAAGTCTATTTAAAAGCTCACAGCAGGCAGAGTCATTATTAAGAGGTTATGGTAGGCAGACATAATATAGATAACATAAAAAAAAATACAGTCACTATTTCTGCCGCAATAAATAAGGCAAATAACTTAAAAGGCCTCACTTTTAAAGAATAAAATTTAAACAAAGGGTTAGAGCGGGATTAGTAGAGTTAAAAGAATGAGTCTGCCGCACCAAGTATTGCCGCAGGACTCTAACCAGGGAAGGAAAAACTGCTCCCTCAACGCAAGTAACTTTAAAGGCGAAATTAATTGCTTTGAAAGGCCAGCCCCAAATGGTATGTGCCCAAGTATAAGTTGTATTTTCCTCCAATTGAGGACAAGGCTATTGAGGGAGAGAGGGGATTAACCCATTTGGGTGCATGCCTGCTATAAAACACTCTGTTTTCTTTCTTTCTTCGTTCTCTGTTTTTTATCTTATCTTTTCTATTTGTTTTCTTCCTTAGAATTCTTTTCTTTTCCTCTTGATTCCTTCTTCTTCTTTTTCTCCCCCTCTGCACACAGCCACGGGTCCCTTATATAGGGCCTGTCGTGACCAATTTTACTGTTCTAGCCCCTTAATAGCCCTAGTTTGATATGAGAGCCTTTTGCCAACCACTTACCGAGTCAATGGTTTTGACTACCACCATTGACCTGTAGCTTTCAGACAATGAAGGTTCCTTCTCTACTTCGTCTAGTGTGTCCCCTCTCTTTCTCGGTCTCTCATGGCATGCACCCAGTGGTTCTTACCCTTGCCTCTTTTGGGTGGCATGTCATCCCAGCAGGACTGTGCCCACCGAAAAAGCGTGGGCAAGAAACACAAAAATGGATTTCCACTCCTCTCCCCACCGCCAGACCGTGCCCTCACCCATGACATCACCCTTTCCCATAGTGGCTGGGTATAGGCTGGTGATGCCTGGGTTGTACGCATGCTTTACCTTCTTGATGTTTCATTCGTTTGCCGAGGTCTGAGAATAGGTGCGCATATCCTGTCGTGCGCTTTTTGGCCTTTTCTAGTGTGGATTGTATCTCCGGCAGGCCAACGTTCACGATTTGTCCCTTTCTTTGGAAGGTTGAGCTTTGTCAGATCATTGGGCCTCCCTTTAGTTTGGGTGTTTTGCTTTGTGGCTTAGCGTCCCCTGCCATGCCAAATTGTTATTCCTGCTGCTTATCTCAATCCTGCCGGGCCCTTTTGGGCCTGCCGTGTGTTTTCCTTCTCAGTAACCCAGTATACTTACTGGGCTCCTTCTTTCATTTCTTGCGGGCTCCAATGTCCCTTTTTTTCTTGTGGGCATCCTTGGCCCATTTTAGTTCTGTTTCACCCATGGACTTTTGCTAACTCATTTTGGGCTTCCTCGGCCCAATTACTCTATACTTCATCTTTTGGGCTCATGGGTTCTCCATTAGCCCGTTACTCTCTTTGTTTTCATTGCATTGGGCCTGCTGTGGTCCATTCTTACTTTTCTTCATACTTCCCATAGGTTTGTTTCTTTTCTCTTTCCGGGCTTATTCAAGCCCGTTTGCTTCTTCTGGACCCATCTCATGGACCCGTAAGCCATTCATTCCTGCCATGACTTCTGTCTGCTGTTTCTTTTGGTCTTCCCATGTTTCTGGGCCCTTTGTCTTGCTGGGCTTTGTCGAAAATGAGCCTCAATAGGGGTCATTTCTATTTTGGTCCCTACATTTCTATTTTACCACTTTTAGTTCCTAATCCAATTAACGCTTGTTGTTTTAGTCCTTTCTGTCAGCCACCTAACAAAAAAAGCTAACGTGGCTGACGGCACATTAAAATAATAATTAAAAAATCTATTTTGACATTAAAAAATGCCACATCAGTATCTAAATTAAAAAAATTAATTTATTAATTTTAACTAAATAAAAAAATTAAAAACAAAAAGGCGTAAATGCAAATTAAAAATCCAGCAATAAGAACAATAAGATCTGCAGGCGTAAATGTAGATTGAAAGGCTTAAATGCTCCAAAGAAGATCTGCTCCTTTGCTGCATTTTTCGAGTCCTTTATTTGACATTTTCTCTTTTTTTTTCTTCTTCTTAGAAAACAAACACAAGATTAAGCAAGAACATAAACACAAATCCAGTAAGAACACGAACACAAACATAAATACAAATGTTGACAAACCCAGCAAGAACACAAACACAAACACAAATCTAGCAAAAATACAAACACAAACCCATCAATCCATCTTTAGCAAAACCAGAAACAACCCAAAAAACACAATCACAAATCCAAAGAGGAAATGACGCCATTGATCGGATTCTCAGATCAATTCTCAGAGCTCATCGATCGGAGCAGATCTTCTTTGGAAATGGATTCGGAAAATGCAGCAGAGGAAACGACGCTGTTGTCACTGTCGAGCCTCATCTCTCTCGCCTTCGCTTCCGCCTCCTCCTCCTCCGCTTAACAACCTTACTTCTCCGAGCTCCTTTCCTTCAATCTCGATTGTCTCCAAAAGGTTTATGTTTTCTCTCTCTCTCTCTCCTTTTGTTTTGTTGTGTGAGAAAATTTTGATACAAAAACTTGTAGGAGCCGGAGCTTCTTTGAGTTGATGCGGAGCAGATCCGGAGGCAAATGCAAGAGGTGGCTTCTGGGATTTGATGATTTTCTAGTTTTGAACTTTCTAGGCTTATGGCTTGGGGATTTGATGATTTTGCTGGGGTTGAAAATGAGGGCTTTGAGATTTATGATTTCATTTTTGAGCTGAATTTTTTGGGTTTTTTTGTGTGCTTGTTTCTCAAGAAAATTTCTAGGGATGAACAAGGAACATGAACATGTTCTTCAGAAAAAAATAATGAAAGAAATAAATTTTTTAAATTTAATTGTCTTATTTTATTTTAATAGAATTTTAAAAAAAAAATGAAAATGTCTTTTTTTATTATTATTTTATGCTGATTTGGCATTTATTAACGAATAAATAATTTTTTTATTATTATTTTATACGCCACGTCAGTATTTGCTGTGTCAACAGTGCATTCCGTTTGCCACGTCAGCTTTTTCTGTTAGTTGGGTGACGATAAGGACTTAAATGTCAAGCGTTAATTGGTTTAGGGACTAAAAGTAGTAAAATGAAAATGTAGGGACCAAAATAGAGATGACCCCAAAATGTAGGGACTAAAAGAGCATTTACGCCTATTTATTAACCAGTTTATCAAAAAAAAAATTATTATTAACCACATGAGGTTGATTTCATATTGTTTATCCGTGGTTTGATAAGTGTACCGTCACTCACTTGAGGTTGATTCCGTTATGCGATTGTTATTCATCTCGTCACTTTCATGGTTAAAAATGAGAAACAAACATTAAAAAAAAAAAAACATAAATAAATCAAAGAAATCAAGAGCTAAAAGTGATATTTGTAAAAAAATTTGGAAGATTTTATACTTTGGCTCAAGAACACTACTAAAGAGACATTGACTAGGAGCATATATGAGATTTACTAGGTTATTAGACAGGAAAAGAAGAATAATAAATAATAATAATAATAACCATTTAAAAAAAAGGCACAAGTATTGATGATGGATGGATCTAAGGAGGGAAAAAATGAACGGCTATTAGGGCTATTCAAACTTCAAAGCTTCAAGCAACAACCCAATTGAGCCGAACAAACCGAAAATAGTGGCTCAGACATCCAACAACCACCACTCAAATAAACATCCCCACTGTCAATCTATGTAAATATGCCCCCCTTCCTCTTCCCCAACATGCTGCAAGTAATGAACAACCAAGTTGATGAGATTGGTGTGTTGAGAAAATCTCTCTAAAAGCCAACTACACCGATGAACAACCGTACTAGAAGGAGTCCTGGTTTAGAATTGATTTGGATTTGGCCGAATCTAAAACTTCTCTTGTTTCAATGCTTAAGTGCCTAACTGATATGCACTATTGGGATATGAAGTCACTTGGGTTGGATTGCATTTGGTGATTACATCTAGTCCACTATCCAACAAATTTGCCTAGATTGTACATGTATTTTGTTGCTTGTTTAATAAAATTATCACAATGTCACATTTTCAACAATTGACAAGCCCAAACTCTTAAACCAATTAACTTTATTACTTTTTGAGATTGGACTAAAATCAGACCATGAACTAGTGAGATATCACAAAAACAGTGCAAAAATGGCCAAAAAAACATTTAGCATATTTTGCCACTTGGATTTTGGGCAAAATGGGTGATTCTGGAGTGATGTTCACACGCATATTTGCTCCATACTATGAAATGTGGATTCAAAAACCTAACATGTCTTGAAGTAGATGACTTTCTCTATAACATGGTACTCCTGGTTTGTTCACTAGAGGTCTGAATTTGTGGTAATCGCCCGTGGTAACACGAATTTTCTTAAGTTCCAAGCAAACCTTTCCAACTAGCCAACTTTTGAGATGCATAACTTTCTCACTGACAATCCAAACGACATAAGGCTAGACCTGTTTGAAAGTAGAGTACACAATCTTTCCAACAACATTGGAATTATTTGAATCAAACATCGGGAAGACCTCTTACCAAAGACTTGAAAATAGGTCGTCATAAGTAGAATAAATGGGAAAAAGTGGGAACTTTTGTGAAAGTGAAGAAAGGAAACAATTACACAACGTCAAGATGTTCCCATGTTTTTCTATAAATATGAGCTCATATCTCAGCATTTGCAAGAACTATGGGTTAAATGGGGGAACCTTTAGGCAAAGAAATAGTCCTAATCTCAGGCTACTAACTTCCTATTCACGAATTTCACTTTAGAGAGGCTTTCTTGCTTTGAGTACTTAGGAATGCTGGTGCATGGAGATAAGATTTCTAAACCTCTCTTTTTTATTTTATGCCCTAGCTATTTAGGATTTAAGCATGCTTTTCTTTCTAGTTATTCACATATTCTTGATTGCTAGCATGTTAGATCTAGGTTGTCCTTAGCCTTTGCATATTTAGGAATTTTCAATTCAAATAACATATTCACATGCTCTTAGATTAGGGTTTATCACATATCACACACATAATTACCATGTCTTTCAAGTTCATTTCATCTTATCTATCTATGCATGCCTAGAATAGGGTTTCATAATGCTTATCAATGCTTGTTTCAAGCTTTGCAATCATATGTTCTTGGACTTTATGAACTATTAAATGATGTGATATGATCATTGGCCACCAAAGTCTTGAAGAATGGTTTCATCACGCAAGTTGGATCTAACACCTTCCCAATCCTTTAATCTAGCCTCTGAATTTAGATCAAGAGTTAGTAGATTATGTTTTTTTTTCCTTGTAATTTTATTTTTCTAGATTGTAACTAGGAAACAAAACTTTATACTTTTGTTTTAGATTGTATCTAGGACCAAAACTGTGTAATTTTTGGTTATCATCAAAGAGATGTACAATTTCAATTCATCAATAAAAGTGATGTATCTTTTTAATTCTTTTGAGTTTCTTATTTTTTTTTCAATTGAATAAGTGGCTACTCCATTGTAAAACCTTTAACCTAGGAGGGATGATAACAATAGTAGAACCTCCACTGTCCCTTGAGAGGCTCTAATACGACTCCACCCATTCATTTGGGTTATGCTAAAATACTTTCATTTGAGAAGGTTTTGGGGGCCAAGGTGTGGTCTCTCACACACAAGCCAAATAGCTCATGCAAAATTAGGCAATAAAATTTTGACTTTAATTGGTTGATCAATAACATGAATAGAATGTGATTGCATGACTCATTTATTTCATTTCTGGTTAACATGGCTTGTTACTTTTTCTTGGACATTGATCTTGAGAATTTAAATCCTAGAAAATTAATTCAAAAATTATGGCGTCTTAATGGACTAATTGATAAATGAGATTTTTCCAAATGGATTTTGATGTTGCAGAAAATCATCAGTTGAGTTCTCGTCTATGTAGATGGATGATGACGTTGGATTCATCCAGAGACAAACCTGCAATAAGAGGTGAAACAGAGAAATATGGATACACCGGTGTGGTGTGTGCCAAAAACCCTCCGATGATAAAGTCAGATGGAATTCAATTGGAGAGTAACAACAAAATTCAACTTTGGGAGTGCTTTTGGAATTAGAATTGTGTACCTTTTGGTTTTGTTCCACTCAGGCTTTATAACCATCTTGTCTTTAATGAGCAATGAATCTTTGAATTCATTCTCATTTGTAACGGTTAATATATCACAAACTGATGCTTTGATTTGTGTAACGTCTTCTTTCCTGTTGCTCCATCTGTTACTCTTTGGCATAAATGCTTGCCATAAATGTGTAACGTATCTTGGGTTCGTCCATTATGAATGACGAAGCCGTTAGATTTGATCTTGAATTCAAATTTGAATTGACATTCTTAACTGAGAAATTTTTTTAAAAAGCCATCAATTCAAAATCAATCTTTTCTCAAATAATCTGAGCCATTAATGCTTGGAGATTTTTTTTTTTTTTTGGAATTTAAGCTTAAATTTGAATGGAAAATAAAACATGGAAAGAATAAAAAATGATTGGGTCTTAAATTTTGAGATTTGGTCAAGCTCTTGAATTGGAAAGGAAATAAGAGATATGGTTTTAATTGAGGCAATCTACAATAAATGGATATGTATCTATAGACAAGTCAAGAGCTGATTTGAATTTAAATTCATATCAATTTTTAAAATGCATTAGAATTTAAGGGCTTGTTTGGTAGGAGGATTTTTGTTTTTGTTTTCAAAACAATATGAAAACAATTTTCAAAAAATTGAAATTGAAAATAGTTTTTAGATAATAATTACATTATATGTGTTTCGCTCCCACTTTAAAAAAAAAAATTAAATACTAAAAACAAAAAATGATGTTAGGGAGACCATTTCTATTTTTTATACTAAAAAAAAAAAGTTAACAAAAAGTAACGTGTAGAATCTATAGATTACTTTTTTTTTTTTTTTTTTTTTTTGATAATGATAAGGGGATAGAGCTCTTGTATTTTTCTTTTAAATTTTTGGATAATGATAAGTTTCAAATTTGGAGCATGAGATTTTTTTTTTTTTTTTTTTTGGTGATAAAGATAAACTCCTTAATTTAAGAGATAGAAGAGTTTGGATAAATTTGTGGGGTCTACAATTGTACTTGCAAGTTAGATTATCAAAACTATGAAAGAGGATGATTGATAAGTCTAACAGTACATTTTAGTGAAAAAGCTTAAGAACAATAAAAATAAAAACTTTAACACTATAATGTCGAGAGAAATGAAAAGCATAACATGGAAAGTAAAAATGGCATGGGAAGATACGTGGAAAACCCTTTGGAAGGGATGAAAATCCACGGGTGAATGAGGGGAAGAATGTCCCTCACTCTTTAGAGCTCTGTATTATGTGAAAATCTAGGTCTTTGTACAATGGTGATATTATTCCCAAAGAAAGCCTTTTTCTCTACCTCACTTTTCTACCCAAACTTTCTGCCTCTTTCTCTTTGTTTCTCTTAGTTCTTGCCCTAATTGCTCGCAACATGTCCCTCTTATAGTACGAGGAATGTTGTGAGGTACATTAAGACAAGTGTCAAACCTTTATTCGCCCATTTCAAACCCTAATACAACTATTTTACTATACTATGGTTGGTGGAGAGAGAAAACATGCCAATGTAGGGTAGTGGAATGGAGGGTGGCTTTGCTACTACGTGGGGAGCAAGCCATAGACAAGGAAAAGGACATTAGTGTATTACCCATAATTTTATATAAATTTATTTCATATGCATAAATTAAAGAGGAGTCTCATAATTAAATGGATTTAATAGATTTGAGCCTAAGATATTTAAATCAGATAATTATTATGGTATATGAGGCCCAAGTGAGATGACATAAGTATATATATGGGCCTTGATGATTTTAAAACCCTAGCCTTATCCTTGAGCTATACGTGTATATATATATATATATATATATATATAGGAGACTTCCCCTCTTTTAGCGGCACACACGGTTGAATTTATTTTTCTGCTTTGGGGCTGTGTGTGAGATTGCAGGTATGATTTTGTTTTATTGTAAATATAGAAAGTTGGAATATTATGGCTAGCAATTGTTTCCACGCTTATAGGAAGCATCTATGATTTGTGTACCTGATAGAAAAATAGGTGTTGCTGTTATGGATCTAAATCTATGATTATATTAATGGGAAAAAGGGTGCTCTGTGGTTATTATATAATCGTATATAGCCTCACTAAGTTCACCATCAAACTGACATGCATCCACACCTTTATTATTGTCTAAATACTAGTCCAGTGGCATCAAGGGAATAATAGGCAACTGGATTGATAAATTAAGGTTGTTATACGTGGCTTCCAATATTAGATTGAATAGATATAATGTTAGAGTGAATAGATATGAATAAAACATATGGCTGTTATAGTCAGATTGATCAGATATTCATTATTCGGCCATATTGAAGTTTCGTGAATATCTTATATCTATGATTACGTTAATGGAAAATCGGATTAGGCAGAGCCAAAAATCTGATCAAAGTTGAAAGTGAATTGGATAGTTAAGTCACTAAGTGAATAAATGGAGAATTTTAGATATATCAGTATTGTGTAGGATAAAATTGTTTAAGTGTGAAAATTGATTTTAAGTGGAAAATTGTGTATTGATGGACCTATCTTAGGTGCTGTTAGGTTCTAATTCTATTGATTTGTTGTGATTCAAGGGAGGTTGGTTTCATATTTTTGCAAATAAGAGGTAAGTGGTGTTTATTAATTTTGGGGGTTTTCCCAAAACAGTGTTGATTATTAAACTATTTTATATCAAATAAATATGTTGATATTCTATATATAAATTGATATTTTATAAATGTTTGATGTGCACATTGACTATTCGTTTTATGAAAAACTTGTGGGACAACCTAAATTTATTTAAACTTGTATGTGTGAATATATCTTTATATTTTTTAGAATTATGAATGGATTATTTTTGTGAGCATATTGAATATGTTTTGAAAACCTATGGCAAGTCGTGATTAAAAGTTCAATATTGTATTTAGTCATTAGCAAGGGACAATCATACTGCTGCTAGTCCTTAGCAAGGGACGGTCCCAAAAAAGGGGGACAATGCACATTTGATATCTCCTTAGCAATAGAGTATACTATTGAGGATCCAATAAGGAAGCTCCTTAGCAAGGGAGTGCACATTTAGGTTCCAAAGGAGCCATCCTTAAGAAAGGGGATGAAAAGGAGGTTCCAGTCCCAACAAGGGGTTAACACAACCCTGTCAATAAGACGTAAACGTTGACCACGAGAAAAGCCTAGAAAATTGTTTATATGATGGTATTAATATATATTATGATGGCTCACAATATAAAGATATTTTTTATATGAAATATTTGATGATAAAATATTGATGAGTTACTAGTTATGAATTTGTTGTAAAAATTATTTATTTGAAAGGTTTTTTCCCACATCCCAATGTTATTGAATTCCATTTATTAAGTTATCTCACCCTCCCTTTATTCCCCCTTACAGATACATTAGAGAGATCATTGGAGTAGAGATTCTTGGAAGACAACAGTTATGAATTATTTTGTGAAACTGAGGATTTTATTATTATTTTTATGGATTAAACATTGTACTAGAGAATTATTTTGATGATGTTTTATCTTTGGTGGATTAGAGCTCTAACATTTGTGATGAGATTTTAGGTTGCTAGTTGCTTTTATTTAATAGACTTTTATGGATTATTTAGATTGAATAGACTTTTATTGCTTATGATTTTGGGGCGTTACAATCGGGGAGGGTAAGAGTGATGCATGTGTCCTCAACAGTGGTCCAGCACAAAATCAGCCAATAAGGGGTGTTCTATAGCATCTAACCATAAGGGGTCACTATCTCTCTTTTGTGCAAGTGCTAGGTGTCAATGTCAAGTGAAAATCTCACTCTTTCCCAAGGTGGTCACACCGTTCGCATAAGCCAAAGATCCTCTTCTTCAGCTGACGTGTCCCTTCCTTTCCTCACAACTAGTCCATGTGTAGGGTCTGGATCTAGCCATGTGTTGAGGACTCTTTTTTCGACCCACATGGCATTACCTCATTTGCAACCCATGCCACATTAACATATTATCGATTTTTTGGGTAAATCTCTTTAAAACCCAAAATAAGTTCATATCTCATTCAACTACATGGATTAGGCTCACATGGCCCGCAAGATCCTTACTTCAAGAGGCGGATTCATAGTCCACATTTCCTCTTCATCAATTGGGATCATAACCCCACGACATCATCAACATCAACATATGGATTGAGCTTAAGCAATGAATTAAAGCTTACGACCCATATTACCTTTCTTACATTCATGGCAAGCGGCTTCTTCAACAAGAGCCCATATTTACACAAAATGACAACAAAACCCGAGGTACATCATCTCATCTTCGGCTTATGATCCAAGCTCATAATTCTCTTTGGGGAAACTTTAGGAGTCGTGGTTTGGAGAGCAAAGAGGTATGTTCAGTAAAGCTCCAATGGTTTAAAGTTGATAAAAGAGACATGTTGCTTGGCGTGTCTTCTCTAACTTGCTGAACTCTGACGAGTCCGTGTGTAGTGGGTAGCATATGGTAAGCATCTCTTATCACATAGCACCTTAGATGATAAAATTCCCCATTGCTCTTTTCCTAAAACTTAATATTCATCATGTGACAAATACTCAATATACCCAGCCATCTAACTGCTAAACAAATAACTATGCATTCAATCCCTAGTTGTTACTATATAAATTTAGAAACTTCATTATATTATTCTACATAAACTACATTATTACTTTCAGCTAAAATCCAACTCAAACACATGACCTAATCTGATAGGCTATTTTTAATCTCTAACTATCTGCAAAATATTCATGATATCTATCATACCCAGTTGCTGTTTGCCACAATTAGGCCATATATTTCTCTGCCAACTGCTAGAGCAGAGCATTAAATACTCTTCTTGCTCACAAAGATTATGTCACAACACAATGAGACCTTAACTAAATCTCTAAAACTTCATTAACTTTCAATCAATCATTCTATTACTTACCAAAAATGTGTTGTAATGGAACCTTACACCAAAAACACAAACACCCAAAAAAGGAAACATTTCCAGCTGAACCCCAGCAGTGTATTCAGCACTTGCCACCTAGCTGGAAGTGATATCATCAGCTAAAATCCCAACAACCAGCTGCTATACCCAAAATAGCAAGATACCCTTGAAAAAGATCTTACCATTTTCAGCCAAATCCATGAAATAAATGTTGAATGTCCTTTTCAGCAGTCTGAAATCACCCAGCTGACCTCCTTTGCTTCTGCCTAAAGCAACAACTGTCTTATGATAGCTATCACAGCTTTTCTTGATAGCTAGGACAGCTTTTTCAGAACAGATGTAACAGTTGACCCAGCAGCCTTAGCATTACTGATTTTCCACATTAAGCTAAAACCAAAACCAACTAAGTAACTATATTTTTCTTGCCAAAATACCTTCATTTTCTACTGCTCTTTCCCCAGCAGCTCTTACCCAAAAAAGTAAGAATACCTTAAAGTTAAACCTACCATTTTTGGCCAAATCTTAGGATGGATTGTCTGAAGATTCATTGCTAGTTGAGAAAAATTTTGGTTGATATTCTTTGCCAAAATCCCCCCTTTAACTCAACTTGCTGCGACTTAAATAATGCTCCCAAGTGCAGGATTGTGCGAAGTAATAACTCGAAAAGTCCGAGGTCGAATCCACAGGGAAAAGGGAATTGATTAGCAAACCATAAGAGAATAAAACTAAAATAATAAATTTTAACTGAAGAGATTTTTGATAGTTTAGTAAAGGTAATTTAAATTAAGAGAAAATAACAATATATTAAGGCGCTAAGGTTTAGGGATCCACACACAACACATCTATTGGTTGTCTTAACAATATTTATTTTATAACTCAACTAAAATTCATACAAATGATGATCTTAGTCCGATGATTTAACAATAAAAACTCAAAAATTAATTGTTTAAGGTAGTTTCATGCAATTGATTGATTTTAGGCAAAACAAAACTAGTGAATTAGTTCGCAGGGAATACTAAGCATTTAACGTGCTTGGGGTCTACGATAAATCAAAGGATTATATAGAACTAAACACTTTTCTAAATGAGTAAAATAATCAAAAACATAAAAACATAAGCATTAAAATCAATAAATAATTGTTAAGAACATACTAATAAACGGTTGGGTTTCACCCCTTGACTTAGCAAGGCTTCTAGCAAGGCATAACATAAATAAAACTCTAAAAACTATAAAGAAACTTTAAGAAAACCTAAATTATGTTCAATAGCAGCTCTCCCCTGAATTCTGCCCTAAAAAGCCTTTAAATAGGTCAAGAAATCCTATTATAAGTTGAATTCCTGTTTGGAGAAAATTCCAAGTTTTTAGACTTCACTTAACCGACATTTTTGGCCCATTTAACTTCAGAATTCGGACTTTTAACTACAAAATTGTAGCCCTTTAAGTTAGATTTCCAGCCCAACTTGAATCATTTCGATTGGACATTTGAGCCGAAAGTTATGCTACAAATACTAATTGGTGCGCAAGCTGGAATCCTAATCCGAATTGGACTTGGATTAGGTGCAAATTTCATTTAATTCCTTATTCCAATTGGACTTGAATTTAATTAGGTTGACCTTCTTTGACTTCATCATGACCCTTGTAAAATTAAAGTCCATTAAGTTTCTTCTTTGCACAAATCCACTTATTTAATTTCATTATCCTACAAAAGACAAATTCACGCATTAAAATTCAATTAAGCACAAAATTGATTATTTTTCATTATTCCAAAATCAATTACAAAATGCATGAATTAACTCAAAATAAGCATGATAATATTTTTCTAATAATAATATAAATATGCAAAATTAAGCTATTATCACAGCTCTAAAGGGGACCCCTCATCAACACCTCAAGGGGGAACACTAATGGAGGAGAACTCTCTCAAAAACTTCCCTATTCTTTCTCCCTTTAATAATCTTCTTAAACTCTTAATGAAGTTCTGAGCTTCTGAGCTTTTTAGTTTCTAAATTAGGAACTAAACTCTTCAGCCCTTATCTCATAAATGCCCTTCATAAGTCTTCATACATCCTCTAGCAGAAAATCCCAGCAGTAAATCCCAGCAACATTACTAAACACACTACAACACCATTACTCTCTTATACTCATTCTCTCACTCTCCATATTCAGAAAATACATCTATCTTACTGCTTCTATCTCCAAATACCTAAACACATCTTCATATTCTTTTCTTACAAAATCTTTCCTCTTGGAAAGCAATCTCTGCAACTTCTCCAGTGGTTATAATCCCATATTTTTACTATCTTTAACATTCATATCTCTCATACTTCCACATATCATACATATTACAAATACTACATCCCACAAAACATCTATATCTTTTACCATATCTATACTTCTCAAGAGATACCAAACACTCATACTAAAAACCCTTCTCATGGAAGGCACAAATCCATCTTACATAAAGCCATTCTCTTAGAAGACACAAGTACTCCATACAAAAGCCCTTCTCATGGAAGGCAACACTATTCATAACTTCACAACAACTAAAAGAGTATTGTCAAGGGGAAAACTCATTTAAGTACATGATAAGAGGGGCAAGCTTAACCAACCCCTACACACAGCTGGGCATACTCTCTCTCCCTCCAGTTGCACCCATTTTTCTCCTTCAATCTTGAAGTTATCATGGCAAACTGCCCCTCTACCGCTGGACTCATTCTGCTGAGATGCTGTCTACTCATTGATGTTATACTGCTGGGGCTACAAACCATCAGAAATAAGTGACTCTGCTTCCATATCTTTAAATTTACATCATTGAATACATGATTACTTCACATTTAAATATATATTACTTTATTCCAACTACTATTACAACTATTAATCAAGGCTTAAACTCATTTAAATGCATGATAAGAGGGGCAGGCTTAACTAGCCTTTACTACTGGCATTCTGTTGGAATCCTTTCAGCTTACTGATGCTACACAGCTGGAGCTATAAACCATACAAAGATAAGTGACTTTGCTTCCATATCTTTAAATTTACATCATTGAGTACATGATTACTTTACCTTTAAATAAATTACTTTATTTCAACTACTATTACAACCACTAATCAAAGCTATTATATCAAACACATATTACATATTTATTCAACTATTATCGTGATTCTTAGACTTTGACTTTAATGGTTTTGTAAGCTTAAAAGTACACCGATAGCCGTTGGACCACGTGGCCTAATGTTGAGTTCCGGATGCAACTCTCCAAATAGAACCCGGGCCTAGTAAGGTCATCCCTCCAACGGACCAAACGTGGCTGGGCAACCGAAAAAGGCCCTCGAACACCATGTCAGCACTCTCACATGCCTTGGCTGGTGTAATGTACCACAATTTTTATTTTATTTACAAGTATTCCATTGAAAACATTTTCTGTATTTTGAAAACACCCTCTTAGTTGTTTTCAAAATTCTGGTTTGAACCAGAAAAATAAGATACAATTTTTTTGAAAACTATATCTAGAGAATATCAGCCAAACAATATATTCAAGTGCGGGACCCACCATTTTATGGTTTGCAAAACAAAAAATTATGTTTAAATCCTCTTACCAAACAGGCCCTAACTAAGTGTTTAGACTTTTCGAATCGAATGTTTTCTCTGGTAAGAGAGATCACATGCCTAATGGGGATTAGTTACATGTCTGGGATTAATTTAAATTCCCATGATCAATTCTTTCTTTTTAGTTTTTATAGCACGCTTAATTGATTGTCACATGATTGACTATCTGTCACATTTTCGCTCGCATTGATGCTCACATGTTTAATTAATCATAACGTGCTTCATGTAATTGTTAAATGCTTGATCAATTATCACGTGTTTAATTAATAGTTGCATGCCTGGTTAGTTTTCATATGCTTGAAAAATTGACAATACTTGGATAATTGTCACGTGCTTAGAGCATTTGCATAAGACAATGCAAATTAGAAAAATGGCTCAATTTTACACATTCAAGCCACAAAATCACCCACGTCAATTAAGTTAAAGATAAATTTGTAAAATTACTAAAGTAACCATGTAAATATACACGATTAGAATATTCACATAAGTGTTTGTATAATAGAAAAATGTGTGAAATTTACATAGTATTGCCTAAAATGACCTACATCAATGAGTTAATTGTGTAAATTTACAATTTTGCTATAGTAGTTGTGTAAATTTATACTGACACTATTTATTTTGCATTTAGTTTTTTATTATTTTTTTACATATCTTGAGAATAGAGGAAGAGAGTGGATGATGGTTGTTATATGTGAAGAAAAAGAAACAATTAAAAAAATCAAGAAAAATTTATATTTTAATGAAATGTTTTTTTTTTAGAATACTAAGTATTTTTAACACACACACACGGGGAGAGGGGAGAAGGTTTTTTTAAAAGAAATTTACAGTGGTGTATATCTAAAATGGCCTAACTCTTAAATATACAACACAAACTTTAAACCTCTTTTACTCACACTCATTTTCCAATGTGGGATTAACCTGCTATTTTTTCTTTTGAGAATACTAAGTATTTTTAACACACACACACACGGGGAGAGGGAAGAATTTTTTTAATGAAATGTAGTGTAAAATAGATAATTTTATGTAGAGTGTTTTATAAATTAGAAAAAAGTAGGTTCTTATGTTAAAATACACATAAATTTTTACACGAGTTGATGCGAATGTTCTAACTTTGTATATCATTATTTCAACTTTTTTTTCTCACCTCTTGTCTCATCAAATTCTCTCACTCTTTCTCTTTTGCTCTCTCTCTCTCAATGAAGATAATAATAAACAAATAATGAAAAATAATTATTCAAATAAAATAGAATGTAGAATAAATAATCTGATATGAGTGTTTTTGAAAAATTGTTGTGTAAAATAGAAAAAGTAGGTACTTATGCTATAATAGATATGAATTTTTGCATAAACTAATACAATTGCTCATACATGTCAATTGAGTGACATGCTCACCTATTGATTGACCCATATGTCTACATGTCAATTGACCCGCATGCCACAAGTATATTGGTGCACACGCTTACACGCTGATTGATTCATATGTTTACATGTAATTGCCTCAAGTGTTCATATACTCACTTGATCCTCACATGCTTGGGTGACCTGTTGGTCCGTTTGATTGGAAGGGTAAAAAAGTGGAGGATAAAAAATGGTGGGAGGATGAAAAGTGGGAGGATAGAAAAAATTTTATTTTCTTTCCTATTTGTTTGGTTGAGAGTGAAAAGTGAGAGATGAAAAAAATGAGTTTGAATAAATTTACTCATATACCCTTATTAAAGAATATGCTTGATTAAAACAAAAAAAATGACAAACAACCACAAAAAAAAAGAACAATCTCTCAAATTTATTAAAAAAAAGAGTCATGTCCCAAAAAAAATCACGTACTTAAAAAAAAAAAGCCTCACGCCCAGCCCATAGAAGATCAAAAGAAAAAAAAAAAAAAAAGGAAAAACAAAGGAAAGAAAAGACAACTTTACTGCCAGAAGAGGAAAGAAAAAAAGAAGAAGAAGATGAAGAGTAAGAAAGAAAGGCACGCCCAGGCCTTAAAAAAAAGGGGGGGGGGGGGGGGGGGGGGGGGAACGTTTTTGCCCATAAGAAAAAAAAAAGGCAGCGTAGAAAATCAAAAGAAAAAAAAAGAAGGGGTAACGTTGCCCAAAAAAAGAAAAAAAGAAAAAAAGAAAAAAAAAGAAGCCAAAACAAAGTTACTGAGAAGAAGCAAAAGTTATCATGAATAAAGTGAAGGGTAGGTGAGAGGATATTTGTGTAAAATATATTTCTCAGCACTTTTCTCTCTCTATTTTCCTCCCAAACTAGGAGGATAAAAAAAGTGGGCTTAGAGGGAAAACTTTCTCTCCTATTTTCAGTTTCTCTTATTTTCTTTCCTCAACCAAATAATAAAAAATGGTATTTTTCATCATATTTTTTTCTTTCTATTTTTCATCCTCCTTATTTTCACCTTAACCAAACACACCCTAAATGTCCTTATTTTCATCCCAACTAAACACACCTAAATGTATAGATGATTTATCATTCTCTATGCTTCTTTTGTCAGCTTCATTTATTCCATTTCTTTCATTTTTTTGTGACTTCTAATCTTAAATAAATTCTAGGGTTAGGGTGTTAGTGCATGTGTAAGGGCTTGCTTAGCAAACTCTATTAAAGTAATTCGGTAATATAAATAAGTTACTTTTTTTTTGTTTTGTTTTTTATTTTATTTTATTATTTTTTATTATTATTATTGTTGTTGTTGTTGTTACCTTTTATTTTTGGTGTGTGAAATGCTTTGTTCGGTTGACGAGAAAGTGTAGGAAAAGAGAAGGGAATGGGGTTTTAGAGTGTGATTTTGGGAGCTTAGAAGTTGGAGTGTAAAATTGTTGAAAGCGAGTTTATGAATCTTCTAATAAAGGAAAATTACAAGATAGGTGGTTCTTGTTGGAATGGCCAAACAGGAATTAAGTATGTGAAACTTTCTTACTTTGCAAACTGATTTATTTGGTTGCTGAGAAAGCGTGGGAAAATTAAAAGAGCAGAGAGAAAATGGAAGGAAATTTTGGGTCCAAGAAGGAACAGTTTTTTTATTATTTTTTTATCTTGGGTTTGTTTAATGTTTTTGATACAGCTAACTTGAAGTGAAGTTTTGAAGCTACTATTACTAGTCAGATATCAATTGTGATTTATTACTCTCTACTGTACAATTAATTTTCATGTTTTAGTCATGATGGCAAATATTAACAAATAGTTTAACCTGGTTCTTAATGCCCACATAGTTTTATATTTAAATGTTTGCTAATTCTTGTGGTTCAAGTTATTTTTGATAAAATATACCTAGCATATTGTTAGGAAGCTTACTGTATTTGCTTCTTAGATGATAGAGCTCACTGATTACCAAAATATATTTATTGCTTGATTGTACAGTCTTGGTGTGGAAATTCAATGGCATCTGATGAAGAGAGTGAGATTGTGGCAGAGTTTGTCACAAACTATGATTTTGTCGATCACATGGGAAATCCTGTTTCATTGTCTGTTTTGCCACTACAATGGAGCGAGGGTGATTTTTTTGGTGACTTGGAAACACAAGTTTTCGTACGTGGGGATGCTGATGATGGGCTTCAGAGAATCTACAAGTGCGTCATAGCATGGAGATTTCAACTTTCCTATGTGCAGCCTGAAATTTGTGTGCTTTCCAAGGAGAAAAGCTGGATAACACTTCAAAAGCCAAGGAAGGTTTTCGAGAACACAATCAGGACAATTTTAGTGACTGTTCACTGGCTTCATTTTGTTAAAAAGAATCCAGAGGCATCAGCTAAATCTCTATGGAACCACTTGATGAAAACATTTAGGTTTGATTTTCTTATATTATATATGATATCCAAGTGCTGTTTTGCTTGTTTTTGTGATCACCTGTGTGTTTTGCAGCTCATTTGAGGTTGAACCTTCTGAGAATGATCTATTGGATCACATACAATTGATCACTGAAGCTGCTAAAAGAGATAAACCTTTAGTAAAATCTAAGGTTATTACTTCTTGTATCTATCTCTGTTGTTGTTTAGTGCAAAAGTCTGTATTTGCTTATTGAAGAGATAACTATTATTTTATAGAATTACAAATACTTACATTCAGTGGTGGAGCCAGAAATGTTTCTTAAATGTATCATTGTATTCCTATATCCCTAACTCTCTAAGTGCAAATGAAAATGAATTTGTCTTTGGAAAACAAAAAGAACTTTTACTAAAGAGATTTAATCTTTTATTTTATAAACCAATGCTTTAAATGCTCCTAAAATTATATGATTCATATATGACAAAAAAGTCGTCATTAAATTAAAAAAAAGAAGACAATATTACATTAAAGAGCGTCTATGCTTTTAAAAAAAAAAATTTTGAAGGGGACATTACCAAAAATTGACTCAAAATTTTGAATTTTAAGACTAAAATAGAGGGGGAGGGGCATCTGTCCCCTGGCCCCCCTCCCTCTGCCATTGATTACATTTGAAAAGAAAGAGAATCAAGAATATGTACTATGGAATACTGTTGTACTCATTTGATATGTTATTACCGTTACTAGCTTCTCTAAGTTACATATTATTAATCTTTTGGACAGTATTTGCTTACTTTTTTGGAGAAGCCTAGGAAAAGTAATGCGTTTCATGAGGTCAGAACTATCTGATTAGTCTCTTGCTTACACATTATGTTGCAAAATCTTTCTTTTTGTTCAAGGTGTCCTTGGTTGGTTTAACAGGATGCTAAAAAAAGGAAGAAGTTGAATTTTATAGTATATTCGGATGATGAAGAGGAGTATGATAAAGTGTTTGGTGAAGAAGATAATGAACTTTATCTCTATGATTATGTTTGTTCAATTTGTGACAATGGTGGTGAAATCCTATGGTATGCTCTATTTATGACTTCATTTAATTAATGGTTTTCTTTTACTTAATGAATACAATTTTTTTTTTTTTTTTTTAAATTTAAAGGTAGTGTTTCTTTAAGGATTATTTTGTTAAATAATCCCTTTTTTGGTAGACTAATTTACTTTGTTGATTTCAATTTCAATTTGCATTTTATACAGTTGTGAAGGAAAGTGCTTGAGATCCTTTCATGCAAACATAGGTTCTGGGGCTGAGGACTTCTGTGAGACTCTTGGCTATACTGATGCTCAAGTCAAGGTACTGACTTCTTTGCTTTCATTGTGTGTGCATTCCCTCTATTTGCTCGTTTTTCTCTGAACTCTAGTTATTTTCTCCTTTAATCAGTATTTGGTTATGTGCAGGCAATGCCAATATTTTTGTGTAGAAATTGCAAGTATCAGCAACATCAATGCTTTGTTTGTGGCAAATTGGGATTTTCTGATAAATCTTCTGATGCAGAGCCAGCAGAGGTATACTATTCTGATAATCGTAATCACTTCACAATTTGACATATATATATATATATATATATATTCTCGTTCAAGCTTTAAAAATGATCATTTGAATTGTTAAATGATGAGTCTAATACCACTTCCCAAAAATTGTGCATCAAGAATTTGGCCACAACATTGGTACTAAAATTTATATGGAACCTTCATGGTGAATGTGTTTGTGACCACTTGGTTTTAATTTGGAGCCATTTGAAGAAACTGTTCAGTATTTCTCAGTCCCCCCCACCCTTCTCCCCACTTCAAAGGAATGCAAAATATAAGGCAAGAGAAAAGAGGACTCTGATTTTGGTATCTTTGTCAATAGAGAAGATCATAAAAACTTTGTAGCATAATTTTGAATGGGAACTTGAGATGTATGGTAGTTAGAGCACCCCCCCCCCCCCCCCCCCCCCGCGTTTGTGTGTGTATTGGTGTGTACGTATATATGTATGTTTTATGGTACCAAATCTGGACCTAGTGAGATTGATTATGATATTTTAACACCCTTCACTAAGTTGCAATAAGGATTAGCTTATTACCCTGACCTATCTGAATACTGAGTGTGATGGCAGGGGGAATGATGAATTCTGGAAGTCATTATGCACATAGAAAGGGTAATTATAGCAGTAGTTTATAACCCAATTTGTTATCACACGGATCTAGCAGAAACCCTTATCTGTTATATTTTCTTAATTGCTTTCAGTCGTTTCTAGATATATGGCTACCTCAGTTGATCATCCCATAGTACTTTTTCATTTATTCAAGTTGCAATCTTAGATTTTAGGTGTGTTTCACTCATTTTGGTTAGGTTACATGTGTATATCTGCAACTCAAAACTTTTCCTGTCACATTCAAGGTCTTCCCCTGTGTTTCTGCAACTTGTGGCCATTTCTATCACCCAGAATGTGTTGCTAAACTGCTCCATCCACACCAGGACATGCAAGCACTAAAACTTCAGAAAAAAATAGCTGCAGGAGAATCATTTACTTGCCCTGCTCACAAATGTTTTGTTTGTAAGCAAGGTGAAAATAAGAATGTTCATGAGTTGCAGTTTGCCTTGTGTCGGCGTTGCCCCAAGGCATATCACAGGAAATGCTTGCCCCGGTACTCTGTAATTCTTTTTTCATATTTAAAGTAGGTTTTAAAAGTATCATTCTGTGGAAAAGTTCTGACATATGGTTTGCCCTCGATTCAGGAGGATTTGTTTTGAATATAATAGTGACGAAGATATTTTACAAAGGGCTTGGGATGGCCTGCTTCCAAATCGAATTCTGATATATTGCTTGTAAGAAGTCAAGTATATGTAATCTCATTCATGTTTTTTAGAATGTATATACATTGTTCATTAAATGACATTGGATTGCCAAATATTTTGAACAGGGATCATGAGATCAATAAAGAACTTGGGGCTCCACTTAGAGACCACTTAAAGTTTCCTGATGCTAAAGGAATAAAGAGACAACATGAAGGAGAGAAGCTATCAAGCAAAAAGAAGGCTGTGGCTTCAAGAAAAGGAATGGTTTGTGACAATTTAAGTGCAGGAAAAATTATATTAAAGTTGCCGAATCGGGTTAAAAAGATGTGCAACAGTGTCGAAGGTGGAGATTCTACCAAAAAGATTGAGCAAAGATGTTTTAGGCAGGATTTTGATTCCTTGAAAAAACAGAATACAATTGACTCGGTTGGAAAATCTGTAAAGGAAAATATTAGGTCTATCCCTTGCAAGTCTTTCACTGCGGTTGAAAGCAAGTCCTCTACAAAGAACAATAAGTCTTTGATTGATTTGGAATTGTATCCATTAAGGTCCAAGAAGCAGAAATTGTCTAGTGGGAAAATCAAGAACACAATTTTGGAGGAGTCTGTGATGATAAAATCAAACAGTTCAGAGTTCGTATTGAATGCTGAAATGAAAAATCGGTAATTTTTTACTTGCTTTCTTCCTCTTTTCAAAATTACAGGCCTAGTGCAGCTTTGTGTGAGAGGAAAAATCTGAAATTTGAAGTTTCAGTACATAATATATGGATTTGATAATACTGATTTTACTTTTCAATTTACAGAATTTTGGCTCTAATGAAAAATTCCACCGCTTCATTTAATAATGAAGAATTCATCAGAAGGCAGAAAGTCCAGGGTGCAGATGCATGCTATGAATCTGTATTGGACAAGAGTATCACACAAGGAAAAGTGGAGTGCTCTGTTAAGGTATTTCCAACTGATTGTCTGTCAAATTTTTCTGCCAATGTTGAAATTATTTGACCAAACATTGTAATTGTGCATCTCTATAAGTGGCCTTTTTATATTTCTTTTAAATCCTTCAAGTTTACCTGCAGGCTATTCAAACAGCCTTACAGAGGTTAGAAGAGGGTTGCAGCATTGAAGAAGCAAAAGCTGTTTGTGAACCAGAGATTCTCTGGCAGATTTTCAAATGGAAGGTTGAAGCCAGTTCTACCAAAATCTTAATGATATTACTAATGAGATTTATGCCTCTGAGGTGTACTTGGCTCCTTAGTTCTGTTTCACATATTATTCTTGTTGAAATGCTCTTAATGGTGTATCTCTTTTTATTGTGTAATATACTTTGATGGCAAATAATTGATTTCAAGTGGTCAAGCTTGTATTCTTTCCTCTGTCATTATGATTCGTGGGTTGAATTTATTTTTGTGCTACAACTTTTCTTGAAAGGAAAAAAATTATCATTTTCTTCTTTATTTCCTTTTCCCCACTGACATTAAGGTCTGATATTTCAAGAAAATGTGGTCAAAAATTAGATTTTTGTGTACTAAATCATTTCACTTGTCAACTATGACTGAATCACTTTGGGAGAGAGTGATTAAAAAGAATTTTATTTATAAGAAGGGAGGGATTAAAGGAAATTTAAATCATACTAAACTATTCAAATTACTTGTTCACATTCTGTAGAGAAAGCTCAGTGTCTATCTTGCACCTTTTCTCTATGGCACGCGCTATACATCTTTCGGTCGCCATTTCACAAAAGTGGACAAGCTTAAGGAGGTAAATTCTACTGATGGTTTATTTGATTTAAGTTTTTCTTGTAGTTTGGTTTTGTATCTGGTCTACTTGGATCTAGCTGATCAATGACTGGGCAAAGCTCATAGAATGGGTTTTCATTCTGCAGATTGTTAATAGGCTCCATTATTACGTGCAAAATGGTGATATGGTAAGACAATTCTTTTCCTTTTCCTTTTCTCGGATTTGGTTATGCATCTTGTAATTTTAGGGAATATGGTGTATGTAATAACCTTGATTCATACCACTGCAGATTGTTTTCCTTATTGCTTTCTGAGAATGTAGTAGGTCGAAGCTCAAAAGTTGTTAACTTATGATTCTCTTCCTATTACCATTTATTTTTCCATTTAATCATTATAACTCTTTTTGTGTAGTCCAACCAAAAGGACTAGGGAAGAATTTTAAGAATGCTCCTTGTGTCTATGCTACTATTTTAAGAGGTCATTTGATTAGCTTATGATTTTTAATGAAATTAGATGATTAGGATTTAATTGTCATATGTAGGGTTTGGATTCTAAGGGTTTGACACAAGACAAAACATGGGTCTAGTTGAATTGGTTTGGGGATCAAACCAAAACTTGTTCCTACCTTGTTGGGTGAAGAATATCAGTAACTTTCATCGACCGAGAATATCTTCGATCTTGACTGCTTGGTCTTCCACGTGTGTTGGTGGGATTTGGTTGAGGCCAACAATGATGGACAATGAAGGGCGACAGGCGAAGATCGCCTGCTATAACCACACCTTATGTCTCCGTTGGATGGGTCAGTTTAATTGGATTTCAATCTGTGAAAACTGACACCCAAACCGTATTCATTGGTTCTTGAAGAGCTTAATCCACCACCGACCGCTGTTCGTCTCGAAACTGGCAAGAATAGACTGGGTGGCTGAGCTGGTGGAACGGTTTTCATGGGTGGATGGACAATCCTAACCAAAATGATGCAACAATAAATTGGAATCAATGTTGCAAAAGATACAACCATGTCTTAAGCCTCAAAAAGTATCATTGTATCAATCTTTTTCACATCATTAAGCTTTGTCACTTTAAGCATCGTGGAAGGTTGATCGATAGTAGATGCGTCAAGCTCAATTTTCACATCATGTATACCCTTTGATTTGTTGCTCTCTGAGTTGATCTTTCTCATCAACCAGTGGGAAGTCTTCCTTCTCAGTAGTAAACATATCTGATTCTTCATTAGGTTGACTCTTAGGTTTGAAGTTTGAACTGTGTAACAAAAAAAAGATACAAAAAGAGTAATTATTTTACATTAATTTGGTTTGTATTACTTGATGGATGCAATCAGGCTGAGACAGACAGGTTTTGCTTTTGACAGCTAAGGTGACATGGGGGAGGCATTGCTTACATGAGTGGCAGTGCTTCTGCTCTGTCCCTGTGTAGATGCTATTTCATGTGATGGAGATCAATAATGATTATTCTAATGAAGCCACAAATGTCATTGCAGAAAATTTTATTAATTTTGAGTGAACATACTCAGCAAATATATTCTCAACTAAAACCATATCATTAGGAAACAAGCATGACGGGACATATTCTTGGATTGGCATACGGAGTTCATACATAGCCCATTTTGGTCCTTAATTGTATTTTATTGTGAAGGAAAATCACTCACTTTGGACTTGCACACACTGTGCTTTGACTTTGCATTCATGAACTAGAAAGAGGAGAATTGTATGAGGCTAAGATACTTCTCACTTGAGTCACTTCTTTGCATAAAATATAGATTAAAGCTTCTCAGATTGTGGAAGAATCTATTGTAGAGAGATAATTAGAGTCAAAGCAATTATGATGCTGCTGCAATTCTTATAATTCTTTTGAATAAAAGTATGAAATTGAAACTTCGAAATTTTTTTGTCTGTTTGTTGTTGGTGCTTTTAACTACCGGAAAATTGCATTTATTGTTGTTTTGGTTATCAATATTATTCTCACAAGCACTTCCTCCTTGAACAGATTGTCGACTTCTGCTGTGGTTCTAATGATTTCAGTTGTCTCATGAAAGAAAAGCTTGAAAAGACTGGGAAGGGGTGCACATTTAAAAATTATGATCTTTTCCAAGCCAAGGTAGATTTTGACTTTTATAATGGTACTAGCCTATATCCTGTGCTATGCATGGCCTTTTTCTTTCATTTTTAATTTTATTGGTATGAATTTGGTTAGATTCAATTTATTTTCATTTCAAGAAATATATATGTAATTTAAACAGCAAAAATATAGTTAAATATAAACAATGTGTTACAAAAAAGCATTGTTTATGCCAGTGCTAAAGTTTGTTTATGTTTTCCTTGAATTCTTAGTTCATACATTTTATAACAATATAAATTGACGGTATATTGACTTTTAAAGGGAGCATAAATCTAAGACTCGTTTGTAATTAATCTATATAGTTGAAGATCAAATAGGCAAAATGTAGTTATTTTCTCTTGCTTGTAGGGTCTGAATGGTAGTAGTTTGAATTATTACAGTTCTATACATAACTTGAATTTCTTTGTAGTATCTAAAGATTTTTTTTTTCATTGACAAATTTGTTAATGTGCTTTTTCAGAAAATGCTAATTATAAAATGTTTGCCATACATTTTCCATCATCATTGTAGAGTAAAATTACCATCAGAACATACTTTGCTAATTCATTCTATTTGTTTATTTTTCTCTAAAATTAGATTTTCTTATTTCTTGTAATAAAACGATGAATTTTTTATTTCTTTCTGAATTACTACTAAAATGCTTATAAAGGAACCAGCTATATAGATTGTATCGTACTATAGGCATTGCATGATAGTTCTTTTCTTTAAATCTCTCTTTTTGTAAAGCAAACTGAAAGTCAATGTCTTCCGTAAAGCAGATTGAAAGTAGGAAATTCCTCCAAACCGCTAGGTTGCATTCTTTTAAATAGGCAAGTGTCCTTGTCATGTGAACATCACATAACATTGTTAAGTAATTTAACGGACCAGGTATTATGTAAAATGCCATTCCCTTTTAGCCCCAATCCCCTCTTCTCTTTCTTTGTAGTTTCCTCTCCCCCAACCCCTTCTCATCACTCTGCCATTCCAACCCCCACCCCTACCCACCTTTTCTCTATTGTGTGGTCCAATGGTACAAGGACTGGGATTTTGCTGCCAATGATTTCGTCAGCATTTGAGAGGAGCTTTGCCAAGACGAAGGGGTCGAAGAGATTAGCAGCTTGTTGTTTGAGCATCTGAGCAACAGCCTCCTCAGGCCTCTCTTCAACACCTTTTAGAATATAAAAGGCTCACCTAAAATCGAAGAAACTGGGAGTTTCTATGGAGTTTGGAAAATGGTTTTCTACCATGTTACAGCAATGGGGGAGGCAAGTTAGCAACAATGGAGGCCATGTCAATCTGCAAAAGAAAAATTAGAAAAAGAAATAAAGAAAATTCATGCCAATAAAAAAAAAAATTTCAAATTCTGTGAAATGGGGCTTTTGTTCAAGGTTCAAAGAGTATCAGAAGGTTGCAACTAGAGCAAAGATTGTAATTGGAAAGAAGGAAATGGGTTTTACCTTTGTCGTTGCATAGAGAGAGACAAAGTGAGAAAGAGAGGGGGGGGGGGTGTGGACTGTATGAGTGTATTTTCTAAGCACTATTTACCAAAGAAATGTGTTGTTTTTGAGTTGTGTCAATGAGCACCATAAAGATAAAAATTGTTCCTTTTAGAATCCAAAAGGAACAAAAAGTGCTGAAAGTACAGTGGGATCCGCTTATTTTGCTGAAATTGAAAACTTTTTGCTGAAAGTACTGTAAATAAAGGTAAATGTTAGCTGAAATAGTACAGTAAGACCTATGAATAGTACCAAAAAGTGCAGTAGAGCCCATAAATAGTACCAAAAATAAGCTGACAACTTTCATCAATGGCAAACGCACACATAATAGTCGAAACTGGTATTTTCTTCGACACCTTCCTCTTAGCGAAGCATCTCTCAAATGCTGATGGCATTATTGGTGCCAAGATCGCAGTCTTTGCACCACTGGCACTCACACAGTAGAGAAAACATTGCTGGGGTGGGAATGGTGGAGTGATGAGGAGGAGTTGGCGGAGGGGAAATGACAAAGAAAGAGAAATGGGAATGTCTGTCAACATGAAACTTGGTCTGTAACAATGTCATGTGACATTCACTTGATAAGGACCCTGTCTATTTAAGAGAATGCCACCTAGTTCCTCCAAATCGGTTTGTAGCTAAATTTTTCCCAGAATTTGAAAATTTAAAATTATACAAGTATCATATAAATGGATTTGTCATTTATGTATACTTCACTTTGGGTTGCCTTCAATGCAGTTTGAAGCAACTTTGCAAGTAATTTCTAACTTCTCTTTTTTTCTTTTTTTAAGATTGTTTATTAGGTTTGGTCTCTTCTGTTGTTGCATTGTTTTTCATGTTTCTATCTTGCTTATATGAAAGTTGTAGTTTACATTATTTTTTGGTTGTGTTTCTGTGAAACTGTTACATATTTTGTTAGTATTTGGTAGATGTGGAATGTGGTTGCTCAAAAGGTTCATCATATCTAAGTTTAATTCTTAATTAAAATGATTAGAAATCCCTAAGTTAATAATGTGATTTTAGGTTTGGTGTTAGTATTACTTATTTTATATAACCTTGAGATGGCACAATTTTGTGCAGTTAGCGTAGCCATTTGGCATCTAGGGAACAAGTTTAGGAATGCTAGGGCTACACTTTTACTCAGCTTCTCCCTTTTTTTTTTTTTTTTTTTAATGAATAATTAAATCTTATTAATAAAAAATGGAACAATTACAGCTCAAACAACACAGACACAAGCAGCCAAGCTACATACACCAGATTGACACAGCAGCCACAAACAACCCCCAGATACACATAAACCCCTACCCACCTAACAACAAATGCTAAAACCAGCGTCTATATACGCACCCTGGGACAACAGAAAACCAGATCTCCCAAATCCCAGACATAATGTCAACTCCTGCCAGCAGTCAACCACAAACAACAGAAAGCAAGGCTGCTAGCCTGACAACACAAACAGAGCCCCTTTACGGTTGAAATTTCAGTATATAGAGTATAGAGCTTGATACTTAACTCAAGGTTGAAGAGGAAGAAAAGACATAGATATCTGTTAACTTGTTGAGAACTAGTTATACTTTTTGCTTAATACTTCTTTTGTCCGATATTATTAGTCCACTATACTATTTTGGGATTTCCCAAAATATGGTATCCTTTAATAAATCAATGAACACTCCTAATAACATTTCTAATTTATCACTTTATTTGAAGAGTAAATAACTTTTTTTTTACTTGTTTTATTTGAGTTAAGATTAAGGAGGGTAGTTTTGAAAACTTCTTCATTTTTATCTAATAGACAATGCATTAAATGATGTTTCTTAAAAAGTTGGTTTTCTGAACAAGATCAACAATATGGGATAAAAGAAGAATATTTCATTAGCAGGTCGTAATGTCTACATCTTTGTACACAGCAACCTCAGTTTGTAAAAAGATTGGTGGTGTTGCAAAATAGGAGTACTTCTCCAGGCTTATGGCGAACTTAATTTGCTTTCAATGATTGTGTATTTTCCATGGAAATAATATTCACTGCAAAATATGTGTCAATAAGTATCTTTATTGAATAAAAGGTATCGATCCTTTTAATGTAGGTAAATGTTGTTTTATAATTCATAAGGGGATGGTTAACAATGAAATACATACCAAAATTGATGTTTTTATTAACTATTTTGTATTCATACCATTTTTATAATTTTGATATTGTAAAAAACTTGCTACTATGATTTGGGTTCTAGGTTTTTTATCTGATTCGTATTTTCTTTACTTTTCATTGAATAAAACACCCTTTTGCCGTGAAAAAAGTGCAGAATATGGTTCTATTATATATAGGACTATTTTGTCTGGTATGACAAGAAAATAATTTCCTTTAAATCTTGTTATTCTATTGAATATTCCATACTTTTTGACTCTTCAAAAAAATTAAATAGCCTGAATTTTTTGTGTTTGAAAAGAATATAATTTTTTTTGAAATCTTCTGTCCCACAAAAAAAAAAAAAAAAAAAAAAAAAAAACTTAACTTGAACCCAATGATTTTAGTGATAGATAGGAATTCTCTCTTTTCCCTTTCCTCTGCTGATCCCTCATTCTTTCCTGATATTAGTTACATAAGGATCCTTCTTTTGCAGAATGATTTCAGTTTTGAGAAGAGAGACTGGATGAGTGTCAATCCAGAAGAATTACCCAATGGTTCCCAACTGGTAAGAGGCAAAAATCTTGGCATAAAGTAGTTTAATATATTTCTTAACTCGTGTACAGGTTTCATGTACTTTTTCTTTTGTTTTCTTTGTGAGCAGATCATGGGGCTGAATCCCCCTTTTGGGGTCAAAGCATCTCTTGCTAACAAGTTTATTAACAAGGCCTTGGAGTTTAAACCAAAGCTCCTAATTCTTATTGTTCCAAAGGAAACCAGACGGTAATTGCTTGTAGTTATTTATAATCTTATTCTCTTAATGTTTCAAACCAAAGCAAGAGGTAAAATTAGCATGAGTTTTGGGGAAGGCTTGGATTTTAAGCTTCTTTAATAGACCTGTTTTTTCCCCTCCTTGATTATTTTAGTAGAAAGAAAATACTCACATTGCAAGAAGGGAGTTGATGATGGCTTTATTAAGTATTTATTTATGTGGGAGTTCTGAGGTGAGTCACATTTAATTAGACGTCCAATATTGTTAGGGAAAGAGTTGGATACTGGCTTCTTTAAGTGTCTAAGCTACAATGGGACTTTGGGGTTGACTCGGGACTCATGCTTAATGGGCCTCATATACTCTTCTGCTCTCTCTCATTGCTAAGCAAAGCAAGAGTTGAAATCTCTCTCTCTCTCTTTTGTTTGCTGTTTACCAGACTTGACAAGAATAATGCTGCATATGACTTAATTTGGGAGGACCATGAGGTACTCTCAGGCAAGGTAAATCAACAAGAAGCTACATCTGTTTATCCTGATATAGATCATATTAGATGTAAAGTGAACTTCCAAAATGGCTCATTTACTTTTTTGTCCTCTTTTCAGTCATTTTACCTACCTGGATCTGTTGATGTTCATGACAAGATATTGGAGGACTGGAATTTGAAGCCACCGCCACTCTATCTTTGGAGTCGTCGTGATTGGACTGCAAGACACAAAGCAATAGCTCAAGAGCATGGCCACATATTGAAGGAGCGACCAGAGATGTGTTTGGAAGGAAAAAATGCCCAGAATTATCTTATTGAGAACTGTGGTTTTTTTTGGGACCACACAGGCTTGCACCCACCTGGTGATATTGGTAGTATTTTGGATTATGTTCCAGAGAAGAGTTATGAAACCAAACGTGAAGGAACTGAAGCAACTGTCTTGGACAAGCTTGATGAAGATGAAAGACCTTTTCCAAGTGATGATAATGCTGAAGGTTGGAAGAATGATTATATAAAAAAACAATCCCCAATAAATCTGAATGGAATGCAGTATGTAGACACAAGTGAGACTGAGATACAAAGAACATTTGGTCAGATACATTCCGAAACTGAGGATATGTGCATTGACATGGAAATCTCTTCTCCAATTAACTTGCCCGGTGACTGCGCAGAGCTTAGAAGCTTGGTGGGAGACAAACCATCTGATGTCCTTGAGACTCCTAAATGGAAGCCACGAAAAGGGGGTGTCAGAACCTTCCAACCACTATGGATGTGATTTGATGGTTGATTTTGAAGACTGGGAAATCTCACCCAGTACTCCCACTGATATGGGAAATTGGCATGGTTCACCGTCAGTCACCAATCTTGGTAATAGATGCCTCTACAATTTGGAGAACCAGTTTCAAGGGTACCAAAGACAATGTGAATGAATTCAATCAGAGTTCAATGACCTGGAGGAGAAGCACAGGAGAGGATAGAGACAAATGTGAGAACTCACATCCCACTTCCATGTCGAGGCTCGTTACATAACTAGGATCGTATTGTGTAATATTTATCTTCCTTGACGTTTTGCCACCTCTTGAAGCCTTTAGTTGAACTTGCAGAAACTTTTAAACAGTCAGTTGCTTGTACAGCCACAAATACTGCAATCGCATTAATGCAAATAGTTAGCTAGAACTGCCTTACATATTTCGAGGAGTAGATCGTATTTGTATGTGTTAGTGAAGTTTGTGTAATATTTACTTAATATGCGGCAATGGTAGTGACCTTACAGGGCGTCAAGAGACTACAAGTAAGCAAATCCTTATAGTTTAAGGATAAAATATGGATTCTGTTTAGCCCAAAAAAAAAAAAAAAGGATAAAATATGGATTCTAATTTCTAACCTTGATTAAATTGAATTTTAAATTTCTTAATTTATCTTTGTAGTCTTAATTTGTCTTATTATTTTTTTAAGCAATTTGTCTTTTTCTTATTATTAAATACTTTTCATTTAGTAATAGGATTATTTTTGGAAGTTCAGAATAATGAAGGTTAAAGAATTCAAAAATCAAATTGGCACCATATTCTAATTTTTCAATAAGTTTAGGAACACCCAATTTTACACTAAAACTAATGTTTCATACTGTGATTGGTGCATAATAAAAATAAATTAATAGTGATAATGGAGGACCCAAGTGGAAGTAATATTATTCCTATCAAAAGTTGACAAATCAACCAAATGCAGAATTGGATGTGGCAGGAGGATCATTAATTTATTTTCTCTTTTCAATTAAAATTTTAGCTTCTTTATTTTCACAAAACTTATGTATCGTACCTTAGAAACTTAGATTCAATATATTAGGTTCTATAATTAAATTAAAACACATAGCTGTATTGAATTTAATTATGTGTTTGAATTTAGTTAATGCAATCGTGTGTTTGAATTTAGTTAGGAAACCTGATGCATTGTTCTAGAGTTTGTATACCTAAGTTTTACTCTTTCATTCTTAAAAAAAAAGGTTTTATTCTTCCTTTTTTATTTATGTATTTCTTTTATAACTTTTAAATTCTATTAAACATTGAAAAAAAATATATATGTATATTTTATTTATATTCCCTAAACATGAATTGTTCATCCAAAAATAAAATAAAATGCTTTATAACACAGCACTAAACTCCTAAATGAAATAGAAAAAAAAAAGTAAAACTCAAACCAAATACGAAAATAAAATAAATAAATATATTAACTTCTTCACACACACTATAGTCATGTTTCGTGACTCACGTTTTCAAATTAAAAATGATAATATTTAACAGTTGTAACTAGTTATAGTTTATACAATATATATTTCAAATTTATGAAATGTAGATTTAAAAATTTTTAATTTACCTTTAAATTTTTTAATTGTCTTATCATTAAATCATTTTCAATTAAATAATAATATTTTTTTTAGTAGTAACCATTAACTACCCAGGAGAGAGCACAGCAGTAATATGGAAGCATAAACAATGATAAAATAGATGATAAAGAAGAAAATAGCAAAATAGATATATTCAAAAATAAGTTAAAATAGAGTATGGAATATGAAAACAGAAACTAGTAAAACCTTACTTGAATAAAACTTCTATCTTTGATAAAACTTGAAAACAAATTGTCTTTGATACAAGCTTGAAAATAAAACACTGTCTGAAGAGTTACAAGATTACAAAGTAAAATCTGTAAAGGGTTACAAGATTATTTGTTTGAAGGGAAGGGTTACAAGATTACAAGAGGGGAAAGGATTACAAAAGTCTTTCTGAGGGAAAGAGAGAGCTATCTTGGACCTCTAAACTGGACCTTAGAAATGGACCTGTCTTCTGTCTTCGGAGTCTGTCTTTTTATAGACGAAGTAAACCATGGTAAGTCATCAAAAGTAACCTAAGTTGGGTAAAGTGAACCCAAGTTAATCTGTCGGTAGAATCTTGTAGAATCCTGAACAGTAAAAGTTTTACTATAGTAGTCTATCTGGGAATTTGTCAGAATATTTGTGGAAAATCTGTCGGGGTACGCGTGCAATTAATATTCTGTCAAAATATCTCTCTAGATCTTTTTGTCTGGATCTTTCTGTCCTGCGTGCTTGTGAATAGTAATCTGCCATTTTGTCATTTTGTCTTTTCTGTCACATGTCATAGGGGTCTTGGGAATCTTGAAATGCTTCTGGGTGAGTCCTGTAGTTTGGAGAGGATGATTCCATTACTGTGTCATCTTCATCATCTGATATCTGTGATGCAGCTTCAAGCAGTTGCTTTTTAAGCTGTCTTCTGTCTGAGACGGAGGCAAGCTAGCACTGGACTTGACTTTTTTCTAAAAAGAAATTAGGATTTTCTGTCTGGGAGGAAGAGGTCCTTTTCTGTAATTCTTGACAAATATGATCAAAATTAAACTTATTCCACCATTTTAATTTAAACTTCCTGGTGAGCATGGGAAAGGGATACTGGGGATGCTTTTCGATCTTGTATTCCCATCTGATGATCCATGGGAGATCTGGAAACCTGTAAAAGAACTGCAAAAGATGTGGAAAATCTTTAAGATGCGGTATGTTTGGTTCTTTCTTGAAACTTTCATAGGCTTTGAGGAGATCAGGAGGAAGAATCATAGCTTCAGGACCATAAGAAATCCACCAATCAATAAACCATCTTGGTACCATCATGTCTTTCTTTCTATACATATCAAATCGAAAAAACCAAGTGTGTCTATGAATACTGTTTTGAAATAAAATGAATCTGTCCCACGCTTCCATATAGTCATAATAATTATAGAACTGAGGCTCAAAGGCTTGGGAAAACTTCCTGGGAATCCAGGGCTCTGCCCTCCACTGGGAAGGGGTGAGAATCTGTTTTATAACTACTTTAGAATAACCAATTCTATTTGGGTCTTGGGAGCAAGGCATGTGTGTAACCAGGATTGAGTCTGTGTCAACTAAAATAAACTCATAGAATGTCTGGGTCTTTAATGTTTCTGTCTTAGGGTGCTCCCATCCTGGGGGTAATAGCTGACTGACTAATGAGAGGGGATCTGTAATGTGCTGGTATTCTCTTTCAATCCATAAAATAAAATTCCAGGAGTTTTTTGGAAGTTCAACACTGTGATCATCTTTTGGAGCTTGGGCTTGAGTTTGAGAGGTAGAGGGTCTGTCTGTTGATTGTTTAGAGGGAAAGGGAGAGGTTAATGGGGGAAAGGAAGAGGCAACTATGTTAAATGGTGATTTTAAAGGAGGAGGAGTTGAGGGCATGGCATAAGACTGTTTGGATGTTGGAGTGGAGCTTGGGGAAAGTGGCTGGAAAGGGTTTGGGCTACAAGGTATTAGGGTTCTTTCATGCGGTCTGTTTGAAGAGAAACTAGGTGAGTTGAAGGAAGGACAAGGGAGAAATCTGCTAGGGGGAGGAGGGATTGGTGGAGCAGCATAAGACTGTCTAGTTCTGGGTTTTGGGGAGTTGCTCTTTTCTGTAGGGGAGCTCATCTTCCCTGTAGAAATTCACGGGTTAAGAAATTAGGAATAGAATTGGATTCTCCTTTAATATATTCAATATCAAAGTAAAAAACATTTAAAATAGCCTGCCATCTTGCAAAACTTTGTTTGGAAACAAGATTTTGAACATCTTTCTGTAAAACTTCTTTAGCACTTTTACAGTCAACTCGGATTAAAAACTTTTGGTTAAAAAGATCATTTTGGAATTTTGAAACACATAATATAATAGCTAAAATTTCTTTCTTAATAGTACTGTAATTCTGCTGAGTAGTTGACCATGAGCTAGAATGGAATCTAACAATCTGTTCTTTAGCATCATTTTTTGAAACTTGTTTTAGAATTCCACCATAACCTATGTCAGAAGCATCTGTCTCAACAATTTTAAAAGTATCAGGAGAGGGAATAACAATACAAGGAAGTTGCTTAACATATTTTTTAATCTGTCTGATTATCATAGTATGTCTGTCTGTCCATGGAGGAGGATTCTTTTCTAGCCTTTTATACAGGGGTTTGCATATTTTTCTTAATCCTTGAAAGTAATCTGAAACGTAATTTAAGCTACCAAGAAATCTTTGTAAGTGATTTTTATCTTTTATTTCATCTGGGAATTTATTTGCAAATTGAATGGCTCTGTCAATGGGACTTAAGGTTCCCTTATAAATATTATGTCCTAAAAATTGTATTTTATCTTGGAATAAGTTTATCTTAGTGGCTAAGACGACTAATCCATTGTGTTTAATTACTTTGACAAATATATCTAAATGTTTCCAATGGTCATCAATTGATTTGGAGAAAATTAAAACATCATCTATATAGACAATTGAAAATTCTGTAAAAGGTGTAAATATATCATTCATTATATTTTGAAACTCACTAGGTGCATTTTTTAGACCAAAAGGCATAACATTCCATTCATAATGTCCAAAAGGAACTGTAAAAGCAGTTTTATATCTGTCTTTCTCATCTATCTGTATTTGCCAAAATCCACTTTTCATATCAAATTTAGAAAATATAGTTGCTTCATGAAGTCTGTCAAGTAAATCTTTCTTATTAGGAATAGGATATCTTATCCATTGTAATGCTGTATTTAAAGGTTTATAGTTTATAACTAATCTTGGAACTCCTCGTTCCAATTCTGCCTGTTTGTTAACATAAAAAGCAGCACAGCTCTAGGGAGACTTACTTTTTCTGATTAAACCCTTATTTAAAAGATCTTCAATTTCTTTTTTACAGTGTTCTAATAATTCATTATTCATTTGTATTGGTCTAGCCTTAGTAGGTATTTGTCTTTCATTAAAGTCTTTTTCATAAGGTAATTGTACTATATGTCGACGCCTATGCCAAAAGGCAGTGGGGAGATTAGAACAAATTTCTGCCTCAATTTGTTGTTTGAATGATTTTATTTTATGATGCAACATGGGGTCTATTAATTGATCAGCAATTCTTTTGTATATTATTTCTGATTTTAAAGATTCTAAATGTCTATTCTTTCTGTCAATTCTTTCTTTATCAATTTCTTTTATTATGGAAATGTTATCAAGGGAATAGATTTCTTTCGGGATAGGTGACAAGATGAATTTAAAAAGTATATCTTTTCCTAACACATTGGTTTTAACTCCTTCTTCTGTAGTTAAAAACGGGTAAAGTAAAGCCATAAAGGGGTTTCCTAGAATAATTTTAGAAGAAAGGTCTTTAATTAGAACAAAAACTGTTTCAAAGCATACTCTGTCATTACATATGTGGACACTAGGTATTTTATAATTAATTATTAGCTTTTCTCCATTAGCTTGAGTTAATCTTTCAGATGATTTTTCATAATACTTTAAAGGTATTAATCCTTCTTGTATACAGTTCATGTCAGCACCTGGGTCTATTAAAGCAATTTCTGTCAAAGAAAATTCTTTATTAATTACTAAAGTAATTTCTGTATGCCATTTTTGAAAAATTACTTTGTCAATTAAACTAAAGAAATTCTGTCTATTGCCATCATCTTTTTCTAATAAAGGTGGGTCTATCATGGGTTTAGAGCTTTCTTTTAAATTTGTTATTTCTGCAATATTTTGTTCATCTATGTCTGTAGAATTATCTTCTTTAATTTCTTGTTTTAGTATTTTTGCTTCTGTCATTAAGTCTTGTAAAGTTACAGCTTTATCTTGTTTCTTAATTCTTTCTTTCTTTCCACATTCTGTAACATGGTGTCCATCTTTCTTACACTTGATACAAGTAATAGGTATATCTATGGAATTTTTTAATTTTAGTAAATAGTCTCTTTTGTCTTTTAAGTGATTTGGTATGTTTTCTACCAGTTTCATTACTATGTCTTTTTGTTTCCTTTTTCTTTTGTTGATTTTAAATGGGTTGGTTGATTTTAGTTCTTTCTTTTTCTTAACTTGATCTATCTCTTTTTGGCTAACATTAAATATTTCCATCAATTCATTTAGTGTATCTTTTTCAAATTCTAACTTACTAATTTGTTTAGCAATTTTATTATGTCTTTCACATTGTTTTTTAGTGTGTCCATATTCTTTACATTTATGACAAATATTATGTCTAACATGTCTGTCAGTTTTCTCATTATCTGATGATTCGGTAGTATTTAAAACTGCTATTTCTTTTTTCCCGTCTGCATCTAAAGGTAAATTTAAAATTTCCATTTTTCTCTTTAATTCTGCCAAACTATCATTTTGGGTGTATATTATGGATCTTTCAATTGATTTTAATCTTTCATCAATTTTCTCTTTTAAACTATCGTTATTATCAATTTTCCATCTATTGTTGACTACTTTTGCTTTTACTATACTATCACTATTTTCCTTTTCTTCATTATTATTAGTTTTCCTTCCTTTGTTGACTATTTCTTTAGCTTTTGTTCTTTCTTGTTTTTCTTCTACTTTTATCTTCCTACGTAGAGATTCTTCAAGAGTACTATTTTCTTTTGGTTTTAGCATGTCCTTTCTAATAGCTTTGTCTTGGTCTATTATTATGTCAACTTTCTTGCTATTTTGTCTTTCTATTGTTTCTATCATTTCTTTTACCATTCCTTTTTTAAACATTTTTTATCTTCTATACGTGTTGTTCTTTCCCAAACATGGCCATCTTTCATGTTATTAGTCTTTTGTCTTTCATTTTCTTTAGGCATGATTCCTATAAGACTAGTTTCTTTCTTTAGTTCGTCCTTTTCTTTGTCTTTATATGTTATAGATATAGCTCTGTCAGTTGCTTTTAAATTATCTATTAAGTCATCTTTTCTACTATCTATCATATTCATTGATATGTCGGTACTCGTCGAATTATCCTTTTGCCTATTATGCCAATTATTTGTCATGGCTTTTGTTAAAAATGATCTATGATGGGATTCAAATTCTTTTTCTTTTCCTAAAGGTGAATTTAAAGCTTTCATTCTTTCATAGAAGTCCAAAAAACTATCATTTTTTCTTTCTACTTTAGTATATATCTTAGATCTTTCATCATTTTCTAAAGATTCTATTTTTTTATTAATTATGTCTAAGAAGCTATTATTGTGTCTATTAGTCTGTCGGTTGATTTTATCTCCTGTTAATATATTCCAATTATTTGTATTATTATTATAATTATAGTCATCCATATCACTGTCAGAATCAGAATCTGTTTCATAATCCATATTACTGTTTGACCAATTATTGTCTGTATCTCTCATGCTATATCCTTCATCATAATCTATATCATCATAGTCCATGTTTCAAATTAGTGTATGCCTAGCCTAAGTGTGAACAAGCAAAACAGATGATGAGCTGATAAATGTATTTATTCTCTTTCTAAGCAATTAATAATTACTGACGGAACTATTACTAACCACTGGTATCCTTGCTATCAGGACCACTTCCTCGGGAAACACCACTGTGGGACCACCCAAACAACGCCTGTTCGTTGGCTAACAAAACGGGCTGACCAACGTGAAACTATGGTTTGCCAACAAGTTTGAGGCTGACCAACGCTACCAAGGAGCAAGTAGTGGCTTTGTAGTAATATGGGTTCCTAGTAACTTCTTAATTGCAAAGAAATAAAACTCATACATCTACCATCCATGGCTCTGATACCATTAACTACCCAGGAGAGAGCACAACAGTAATATAGAAGCATAAACAATGATAAAATAGATGATAAAGAAGAAAATAGCAAAATAGATATATTCAAAAATGAGTTAAAATAGAGTATGAAATATGAAAACAGAAACTATAAAATCTTACTTGAAAATACTTCTGTCTTTGATTAAACTTGAAAACGAACTGTCTTTGATACAAGCTTGAAAATAAACACTGTCTGAAAAGTTACAAGATTACAAAGTAAAATCTGTAAAGGGTTACAAGATTATCTGTCTGAAGGGAAGGGTTACAAGATTACAAGAGGGGAAAGGATTACAAAAGTCTTTCAGAGCCATGGATGGTAGATGTATGAGTTTTATGTCTTTGCAATTAAGAAGTTACTAGGAACCCATATTACTACAAAGCCACTACTTGCTCCTTGATAGCGTTGGTTAGCCTCAGACTCGTTGGCAAACCATAGTTTCGCGTTGGTCAGCCTCAGACTCGTTGGCAAACCATAACTTCGTGTTGGTCAGCCCGTTTTGTTAGCCGACGAACAGGCGTTGTTTGGGTGGTCCCGCAGTGGTGTTTCCCGAGGAGGTGGTCCTGATAGCAAGGATACTAGTGGTTAGTAATAGTTCCGCCAATAATTATTAATTGCTTAGAAAGAGAATAAATACATTTATCAGCTCATCATCCGTTTGCTTGTTCACACTTAGGCTAGGCACACACTAATTTGAAACATGGACTATGATGATATAGATTATGATGAAGGTTATAGCATGAGAGATATAGACAATAATTGGTCAAATAGTATTATGGATTATGAAACAAATTCTGATTTTGACAGTGATATTGATGATTATAACTATAATAATAACACAAATAATTGGAGCATTTTAACAAGAGATAAAATCAACCGATAGAATAATAGACACAATAATAGTTTCTTAGACATAATTAATAAAAAATTAGAATCCCTAGAAACTATTGAAAGATCTACTATAAATAATAAAGTAGTAGAAAGAGAAAATGATAGTTTTTTGGACCTATATGAAAAAATGAAAATTTTAAATTCACCTTTAGAAAAAGAAAAAGAATTTGAATCCCATCATAGATCACCTTCAACAAAAACTATGACAGATAATTGGTATAATAAGCAAAAGAATAATTCAACAAGTAATGACATATCAATGAATATGATAGATAGTAGAAAAGATGGCTTAATAGATAATTTAAAAGCAACTGACAGAGCTATATCTATAATATATAAAGACAGAGAAAAGGACAAACTAAAGAAAGAAACTAGTCTTAAAGGAATTATGCATGCAGAAAATGAAAGACAAAAGATTGACAACATGAAAGATAGCATGGTTCAGGAAAGAACAACACGTATAGAAGATAAAGGAACGAATCCTATAAGTGAAAGAAGTGCTATAGACATAATGGATGAAGACAAATGAATGGAAGGAAAGACATAGTAAAAGAAATGTTAGATAAAATTGAAAGACAAAATGATGAAAAGATGGCAGTTATACATAGGAAACTAGATATAAAGGATAAGATAGAAAAAGTCAATAATGGTTGGTAATAATAGTCCAAAAGAAGTGGTGGAAAAGCAAAAAGAAGAAGCTAGTTCAGTACAAATTATATGTAAGAAGCTAGAAATAGAAAGAGACATAGAAAGACAAAATAGCCTAATAGAAGATGTTATACGTACAAAGCTAGAGCAAAAAGAAGAAATAGAAAGAGATAGACTAAAAGAAAGAGAAATAGTCAACAAAGGTGGGAAAAATAAAAATAATAGTTTAAAAGAGGTAATTGATGAAAGACTAAAATTAATTGAGAGATCTATGGCAGATAACAGTTTGGTAGAATTAACTAAAAAGATAGAAATTTTAAATTTACCCTTAGATATAGACAGAAAGAGAAATATAGCAGTTTTGAATAATACTGAGGTATCAGATAATGAGAATACTGACAGACATGCTAGACATATTATTTGTCATAAATGTAAAGAAGATGGACATACTAAAAAACAATGTGCTAGACAGAATAAAATTGCTAAACAAATTAGTAAGTTAGAATTTGAAAAAGATACACTAAATGAATTAATGGAAATATTTAATGTTAGCCAAAAAGAGATAGATCAAGTTAAGAAAAAGAAAGAACTAAAATCAACCAACCCATTTAAAATCAACAAAAGAAAAAGAAAACAAAAAGACATAGTAATGAAACTGATAGAAAACCTACTGAATCACTTAAAAGACAAAAGAGACTATTTACTAAAATTGAAATACTCCATAGACATACCTATTACTTGTATTAAGTGTAAGAAACATGGACACCATGTTACAGAATGTGGAAAGAAAGAGAAATCTAAAGATAAGAAAGAAAAGACAAAAATAAAACAAGATGGAATAGATATAAAACCTGTAACTATACAAGACTTAATGGCAGAAGCAAAATACTCAAACAAGAAATTAAAAATATTGAAGAAGACAATTCCATAGACATAAATGAACAGAATATTGCAGAAATAATAAATTTGAAAGAATTTCCTAAACCTATGATAAACCCCCCTTTATTAGAAAAAGATATTTTGGACAATGATAGCAATAAACAGAATTTCTTGAGCTTAATTGACAGAGTTATTTTTCAAAGGGATACATAAATTATTAATAAAGAGTTTTCTTTGACAGAAATCACATTAACAGACTCAGGTACTCATAACATGAGTTGTATACAAGAAAGATTAATTCAGGCCACTGGATTAATTAATCATAAATTACCTAATGTATATAAAGATATATGTGTTGAAACTATTAAAAAAGGAATTAAAGCTAATGTAACTAACGTACCTTTTAATTCTATCCTACTCTTTATCCCAAAAGAAATTGATTTCCCCTATAAGGTCACTATCTTACAGGATACTAATAAAGAAAGAATCTATGGAACTAAAAGAAGTTTGTCATTTTTAGAGACAAAAATATCAATTGTTCACTAGTTGACAGATAAGGACATAAAAAAGGCTAAACAGGACATAGAGACAGAGATTCAGACAGAGATTCGTTCTTATTTCCCCGTTGCTCTTTTGTATAAGTATCAATATATAATCCAAACAATAGTTCAAACACTTTATGAAAAAGGATTCAGTACAAAAGATAGAATTATGTTTACAAGTCAATATGATTGGACTGAACAAACTGAAAGTTTGGCAGATGTACCAAATAAAATTATAATAGATGACATTCTTGCACCCTTTGTAGTAATCTTAAATACTCATATAGCAAATGTTTTAATAAAAGAAGTCCTGACAGATTCTTTTAATTGTGATAATTTCTTGAATAAAGACAAATTTAATTTCTTAACAGAATCTCTAACAGATTTTCCTCAGACTATTACAGCAGTTGATAAAAGACTTTATGGAGAAGCATTATTTCACATATTTTCACAAAATGAGATATACAGTAACACATATAAAACGGATAGAATCATGAATGATTTTGTGAAGTTTTTGAATTTCAGCCCCTCTAACATTGAAAGACTTCATCATGACTACTCTTATACCACTACTCAGCAAGGGCATAGAAGTGTACAGAGAAAAGTTTGTTTTATTAAATATACTTTAAATTTTAAAAATGATTTTTCACAGAAAGACATTAGTGAAAGGATTTTAAAAATGAATTTGAAAGAAGCCTTACATGAAAATGTTTATTCTCAAAATAATATTTCAAGACATAATCCTTTTCTCAAACCCTATTTGCAGACTAATATGAGTAAAAGAACCTCCCAGGCAGACATGAAAGGAAAGGGCAAAGCACTAGCAGTGCCCAAACATTTACGAAAGCCTTCAGTAAGGATTACGGATGGGTAGGAAGGCGTCTCGTTAGAGACAATATCCCTTCAGGATACGTTGCTAGCAATGGCGATGTATTCATGTGGTGAAAATAGTGTAACTCTGCAAAAAGTGCTCCGCACTGATCTCATGTTTCAGGATGGAGAATTTACAGACCTCCCTCTTCATATTAAATTACTTCTTGATAATTTATAGGCAGCTTTTACCCTCAAACAGAGACCCTTATTCCAAAAGACCCTTCAGGCTTTGGAATTACATCTTGTTAGCACCGGGGCATTTATTGAAGCTCTCGGTTGTCAACTCCCTGGCAAGGAGGATGGAGATTCAAGCTCCACAAAGACAGAATCACAGTCTCTAAAAAGCTATCTTATGGGAACAAGCTTTTCAAAGCTCCACCCTAAGATTCAGCAAAAAACGAGGCTTGCCATCAGAAGTTTACTCCCTGAAATTCAACAGAATATATTAACTCATAAAGCTATAACAAGTTCTTATGACAGATGGATGTATCTTTTTAAAGTATTAGTCTCTACAGCATTTATCAGAACAAAAGACATGGCAGGTGATACATGGTTATCTCATAAAGCTACATGGTATGAGAGCTTTGGAAATTCAGACAGAGTTTATGAAAGAATAGGAGACAGATATAATCCCTACCCGGGATTACTTATCAACACAGAGACAGAGGATCCAATAATCCGTGACCCTTTATGGTTATCTGAAATGCTAGAAGGCTAGAAGTAGGGTTTATTAGCAAATTAATTATAACTTCTGCAATTCAGATTAGTTTATTTCCCAAAGTCATCCAAGAAGCAACCGCACAGATTGAAGGACTTAATTATATGAAGATGGAAATCTAGAGTACTCTTCCAGTTTGGGACACTAGCTATTATATGGAAGCTCAGCCAGCACATATTCTGGTTCTTATCCATGATTGGGGTTGTATCCCTGAATACAACTGGTATACAGGAGATACTTATTTATCACTTGATGATCCAGGTGCTCTGGCTCAAGAATGGTCTAATTTCATGTGTAACAAGATTTATGAAGTACAGAAAGAATTAGACAGAGGTTTTTACTTATATGGCTATACCGATAGAATAGCAGTGTATGGTCCAAGACCCTCAGTAAGAAGGCTTATTGGGAAAAGAAGGATTGTTAAAGATCCTAGATTGATGACAGCCAAGGATCATGTTCCTGTTTTCCTTCTTATTTCATATTGTGCTCTATGTAATGATTATGGAGTGCTCCATGAGCATGAGCAGTATGAGGACAACTCCGATCCGCTAGATTATAATAACTACGCGGATACAGATTGACAAGACAGACAATGACGATAGATCACTATTCACTGAAGACAGAGCACTATTCACCAGACACACCAGACAGAAAAATCTAGAAAAATATTTTACTATTTGCGTGTACCTCTACAGATTTTCCATAGATATTTCTGACAGATTCCCAGACAGACTACTGTTCATGAATAGTAAAACTTTTACTGTTCAGGATTCTACAAGGTTCTACCAACAGATTAACTTGAGTTCACTTTACTTAACTCAAGTTACTTTTGAAGACTTACCATGGTTTACTTCATCTATAAAAAGACAGACTCCGAAGACAGAAGAGAGGTCCATTTCTAAGGTCCAGTTTAGAGGTCCATAATTAAGGTCCAAGTTTTAGGTCCAAATTTTCAGTTAAAAGCTTAGGTCCAAGATAGCTCTCTCCCTCTAGAAAGACTTTTTGTAATCCTTTCTCTTTTGTAATCCTGTAACCCTTCCCTTCAGACAAATATAATCTTGTAACCCTTTACAGATTTTACTTTGTAATCTTGTAACTTTTCAGACAGTGTTTATTTTCAAGCTTGTATCAAAGACAGTTTGTTTTCAAGTTTAATCAAAGACAGAAGTATTTTCAAGTAAGATTTTATAGTTTCTGTTTTCATATTCCATACTCTGTTTTAACTTATTTTTGAATATATCTATTTTGCTATTTTCTTCTTTATCATCTATTTTATCATTGTTTATGCTTCTATATTACTGCTGTTTATAAAATGCATTATAACACAGCACTAAACTCCTAAATGAAATAGAAAAAAAGAAAGAAAGTAAAACTCAAACCAAATACGAAAATAAAATAAATAAATATATTAACTTCTTCACACACACTATAGTCATGTTTCGTGACTCACGTTTTCAAATTAAAAATGATAATATTTAACAGTTGTAACTTTTTTGATAAACTTAACAGTTGTAACTAGTTATAGTTTATACAATATATATTTCAAATTTATGAAATGTAGATTTAAAATTTTTAATTTACCTTTAAATTTTTTATTTGTCTTATCATTAACTCATTTTCAGTTAAATAATAATATTTTTTTAGTAGTAACCCAAAAAAAAAAAAAAAAAAAAAAATGGAAGTTAAAGAATTCAAAATTCAATCCACACCCTATTTGTAATGTTCTCTTTAATCCAAATTTTTGCCTTTTCATTTTGTATCCTTATTTTTCTTTGATAACTTTTATATCTTAAAAAATTTTGATAAGTAAAAAATTATTTAATTGTTTCAATGAAATTTGTCATCTAAAAGAAATGTCTTGTCAGAATGTCAAATATTTCTTGGCTAGTCACCTTGAAGCAACCTTACTATTCTAATGATCCTTGCCACACATAATTCTCCACTTATCATTGTGCTTATACTCATAATCATGCTTTTATTTAAGGACAATGTTTTGCTACAATCTAAAGATATAAAGAACATGCAATCTAACGATTAGATTAGATTTTGACTTGTGTATTAAAAATATACACATGTATACTTGTGTATTAAAAATATACACAAGTATTAAAACATTGTCCTTAAAAAATATAAAGAACATGCAATCTAACGATTAGATTTTCAAAATATGTAGTCATGTTAATTTTTTTAGTGGAAGTTGTAGCCATTGGCTAGTGACTGCAACCAACTTTGTAACCAAACTTTCATTCTGTTTGGCATCAATTTATAAGCTCATCTTTTAGTTTTTATGTACAGCTTTTTAAAACCTCATTTTTTCCCGCCTTCTCTTACTTTTTCAAATTTTTTCAAGGTACAAGTATACTTTAGCACACTTTCAGCAAAAAAATTTCAGCAACAAGCTAGATAAGTTGTTCCCAAACAAACCCAAATTTGTATTTTCTCTAATACACCACTCCTCTAGTGCCTCCTTGAAGACTACATGTGATACAAATATGAGTTCATGTGTTAGCTATACATTCTTCACGTCGGTGTGCTGGTTAAACTCAGGAGATCTAGGCCTTAAATTCCATTCATCATCAAATGACCCTTCTGCCCTCTTTAACTCATGAATGTCCCATGCTCTGAGTCTCCCTCACTATTCCAAACTCCTTGAAGCTACTTGCCCCAAATCTCTCTATTGATTCCATCAAACATAGTTTTGCATCTCATACCAAACAAACAATGGAAATTAATGAATCTACTTCATTCATGTGAGATAACATGGAATAACTGAACTTTAGAAACAAAGAATAGAAATGCATACCTTGATCTAGTAAAATTCAAAACAAAGAAGAAGATTGAACTTGGAAAGACCTTCAATCTTCATCCCAATTCCATATATGCCCAAGGTGTGTGGTCTCGCAATTAGTTCTGTACGTACTTTTTTGTTTCCAAGAACTTGTTCTTTTTCAAAAATTGTTTTCTTTTGTTTTTCTCGTACGTACTAATAACTGCCTGGACAGTTATTTTATTTAATAACTCTTATTAAATAATTAACTAATTATCTAATTGGGTTGGCATTTTGGGACAACTCAATTAGGCTATTGTGTGTGGCTTGGGATGAGACCAAATGGATAAATAAAACTCTAACTCCAATAGACTTCATGCTTATTTGTCAAACTCTTGACAAACTCAAAATTACTATCAATTATATTTAATACCACTATAAAAATATAATTGCACTCTAGGCTTTATTAATAAAATTATATCCCAAGACTTAATTATCTAAACAATTAACCAATTCATGAAAATATTTATAGTAATACAAAGTCATAATATATAACTGTCACTTTGAAAATTACTACCTCTTAATCCTTGAGTTCCTAGTTTAATCTTTCAAGTTATTTATATATTTATGAAATCACATTTCATAAAATATAAGTTTTAGTAACTCTTTACTAAATAACCAAACCCATTAAACTTATCTCAATGGAATATTTTATATCTCTAGAAAGAGACTATATTTCTCAAAAAAGAAAAAAAGAAAAAAAAAAGAGACCATGAATTTCATTTTGAGAATATGAGTTCCTTCAACACTACTTGTGGTTGCCTAACATATTGAGATTTTGACTATTAGATTAGATTTCACTCCTGATATATTAAAGCAATCTATATTTCACGAACGGGTTCACAATCCTCTCAGGATTGAGAGTTTATGTAAATGAAAGTTGTGAGATTTATTTTTCAGTTAACAGTAGTTAATAGAATAATTAATCTCACAACAGTCTAGTTCAATATGTCTTACACACTTAAGATACATCAATATATCAATTAGAAGTCTCCACTTCCATGATCAAGACAAACCATCTTAGTTGACATGTTATAGTCTTCACAGATTGAATGCCAAATTTCATCACCGACTAAAAACTAAGGTTTTGAGTTTACAAAGAACTTGTGATTTATATCTTTTGTGACTAAATCACATACAATGCATCTCAAAGACTATATGATAATGTTCAAATATTCATGTTACCATTATTTTAGATAATAAAACAACTTTATTATTTATAACATAATGTCATACATAGCATCATACAATAGGATTTTAGGGCACTAATCCTAACAATCTCCCACTTGCCCTTAAATACTATTGTGTACCAATCTAACTCTCATTCCCTCCAAGTGTGACTCAAAAGTCCATTGAGGCAAGGCTTTGATAAAGGGATCTGCTAGATTATTCGCACCATCAATCTTTGCTACTGTATAAATTTCAACATTAACAAATTCAGATTGGCCTTCAGCCACAGTAGAATCATGTTGGGATTGAGGGGATAGTACATTTGGCATAGAAGATGAATTTGCAGGAAGTGACAGTGGACATTCAACTATGGCTGCATTACAAAATTAACAAGAAAATTAATATAAAGAGATGGGGAAAAAAAAGAACAATATAGAGAATAGAAAAAAAAAAAAAAAAAAAAAAAAACACTAATCCCCCCATCCATAAGCTAAATTGTTCCCTCAAAGCTATAGATTTTTACTAGTTTTGTCCTCTTAGCCCCCCCCCCCCCCCCCCTCTAAAAAAAAAAAAAAAAACGTTTTGTCCATATTCTAGCTACCTATTTATATAAAACTATATAGAATATAAAATTCATTACAAATGGCTAAAGAGCAAATAAGTAGAACCTAAATTGCAAATACATCAAACAACAAACAAACCAAGTGCTAAAATAGCACCTCTTGGCAAGTCTTGTACTCTAAATTTTGTTGTTCTTCTCTCTGGTTCCATCGGCTAAAAAGAGATGAAACAAAAAAAGAGTTAGGAATTCAAGGCATTGAAAAAAAAAAAAAAAAAAGGTTTGTAGCCTACAAAAGTTAGTAGAAATGCATTAAAAATAAACTTGAATTATCGTCAAGAAATTGCAAACCCATATAAAATCCTATCAAACAACCCAAAGCCTATTAGAGCATTGGCCATATCCCTCCTAGGCATTTCATCAAATAGTTGTATAGGATACTCAAAACCAGATTTAATCAAATGGGGATTTTATCACAACTCTACCCAATCCACCACAGGCCTTGAAACACTTGGGCAAGTGTAACTCTCAGTTGGGTAAGCCCAAAAATTAAACCAAACCAAAAAATTGCAACAGGAAATCACACATGGAGGATTGGAAAAATAGAGAGCAAAAAAAAAAAAAAAAAGCATACCAGAAGTAAGACAACGACGAGACAAAGACTCTGGCAATGGACAGGGTTGGCCCTTCCCCTAGGCCAATTAGGCAATTGGCTAAGCCCCCAAGTGGAAGGGGGCCTCAAAATTTTGGAAAAGAAGGGGTAGTAGAAAAAAAAATTTTAATTTTAGATGAATCCAAAAAAATCAGGCAAATCCTTGTGACCAAAGAACAAAAATTCTGATATGTCCGGTTAAACATTGGTACCACAAAAAATTCTTTGGTCTAAACAAAATCAATTATCCCAAAAATAACATTATTATCCTCTAGACAATCCAAAATTCAACAAGATAAACTACAAATTCGGTCTAAGAAATTAACCACAAAACAATCACAAACCAAAAAAAAAAAAAAAAATCTCAAATCCCTAAAATTATTACCGTTTCTCTTTCTCATTCTTGCTCTTTGCCTCTTTCTCTCAGCTCTTGCTCTCCACCTCTCTCATTCTTTCTCTTCACTAGTCCTAAATCCTAATCTTAAATCCTTCTGTTGCTGGCTTAGGCCCTCCGATCTGAATCATCCGATCACATTTGAAGATTTTGAACTGAGGACTGAGTCACTGAGGTATGGGGGTGTTTGGTTTGTGTTTTCAAACAACAATTTTCAGTTTTTAAACAACATTTCACGCATTTTCACACACTTTTTCACTCACACGTATTTCCACAAATGTTTTTAAACAATAATTTTCAGTTTTTAAACACATATACCAAACGGGCCCGTTTCTCTTTCTTATTTAATTCTGCAAATGCGTTTTTTTGAGTTATACTTCTTATTTGTATAAGACTGCCTGGGGCCGCTGGGCACTGGGCCTGTTTCTATTCTACTTGAGTTGTTGGCCGTTGGGCCTTGAAGTAGGTTTTTTTTTTTTTTTTTTAGTTATAGGTGTAATAGGATTTGTTTTGTTTTTAGTGTGTGGTCTTATCTGATAAGACGTGTGTGTGGCCATCTTCTTGTCTGGCTGGGCTTTTTGCTGGGCTTGGATTTTTTTTTTTAATTTTAATCTTGCGTTTATATATATATAATAGTTATTGGTACTATAATGAATAAGTCTTTATTTATGCAAGTTAAGATTGCTAAAAACTTGTTATTGTTCGGTGAAACTATAACAATACTTTTTATATAAATCAGGTTCTATTGCTCTACACTTGAAAGTTATTTTTTATTCCAATCTTTATAAATATATTGTTTAATTAGAAATTTCTACTAGAAAATATGCATTTGGATATGAAAATTTTTTAATTAATAAAATCATATCTAAGATCGACAATGTCCCAAGAAAAATTAAGTGGATTAGCTATATTATAGATTGAAAAGGAGATGTTAGAAGAACTTGGATACAAAAATTTAATTAGTCAATTTGCATCTCAAAAGGCAAGAAAAATAGATTTTAAGTGAAATATATTATAATATAAAAATATTAAATAAATATTAATTAATTAATACATAAATATAAAAGGCCCTATTTTAGTTCTCGCCTTAGGCCTTAAAATGTCTAGGGCCGGCCCTGGCAATGGAGAGAAGGTTGTCATGGCAGTTCTAGACTTCCTCTAGTTTGATCTTCTCTCTCGCTCTCTAAACCTAGCTAGCATTCTCTCTCCCTCTCAATTGAACCGATTCACCCTTTTAATTTTTATGCTCACACGCCTCTTATGTGAGTTTCCCGTTAGTTTTTTAACACCAGACTAACATAGGTATTGATTTGGTAGCTATGTAAAGTTTAAGGGGTGTCATTACCACTACCTTAAAATTCAGGGGTGTCTTGGCATTTTTTCCCAAAAGTGCTCCTATAAAATTTCTAAATTTCTAACTATCGAGGTGTTACAACACTAGTAATCAAACTCAAATCCCTATGTTTCTGCTTTGAGACACAGTTTGTCCAGTAAATATTAGAGAACCCATAGAACTGGACTTTAGTTAATCAAATTAAATACAAGTGACCAATCACTACACCTTATGAAATCCCAATGATTGGAAGCAACTCCAAGTACTTTACATACATCCTACACAACGCATACATAATCCTCTATCTCACTTTTTGTGTTCCATTTTACACTCTACCAATCACAACTTGCTATGTATTCCATGTATTCTTTTTACTTCTCTTATAAAATAACCAAAGTTTAAAAATGGAAAAAAGAAAAATAAAGCACATGACATGCCACATTGATGAAGCATAAAGTGGGACACAAAAAATAGGACATAGGATTTGTATTCTTCCACAAACGATTGTAGCTCCAAAAGCATGAGTAGTGTAAGTGAATCAAGGTACACACACAAATAGAGAGAGACCAAAAAACCTAAAAGAAAAGAGAAAAAGACTAAGCTGAGCCACATGGCGTTACCAAGCTTGCTCTTATACTTGTAATGACTTGAGGAAAGCACTAGCTATATCTACAATTACACCCCAAAAGGATTAGTCAAGTGACAATTGGGGCTCCTTAAAATCACTTATAAATCCAAGATTCACCTAGTAAACATCTAATATGAGACTCATCACACGTTTGCAGAATACACACTTAAACCATTCGATTTGGAGTATCACAACTATTCTATAAGCATTCCTATCCCTCTTTGGACACCGGTTCTATGTGCATACATTGATTTTTACACTAACAAGTGCAAAAGAGGGCACCCTATACAATGGATATTGAAGGCACCTTGTGGCTTGGAAATAATATTGGACAAGGTTTGGTTACACACTTTATTGTTGTCTAAGGCTACAACTTCGTTCAATATCTTTTTATTGGATGTGAATTTTGACAAATCCATGATTGGATTATATTTTCTTCTTATATCCTCCATTCTTGCAAAATTTTCAGAAGATCAAAGATCAATAGCTATATCATCAATCAATTATTTTACTTACAAAATTGTGTAATCTAAAATTAAGCATACAAAATAATTTTAAGGATCATACAATAAATAATATCAAATTGGCATAACAATTGACATGTATGTTAAGAGCGTAAAGAACATGCAATCCAACTGTTAGATTTTCAAAATATGTAGTGTAGGGACCGGTTTCGAGCGCTCTCCGTAGATTGAGAGAGTGGACCCAAGCCCAGCTAACCCTCTAATAAATTTATAGAGTATGGGTTCAAGAGCTAGGCCCTAATAAGGAATGCAACGGCCATGCATGGTTGTACGTGAATGCTAGTAACCTAAGTGTGGGTTGGAATACACAATAAGGCTCCTCGGACGGGTTTGACAGAGGTTGAAGTTGTTCTTATTTCTTTCAAGAAAGGTTACAATGGTTGAGAGAGAATACACTGCTACAGTATTTCCTTTTCTCTAGTTTTCCGTCTGTCCCCTTCTCAAGAGGGACTTTTTACATTATATACTTCTCTCTCAGTTGATCCTAGCCCTACATTTGTTGATCAACCCGGCTTCCACTTGAGAGCCTGTCCCATCAGCCGCATTCCCATCCCTCCTGTGGGTTGCAGCGCCCAAGACGGCACTGTTCAGAGGTCCTATCCTCATTAATGCGGCCAGGGCGTTAGTTGAGGGCATTTAATGTGGAGGTGACAGTTCACCTGGGACTTGCTCCTCCACCATGCTTCAATGTCCGGTGCTTGGTTCTTGCTATTTGCTCCTTGGATGCTTAGGGAGGTTCCCCTTAAGGGCATGCTGTTTGCCCACTTTCTGACCTCGGTCTCCCGAGGATGTAACCATCCTCGGCAATGCTCCTTGGGCCCTGGGCTCTACACTTTCGTCCTCGGACCTTGGACGCGTCCTCGGCGTGGGCCTCTGGGCCTGGTTTGAAGTGGGCCGGGGTTGCTGACTTATTCTGGCCCCACAATAGCCCCTCAAAATCTTGCTGTCTGCATCCTCGTGTAGTAGTGGTACACTAACTCAAGCTCCAGAAGCATATAAAGGGTTAGTGGGAGGGAACTCCTTCCGATGTGGGACTAAGGCTCAAGGGCTTTAGATACCAGTTCAAGGGGTCGAGACTATGAAACCCTCCTTGGACTCTCACTCGGTCGAAGAGAACAAATTCGTGAGGGCCTGGCTCCCCAAAGCGAACAATTATCCTTTGTGTGGAGTCAAGCACCCACATGTAGCAATGTTAATTTTTTTAAAAAGAAGTTGTAGTCTTAAGCTACAACCAAGTTTGTACTTTATAGCCAAACTTTGTCCAACAAAATATTATATTAGAAAAAAAGAAAGAAACATGGAGAGAGAGAGAGAGAGAGAGAGAGAGAGAGAGAGAGAGAGAATAAGGGATGACAATCGAGCTAGGCAGGGCCGAAGGAAGGTGTTTTCACCCCTGCCCCACCTCGTATGGCAGAGCAAGCTATCTTGCCCCATCCCCACCCCTAAGGCTTCATGGGGCCCTGCCTTGCCCTGCCCCACCCCACAAAATTTATTTCGTGGTAATTGGTCACACCCCATTCCACTCCTATTAATTTTTTTATAAAAAAAAATCTATTTCATTAATATAAATATACTTGAAATTACAATTTATTATTTTAATCAAACTAATTTTTAGTAAGAATTAAATAATATTATCCAAAGTGTTTTTTTTTTTTTAGAAGAATTATCCAAAGTGTTTAATAAGACAATATCACAACAAAACAAAAGGTACTAATATTCACGCATTTAAATAATTATTAATATAAACTAAGTCTTTAACACTAATAGAGCGAGGCAGGGCAGAGATGTGATGGAGCTAAAAAGTCTAAACCCATCTCCGCCCCGCCTCAAGGTGTGGGGGAAATATCTTGCCCCATCCCTACCCGTACCCCACCACCTTAGTGGGACGGGAAAAACCTGCACGGGATAGCAGAGAGAGGCGAGTCAAGTTCTATTAGTCACATAGTTCTATTATAGGATTGCGTCGCAATGCATGAACATCCACGTGTTTAACAACAGGTACGTAGTGATGAATAGGCTTGGACCTTTTATTGCCGCAGTCAGAACCGTCACATATATTAGATGAAGGCAAAGGATTTGAAGTCGATGATCAAGATGAGTATCCGAATTTCGACTTAGCCAGATCTCATTTTTAGTCATACAATTTTGACTGAAATGGGATTTTTATTCTAAGCTTTGTCTTCTTCTTTCTCTCTCTTTCAGCCACATAAATTTTGGTCCTACAAATTTGACTGAAAAGATTTATTCAACCCAGCTTAATTTGTCGTCTCCTCTTCATCTCTCTTCTGCCTATAATTTGTCATTACTTTGACTAAGGCATACATCTTGTGTTTCAGGTTTCTAAACAATACTGGAAGCTTAGCATGAGGACAATATTTGAAATTTTAAGTTTTTCTAATATATATATATATATATATATATAAAAATTGATATAACTCTTATTGCATATACTATTATTATAGATGACCATTGATTATTGTACACTTGATAGTGTGCATTATATTTTATGCGTATAAATATGAGAATTAAATGTGAATATGTAAAGTTGTTATTTACAACTATGTATTATGTTGGCTTTTATTCCGTGTCAAATTTGATTGTAATTATTATCAATCGTTTATACCCTGTATTTGTTGTGGGATTTGTTGTAAGGATTGTGTGATAGAGAGTGTGTGAAGACTCAAGCATTTGGAGGCTGAAGGATTCTCGCGGGTATGTCGCGACTTAGCTTCCCGCGAAGTGAAGCATGTGCCCTGCACGTGCTGGAATGCGAAGAGTCAGGCCAGGTGGAGACAGCTGTCTCTCGCGAGTATCTCGCGGGTAAGGCCTTCCCGCGAGACACCCGCGAGACATGCTGTTCTACCAGCCTGTATTGACTGACTCACACATTTTGCACATATCCTATATATACCCTCATTACCCACAAATGTTGAGGAAGGCTTCAGAGAGAAAACCCTAGCCAAACACATTAGGAATTAGAGATTGTCTTCTCCACCTTTTTCTATACACTTGCTTGTGGTATCTCCTCAACCCTTCCCTCTCCATTTTCACACCATTGAGAGGTTGATAGCCCAAACACTTACCTCACCCTTTGAGAGTGTTAAGTGACGTTTTGGTGCTGCTGGGAAGCATTGGAAGAAGCCTGGAATGGCAGTTACAACATGGAGCTTGTTGCGGGATCCAGGGTGCTAGACAAGACACGGTTCCGAGAAGCCTTGTTGGAGTAGGAGCTTGGAGGGCTTAGGTACATCGGGTAGATTAGGCTTGGAGGGTCTCTTGCTTACTCATGTATCCCAACTGATTGTCTAGTGGATCAATTTCCGCTTGGAGGGCGGCGGAGAGGTTTTTCACCGAGTTCTTCGGTTTCCTCTTCGAAAACACGTCTCGGTGTTTTCTGTGTTTGCATCCTTCTTCCCTACTCTTGTTTAATTCCATTATACTGCTGTGTTGCTTAGTTTATGGATTAGAGTAGCTTACTTGTTCATCCGCTCGCTTTTACACTATTCCGCATTTTGTATTAAAGTTGTGTAAAATCTATCGAGCCGTAATTTTAATTGGGGGGGTCTAAACAGCTCTTGTGTTTTCAACACGTTTTCGAGCTTTCAGAATATACTTTTAAAAAATATATATAGATAAGATATGTGACATGTGGAGGAACGAATCTCTTCCTTAGAAGGTATTGTCCGCTTTGAGAATGGGCCGAGGAGTCCGATGCCACCCGCACAGATTTGCTCAATTCCACATCAGGGAGAGATGCCTCCCACCCTTAGCTTATATGCGTGAGCTCACAAGTGGGGTGTACCCATCAAATTATTAACTTTTACCCAAAAAAAATAGAAGAACCTTTGAGTACGCGCAACACACATACTCAAAGGATATATATATATATATATATATATATATATATATATAAGATGGGTTCAAGTTATACCTGGTGTAACTCTTGTAAAGTTACACCTTTTTTACACCGTAGATTTCTAGAAGATCTAACGGTTAAAAAAAACACCATTAAATGTTATTACTTTCCACTTTTGTCTCTCTCCTTATTTATTGTTTTTCACTTGATTAAAGGGCACATGTCATTTTCAACAACCCACTTTTCAATTGAGTCATTAAACTCTCTCAACCCAACCCGTATTCTTCTTCTTCTACTATTCTCTCTCTCTCTCTCTCTCTCTCTCTCTCTCTCTCTCATATCTGTCTAGACCTCTCTGAAAAAATGTCTTTTGTTTTTTGTCCTTTAGGGCAGTCATGCTATTTGAAGGTTACTCAACATACAGGCGTCATGAGTATATGTGCCCCCAGAAGCACTTAAGCATCCAAAAACTAACTCCATTTTATAACTAAACAATGTCATTTCCTATACATGTATCCTATTACAGATTAGCTACTTTTGCCCCATCAATTAGAAGGTTCTCAGAGAAGTATTTATTAGTAAATGATGTAAAGCTTGGATGTTGATATTTTTCAATGAGTCGCAGGAAGCACAAAATATTGTAGGCAAAGAAACAAATTTCAAGTTAATACTTCATTTTTTTGAACAGCTATTAATTCATCTTCAATTTTTTCCTTATGTGCCCCACCTAGAAATACCACTCCTCAAAAACGACACTCAAATTCTGTCACTGAAACAGTGAGACTCAAAGAAAACAGGAAAAAAGAAGAGAAAAGAAAAAAAAAAAAAAAAAACAAGGCTGGTAACTTCTGTTTTCACTTCTTGGATGATAACCTCTGGATGCATCTGATGGACAAAGTAAGGAAAATAAGAGCTTGCCTCAGGCTTCCCAGCCCCTCAAGAGGGTAGCACGTGCAATCAGAGAGGTCTAGACAGATATGAGAGAGAGAGAGAGAGAGAGAGAGAGAGAGAGAGAGAGAGAATAGTAGTAGAAGAAGAATACGGATTGGATGGAGAGAGTTTAATGACTCATTTGAAAAGTGGATTGTTGAAAATGGCAAGTGCCCTTTAATCAAGTGAAAAACAATAAATAAGGAGAGAGACAAAAGTGGAAAATAATAACATTTAATGGTGTTTTTTTTTAACCGTTAGATCTTTTAGAAATCTACGGTGTAAAAAAGGTGTAACTTTACAAGAGTTACACTAGGTGTAACTTTACAAGAGTTACACTAGGTGTAACTTTACAAGAGTTACACTAGGTGTAACTTGAACCCATCTTATATATATATATATATATATATATATATATATATATATATGCTGAACTCTCTAAATTCACTTGCTAGCTTCCACGTTTCACCCATGCTAGGCTCCTGCATGTACACTAGCTACTTGTGTCTTTGGCATTTAATGTCTATCTATCAAAAAGAAGAAGTGTTGATCTTGATAAGTGCTAGCTAGCTATGAATAAAAACTTCCCCAGTAACAACACAAAACAAAAACTTCCACAGCCAACTGGCTTTTCGTCGTAAACGACACACTAATGTACTACTCATGTTATCCCCCTTCCCCCCTTTTTTTACAAAATAAAAATTCTACTTTAGCTTAATTTAAGTGTATATGTGAAACTTCCTTTTAAAAACTTGTACCTCAACTCTTGCCCCCCACATCCACAAGCACTAATACTTATGGAGTAACTGTGTGAAACTTCCTCTTAAAGACTTGTACTCCGACCTTTGTCCCTCACACCCTCAAGTACTTAATACTTATGGAGTAACTATCGCACCAAAGGTGCGTGGTGGTACTCATGTTCTCCTTTAGTACTCACCCACAAATACATTTTTGGGACTCATGACCATATATTTTGATGATTTTTTTAAAATATTTTAATATTAATTATTTATTTAACTTTCTATATTATATTTTTTTATTTAAAAATCAAATTTTTTTATTAAAAAAATAAACTTGTTAATTTAGTTTTAGTGTTTAGGTTTTTATGAACATCACTTTTACTAGTTTTTAGGAAAATTGTTTGTTAATGATTATTTGGCACACTTTTTTTTTTTTTTTTAGTAAAATTTTTTAAGATTTTAATTAAATTGGATTTTTATTGGTTCAATATTTTGGGTGCTTTTTTAAAATTTAGAATTCAAAGCTTACTCGTATTTTTTTATATATATATGAAAAATCCATTATCATTCTACAATTTTAAAACATTTATATTATATATATATATATATATATATATATATATATATATATATATATATAATTTTAGGGATATTTTATTTATGTAATAGAGACTGTAGGACACCGACATGTATAATATTTTGGGGTGCCATCTGGGGCCGTAGGTCCTTATTCTGGCTCTATAAATAGTGGTCATTGAAAGACACATTCTTCTCACATCTTTGTTATGAGATTTACGAGAAGCATTTTGCCTCAACAGAAAATGAATTCCAAAACTTTTATAATATTCTTGGGTTTTCTCTTTGCCGCTGTTTTCATCTGCTCAACTGTGGTGGCAGACAGTTGAGCAGAGACACCCAACGACGAGAACAAACGTTAGTATAACACTACACATTGTCACCTTTTTCTTTCCTATATAAAAAACATTAACTTCATCTTTGTAGAAAATAGTGAAGGGTTTCCTTCTTCTTTCTTTCCTTTTTTTTTTTTTTTTTTAATGATTTAGTTTCTTGCTGAAAATTTTAATATGGATTTGAGCATGCTGCTATTATAATATCAAAATACCAAGTTGGACTCCTTTCCTGTGCTATGAGAATTGCAAAAGACGTATTATACATTATATACTATAAATTTAGAATTTTCCTATAATTTATCTTCTTCTTCTTTTTTTAATAGTATATTACTAGGGTTTTAAATGTTATAGAACTCGATATTTAAGAAATATTCATCACTTAATATATTTAACCTTTGCAGTGGAGGTGGCTGCTGCTGGAACAAACCAAGTAGATGATTCAAAGTACCCTTGCAGATTTGGCTGCTGCGGGTATGACCGTTTTCGCGGATGCAGGTGTTGCAGTTACGCTGGAGAGTCTCAAGGCTTGGATACTGAAGCCACGACCAAAGAAGGTTAGTAGAGACATCCATCAACCCACATTAATTTCTTTTGAATTTTTTTTTTTAATCTTTTTATTAATTTTATGTAACTGATATACAGTGGCAGAGCCAGGAATTTAGGTCAGGTGGGGCAAGATTAAAAGACAAGATTGGAAGTAAAAAATTAATCTAAAAAAATTAATCAATATTAATAACAAAATAAGTAAACAACTATATGATAATGTAATTGTTATACAAAATCTAACATAAAATGTAAACTTCAATTTAGTTTTTCACACCTAGCTTATTTTACTCAATTGCCCTCGACGATTTTTCATATTTTGAAACTGGTGCATGATTTCTTCACACTCAATAGTCTTGAATATATCTTTCTCAATATATGTGACTAGGCAATCATTCATCCACTGATCTCCTATTCGATTGCGTAATCGATTTTTAATTATGTTCATTGCTGAAAAAGCTCTTTCAACAGTAGCTGTTGCAACTAGTAAGATCAATGCCAAAGTCACTAATGAGTAAACCAATGGATATGAAACATTCTTTTTCATTTCTACCATCTTTTCAGCAAGCTGTCCAATTCCTTTAAGTGCTGAAAACTCTTCAGTGGACCGCATGTCATGGATGTATGTCTCAAGTTGGTTATCCAAGAAAGAAACTTGAACTGTTGAAAAATCACTTGGATAAAATTGAGCAAGCCGAATCAATTTCACCTTGTTGAATGCTGAAAATAAGTTATCTGGGTTCAAACACGCAACACAAATTAATAATTCAGAATTTTCAAAACGACTATTAAGTTCTTGAAGTTGCATATCTATAACAGTATAAAAAAGCTCCACTTGATAATGATGTGAATTTTTCATGTTTTGAGCTTTTCGTCGTGGCCGAGGTTGATATAAATCATCCATATTAGGAACATCAATATTATTTTTTGCACAAAATGCAGAAACCTCCTCTAGCAAAGTGTTCCACCCATCATCTCTCATGACCTGTAAATGTTGCTTTGAAATGTCAACCAACTTCATAGCATTCACAATATTTCGATCTTTTCGTTGTAATGCCTGTGACAACTCATTACTTATGCCAAGCACACCTTTCATCAAATGTAAATTAAACACGAATTCAATTGTTTGGAGTAAACCAATTAAGATATTTGCTTCTGCTCTCTGATCAGAATCTAAACCATCTTCTATAATAGTTTAAATCACATCAATTACAGAAGAAAACATGTGAATAAGATTAACAAGTGCACCATAATGAGAACTCCAACGTGTATCTCCAGGTCTTTTTAGACTCATTTCTTGATTCAAGCCACGACCAATTGAAATTTCATTATTTTTTAGTGCTTCTATAACTTCAGCATTACGTTTTTCGCGAAGAATATCACGACGTTTGCATGATGCTCCAACAATATTGAATACCTTTGCAACCAAGTTAAAAAAGGTTGCAATCTGGATGTGATTTTTTGCTACTGCAACTAATGTTAGTTGAAGTTGATGTGCAAAGCAATGGACATAATAGGCAGAATGATTATCTTTCAAAATAAGAGTTTTTAGTCCATTTAACTCACCTCGCATGTTGCTTGCCCCGTCGTAGCCTTGTCCCCGCAATCTACTAATGCTTAAGCTATGTTTATTAAATACTTCCTCAATTGCACTCTTTAGTGTCACTGCTGATGTATTATTAACATGTGTGATGCCTAAAAAGCGCTCATTCACATGTCCCAATTTGTCCACATAGCGCAAAGCAATTGCCAATTGTTCTTTAGTAGACATATCACGTGATTCATCAACTATAATAGCAAATAATGAGTCTCCAATATCTTTAATAATAGCATTTATTGTCTCAACAGCTGTAGCATTTGCTATTTCTTTTTGGATATCAGGAGAGGTCATTTGATGATTTTCAGGAGCATTTTAAAGGACTGCCTTATCAATTTCTTCATTGTGATTTGCAAGAAACTGTAATAATTCAAGAAAATTTCCTTGATTATTGGAGTCTTTAGATTCATCATGGCTACGAAATGCTAATCCTTGCCGTTGTAGAAAACAAATACAATCCACTGATGCATTCAAACGAGTTTGATATTCCCTTTTCTCAACATCTGATTGCTTGTTTATAACTGTTTTAATACTTTGTCTTTGGTTTAACAAAGCTTCACATTTTCTTTGAGCTATATTATGTGCACTGTTGTGATCCCCAACGTGATTCTATAATTTCTCCTTTTTTTTCCAATTTCTGAATCCTTCAGTAACAAATGAGTCTCCCCCTCCTTGATCACCAGTATCAGGTTGAAATAGATAACAATATAGACAATATGCAGCATCTTTCGCAATGCTATATTCCAACCAACTAGGATATTCTTTGAACCACACTAGATTAAATTGACGCTTTGTTTTGCCAAATTGACTTTGTGGAAAATCATGGTTAACTGGTTGACAAGCTTTATTTTGTAGATAATGCCTTCTAATTTGATCTCTTTCATTAGGATGATAGTTAGAAATGTTTATTCTTAAACCAAGATTCGTGGGAAGATTTGCAACATCCACTTCGATACGAGTTCGTTTAGGACTTGATCCGAACTCATTATTATGATCAGGATTCTCCATAATCTCAATTAACTACAAATATATATGTCATATCATTAAAATAAAGAAAAAAATTACGATTTATGATTAAGAATAATCAAATTAAAAGATCATTATAAATACAAATAGTTTAAACATATAATTTGAATTATAAATTTATGGTTAAAAATAGTCAAATCAAGAGATCCATCTAAATATAAACAGTTTAAACATATAATTTGATTCTTTAAAAAATTAAATAAAGAAATAAATCAAAGCAAAAGTATTAAGAGTATGCATACCTATGAATATTTGAATGTGTGACTTAAAAATCCAACTTGAATGCTTTTAAAAACTGCACAGAAACTTTGAGATCCAAAGAAAGAGAATAGTTTGAAAATAATTTTTTTTCTTTTTGATGGGAGGCTGTGCTTTGTTTGCTTTATATATACTTCTTTTTTTTTTTTTTTTAGTTCTATGCTAGTACTGATTTCTATTCCGTGTAGGTGTAGCAAAGTTGTTATTTATTTATTTATTTTTTAATCATTACCAAGTGGGACCCACAGTTTTATTGAATAACGTGAATTCATTGAATAGTAGACTTCTACAGGCGGTTTGGTATAGAGCATAAAAAAATTCTACAGGAGGCTTTGTCTAGTCCATCAAGTTTACTAAGTGGGACCCATTGATTTTATATATAGAATTGTACTACTACTAGGAAAGGTATCGTGAATTCACTTAATCAGGTCTTTTTTTTTTTTTTTTCTTTTTTGTCTTTTGTGTTAGGGGGGGCAAATATGGTATTTCAGGTCATTATTAGTTAAAAGATTTGAAAGTTCAGGGGGGCACCTGCCCCCTCTCCCCCCCCTTCCCTCCCTCTGCCCCTGCTGATATAAATATATATATATAAATAAGCTTGGAGAAAAAAAAAAAGTAATGTCAATTATAAACTTAAATAAAAATCAATAAAAAATTATTAACTCAGTCGTTGTAAAAAAATGTTATGTTTATAACATTACTCTATGTGATATGTTTTACACGTACACACATGTTGGGACCAACATCGGTAGAGCTCTTGCTTTATGATGAGAACTTGGTTTCTAATTCCCTTTCCCACTTTATAAAGTAAAAAATAGAATAAAATAAGTGTTGTATACATAAAAAAAAGTCTACATTCGTAGTGCTGACACATACGTACGATAAATGTTGTATATACGTTCTTTCCCTTTTTTTAATTAGTAACTATGATTCACTTTTCTATTGTATATATTCTTTTTTACATCAATAATTATGGTGTAAGGCGCAAGCTTTTGTTTGTTTCCAACTTAATTTTATGCATACAAAAATTACAAGTTCATTCTACTTATGCAAATGGACACTACAGCACGCAGAAGAGTCAAACCAGGTAGCTGACACAAAGGATAGCAGACATGGAGGAGGTAGCGGTGGTAAGGGAGGCGGCGGTGGTGGTGGAGGAGGTAGTGGTGGAAAGGGTGGAGGTAGCGGTGGGAAGGGAGGTAGCAGCGGTGGAAAGGGTGGAGGCAGCGGCAGTGGTGGAGGAGCTTATGAAGAAGATGGTTATGGAAGAGGCCGTGGTTGGGGTGGAGGTCACAGAGGAGGTGGCAGAGGAGGACGTGGTGGTGGAGCTTATGAAGAAGATGGTTATGGAAGAGGCCGTGGTTGGCGTGGAGAGGACGTGGTGGAGGAGTTTATGAAGAAGACAATTATGGAGGAGGTTATGAAGAAAACAATAATGAAGTAAATTATCAAGTTGATGGTGGTGGTTATGGTAGTAAAGCTCAAGAGAAGGAAACTGATCTTTGTAACGACAAAGCCCCCACAGTTCCCGACTACCGTGTGCACATACTTCAACCCGGGCTTAGGTCCCCGAGTTTTCACAAGCTTTTGGGGTAAAAGCTTGTGCACACGTTAGGGGTTGCCCATCACTTATGAACCTTTGCTTTGGTCGCTCATTTTGCGATGTGGGATCAGGACTTTTGGGCTTAGATCCCCTCACCCTACCATACCTTCAAGAGGAGAGCCAACCTCGGCTCTGATACCATTTGTAACGACAAAGCCCCCACAGTTCCCGACTACCGTGTGCACATACTTCAACCCGGGCTTAGGTCCCCGAGTTTTCACAAGCTTCTGGGGTAAAGGCTTGTGCACACGTTAGGGGTTGCCCATCACTTATGAACCTTTGCTTTGGCCGCTCACTTTGCGATGTGGGATCAGGACTTTTGGGCTTAGATCCCCTCACCCCACTACAAAAAAAACATTCTATGGCCACGTTTGTAAAACGCGGCCTTAGGTTAGAAAACGTGGCCATAGGAAGATTTTGCCTATAGCCACGTTTTTTAGGCCGCGTTTTCAAATGTGGCCTAAACCCCGTGACTATAGGCCTGAGGGGTCTATGGCCGCACTTTTTCAAACGCGGCCTAAGACTAGGACCAATGGCCGCGCTTAAAACGTGGCCTAAGAGTAGGACCTATAGCCGCGTTTAAAATGCGGCTATAGGATTGGACCAATGGCTGTGTTTAAAACGTGGCTATAGCTTTCACCTATAGCCACGTTTTAAACGTGGCCATAGGTCCTGGTCTTCGGCCGCATTTGGAAAAGTGCGGCCATAGGACCCTTGTTGACAGGTTCGAAGAGATATTTTAGCCGCGTTTAAAACGCGGCTATAGGCCATAACTATAGCCACGTTTTAAACATGGCTATATCTGTCACCTATAGTCGCGTTTTAAACGCGGCTACAACCCCCTGAATAATTTTTGAATTTGTCTATCGCCACGTTTTACAAATGCGGCTATAGTTTTTTTTTTTTTTCTAAGACTAGATGGCGAATGCAATTTACAAACGCTGCTATATGTTTTACAAATGCTACTATAAAAAACCTGTTACACACACAATTCCAGCTTGTTATTCCTAGAAAATAACAAGCTGGAATTTTCTCAAACCTATCACAATTCCAATCAATCTTTAACAAATATGGGAAAATTATCAATCTTTAAAGAATATGCAGTTCAATACAGCAACAAAATGGAGGAAAGTTTAAGGTCCATTTAACACAAAAAAGATGCAACAAGCATCGTACATGATTATGGTTATACCTTAACTGCAAACATTACGCACATGACTGTCTCTAACTTCCTATGGCTATCCCGGATGCTTCTAGGGGTGCCTTCCCATCTCCAAGCTCTTGTCTACAAGTGGGGCATCGGTTTTGTACCCTTGATTTACAGGTAGAACACAGTTTTTGTCCATAATGGCACTACAAACATATAAAGGCAGCAGTCAGCTATTTTGAACCAAGCAGAGAACTAAGAAGAACATCAGTTACTTCATATAAAGAAAACCTTAACCTTTCCAAACTCATGAAAGGCACTACAAACTGAAAAGTAATGCAAATTCCATAGAATACCCAATTCATGTTTCTTCCTAAACAACTAAGCATACTCGTCACTTGGAAACAAACTCATCAAAAACAATGCATATATATCACTAAACTTTTTTTTTTTCTATAATGAATTAGTAAACTTCATTTACAAAACCAAACTACACAAAAAAAAATTTCCACAGTTTGTCACAGATCTTGTAAGCTTCCTTCCAAACCCATACTAATCACCTAAGAACACTCGAACTTCACTAGGAAGAGTCTATAACTTCACTCGGAAACAAACTCATCAAAAGCAATACAAATTCCATAGAATACCCAATTCATGCATCTCCCTAAACAATTTAGCAAGCATATACTTCACTCTTCACTCAGAAACAAACCCATGAAAAACATCATACACTCAAAATCAATATAAACTTCATATCATTCCCAATGCATGTCTCTTCCTAGACAACTTAGCAAGTACAAACAAGCCCACTCGAAAACAATACAAATTCCATTGAATACCCAATTTTTGTTTTTCCTAAACAACAACAAAAACAAATATTTTAAAAGTGCTGATATACCTGCAACTTCTCAAGGTATTGAGGCTGACCATGTCCTCTCTTAATGGACCCAGTGCACTCCAAAACAAAAGTGTAGCAAGCGTAGACTTGCCATGATCAACATGAGCGATAATGGAAAAATTCCTATCCAACAAAATTACACAAATGTGGAACCATCAAAAAGTACTTAAAATTATGAAACGGTAAAATTTACTTATTTCAAACTTACAGTGAGAACAATGTATGGCTTCACTATTTAATCCTCTTGGTTGTTCTTCTACAAGAGATTCAACTATAAAATTTTCTGTTCACAAAAAATATTGTCAACCTTTGAATATCAAAATAATATTCATGAAATTCAATATTCCTTCATGAACAGCCAAAAAGTAATACCATATACAATCACAAAATATCCACAACGAGTCCTCATTGTGATGCAAAGTTTGGGATGGGGCTAGCTAGTAATACCCTGAATATATCAAACACATTGTATTAGTAGCACATAACAATGCATTGCAATAAACACACAATTTTCATTAAATTAAATGCAACATGAATCGTACTTGAGAAAGCAGTGAAGCATTTAGAAATGGCCTCATTTGGTCTAACATGCCTCTCATGCCCGACATCATTTCGTCCAATTGCACCTAATGCTATGAATCTAATTGCCGCTTTGCTTCGACCAATGCTTTGACGATTTGCTCCTTATTCTGCGCATGTATTTCGGCGATTTTCGCCTTATGCTGTGCCTGCAATTCGGCGATTTGCTCCTGATGCATCTGCTTTGACTGGGCAAGTTCATCCCTTAAAGTCTGGGGCGAATTTTCCAATTCAATTATCCGATGGCCCGTTTCGCTGGACGCCAGTGGAGTCAATGTATAACATGGAAGGTTGGACCCACTTCTTCCTGATGGGGTTGGTCCAAAACCGACCCCACGTACACGTCCACATCATTCTGCCCCCATCACTTGAGCAAATGCATCATCTTTTGACTATAGAATTCCTTCACAACGCTCTCCTTGTAGTGAGCCCCCGTTGTTTAAAATTTCAGTCATTTTATCCTGTTTTCAAACAAGAACCAAATAACATATTACTTGCTATAGTACTATTCACGCACGAAATACAAAAGAAATAGGTTACGATATAGGGCTTACAATCTTCTCTCTCACTTTAGTACTAACAGGATGCCCATCTTTGGAGCAATATACTTTCGCAAAAACAACTGCACGCTCCACTGCTTGCCCACTTTCTTTTGCCTACATCATATTCAACAGCCTCATTACAATAGTGAAAATTTATGTTGGTGATATGAAGTGGCAATCGACAACCAAACATAGAAAATGGAATTTGGGACATAACATGCAATATAATGTAAAACAAAATAAAAAATGTAGATTATTACGTTCAAAAAGACAAGTGAGTTGTTTTCTTCATGAGAATGCTTAGTATCAAGCGGTTTTTGGTCCCAACACTCTTAAAATCCATTGCAGTTAGTTGTGACAGTGGCTGAAATAGTCCCTAGCTAGCCCCATCCCAAACTTACTACCCCAACCCATTTTCCTTCACTCAACTTCCTCACATTTCCTCTCTCTCACTTGTCTTTGCTGTCACAACGTCAATTTTTATTGCAATCATCTTGTCTTTGCTATCAAAGTGTCAAAACTAAGAACAAAATAAATGAAGAAACATGAAATGTCCCCATCAATAAAAAATGCTTCAACTTTTTCAATTTTTTTTTTTTTTTTGTCCTTATAAAGCTAAAGCATATTGTACACATAATTATATACTATAAGCTCTTTTAAGCATTTTAGATTAGGAGAAGAGGGAAAAGGTTAAAAAAAAAACACACACACACACACACTTAATCAGAAAGTAATAACAGATATATATAGGCAAACTATCCTTTAAATTGGCTTAAAACCTAAAAAAGTTTTGATACTAACCCATAAAATTTCCTACTTTTCTTAAAGTTCCAATACAACGACTACTAGTTTCTTCATTCCTGTATGATAAAAAATGGTAATGATCTTGAGCAAGGTCCAACGATAAGGAAAACTCGCTCTCTCTCTCTGTAAAATACTATCCCTATTTATTCCAATAAGAGATAATGTCTATCCTAACAAAATTAAAATAATAATAGTGTTTTTTCATAAGTTGTTGTGAAATCACATTTGGGGTTTTCAAAACGTACGTTTGATCTCCCAAATCACCAAACCAAATGGATAACCAAATGGATTTTAATATAGAGTAACTCTACGAACATAAGCACTGCTTATGTTATCACTCAATTAGCAAACTCAGTTCAAAATCAGTTTGGTTCCCACAAGTCACAAATAGTAACCAAGTTAATTAGTTCAAAACAATATTTTGAAGAAAGTATTGAGAATAACAATTTTATGGTGCTGGAACCAAAGCAAGACAGGTGATTTGCCTTAAAAGCTAGCTACATTGTCAGCTGAGAATGTGACAAAAAAAAAATGCCTCCAATAGAACCCAATACAAGTACAATACTGATATTTTCCTATACTTTAAAAAATAGTTTAAACTAGTCTAGCAGTATCTGAAATCTCCTTCTGGTTTGAACAGTAAAACAAAAGCATCACGCAGTTCACTTTATAGGCCGCAACAATTAATTACGGGTGTGAAAAGATGTGTATCCCTAACCTTACTCAATTTGGTTTTAGATGGATTATGGGTACACTTCTGTCTTACTCTAAAAATTGAAATGACATAACACAAGAAGCTTCAAAAGAGGTCCAAAGGGACAACTATCTCCAACCAATTTCTCTACGCCATGATTTTGACATTGATTTTTCTTTTTCTTTTTCACTACCTGCCCTTTGATTAAATAAAATAGCCATTTCTTCAACTATAAAACAATAGAGTCATTTCTTCACAGAAGTGCCCCTGCCCTATGTGCATATGCATGCCAATTGTATTGGAGCTGTCCACTTTCAACCTATTTAGTTTTCCACAGAGAAGGTAACAAAGGAAAGCAAATTCAAAGAACAAGCAATTGCTATAGACCAAACCAATATCTTGCTAACGAAGTGGCAAATATAATTCTTAATGAAATCACTAATCAAGAACAGGAAACATCACAAGATATTGGCAATTAACAGTCATTAACATGCAAAAAAACCAAGTCTTCCTTACCCCAACACTGTGCTCTCCTCTGCAACAACATGAAACCTCACATGCTCCTCTAACATTAGTTTTTATTACGAAATTTTACTAATGAGGCAAGCAATGGTAAAAATTTCATACTAATTCACACAAAATGCTCAGATTCATTAGTAAATTAGTTTCATCAAACTCTTTATATTCGTTACGTTTGAATCTAAAATGGTATAATATTAAAACCCTGGCTAGTTAGGATATATAGCATTTCTTACCATATTGTTAGTAGTTTAGGCAAAACTTATAGGCCCTGACCTCGCTATGTCCTTCTGAAACCCACGACTTCTCTTGTTCGTATCAATGTCTACGAACACATTCCCGCCAACAAATTAAAACAAAAAAAATCAGTTAAATAAACTGTACTCGGTAAATTCAAATACCCCATCATATGTATTCAAATACCCCACTAAAAGATAATAGAGCACGAATATAGCGAAACCTGCGTAGTAGACAAAAACCAATAGTCAACTAGCTCATCGTACTGCAGCTTGTCAACCCAAGTTGGTTTGCTTTAAATGACATCTTCTTTCAACGCATCTTTTTGGTAGCATTTCTTTTTCAGCTTGCTCCTTCGGTTCCTCCTCAATTCCCCTAGTAGGTACATTGCCCAGTTCATTTGATTAACTGGTAGGATAATTTCTGGGTCAATGATCCATCATTTCTGAAATGCAAAAATTGAGTTATCATGGTGCAGTAGTCCACCCTACTGACAATGCCATTTAGCACACATACGGCTGTACATAACAATTAAAAGTAGGTTAATTTGATACTACCTCAATCTCTATCCAGCAATCTAGTTTTTCCTTATCAGGGACACGCGTCCAAGCAACTGGCACAAGTGGGCACAAGGCGGGGCTGAGGCAAAAAGTGCCCAACCACCTTTTGAATGTTTGTCCACTCTCCCCAATCGGTTGGCCGCGTACATTTAACTCACATTGAATTTTCATATTTGTTAGCAGACTCCATATTCGCTACATTAGCATTACCCCACGCTTTTGATGCCCATTACTGGATGCTGGGGTTTCTTGAACCACATCTTCTGCATGCCCATTACTGGATGCAGGCATTTCTTGAACCAAATCTTCTGCATATAGTAAACCGCCATTAGGAATGAAGTTTCAAAGTTCACAATTAGAGAAAAGTTACTGTATATAGCTCAAATGCTCAACTAACATGATAGTGATGTTGGTAAATGTGGACATTTTGATACTTGCCTTTTAAATAATCTTTTTTTCCCCATTCGTTCTGTTAATTTACTTATTTCTCAGGACAATAAGTGAATTAACTCGTTCATATTTTCATAAATTTAAAAGAAGCAATGGGCAGCCTATTGTGTATTTCTCAAGAACATAATAAAAAGCATGTTTAGACTGATTTTATAATCAGTCTAATAAGATAAAGGGAGAATAATATCTCTTTTCTTTTCTTTTCTTTTCGTTTTCTGAGAATGAGGGAGAATAGATTCTCTATAGTTAGTTAAGAAAAATTGAAATTACTCATATGAGTAATTTATATATGCATCTATAAAATATTCAATTACGATAAGCCCACTTGACATATACGAACAATGGTAATAATTAATATTAATATTGAAGGAAGTTTGTACACTAAAAATTCAAAATGTCCCTAAACGCACATAAGTTATTTTTATATTTATTTCTTTTTCATATTATTTCTAAATTTTGCTAACACTTCACATATAGACATCTTTTTGAGTTCTTCTATGGCTACAACTCAAAACAATGTTATGAAAATATGGTAACACTTTGTCGTACCATAGAAATTAAATGCATTACATGCTATCCTTAGCCCAAATATGTTGATCATTTTCCACAGATGAAACTCTATTAAAATTTCAAGTGGCTCACAAAAATGTAGAATTTAAAGCCTACTTTTGTCATAAATTACAAATTACATCATATAATTTTGTCATAAATTCAATTTAGCCTTCTAACTTCTACGGTCTTTTTAAGTCAATATGATAACTTTTACGATTATTCAATGTAATTCTTATGTTAAGTTTGTCACAATCACATGGTATCATTAGGTGTCCTTAAAGAGACATTATTTTGAAAATGCAAAACTACCAAAATTACATCATTTCGAACACTTGACAGCTAATTCTGTAATGAGAAGTGGACGAAATGACCACACTTAAAAGAAATGAAAAAATATGCACCTAGTATTTATTCTCAAACGTTACATTTCAAGACATGTCAACTACCTGGAGAAGGGGGTTGTGTCTCATCATCATCACTTACATCCCCTCTTGCCCGGTCAGCCGCAAGGGCGGCCCTTAGCTCAGCTTGCACGCTCTCTTGTGAACGTGACGATCCTTGGCCAACTTCAACAACCCTCAATCAACAGTCCCTTCGCCTTCCTGCGACCAACAACGGGAAAATTATGCGTCTAGTAATAAATATCAAACGTTACATTTCAAGACATGTAAACTACCTGGGAGTTGTGTCTCAGCATCACTTGCAGCCGATGTTGCTCGCTCAGCAGTATGGCCGGCTTCGAGCTCCTCCTCCCCCCTCTGTCGTGAACGTGAGGGTCCTTCGCCAACTTGTACAAGCAGCAATTGATGTTTCTTTCCCATTCCTGCGTCCAACAACTTTACAACACAAAGAAAATGTTAATATTAGACAACAATCAATTGCACACAATTTAATTGAAAAGGACAAAGTAAAATAACTCATTTTAATATCTAACAATATATACAAGCATATATCCAAGTTTAAGAGCTTCTCTTTGCCAAACACTACAACAACGATGAAACGAAAACCTAACACCACACGAACATATATCCAAACTTTGTAGGAAATGAATTTCAATTCCAATAGCGAACAGGGGAAGGAACTGGATGCATAATAAGTAAAAATTAAAGGAATTAACAATATTAAGAGGAATTAACAAATTCATCAAATACTACATAGAGGCGTTCCAACTAATTCATGAATGGATATGTTTTCATTAATAACTGTAACATCCAAACGCATAATACACCACTAAACTATTACACTACTCATCCTTGGTGTACTCGTCCTCGTTGCCATCTTCATTGTCGGACTCATCGTCAATAAACTCACAATCGTCTAAGTTGTTTACTTCATGAAGATCTCTTTCAGCAATGATAGAGATATCAATTGTCATTCCCTCTACATCATCCCGAGCCCAACCAAGGTTGTCACTCACAACCTCATTAGTACTTATATTGTACGGAACATTCTCAAAAAAACTATGTGTCATCCTCGTCACGTTGGGGACCAATACCGGCATCACACACATCCCTAGCTTTAGTTTTGACAACAACATACCAATCCTTGTGCCTTTTATCTTCCACATAAAAAACTTGTGTAGCTTGAGATGCCAAGACATATGGTTCATCCATCATGTCATCCCTACCATGTATGAAGTGTGTAAAGTTCACCATAGGAAACCCAAATTCATCAGTCCTATATCCTCTCCTATTTTGGTCATCAACCCATTTACACTTGAATAACATATGTTTGATATTGTCAGAATAATTCAACTCGATTATATCCCTTAAAACACCATAGTATGTAATGCCACCATTAGTAGCGACACTAACTCCACTATTCTGCGTTTTCCTGTTTGCCTCATCATTTACACTTCTAAATTTTAAGCCATTTATGACATAATGCTTCAGCCGCTTTACATAAATATATGGTCATTTGGATAGTGCAGCAAGGGTATCACTAACTCCCTCCCTTTCCCTATCAGCACCAGTCAATAACATCACCTAACATATCTAAACAAAATTATTCATATCAGCACAAGTAATCATAGTTGGGACAGTGTTACAAGTTTAATAGGTTGAAAATGTCATACATTCGTGACCCCTAAACCAACTACAAAACTTCTCCATGTGGTGCTTATATATAATGGCCTTGGAATAACGATGGTGGCCTTTACAGAGTTCGTCTTCTATCAATCTTTTGTGCATCTTGTGCAGGCAATTGTATAAGGGTTAATAGACCTAAAGTACATTGGATTGACGTGTAATCATATTTGTATACGTAGTACTTACTCATGAAAGTGGTTGATGTTTTCAGAATTGAATAAAACGTAGCGATGGGCTTAGGTCCACTCTCTATTGTTTAGTGTCATGATTGAAACCACCCCTGTTGACAGCTCAATCGTCCTGGTTAGTCGATTGAATATAGTTTCAACTCCTTCCATATACCATGAACAAAATGTTAAGCACTCCTCTACTATGTATCCTTCAGCAATAGACCCTTCCGGAGTAGCTCTATTTCGTACGTAAGACTTAAGGCGTGAGAGGTACCTATAAAGGAATGATAAGAACTACAAATTAGCAATGGTAATTTGAACGCGCACATGAAGCTCATAGTTGATCAATAATATTACACACATCTTACCTCTCAATGGGATACATCCAACGGTAGTGCACTGGACCACCAATCTTGGCTTCAGCAGCTAAGTGCATGACCAAATGTACTATCACTGTAAAGAAGGATGGAGGAAATATCTTTTCCAATTCACACAATGTCACTGCAATGTTTGCCTCAACAGTCGCAATATCTGAAACCCTAAGGGTTTTGGAACAAATTTCTCTAAAGAAGCAAGCTAACTTTATCAAAGGCCTAGTAACATGAGATGGCAAAGACCCGCGTAATGCTATGGGAAAAAGTTGCTGCATCAAGATGTGATTATCATGACTCTTCAAACTAGAAATCTTGCGTTCTTTCATATTCACACGGTGTGAGATATTGGAAGCGTACCCATCAGGCACTGTTACGTCCTTCAAAACTTGCAAGAAACCATCTCTCTCCGATGAAGTCATATGAAAACAAGCGGGCGGTATGGTATACTTATCATCACTTTTTCGCTGTAGGTGGAGTTCACTCCTTATCCCCATGTCCGCCAAGTCAAGGCATGCCTTGTAATTATCCTTTGTTTGATCCTTCAAGTTCAGCAATGTGCCAAGTATATTGTCCATCACATTCTTCTCTATATGCATCACATCAAGATTGTATCGCAACTTGTGATCCTCCCAATAAGGCAAGGTGAAAAATATACTCCTCTTCTTCCAACCACTATGGTCTGCCTCCCCTCTCTTTCTTTTATTGTAAGCAAGTTGACATTTCCTTCCCAGACAACGAGAGTTCACCCTCTAGAATCTAGACATAATATATGTAAACGCATATGTAATGTAATGAGAATAAATTTGCATGCAGGGTTCCATATTCCTTAAAGCATGCCGTAAGGAGATCACCTAAAGTTGATTCTCCAAAGACAAATGGTCCACCTAGCTTTTGTATGTACTTTTTGTAAGTCATGCAATGACAACGAATAATAGTAGCTTTTGTGTCCTCAATTCTTCTTAAAGAGCCTTGCTCCCAAACAAGAGCTGTACGATAAGTACTATAAATATTCATAGGGTGGCAAAAACCGATCTACCTCGCATAATCCTTTATCTCGTGTGGAATCTTTTCGTCATGGAAAGATAAGGATTGGTTTTGCTCGCTATGTCATCTTACTCCACCCTATTTGAATGTATGTATACATATTTTATTTTATATCTTACCCCGTCATGCTCAAATATTTTTTTATACATATAATATTAGTACTTCAAAACATTAGTTTTTACTTTACTCTTAACACTCTTATGATCGTCATTTTCTTTTCTTTTTTTAATCTTTATCTCATGAATATTGGAGCTATCTTATTAAGATTAGTAAAACATCCGCAATCCGCCTCAAACTAGACTTACCCCATTACCACTCCGCATAAGTTCTCCCCATCCCAAAGAGGAATCAGGGTGGGGATCGGTAACGATTATCCAACCCCACCCTATCCCATTGCTAGCCCTAAATTTTATTGCATATCCTTTATAAAATTATATAATGATGTATTAACTTTTAAATATAGAAGAAATAAAATAGTAATTAAGATATTTATTATATTGTTGGTGATACGATTCTAATCACATTCATTATAACATCAATATTATAACGTTAGTTTATATAATGTCTTGGCCATGCATGTGATTAGAGTCACATACTTACATCAACAACATTCAATTTTATTACCCAAAAGAACATCCTTACAAATATCTTTAACTTTAAATCTTGGATTTTGTAAGGCAATATGGATAAGAAAACATTAGAACAAAAAGTTATGTAAGAAGAAAAGAAAGAAATATATATATGGAGAGAGAAGTCCAGGTAGAGAGGTATAACAAAAAGTTTAGTGAAACAACTTTTGTCGCAACTTACTACGTGGGCAAGTTGTGGCAAAAGTTATGCCACTAGAAATTTTTTAAGTTAGAAACCAACTTTTTCCTTTCTCATATTTTATTCCTACATTTTATTTTTTTTTATTTTTTTTTTTAATTTCAGATTTGTGACAGAGCAAGTTTGATCCTTGTTTACTCTCTCATTTTGGACTGAAGCTAGGCCACTTATTAAGACCATCTCTAATAAGCTCTCTAGTCTCTAAAACCTTTTTTTTGAGAGCAAACATAGAGAAATCAAGCTTCAATGGTCTCTCTATCTCTTTTTTTTTTAGATTTGCTACAGTAGCTCTCTTGACATGGAGAGCACTATAGCAACTCCAAAGCCTTTTTTCTATTAAAAAAAATACCGGTTGGATTAAAATATTATTTCTTTCTCTCTCTTCCTTTTCTCTTTCCCTTTCTCTCTTCTCTGTTTCTTTGCCCTCTCTCGCTTCTCATCAAAGAACAAATGGGAGCAGCCCTTCCCTCACAAAATCAACATAGATCTCTATCACAAAACCCCTAAACTGTGGCTTTCAGTCAGAGTTTGCTCAACCACTTGTGAGGAAGAATGGAGATTGAGAACATCGACTCAACCACAAAAATCGGTACCCAAATCTTGATTTTATGGGTTTTTCATCGTGTTTGAATTTATTGGTTTATTCTATGAGTTAAAAGATTTGGTTGTTTTGAATGATTTGCTATTTTTCCTCACTACTATCTGGGTTTAGGTTTAGGTTTTGGGTTTTTGGGTTCTTTATCTCTCTATCAAATTGTTTAAAACACTGATGGAATAGATTGTTCTGTCGTTCAATCCCATGATCATTAATAGAAAAATGAATTTGTATACAAGATTTGATACATGATACCAAAAATGAATTTTGGGTTTCTGAGTTTCCTACTTCACTCATTTTTCTTTTTCTTGATATCTGATATTAACATTAATTTTCTTTCTTTCTTATTCTCAATGATTTTTGTAGTCTTCATTTATGAAAAAAATAGTATTATCTAGAGAGGATTTGGAACAGGGTTAGTTTTCTTTTTGTAAGGTTGAATTTTATCAACCATCTTGTTGGTTTTATTCCGTGCCAATTTACTTGTAATTTAGCACTTAGTAACCATGTATTTAGGTAGGATTCATGTAAGGGTAGTGTGTGAAGAGAGTGTGAAGAATTGCTCAACAATGTGCAAAGAAGCAGAGACTCGCAGCTAGGACTTGCGACTGACTCGCGGCTTGCAAGCCGCCAAATGCTGCACACGTGAGAAGCATGCGGGGAGGTGAAGGGTCACGCCAGCTGTCACACTACAGGACAAAAGTCCCAGGCTGGCCAAGCCGTTATCTCACAACTTGAACTCGCAACTTAGACCAGTCGCGAGGCCAAGCCGCCAATCAGCCTTGTTTGGGAAAAACTGACTCTTCGTATTCCAAACACACACCACTATATATAGACCTTTATACCCACGAAATGTAGAGAGCTTCCATAGAGAATTTTGTGAGAGAAACCCTAGAGAAAAACAAGATTGCCTCATCCCCAATCTTCACTAAGAGACTCTTCAAATTCCTCTACTCTCTTCCTCTCCATTGATACATCTTTGAGAGGTTATTGACCAAATCCTTTTCTCATCACACCCACATCTGTGAGAAGGCATTTTGGTGCTAAGGGAAGCAGTTTGGAAGGGACCAATGGTTATTGGTTGATGCTATGGGTTATAGCGGAATCCGGTAAGCTAGAAAAGAAAAAGGTTCGGCGCAACCTCGTTGAAGCAGGAAGCTTGGAGGGCTTAGGTACTTGGGTAGATTAGGCTTGGAGGGTCTATTGCTGTTCATGTATCCCAACTACATTTTCTAGTGGATTATTGACCGCTTGGAGGGCTTCGGTTTCCTCTTCGATAACACATCGCATGTTGTCCTTGTGTTTGCATCTCTCTTCCTTTATCTTTGCCTTTTATTTTCTGCTGTGGATGTGATTATAATTGGCTTAGATTGTTTATCAATTCTGTGTTTAGCTTATGTTCATGTTCCGCACATTAATTGTTTGATAATAAGCTTGAATTGATATTTTGTAATTTGGGGTCTAAACGTTCAAGGGTATTTTATACACATATTGAACATTCACTTTTCATGTCCAAGACATTGATAAGTTTTTTTCTTTCCATTTTTTTTTCTCGATCTGTACATGATTAGAATTTGTCTTAAAAATGCAAGTTCAGCTTTATAAAGGCTGAATTGAATTCCCCCCCCCCCCCCCCCCCCCCCTCTTTTACGGGTTTTAGACGTTGTATCAAAATCTATGTGAAATTATATTATGTAATTTGTTTGATTTTTTATTTAATATATCTGTTAAAGCGTCATGTGAATTGCTATTAACATGTCACATTTTATCCAGTTTGTTTGTCCCCTAATTTGTGATTCGCATGCTTGGATTCTTCACAGTATGCCTCCCACATTTCTTACGTTATAAGTTCAATTTTTCTTGCATCTTTTTACTGTTAGTTTCTTGTTGTTTTAGGATACATTCTGTACTAATGATGCAATATGTCTCAGTAATGAACTTTCAATTCTATTTTGATCATCATGGGAGTAATGTATATTAGCTTGGTTATAAGGATCTGCAAAATTAATGCATGATGGTAATTGGTTATTTTGTTTGAGTTCAGATAGAGAATAAAAAGGATTGTTTCAGATAGAGAATAGAGAAGCTGTTAGAGGGTATTTGCAAATATGGTTAATTAAAATCAAAGAAAGGGTTTATAATTAAAATTTGGTTGAAATTTTAGATTTTTTGTTGGTGATTCTTTAGAGCATTAGCATCACGGAAGCCATCTCACTTTTTAACAAAAAATTTAAATACTTTCCAAGAACAACCTTCATTACAGGGGAAAATCATCTTGTACTATTGAAGATTATCTTGTGTAATTCCAGTTAGCTTTGTACTAGTTCTTAATATCCAAGACGATGTTAAACCATACCAGCTAATTTTTATAAATTGTATTGAACTTCATGTCTAATAAAGTATTTGTCCAAATTGAGAATGAAAAATATTAATGAATTATTAGGGAAAAAATAATGAGTTAATTCATTCCAAATTACATGGAATTTTTGAAGGACTTGCACAAGACTAACATAAATGAAGCGAAATTTCAAATCATCAATATATATATATATATATATATAAAAGTCGAGATTTCATGCGGGAGAGCATGGGATTCTACCATGTGGCACACTCTATGAAGATAATTGAAATACTTTTAAAACACATTAGAGATAAGAAAAAATTTTAAAATATGGACTCTTTATTTTCTTTGATTCAATGTTTCAAGACTACTTTTTGTTACATTTTTTATTCAATGTTTTGAGATTACTATTTGTTTCATTTGGTTTATTGTTTCAAGCCTTTTCCTCTCTCTCACACACAAAAAACTATTTGCATTTCCATTCAACCCTTTAACTTCTACTCCTTTATATACATTTGCCCACAACTCTTCATGCCACCCCATCTCAAATATGCACTTAGAAAGAAAAAAAAAACGATGTCATTTACCTTCAACATTTCAACAACACCTACATAACTCCAACATTTACCATTTGATCATAACCTATATGAGTAGGTTATAACCGAGGAAGGGGGCTTGCATTTTTTATTCAATGACGGTAGCTTACGGTTTTGATATTGTAGTCAGACATTGAGGATTTTGTGAAGGCTGTGATTTGCTTTCAGTCTTTAGGTGTTTGAGATTTTGTTTTGGAAAAGTTATATATGTATTTTGTTTTAGAACTAAAGAAAAATGAAAAAGAAACATTCTAATTGATTATTTATGAAGTTGGCTTCTTTTTTATTTTTCTTTTTTAATGTTAGAACTCATAATTTGTACGTTTCTTTGTAATTTTTTTTACTGCTATTTTGTACGGTATAAGCCATAGCGATAAAAATAAAAATCAATGATGATTTCAAAGTATTTTCCACTTTTTTTAAAGGACACTGAAGCCCAACTAAAGACAATTAAATTTTGATAATTGGATGTGTTTTTAGCAAATTTCTTTTTGTTTAATCACGTTCTCTTTATGTTAATACTTATAAATGATTTCCTCAATTTCATTGAGATAATAAATTGGATTTTGCGATTAAGGTTTCCATATTTAGTTTTGAGAATAGAGTGATTAAGGAAGTGTTTGGGAGGTTGTCTAAATTTACATAATTTTAGGATAAAAAAGCATTTTATGCTTTATTTCTTATTTAAAGATTTCAAACTCATTTAATCAGTTTAAAAAATAAAATCTATATTTAACAATAAATATTATAATATATTATAGTCTTATAGTGTTATACAATTTTTAAAAAATAAAATATGAATTAAGAAAATCAAGTTTTCAAAGATTCAACAATATTGTGGGCAAACATAAATATTATACCACAAAATAAATATTATATGTAGATCTTAATATACATAAAAATAATTTCAAATGAAATTGTAGAATTATCTGCGCATCACGCAAAACATTATCTAGTTACAATAAAGGCTAAGAACATAAAAAAAATAATGTGAGCATGACATTAAAATTAGATGATCCTACGATTTGCTATATTGTAGCCCAAGTGCTCCACAAGATTCAATTGAGGTTGAGAGTGAGTTAAAAAATATGATAGTTTATTATTGTGAGATTTAAAAATATAGCTGTAGGAAATTTGAAAAATATAGCCGTTGGGAATGAATAGAGAAAGAATAAAGAAATATTAAAAAAAGAATAAAGAAATATTAAAGAAAGAATGGATAAATATCAAAGAAAGAATGAAAAAATAATATTCAAATGAGATAGAGAAAGAATAGAGAGTCTGTTGGAAAGTGTATTTAAAAAGGTAGGTAGGTAAAAAGTAAAAGACACTATTTACCAAACAGTACAAAAATTTGGAGAAACTGCTAGAGATGGCCTTACTAGCATAAAAAAGTTAACCAACAAATTAGAATTTGAGAAAATTATAAAAACCAACATCATTGACATTCTCTCTCATCATTAATCACATACATTTCTTTTATCTTCTTTTTTAGATATGATAGAATTTTAATTTATGATGTCTACTTCGTAATGATCACTGTTTCTTATTAAGTCAATAAATCAATCGATTTTAATGTAAGCATAATTCTAACTTCAAATTTTTTATTTAATGACAATAAACATTACAAATTGAAACTCATGCACCATTAATCACATGGTTCTATGGGATCCCGTCGTAATGCATGAATATCCATGTGGTTAGAAACCAGTAGTGGCGAACAGGCTTGTACCTATAATTTCTGCATGCAACCAACCGTGCATTGGAACCGTTGCAAAATATTCCTCGTGGTTAAAAACAACTGCCATGTTTGAACCTTTAATTTTTGCATGTAACCAACCACACATTGGAACGACAGAACCCATGCTAGGCTCAACCTCTACGCAGGGCCGGTTCAAGGCATTGTGTGGCCTAAGACGACTACTTTAAGAATGCCTATTCTTATATTTTCAATATTAATAAAAGATTTATTTAACTTTTTTTTTTCTTTTTTTCTTTTTTTTTTTACATTTAAAATCTATTTTTTTAGATGCAAAATTACAAATTAAAATGAATCCATCGTATTACTCGATAACTATACAACTAAAATAAAAATTATTTATTTAGTAAAGCAACCTAATACTAAAAAATTATGATTGAAAATTTTAATAAATTATATATTTGATATTCTAAATAAAATTTGAGTATAGATTCATTTATTAGTGGGAGATTGAATGAGTTCTTTCAGCATTTTTTTTCTTTAACTAGTTTTTCTTTGATAAAAAAAAAATTATTTATTGGTAAATATTTGGAACTTAATTAATAATTCCATTGGTATAAGGATATCTCCATTGGTACAAATTTGGGGGCATTTTTTCATTGAGGGCCTTAGGCAGTTGCCTATTTGCCTCACCCATTAAGTCGGCACCACCTCTACAATTGTCTTAGGCCCATGAATGGAGCCATTTATGGACTGGGGGGGGGGGGGGGGTGTGGGGCAATGGCCGCCCTAATTAAATATATATATATATATATATAACTATATAACTGTATATTTAGGTACTAATTTTGGTAATTTTGTTCAATAAAATTTTATTTTGTCTCCTTTAATAATATCATTGATCATTATAAGAGAAATGTTATAGCTACAAACTTTTTTACAACATTTTTACAAACTATTGAGGTAGCAAATTCTTACTGATTTGCAACTAGGTCCACCACTTACATCACTTTTTTACTTACTAATAACCACTAATCACAACAACAATTTGTAAAAAGATTTGTAAATCTAGTATTTTCCTCCTTTTAAAGACCAAAAAAAAATTTATAAATCTAAAATCTAAAAAAATATATATATACAAGTCCAAAATATTAGCCCAACGACAAAAATTACCGATAGGTGATAGCAAAGCTTAAAAAAAGAAATTGAGACTAACTAACCAATTTTACCAAAAACAAACAACTTAGCCCTTTAAAAAAATTTAAACAAAATAATTTTGTCCTTGCCAACAAAGGACACACTCTACACACACATAAAAAAATAAAAAATAAAAGAAAACTTTTGCTGGCTAAGCAATATAGCTGAAAACCAAAGCCATCGCATGCAGCTAACAATAGAACCGCCCCCCTAGCTCCAAATCCTAGCTCCGTATCTGCTTAGGCCACTCTACATGAATAGTTGTATACACTTTCAGACATTTTATCTTTTACTAATGGTCATTGAAAGGTTCATTTTTTCTCAAATCTTTTTGGTGAGATTTGTGAGAAGCATTTTATGTACCCCAAAAGAAAGTGAATTCCAAAACTTTTATTTTCTTAGGTATCCTCTTTGCTACTGTTTTTCTCATCTGCTCAGGTGTGGTGGCAAAGACATCCAACGAACATCAACAAACGTTAGTATATTGTCTTTTCTTTCCTTTGTAAAATAATTCACTTCATCTTTGTAACAAATATTAGAGGTCCTTCATTTTCCTTCCTTTATTTTTAACTAAAATTCAATTTAGTCCTTGAATTATACTTCAATTGTAAAATGAGTCCTTAAAATTAATTAGTTTTTTCCAATTCAATTAGTCTCTTGCATTGTTAAAATAAGTGAATTTGCGACTTCCGTCCAAATCTATTAGCATATAAAGCTATTAAAAAAGAAGGGTAAATTATGCTACCTTAATTTGAGGTTTAACAAAATGATACTCCCTTCAAAAGTTTCATGAATTGGGACTTCTCATTGAGGTTATTATTTTTATTATTTTGTAATTCGATAGTAATGTGGAAGAGAAGATTTAAACCGTAGACCTCTCCATTGAAAATATTAGGAAGTGTCAGTTGATCGATAAAGCTCATGGCCTAACCCTTGAGGTTTGAATAAATGCAACAATTTACTACCTCCGTCCCAAATTATTGGTTCTGTTTAGAAAATCCAACTTTTTAAGGAAATATCATTTATTGTTTTGGCTATTGTAAGGACAAGTTTTGGTTCCTAAGCCCAAAAGATAAAAGGATCTAAGCCCAAAGAGCCCAATACAATGAATTTGTAGAGAGTGGGTTAGAAAACTAGGCTTTAGTGAGTTGGGTAACAATTATAATGGATTCAGATGAAAAGAAAGTAAAGATAGACTGATTTTATCTAAAGAAAATTGTCATCGACACGATCTGAGGAAATCAGTTCTTGTATATATCTTTTAAATTTGATTACAGGCACAGTTCTTGTTGCTATAGTGTTTTTCTCTTAATTCTATGATCCCTTTCCCTCAGGGTCTTCTCTCTATTTTATACTAACTTCTTCCTTTCATTACCACCTTCCACGTGTAGATTAGATTGCTGGTGTTGATCCTTGTCCCATCAGCACCTTCCTAAAGTCTTTGGGAGTAGTTATAAGGCTGAAAATTACTGTTCAAGTATCACTTCCTCATTAATGCGGCCAAAGAGTTAGTCACAGAGTATTCAATGCGGTGACAGCAGCTTTCTCTTAAATGTTTTATATCTTCCCTCTGTCTTGTGTTTTCATGATGCGTATCCTTATCAATAGAATCTCTTAGAACGTTGCCCCGGATGGCAGACCACCCCTTCTGACCTCAGCTTTGCTCAGCCGAGGAGGCATTCCTCCTCAGCCCACCTTCCCCAACCATCTTAATCATAGCCAGCTCGTGGAGTTTTGATTTTTTACATCTTCACTATCGTTTATCTGATCTCGGACTACTAAGCGTCCTCGGACAAGACCCACGGCTCAATATATATCCTTGGGCCCTTCACCCCTATAGCTATTAATTAAAGACAAAATTTGGCTACAAACTTAATTGTAGCCTATGACTACAATTTTATTCAATATATTTTTATTATATGTGTATTTTGACAAATCTATCATTAAATTGCACTTTCTTCTTATATCCTCCATGTTTGCAAAATTTCCAAAAGATCGAATATCAATAATTATATCATCAACCAAATGTTAAAATTTCAAATTTTTGTAGTTTAAAATTATGCATAAAAAATAAGTTTATAAATAAAATAATAAATAACATATGATTTATGTGAAATTTGATATGCGTATTGAGAGTATGAAAAATATGCAATCTAACGGTTAGATTTTTAAAATATGTAGTCATGTTAATTTTTTTAGTGAGAGTTGTAGGCTTGTAGCGTTAGGCTATAACTAAGTTTGTAACTAAACTTTGTCCACTAATTAAAAGGATAAAAGTTTCCAAAATTATTCTTAAAAATATTTCTCAAAAAAAAATTATTGTTTAAAGTGCTTGAGTTTGGTGGGGACATAATAAGAAGGACAAAATTTAGTTACAAAATTGGTCATAGTCTTAAGCTACAACCTTACTCAATATCTTTTTATTGGAGGTGAATTTTGATAAATCCAACATTGGATTACATCTTCTTCTTATATCCTTTATGCTTGTAAAATTTCTAGAAAATTAAAGATCAATAGCTATGTCATCAATAAATTGTTTAAATTTCAAGCTTTTGTAGTTTAAAATTATGCATAAAATATAAGCTTATAAATCATATAGTAAATAATATCAAATTAACACAAAATTTGACATGTGTATTAAGAGCGTAAAGAACATGCAATTCAAATGTTAGATTTTCAAAATATATAGTAATGTTTATTTTTTATTGAGTAAGGTTGTAGTCTTAGATTACAACCAATTTTGGAGCTAAAATTTGTCTTAATAGGAAGCTCAATTAATTAATGGCTTTTAATTTTAGAAACATGACAAAATTCTGGGACATCCTAAAATGGAATATAAGACCAAAAACTAAGGACCGAGTGAGTAGTTTCTGTTGATAAAATATTCAAATTTTTTTTTTTTAAATCTTATTAATTCATACATATATAGTTCAAGGGAACTATGTTAATCATCCACAAACCTCAAGTGATAGGAGTGTTGTGAGGGATTTCACAATTCGCTCCAATACCAATGGGCTTGGTCTGCGATCGAATGCTATAAAAGATTTGTGCCCCCTCATCCTTCACCAATTGGTGGTTAGATGGATTGGTAAGGCACACGGTCCGACAAGTGGTATCAGAGCCAAGGTCATAGGTTCGAGTCGTTGGAGCCGCATTGTGAGGGAGGGATTGTGAGGGATTTCACAATTCGCTCCAATACCAATGGGCTTGGTCTGCGATCGAATGCTATAAAAGATTTGTGCCCCCTCATCCTTTTCCAATTGGTGGTTGGATGGATTGGTAAGGCACACGGTCCGACAAGTGTCATTTCATCCATAATTTGGGTAAGATTCTTTTTTATAAATAGAATATTTCATTAGTAAATTCACAATTTGAGAGGGTATGAACTTAATTGTTACATTTATACAAACCTCAAGAGGAGAGTGTCATTTATATAAGCATTTGAGGGAATATTATTTTGGTTAATCTCAAATACAGGTGGTGTAATTTACCCTTTTTTTTTATAAAATTTATTTATCAAACAACAAGATCTATTAAATGTCAGATTTCATGAAGTTTTTCAATTAAAATTTTAATATAAATTTTTAATAAAAAATATTTAAATGGAATCATTTGTTAAAATTTACGCAAAATGACCAAATAGGTTTATTTTTTACAAAATGAGGGACAAAACTTAAAGTTTAGGACTAATTTGACAATTGAAGTGTATTTTACCCTCTCTCTTCTTCTTTTATGAGATTTTATTGAAAAATGAAAAATCTTATTCTCTCAATGAATGATACACATTTGTGCTATTTATATACAAACAGAGCATTAGTAACTAACTTAACAACAGATTAACAAACCCTCTTAACACTAAAACAGATTCTCACGTGCTCTCTCACATGCAACACTAAAAGCTATATACAATAGAACTAAACTACCTACAGTTTATGCTATACAATGAATTAGACAAAACTACAAGTCGTTTTCATTTTGTTCTAATTCTAACTTCTGCTCTGAATCCAACTATTGCTCTGAATCAGTCTGCTGCTACTGCTACTTTAATCTTTGACACTCCCCCTCAAGATGGGCACCACTAGAATGAATATTCAAGATTCTCATCTTGGCAATTAAGGCTGTAAATTGATTTAGGTTCAAGGCTTTTGTCAACAAATCTAACAATTGAGAATGACTCATAATATTCATCAACCTTATAACTCCATCTTGCACTTTATCTCTTACAATGTGACAATCTATTTCAATATGTTTTGTGCGCTCATGGAACATAGGGTTAGACCCTATGTGGATTGCTGCCTCACTGTCACTGAATAACAAAGCAGCTTTGTCATGATTTACATTCAGATCCTTCAACAAGTATAGAATCCAAGTTACTTCACACACAGCCACAGCCATTGATCTATACTCAGCCTCTGCAATGGACCTTCTAGAATCTGGGCAAGCTGCTCAATCTGCATCTGCAAAGGCTTTTATGTGCAATGAAGTATTTGATGGAAACAATAACCCTTGACCTGCTGTGCCTTTGATGTGCTGAATGACTTTATATGCTGCCTTCAAATGAGGCTTTCTAGGCTTAAACATAAACTGACTCAACCTGTGTATAGAGTAAGTAATGTCTGGCCTAGTGATTGTTAGGAATAACAGCCTACTTATCAGCCTTCTATACATTCTAGCATCATGCAATAACTCACCATCATCTTTGCTCAATTTTAAACTGGCTTCCATGGGAGTTTTAGCTGGTTTACAACCAAGCATTCCAGCATCATGACCAATTTCAAGAGCATACTTTCTTTGACACAAAGAAATGCCCTTTTATGATCTTGCAACCTCCAAACCCAGAAAATACTTCAAACTGCCCAAATCCTTTAGTTTGAAATGTTTATCCAAATACACCTTATGATCTTCCATAGCTTTAGGATCATTGCTGCCAATAAGAATTTCATCAACATAAACTAGAAGAGCAATGAACTACCTGCCATCTTGCTTAATGAATAGAGAATAATCTGCTTTGGATTGAACAAAACCATGCTGCAATAAAGTGGTTGAAAATTTGGAGAACCACTGCCTTGAAGCCTACTTAAGGCCATACAATGATTTATGCAACTTGTAAACCAACTCCCCATTGCCATCCAACTCCCCCTTGCTGTGCAAACTAGGAGGAAGAGACATGTAGACTTCTTCATGAAGATCACCATTTAGAAAAGCATTATTAACATCTAATTGGTGAAGAACCCAACCTTGCACAGCAACCAATGCCAAAAAAAGTTTAACAGTGACCATTTTAGCCACAGGGGAGAAGGTCTCAGTGTAGTCCAAGCCCTCTTGTAACGTATAACCTTTGGCAACAAGCCTTGTCTTGTACCTCTCTATGCTACCATCAGCCTTGTATTTAATTCTAATCACCCACTTACAACCAACAGCCCTTTTATTGGGTGGCAAAGGAACCACAGACCATGTATGATTCTGTTCCAGTGCATCAATTTCTGCTGCCATAGCAGCTTCCCAGTTAGGATCACCAACAGCTTGATGATAAAACTAAGGTTCCTTAAGGGCAGAAATACTATTGCAGAAATGAGAATAACTAGGTGACAAATGTTAAGAAGAAACAAAATTAGAAATGGGATACCTAGTAGAAATTGTACTGCACTGATAGGATTAGAGATATGGAGGAGGTTTAGACACTCTAGTAGATCTTCTAAGAGAGGGAACAAAATCAGTAGGTAAGGTTGAAGGAAGAGGATCAGGATGTAAAATAGGATCATCAACAATGTCATTAGGTAAGTATATAGACAAATCTTCTGGAAGATCAGAAAAATGATCCTCAAGAATGTGAGATTCTGGACTAACAGCATGAGAATGAACCCTAGAATGTTTAATAGAATCATCAATAGGTAAAGGTGGAGCATCAGGAGTACAAATCTGAGATAAAGAATCAGAGGGAGAAGGTAAAGTTGAAGATGGAATAGACTGAAAAGGAAAAACTGACTCATGAAAAGTAACATCCCTCGAAGCAAAAATCCTTTTAGAATGTAAATCAAGTAATTTGTAACCTTTAACAACAAAGGGATAGCCCAAGAAAACACATTTGATGGCTCTAGGATCAAATTTAGACCTGTTATGAGCCAATGTAAATGCAAAACATAGACAACCAAACACCCTAAGAGAATGATAATCAGGGATCTTACCATAAAGCAACTCAAAAGGGGTTTTGTGATGAAGAAGAGGAGATGGAAGCCTATTAATGAGATGCATTGCAGTGAGAATATAGTCACCCCAATACGCAATAGGAACATTACACTGAATTCTCAAGGTCCTTGCAACACACAAAATATGTTAGCTTCCTCTCCACAATAGAATTTTGTTGTGGAGTGGCTACACAACTATGTTGGTGTATGATACCATGAGTCTTGAAGAAATCAGTCAGTTGAAACTCAAGACTGATAGGCCACAAACTGAATGACCCCTTGTGATTAAACCAATTAATTAATTAGCCAAGTTATTAATTAATCAATTTATCATGCAAATATGTGGAAGCACAAACAAATCACCAATAAATAAATATGCAGCGGAAATTAAATGACACGGTGATTTGTTTAAGAATGGGGAAAACCCTTATGACAAAAAACCCCACCGGGTGATTTTCAGATCACCATTCCCGAAACTCCACTATTATCAAATCAAGCGGTTACAAGTAAAGGAATCCCAAGTACCTTACCAACCTACAGTTGAACCCTTACCCCAATACCCAATTGGACTTGATCTGTAGTGACAATTACCCCTTTTGATGCACGGCTCCCAAGTACGTGACTAACCAATGCGCGGATCCCAATACGCGACTTCAAACAGCAACTTAGAAGGAGAGGTTGGCTGCAAAGTTCTTCAGTTCATCCTACACGATGAAGATCAGGAAAATGCTTGGTTACAAAACCCTTTGGTGCAAATACACAGCAACTTCTTCAGAGAAGATGAACTAGGTCAAGAACTTCGTCTTTGATCACAAATTGCTTGAACAGAGTTTGCTCAATGCTTATGCAACTTGTGTCTTCTTTGACGGCTCTTAAAATAGTCCTTTTATATGTCTAGGGTTAGGAGAAAAGAAGGCCCAAAGACATATTCACGGATCCCAAGAAATCATATCAGAATTCTGATTTTCTTAAATCTCAACAGATAGCAGGTGTCGAGCTTTAATGATTTTGCACTTCAGCTTGTTTTTGTTGGACAGACTTGATGACTTCAACACTTGATCTTGAAACCTTGTTTCTTGAATTATTAAAAAAACCTAGAACTACCCAATTACAAGTAGAGTGCGTTTTGTCAAAAGGATTAGCCAATTTACATAAATAAGTGACATATGTTCTTAACAAGTGAAAACACATATGTCTTAACAAAGACCATTATCAGTTCTGAAAACCTTAATAGATTTGTTAAACTGAGTTTTAATCATGAAATAAAATGATTGTAAAAGAGACTTAGTATCAGACTTGGATTTCATGAGATAAACCCAAGTTGACCTAGTATAATCATCAACAATAGTAAGGAAGTATTTGTGGCCATCAACAGTAGGGACTAAATATGGACCCCAAATATCACAGTGCACAATATTAAAAGGAAATTTTGAAATGTGATTAAGAAAGGGAAAAGGCAATCTTTTGTGCTTTGCAAGTGGACAAATCTCACAATCTTTATTAAAAGTACAAACAACATCAAAAAGTACATTCTTCAAGGAAGAAAGCTTAGCATCAGAGGGATGTCCTAATCTGAGATGCCATAAAGAAGAAGGTACAACAACACTATTGATTACATGAGATTGTGACTTATTAAGAACAGACTTGAAAACAGAATTAAAGAGAGATTGAAAGGATGAACCAGAGTTGATTGGAGAGGTACAAGCATCTGAAGGGCTTTGCTGCAACAAATACAACCCATCATGAACTTTACCCACACTAATCGTCCTCCAGCAAATAAGGTCCTATATGAAACAAAGATTTGCTAAGAAAATAAGGCAACAAGAAGAAGATTGTGTAAGTTGCTTAACTGACAAAAGGTTAAAAGAGAAAGAAGGGACACAAAGAACATTATGAAGAATTAAAGTGGCTGAAAGGGAAATATAACCTATATGAGTTACCACAGCTGTTTCACCATTGGGAAGTTCAACATTACTACTAATGGCAGTAAAATTAGTAAACAAATGAACAGAATGCACAATATGGTCAGTTGCCCCAGTGTCAATAACCCAAGTATCTCCATTAAAGGTTATCCTATTTACTACTTGGGCAAAAAAAATAGATTGGCTCAAAGTAATGCCTTCAAAAAGAGTCATACCTGACATATTGAGAACATTGTCAGACTTGGAAACACTTGCTTGGTGTGCTGCCTGAGAGGCTGAATGAGACTTGATCACATTACCAGCCATATGGACCTCCTTATTTCCTATATTAAGTTGAGCAACTTGCATCTGATTGCCTAACATAGCCAAGAACTGCTGACATTGTTCCTTAGTAAAAGGAAATTGGCTAGTATCAGTGACTAATTGATTGTTCTTTGTAAGATCTTCTTGAACACTCGCTTGATTCACCATTGAAGTCTTTCCTTTAGGCTTGAATCCAGGTGGGAATCCATGCAGTTGGAAGCACTTCTCCACAGTATGACCAAGTTTCCCACAATGAGTACAAATAGGCCTATCCTTGCCCTTGGAATTCTTACCCCCAGAGAGAATAGAAGTAGAATTGGAACTTTTCACAGCAAGAGTAGTGGACTCAATGTGATTATTAGAACTTCCCACATGCCTCTGCCTTTTTTCTTGAATCAACAAGGAATAGACTTTATTAATGGATGGAAGTGGTTCCATTAACAAAATCTATCCTTTGATTTGAGAATAGGAATCATTGAGTCCCATTAAGAATTGCATCACTGAATCTTGAAAGTGAACATTCTCAATTCTTTGAAGATTGCAAGTACATTTAACACAAAAACAGGTTAGGGTAGGCCTAAAATTCTTTAGTTGATCCCAATACACCTTCAATTGAGTGAAATAAGCAGTAATTAAAGAATCACCTTGACTGATTGATGCAATATCCTTTTGTAACTCAAAAACCCTAGGTCCATTGCCTTGGGAATGTGTATCTCTGAGATCATTCCAAATTTTTAATGTCGTGTCTCTATAAGTGATGCTTACTCTTATTTGAGGTGAAATAGCTTTCATCAACCATGTTATCACAACGAATCCAAGTATCAACTGCTACTGGTGTTTTGATCAATGGAAAAGATAGAGTGATCGTGCCATCAACAAAACCTAACTTATTCTTTGCAATTAAAGCCTTCTTCATAGATCGAACCCAAGCATGGTAATTTTCACCAATCAAGACCTCTGATACGAGCATATCTCCTGGACTTTCAGCATGATGAAGATACAAAGGATTAGAGATATCCTCTGCCAATGCTGGATCTCGCTCAGTCGAAGTAGAAGAAGAATTTGATGTAGAAGCTGTGGAAGCCATTGAAGCAACTCCAAGCTTTCAAGAATGAAACCCTAAAATTTGGGAACTTTCTAGAACGAGACTCTAGAATTTGAGAGAATTTCGCTCTGATACCATATGAGATTTTATTGAAAAATGAAAAATCTTATTCTCTCAATGAATGATACACATCTGTGCTCTTTATATACAAACAGAGCATCAGTAACTAACTTAACAACAGATTAACAAACCCTCTTAACACTAAAACAGATTCTCACGTGCAACACTAAATGCTATATACAATAGAACTAAACTACCTACAGTTTATGCTATACAATGAATTAGACAGAACTGCAAGTTGTTTTCATTTTGTTCTGATTCTAACTTCTGCTCTAAATCCAACTACTGCTCTGAATCACTTTGCTGCTGCTGCTGCTTTAATCTTTGACATTTTTTTATCTTTTTTTAATGATACAGTTTCTTGAAAATCTTAAAACGAATTTCTGCATACTATTATAATTACTTACATCAAATAGTATAAAAATTCTGAAATGGTATCATTTCATGTGCTATGATAATTGCAATAGACAATATATGATGTATCATGGTGATAAGTATATTACATATAGGTTATAATACTCGATATCCTCTACAGTGAAGCTAACCGCAAGAACAAATCAAGTAGATGATACAAGGATGCAATACAACGGTAGTCATGGCTGTTGTAGGGTTGATTCTGAATCAGGATTTTGCTATATATGTTGTTAATACACTAGCGAGTCTCACAACTTGGATACTAAAGCTATGGCCAAAGAAAGTTAGTAAGGGCATACATCCCACATTTCTACCTTATTCTCTCGTTTAACTCTTAATTTATTCATTTTATTTATTTTTTGTGACTGATATATGAAATATCTTTGGGAAATGATCCTTTTCAATTCTCTCTCATTTTAAGCCAAATGTGTGACATGTGGTAATTACCACATGTCTTACATCTAAATAAAAATTTGAGAGAATTGCAGGATTTAATAGGAGGAGATCTTATCCCAATATATTTTTGACAATTGTAGATCTCATGCTTTAACATATATGTTGGATGTGAAAAGGAAAATATTTGTAGTGCACACATATACCCTAGATGTATTACATTCTTTACTCTTTTTTTTTTTTAAATAACTGTGTGATAGGCCACAAACTGAATGACCCCTTGTGATTATATCAATTAATTAATTAGCCAAGTTATTAATTAATCAATTAATCATGCAATTGTGTGGAAGTACAAACAAATCACCAAAAACTAAATATGCAGCGGAAATTAAATAACACGGTGATTTATTTACGAATGGGGAAAACCCTAACAGCAAAAACCCCACCGGGTGATTTTCAGGTCACCACTCCTGAAACTCCACTATTATCAAATCAAGCGGTTACAAGTAAAGGAATCTCAAGTATCTTACCAACCTACAGTTGAACCCTTACCCCAATACCCAATTGGACTTGATCTGTAGTGACAGTTCCCACCTTTGATGCACGGCTCCCAAGTATGTGACTAACCAATGCGCGGATCCCAGTACGCGACTTCAAAACACCAACTAAGGAAGAAAGGTTGGCTGCAAAGTTCTTCAGTTCATCCTTTATGATGAATAGCAGGAAGATGCTTAGTTACAAAACCCTACGGTGCAAATACACAGCAACTTCTTGAAGGAAGATGAACTAGGTCAAGAACTTCGTCTTTTGATCACAATTTGCTTGAACAGAGATTGCTCAATGATATTGCAACTTGTGTCACATTTGACGGCTCTTAAAACAATCCTTTTATATGTTTAGGGTTAGAAGAAAAGAAGGCTCAAAACCATATTCACGGATCCCAAGGAAATCAAATCAGAAAAGCTGATTTTGTAATTCTCGACAGATAGCAGGTGTCGAGGAGCTATCGAGAAGGTGTCGAGAATTAATGAACTTGCACTTCAGCTTGCTTTTTCTTGGACAGACTTGATGACTTCAACACTTGATCTTGAAACCTTGTTTCTTGAAGCATTAAAAACACCTAGAACTACCCAATTACAAGTAGAGTGCGTTTTGTCATAAGGATTAGCCAATTTACATAAATAAGTGACATATGTTCTTAACAAGTGAAAACATATATGTCCTAACAATCTCCCCATTTGGCAATCCGTGACAAAACCACAACAAACAAATGAACATATGAGAGAAGTCATAAATCACTCAACTCATATTCACTTGTTGAATACAATAAAATCTATCCTAACACAAACTCTTGAAAAACTTTGCAAGAAGAGAGTTTATGGCAAGTAGACTTTGACAACCTGTATTTCTGAAACACTTTAAACAAAACTCATCAAGGCATCTTGTGTGAAACAGAAATAAATAGATTGCATACAAGTATAAAGAACATGTGTATGAAGAAAGAGAAGAAACAACACATGAAGAGAGAGGTGAAAGAAACATACATCCACATATATAGAAAATAAGTACAATGTATGTAAAACTGGTCACAAGACCTCATATACAAGATCAATGTATCTAAAAAGAATAGAAAAGAAAAGATACATCAAAACTTCACTACATCCCTCAAAAATATCAACACTCCCCCTATCAAAATGTCCTATACTAACTCTCCCCCTAAGATGACTACTCTCATAACCCAAAACTACTCCCCCTTTTTGTCACGAGTGACAAAGAGTAGAGTGTCATGTAGACATCTCATCAGTAGAGCTAGTATCTCTATCATCATCATCATCAACATCATTATCATCATCATCATCATCATCCTCATCCTCAGAAATTGAAGCTGCTGGAGTAGGTGGTGAAGGAGTAGCCTCTGGAGCAAAACCACCCATGGTCGCCTGCCGTCGTGCAATACGACCAACACGAACATTCACCTGATACAACTCAGCAGAGAGTGTATCAAGGCGAGTGTCCATGCGCTGCAACTGCGCCATAATGTCTCCTAGAGATACATCGCCCGTAGAGGAAGAAGGAGCAGATGTAGATGGAGCGGATCTGGATGGAGTAGATCTGGACGAAGCCGAACGGGAGGGAAGAGTGGCATCCGTCTGTCTCGACCTAAACTGAGCCTCACTACATTTTACGGTAGCGGCATCTATGGCACAGATATGAGTGAAGTGGTCGGACACAGGAAAAGGGATAGAAAAATGGCGTAAGATCCTTGTGATAGCGGAAGGAAAGATGAGCTTATCACGGGACGCCGAATCTAGATGGACATCTATGATAGACAAGATGAAGCGAGAGTGAAAGTCTATAGTAAGATGCTCTAGAAGTGATAGTAAAAACCGAGCACGAGGCTCTGTGATAGAGTTGTAGTGAGAGAGTGGATGGAGTACAAAAGTCATCACCATGTTAAGGAATCTAGGACCTTTAGCAAAAGGCCTACATGATGTGAACTGATGCTCACCCCAATCAGCAGGACGCTGACAGAAGGCAGAGATGAGCTCATCTTTGGACACAGTCCTCAGACGCTCACAAGAAGGGTAATCGGGAAACTCTATCCTAGGTACCCTAAGCACATCCGCGACTAGCTGCGGAGTGACAGGAATGTGCGTACCTCGAACGCGAGTGAAGAAGAGAGGTACTGAACGATCAATCCCGTGCATGTTGGAGTAGAACTCCTATATCAGCACGAGAGGGCAAGTGACCGGGATGTCACACAGTGACCCCCATCCCCTACTGTGAATGACAGAGGGAAGGTTAGTGTCGACGAAGTCCGCCAAAATGACTTGGCATTTCGAATGAACACCTCGTCTAGAAAAGTTCTCAGTAAATGCCTTTTGGGCATCTCCATCACAGAACTGAAGGTTAAAAGGAGCAGAATCAGAAGATGAAGATGCTCTAGAACGCAGAGGGTTCCGAGCAGGAGTGGTTTTACGTTTGGGTGCCATAGACACTACTAACGTAAAAGAATGAGAAAGAGATAGAGAGGGAGACAATCAGAAAAGTCCCAAAACAGTTCATATATATCAGATATATTGAACAACAGGTACGTATGCATGGGAATGCATGAGCATGTGACATGCAAAACAAAAATTGCATCATGGGCTCAACCCAATCCAAACCTACCAGCACACAGCATATAGCACACATCTAAATGCATGTAAATTTCATTCTAATGCATATGGAATGCAATGTATGACATTTTAAAAGCATTTAAGTGAAAACCCAACCCAAAATTTCAAGAAACACTCATTAATTTTGAAAAACCCCAAAATTTTCAAAAAAAAAAACAAAAACTAGGTTTCAAAACATGCAATGCATGAAAAAAGAAGGGAAAAGTGATCTTACCAAGTGATTGAAGCAAGGAATGGTCAAGATCCAAGTGGGTTGGAAGATTTGGAGTGAGAAAAAGGAGTTTGGGAGATGAACAGCCGCGGACAGATCGAGAGAGATCGACAAAATGAAGTTCAGATCGCGACAGATCCTTAAATAGGCACCTCAGTAAATCTCGACAGCTGAGGTGTCGAGAGGTATCGAGGAAGCTGTCGAGGAAGGTATCGAGGAAATGGCCGTCGACAGCTGAAGGTGTCGAAGTACAAGACCAAATTCAGAGATCAGAATCTCGATCGATCGACAATGTATCGAGAAGGTATCGAGAAGACAGAAGATTTCTCGATCGATCCACCAGGTGTCGAGACAGGTGTCGAGATTGCGATTAGAAAAGACTTGAGAAGCTCGACAGATGACAGGTGTCGAGGAGGTGTCGAGCCAGCAGTAAAAAGCAGTTTTTCGAGAAGGGAAAAACACAGACATGAATGCAATCCAACACACACCTCAACCAAAGATCCACTCAACATATAAAGCACTCAAAAACATCTCTCAACAAAAATTTAAGCACATGGATCCTCAAAAACACACACACACACACTAAACAAGTCTAACCAATTTTATTTTTCAAAAACAAGTTAAGACAGTTTAGTGAGCATACATTTAGCACATGTAAAACCTTTGTGATGGCCAAATCACATTGTACCTGCACATGTATCAAAAGTAGCAAAGAATATTGCGTGTTGTGTGTGAAAAACATCGCAAGATTGCATATGTGTATACATGTTATGACGATCTGAGATATGAGAAAATAACTTTAACTCACACACAATCATAACTGTTTGATGGGGACTATCACCTTTGAGGTACATCCTATGACTCCCACATCTCCTAGAAAACACGCTTGCAATCATATTTAAAGCATTTTAATCTTTTTGCTTTTTATTTTCTTTGCATATTTTCTTTTAAGCATATCATGCATGGGCATATAAAGAGAGAAAAGAAATACCCAAGATGTTAAGCATAGACATTGCACTTTTGCTATGCCGAAGCATACGGATGTCTTTGACACTGTACTTTTGCTATGCCGAAGCATACAGGTGTCTATGACACTGCACTTTTGCTATGCCGAAGCATACAGGTGTCATACTATGATTGGCGGGCAACAGTGGTGAGATGGTCATTTATGCCTTTCTCTTAGGATTTTCTAGTCCTACCCGTCAAAAAGAGTGATATGAGTGTTAAGTTTAAGAGATAACTTAATCTTACTCATCACAAACAAGAGCCACAAAGCTCACTTGCTTAGTTGTACATAGAGATGCTCATCTAAGCTACAAAAGATACAAAGTTTAGAAAACTTTGTTTCATTAGCCATCCAAGGTACACAAGTACCAAAGTACACAAAACACACACTGTTTTTGTATTTTTCTGATTTTTCAATTTTTTTTTATTTTTATATCAAAAACAAAATAAACAAAACTGAAAATAAACAAACAAAAACATGTTAACAAAGAAAAGCAAAAACTAGACTGACTCAGCAGAAAAGCAAAACACACAAGCAATGCAACAAACAGAAAAACAAGAAGGGAAAAGAAAGTGATGAAATCACTTAGAGCCCTTTTTCTTCCACACCTTGGAAGAGCCTTTCCTTTGATTGAATCCTTGAACCGGTGGTGAGGGGGAAGAATTTAAACCGTTCAAGTTCGAAAGGAACATGAGGGCTTTCAGAAGATCTCCAAGAGGAGCAAGAGAGGATTGAAGCTGATTTTGGCTTCCAGATGCTATCATGCCATTGCTCTGTTGAGTGACTAACCACTTATAGAAATTTGGTCGAGTATGACCGGCAGCTCCACAATGATGACAGAGATGCTGCTTCTTTTGTTTAGGCTTTTGAGAGTTAGCCTTCTTAGCCCTAGGGTTTTTAGCATCTTTCTTATCTTGCTTAGGGGGTGCTCCTAAGATAGATTTACCCTTGTCTAAGTTCTCACTAGCTAATTCAGTTTTAACATCTATATTCTCAATTTCAGTGTTATTAGCAGGAGGAACAAAAACAGTATTGCTAGTAGAAGCAGTATTAGAGAAAGAAAGACCATACCCCAAACCAGTTCGATCCGAAGCAGATTTCTGATTGCTAAGCATCTCATCAAGTTTTGCACTTGAAGTCCTCTCCAGTTGAGCTCTGACTTGAAACAGCTCTGCTTCAAGCTTCTTGATCTTCTCAGCCAAGAAGTTGTTTTCAAATCTCAGTGCTCCAATAGTTTGATTCGCCTCATCAAACTTTGTGGATAACTCTTCACGATCAAGTTCCACATCACTGAGCTTCTTGGTGGCCAGCCTATATAATTTCTCATGCTTCTCAGAGAGCTTGTAAAGCTTCTCATAGGCTGAATGGATATCATCTTGATCATCCATCTTCTCAAATTTGGACTCCACCAGTTCTTCTTCTTCATCCACTTCTTCAACAATCCCTTCAGTAAGATTGACTGTGGCAGTGAAGGCATTTAAGATTCCGTCATCCTCATTGTTGGAATCATCTTCAGGCTCAGTGTCACTTAAGGTTGCAGCAAGTGCCTCACTCTTCCCAATGCTCTTAAGATATGTTGGGCATTCATGCTTCATGTGATCGAATCCATGACACCCAAAGCACTTTGGTCCTGCGAGAACAGTGTACTGACCACCATCCTTAGCATCCTTCTTCCCTTTGTCTTGGCTTTTAAACTGAGAAGAACTGAACTGCATGCGGTCCTTGTCGAAGCTCCTTCCATTGGCATTCTTCATAAACTTCTTGAACTACCGGGTGATGTAGGACTTCATCTTGGAATCTTCATCATCGGAAGACTCATCTGTATCACTGCTCTTTGCCTTCAAGGCCATGCTTTTGCCTTTACTTGACTTGCCAATCCTAGATAACCCTATCTCATAGGTTTGCAAGTTTCCAACTAGCTCAGTCAAAGGAATCTTGTCAATATCTTTTGATTCCTTTATCGCCGTAATCTTAGCATGGAATCTCTCAGGTAGAGATCTGAGCACCTTCCTTACAATCTTGGGTTCAAGGATAGTTTCCCCAAAATTGAAGACTGAGTTCACTATGTCCTTGAGCTTGGCATAGAACTCATCAAACGACTCATCCTCCTCCATCTTAATTTCTTCAAAGCTTGTAGTGAGCCTCTGAAGCTTTGAATCTTTGACAGCCTTTGTTCCTTCATAGGTTGTCTGGAGGATGGTCCAAGCCTCCTTAGCAGTTTCAGTTGAGGATATCTTCTTGAACTCCTCATTGGTGACTGCGCTAAATAGGGCATTTAACGCTCTACTGTTGAAGTTAGCCGCCTTGATCTTTGCATCATCCCAATCAGCCGATTCTTCTTTTGGCTTAGTCCAGCCAATCTCTACAGCTTGCCACACCTTCTCATCTAAAGACTGCAAGAAAGCTCTCATGCGTACTTTCCAGTATGCATAGTTAGTGCCATCAAATAAAGGAGGTATGATTAAAGATTGTCCTCTATCCATGACAAACAGGGTTCAATGGATCAACACAGCAAAGATTAAACCTAATCAGAGTGTGCCTGCTCTGATACCACTTGATAGGCCACAAACTGAATGACCCCTTGTGATTATATCAATTAATTAATTAGCCAAGTTATTAATTAATCAATTAATCATGCAATTGCGTGGAAGCACAAACAAATCACCAAAAACTAAATATGCAGCGGAAATTAAATAACACGGTGATTTGTTTACGAATGGGGAAAACCCTAACGGCAAAAACCCCACCGGGTGATTTTCAGGTCACCACTCCCGAAACTCCACTATTATCAAATCAAGCGGTTACAAGTAAAGGAATCCCAAGTACCTTACCAACCTACAGTTGAACCCTTACCCCAATACCCAATTGGACTTGATCTGTAGTGACAGTTCCCACCTTTGATGCACGGCTCCCAAGTACGTGACTAACCAATGCGCGGATCCCAATACGCGACTTCAGAACACCAACTAAGAAAGAAAGGTTGGCTACAAAGTTCTTCAATTCATCCTTTATGATGAATAGCAGGAAGATGCTTGGTTACAAAACCCTACGGTGCAAATACACAGCAACTTCTTGAAGGAAGATGAACTAGGTTAAGAACTTCATCTTTTGATCACAATTTGCTTGAACAGAGATTGCTCAATGATATTGCAACTTGTGTCACGTTTGACGGCTCTTAAAACAATCCTTTTATATGTTTAGGGTTAGAAGAAAAGAAGGCCCAAAACCATATTCACGGATCCCAAGGAAATCAAATCAGAAAAGCTGATTTTGTAATTCTCGACAGATAGCAGGTGTCGAGAAGCTATCGAGAAGGTGTCGAGAATTAATGAACTTGCACTTCAGCTTGCTTTTTCTTGGACAGACTTGATGACTTCAACACTTGATCTTGAAACCTTGTTTCTTGAAGTATTAAAAACACCTAGAACTACCCAATTACAAGTAGAGTGCGTTTTGTCATAAGGATTAGCCAATTTACATAAATAAGTGACATATGTTCTTAACAAGTGAAAACATATATGTCCTAACACTGTGATACACTTTTCATTGTCTATATTCTTTTTTAGAAAAATTACAAGAAAGCTCATTTTACTTGTGCAAATGGGCTTTGCATGTAGAAGAGTCAAACCAGGTAGATGAATAAAAGGATGACAAACATTTAGGAGGCCATAAAGGAGGTAGCAGTGGGAAGGGTGAAGGCATCGTTGGTAGTGGCAAGGGTGGAGGCTACAAAGGTGGTGGCAAACATGGAGGTGTTGGTAGAAAATAAAGCCCAACCCTAGAACTTGAGCTCAAATATATGTCTAGCAATAGTTCACGCATATGTAATCTAATATAAATAAATTTGTATGCACAATGTCAACAACCGAATTTCAGCACTGGCCTCCAATATTCTGACTCAGTATGTTATGATACTCTTGAAATATTTGTGATTTTGTGAATTATGTGCGTGAGTGCATCCTTTATCATTTCGCTATTTTTAGGAAGTCTCCACCGACTATTAGTTTTCTATGATGTGATTGTTCGCATATATCTAATTAATTTTATTTCCTAGTAAGCTAAGGAAAATCTTGTTAGACACTACAAGAAAAACGAGCTATTGCGGTAGGTTTTTTGTGGCGGGTGTGAAAACTACTGCTATATTTCACATATAGCGGCGCTTTTTTGGCCCGCCGTTGTAGATGAGATATATTGCGGTGTTTCATTGGACCACCGTAATAGATCTAGCCTTTTGCGGCGTACTATAGCGGCATTATATAAACTACCGCAATATACGTGTTTTAGCGGCGTTAGACTTAGCTATAGTGGCACTTCATAAACCCGCAACAATAAATATACCCTTTTGCAGCATACTACAGCGGCGGTATATAAAACCGCCACAATATATAAGTTTTAGCGGCCTTTCTATTACTTATAGCAGCAGGTTGGATGACCGCCACAATAGACCTTTTAATTGCCCATGTCTGGTCCAATGTATCCCTCTGTTGTTTTGGCCTAGGTGCCATTTTGGCTTTTCATTTCCCTCATCTTTTCATTTTCCAATGTATCCTTCTGTTGTTAGCTCTAAGAAAAAACCCACACACACTATCTCTCTTTGTATAAGTATTTCCATCACCAATCCTTTACCATCGGTCACCACTAATGTCCTTCGCTGGCACCGCTAAAAAGATTTCCCCACGGTCATCAGCTACCATCACCACCGCCGGCAGTAACCAAAAATAAATATTTTAAAATTTTCACTAGTCCAATTTTTTTCCTCTGTTTTTTTTTTTTTCCTTGCCTAAACCTATCACTTTAACATCCAACCTTTTCATTTCTCATCCATTTGTCTCTTTCTCAAAAAATAAATAAATAAACACACTCTCTTTCACTCTCAAAATCTCTCGTCACTCTCAAAACCCAGTGATCGATCTTCCCACCACCACCACACATCCTCACCAGCACGTATCCTCACTACCACGCATCCTCAATCTTAAAATCCAGCTTGGGTCTCTCTCTATTAGCACTCTCTGCCACCGCTAACCGATTGAAGGCCCAAAAACAGCCATTAAGGCTTGGACGAAGCCAAATGCTTGGCTTTTGCCATTAACAACACCGACGAAGCTAGGTCAAAATTAGTTTTTTTTTTTAATTTTTTTTTTTAATCTCATTGATATCAAATTTTATTTTTTGGGTAATTAGTCTTTTTTTTTTTTTTTTAATTGTATTGCTAGAATTAACCTTTCATTACACTCTTCAAATCCAACAGTTAAATTTCAAATCTAAGTATGGCGTGTGATGGACATATGTTGTGCACCTATATGGCTATGTTCTCTTAATCTGACCATTCAATTGGTCTCAAATTTCACCAATACCAATATGTCACCATACTCTTCAATCCCAATGATCAAGATTTGAATATGAATTTCATCAAGTCTAGTGGTCTCGGAACCATCTATTAAGTTTGACCGGGTTTGACCAACTTTAACTAAACTTTGACCGCACCTTTTCTAAATCCAGCCGTTTGATTGTGACCATAATTTACTAGAATTAACCTTTCATTACACTCTTCAATTCCAACAGTTAGATTTCAAATCTAATTATGGCACGTGATGGACATGTATTGTGTACCTGTATGGCTATGTTCTTTCAATTTAACCATCCAATTGGTCTCAAATTTCACCAACACCAATATGTCACCATACTCTTCAATCCCAATGATCAAGATTTGAATATGAATTTCACCAAGTCTAGTGGTCTCGAGACCATCTATTAAGTTTGACCGAATTTGACCAACTTTAAATAAACTTTGACCGCTCTTTTTTCTAAATCTAACCATTTGATTGTGACCATAATATACCAAAATTAAACTTTCATTACACTCTTCAAATCTAATGTTTAGATTTCAAATCTAAGTATAACACATGATGGACATGTGTTGTGTACCCGCATGGTAAAAAACTTTGATTGACTCTATTCTCTAAACCTCTAAAATGACCCAAATACCCTTGAAATATCTAAAATGACCAAAATATACTGAAATTTCTAAAATAACCAAAATACTCCTTAACTTCTTAAATGACCAAAATTGTCGTTATAGAGATTTTGGGGGGGTATTTTGGTCATTTTACCAATTTCGAGCTATTTCTGGTCATCTTAGAGGTTTCAAGGTACTTTTGCTCATTTTTTAGGTTTTGGGAGTATTTTTGTCTTTCTAGAGGTTTTAGGGGGTTTTTTTTTTTTTTTTGTCATTTTAGAGGTTTCAGAGTATTCTTGGTCATTTGAGAGGTTTCGGGGTATTTTGGTCATTTTATTGATTTCAAGGAATTTTTGTCATTTTAGAGGTTTCAAAATTTTTTTTCTCATTCTAAAGGATTTGGGGCTTTTTTTTTTTTTTGTCATTTTAGCGATTTCAGGGGTATATTAATTATTTTTTTCGTCGCTAAAAAAATCACTTTAAAAATATAATTTTTAAATAAATTTCAGCATATAATTTTCACTTCCCACACTTTTTTTTCACTTCCCCCAAACACTTCAGCAAAATATATCCTTTTTTTTGGGGGGTTAAAACTTAAAACAAATATTTAAAAATAAAAATTTTAAATAAATTTCAGCATAAATTTTCACTTCCCACACTTTTTTTCACTTCCTGCCAAACACTTCAGCAAAATATAATACCCTTCTTCTTCTTTTTTCTTTTTTCTTTTTGTTAAATATTTTTTTTTAATAAGATTAAAATTGGTGGGCTGGTTGGTAGTTCAGTACACAAGAGCCCTATTCACCTTGTGCTAATACTAATGAGCCCAAACTACCATAAAAAAATAGAATACTCCAAAACCCTGGGATGCTCCTTGAGCCTTGAGACTAGCCTTGGTCTTAGCCTTGAGGGCCTCATTCCAAGTCTGGGAGCAGTAGCGTCTGCATACCTCGGGCACTTGAGCCTTGAGACTAGCCTCGGTCTTAGCCACTCCCTCGGCAAAAGCATCTTCCTCCGCCTGCTCTTTGGAGCTCTCAGACTCTGTCCTCGCAAACTCTGCCTCTACTCTAGCCCTCGAGGCCTCTTCCCTGGCGTACTCGGCAACACTTCTGGCTCTTTCTGCCTCAGCCAGTTTCTTCTTCAAGTCGGCGATATGCTCTTTGGCAATCTGCAGTTGACCCTCAACCTCCCGCAGGCGCCCTGTTTGGTCCTCGACCTGTTTTTTAGCGCCAACTAGGTCAGATGCCGCGTTGTCTCTAGCCCTCGTCATCTCCTTCAGGTCCTCCATTGCCTTCTTGAGATCAGCCTCGGATTTCTTAAGGGTATTCGCGGCATCCAAGTACTTGTCGCGCTCCTGATCCAGGGCTCTACCCTGGTTATTGGCCTCCTCGTCCAGCCTAAAAGTGGCCTGGACAGCCTACCAATCAAAACAAGTACACCGTAAGTGGGGTACTAAGGAATAAAATTCAACAAAGGCACAAGTATCAGAAGTCTTACCATACCCAGGTACCTCTTGAGGTTACGGGCAACTTCCTGTCTCCTCATGCCCCCCAGCTCGGCCATGTCAGTAGGGAGAAGCAGGGACCTCTCCAAGGCATCGGCTACGCGAGCGCCCTCGCCCCCTCGGAAGTCCCTGAGGGTGGCGTCATCCATCAAAGGCTTCCCATGAAGCATGGCGGCAAGCAGCCAGGCCTGGGGCTCGGACTGCTGAATGACCTCCTTTCCTTTGTCCTAACCACCGATCCTCAGCTGCTTGGAAGGTTGGCGGGCTTCATCTTCCTCTTGGGAGGAACGAGATCTCCCCCCATCCACTGGGTCTTTGCCCTTGGAAGGCCTCTTCCTCTTCAGATCGGCGGACTCGAGCCGTGGGTCCGAGGTCGGCAGAGTGGAAGACGACTTAGTCTGCGCAGGCAAAGACTTAGGTGGGGGAGGAGGAAGCTTGGGTGGAGGAAAAGGAAGCTTGGATTGTGACTTCCCCGGCTGGCTTTCAAGTAGGTCGAACAGGCTGGTTTGAGGTTGTCTCTTGAAACCCATCTCGGCCTGAGTACCAGTCCTTGGTGACAGAAGGTTTGCTTCAGATAAATGGGGATCACCTAAATCACCAGAGGGATCCTCGGATAGATGGACTTGGTCGAATGCACCAAATTCGTTCTCAGACGAACCCAGATCAACTACTTCTCCCTCTTTTTCCAAACTTTCTCCATCGGCCTCCGCAGCTTGGTGGGACGAGGAAGGGCCTGCCAATGGGACGCCCTCTGGGATGGAAGATCCTTCAGAAAACAAGAACCCGTGCTCCACCACAGTGATTTGGCGAAGCCTAGGGTCCTTAGCTCTAATCACGTATCTGGGAGCCGAGAAAGACTTCTGGATCGGTTTGTACCCGAGAATTTTGTGAGCGGCTCTAACTTGGTTGTCAGCCTCGTTTACAAAGATCTCTGCCCTGGGGACCTTTTCCAAATCTTCCTTGTTGACCAAATGGAAGTGTCGTTCGAAGGTGTGTGGATCTGTAAAAGAAAAAGCTAGTCCCTGTTAACAACCAAGCATTGCAGACTGTGAAAACATAGCAGATCAACCTTCCCATATTCCGAGTACCCTACCTGGCTCCCCCTCTACTGTCGGGCAGTGAAGGCCGTCGTGCCACTCCCCCGACACGATAAGAAAATCCTTATTCAACCCCTTGCTAGACTCGGGGAGACACTGGATAAGTCTAACTCTATCATCCCTCGTCTTCATGTAGTAGGACTTACCCGTTAGGTGCTGGAGGTTGTAGCACCAATTCACGTCGTGATGGGTTAACCTCAACCCCATCTTCTCATTCAAGGTGTCCACACAACCCAAGATTCTGAACACGTTGGTGGCGTACTGGGTAGGGGCTAATCGGAAGTGCCTAAGGTAGCCCCTCATCACTGGCCCCATAGGGATCCTCATACCACCTTCAAGGAAGGCGATTATGGGAATCACTACCTCACCAACCTTTCTCCTGACATACCAGTCCCCCTCCTCGTAGTACCTCAGACCCACGTTACTAGGTATCCCATGAGTAGCGATGAATTCCTCCATTGCCTCCTCAGACTCAACCAACTTCTTAAACCTACCCATCCTGAAGAACGGCTAAGAGGCTCAGGGAAGAGCGAAAAGAAGAAAGGAATAAAGGGAGAAGAAAATCAGAAAAGGAAAAGCACAAGATAGGGTAAGAAGATAACTTACAGAAATGAGGGAAGGCGCTCAGAACAGGCTTTTTAGGCTGCAAAAAGACGCGAGTTGGGTTGGAGACTTGACCAAATTTGGGGTGTGTGCATAAGAACTCTTGAATGCAGAAGTGAAGAGGCAAACCGGTTCAAATGGATATTTACCCCCTCACCAAGGACAACTGTGCAAGGCTTCTCGCCCATAATGGCGAAAGATCCACGCCGTTGGATTACCATTACACCGTTGGATTACCATCACACCGTTGAACGTGGGGAGTATGGAGCCGCCAAAATTTAATATGGGTGCGTACCGCATATCGAAGCGCCAGAAACGTGCATTAGACAGATGAAAAGACTCCCAGTGCTGACTTGGGACCAGACTAGACAAGCCACGATATAGACCCGAGGACATCAAAATCCTCCTCCCCATCCGAGGAGCCGAACAGTAGGATTTTGAGGGGCTATTGTGGGGTCAGAGAATTTGGCAACCCCGGCCCACCTTATACCAAGCCCAAGGCCCATGCTGAGGAGGAGGAAATGCTCGAGGACGAAGTATGAAGGTCCAAATTGCCCAGGAACCTTGTCGAGGACAACCCTGTCCTCAGCCAACCAAGACCATGGGAGGAGGAAGTAACGGGCCCCCATGGGCAGCCTTCCAGGGCATCCATTGAGAAAGAACAAATACAACAAGTCAGCCATGGAAGCATAGCCAAAGAGCAAGACCAGGATGAACTGTCACCTCCACATTAAATGCGCACAACTGATGTTCCGGCAGCATTAATGGAGAAATGACCCCTAGGCAGTGCTGCCTCGGTTGCTGCAACTCACAGGGGGATTGATAAGGTGACTGATGGGACGGGTTGTCAGAAAGAGTCATGGATGATCAACAAGTGGAGAAAATGGATCGTTGGAGGAGGACTATATAAGGGGAAGAAACAGATCAAAAAGGGGGACCATTCTCATGGGAGAAAGACTACTATCAAGCTCCTCGGACTGGGCCGAGGACAGACTTTTGAGGATAATTTCGATTCATCTGCGTTTGATGGTGGCGAACACTGCATTGGACGTTGTCCGCTTGCTAGGGCCTAGTTCTTGAGCCCACTCTCTACAAATTCATTGTATTGGGCTAGCTGGGCTTGAGTTCACTCACTCAACAATAGAAGTGCTCAAACCCAATCCCTACAATATTGTTGTTTGTATTTGGAGGAGCTATGGGCTAAATAATGGGTCACATTCTATTTTTGTTTTTGGGTTTTCTTTTTTGTATCATTTGTATTTTTGTGTTTTTGAACCAATTCTAAGATTTGAGGAGGCCAAAATGATATTTAAGAGAAATTAAAATTGTTTTTTTTTTTCTTCAAAATTCTAGGTAGTCATTTAGTAAGATGTTATAAGATTTTTTTTTTTTTTTTTTTATTATTGCCCAGTAAGAGAAATTAATTAGCGAAGGTGCCCACACTTCCCCACCGAAGCTTCGCTCCCTGTCCCACCAAAATGATAGTGGATGGACCCACAGGTAATTTTTGACTTTGGCTATTGTAGCATTTGGATATGGCGATTTTGCAGGCTTTTTATGCCTTGGACGAGGGCAAGATTCCTTCTAACTACTCCCCTTTTTTCAATTTCCAATTAAGTTTGCAATTAATCATTCGAAGATGGGGACGACAAATTTATAGCATTGGGTCAAGTAACCCCCATGGGTCCCACTCCCAAGTCCTAACCCTCTCACAGCCACAGCCGGCTCATGCATATGCTGGTCAAACATCATTACCATTGTTAGGGGAATCATGTCGGTTGCTAGCTTCTCAGCTCAACTTTAACACTTCTCATATATTGTTCATTCTCTCTCTCTCACACACACACACATGCAATATATATAAGTACCATGGATTGCTAGTTTCAATTTTTTTTTTTTCTTCTTTCAAATTTTAGATCTATGAAAAGTCGTGTCTTTATTGATCAGTTAGCTAGGCCAACCTTCAAATTTTTCTCCTTTCAGATTTTTGCAGCTCTCTTGATGAACACAATATAATTGTCGAGTTGAGATGTACTTGTGTATGGAGTCAACATGATCGTGTGATAATCAAATTGCTGGGGCAATATCATGCATAACTTTCTCATATTAATTAATGTTTGGGGATTACCACTCGATCTTGTCCTAGCTAGCTAGGCCTCCATCCACCTCTGGATGTGCTTATTTACAACTTCACTCCCACCTAAATTCGTTGCCTACATCATTTGATTCATTTCTCAACCAGAACAACTTTGGTGACAATTTATTCCTTCATCATCGTCGTCCATTTCGCAGTTAAAGTCATCATTATTATTGCTACTATTATTTTTTGGTAAAGCAAGTAAATGGACTTTTTTTTTATATAGGCATGTACTAGCTAGGAGAGGCAGTGATTCAACCCACATATATATGAACTGCTCGGTTAAGGCGTCTTATTGTTAATTGCGACTTTCGGAGCGTTTGGCTAGCTAATTAGAGAATGACTTCAATCTAGTAAGCCTGATAAGGTTGTGAGCAGCAGAATTACTTGAACAGTGTACATTGATAAAACTAAGAGTAAATAATCACCTCTGAATCACCCTCTAGGATAGCCTTAGAAATCCCTATATCCAAAGCAAACTCGAGGGCCTTTGCAGCAGTCATGGCCTCAACATCTGCGACAGAATTAGCGAGGGTAACCTTCTAGGCCATCGAAGCAATTATTAGTCCTCTGCCATCCTGAATCATAACACTAAGACTGGCCTGACCTTCATCCTTAAAGACCGCCCCATCAAAGCTAATTTTGAAAAGATTGGTTGGAGGAGGAAACCAACAAACCCAAGGTTTTTGATGAGTAGGCCGAACAGAAATTAAATCCCCAACCAAAGAATTATTAGCACTGGTGAACTCACTGAGCCATTTAGAATAAAATGAAAAGAATTATTAACCAAATGGGTTTGAATTATTTTAAGGGTTTTGGCAGATTTGGCAAATAGGTCAGGTCAGTCGGTTTTAGGTTCAATCCAAGCAAGTTTGGGTCAAACTAGGTTCAAGTATTTGATTGGTTAGGTTAACTTGATCCGAGCAAGTTTGGGTCAAATTAGGTTCAAGTATTTGATTAGTTAGGTTAACTTGGAATGATCTATATTTTTTCAATTAAATAAATAAATTTGAAGTTATTCATTCTCTTCCTTTCAATACAAATAAGATAAATAAAAAAAATAAAAAATAAAATCACTGCAAACCCTTGGTGTGGTGGAGTGTGGAGGGAGACAAATGTCAGGATTCAAGTCTCCAAGAGGATATTTCACACACATATACACTTAGATTAGATTAGAGTGGAATTTTTATTTTGTATAAAAAAATAAATAAAAAAAAGTCAAAAATACTAAAAATTTAAATTTAAATAGTACATAAATTTAACCATTTTTTAGTATATTAAATATGAAATAAAGTTAACAAAATGATAACCAACCATTTAAATTTTACCCCAAGAAAGATAATCATGGTAGAATCACACAGGGCTAGGTGGGATAATATTTGGTTAGCACATCAATTTAAAGAATTTCAAAAAGAGTTGAGAAAGACAATAATATCTTGTAGAAAATAATTAACACTAAAAAAATAATATAAAATTTTCATATAACCAAGACTTTGACATATTTAATTTTTTTTTTTTTTTTTTTTTTATAAATATGGAGAATTTATATGATAATTTCTTAGAAATTTTTTAAGTAATATAGATGACTAAATAAAATTCAATATAAAAATTGAAAATAAATAAAACTAAATGGTTAAATTTATGTGTAGGGATAAGGGCCCAAAATTATATATTGAGCTTTAGGCCCTGTCCGAGGACGTTGGCATGTCCGAGGAGAGACAATTAGTTATAAGGGATTTCAATTTAGAGTCTCATGAATAAGAAATGGGTAGAAGGCGGTCCGATGAGGAATTCCTCCTCGGCCATGACAAATATAGCTCAGATACGCATTCCAACGACGAAAATGACCTCCATAGAAGCTCCAATGTTAGAAGTGTGCCTCATGACCACACGGGAAGGAAAGGAACCCAAGAATATTTAAGGAAAAACTGCTACCTCCTCATTAAATGCACTACAGCTACTTTTCTAACCGCATTTATGTGGAGAAGACTCCTGAACAGTGCTTCCTTAGCTACCGCAACTCACAGAGAGCCAGAAGTGGTATCTGATGAGACAGGCACTCGAGTAGTGGCTTGGACGATTGACAAATGGAGGACCAAGATTATCGGGAATGAGGTATATAATGTAAGAGACTCCTGAAGGAAAAAGGGGGAAGAAAGAGGAAATGAAGGATACTGTAGCAATCAAAGTTGCACTTGTAATCAATTTTATTGATTTATAATAAGATTTGCCTCCTCGGACCGTGAATTCATTCAGTCCTGTGTGTATGGTTCTTGCTTGATCATCCCCCGAGTCCATACTAGCCGTTATTAAGCTCATTAGGGCCTAGTTCTTTGACCCACTCTCTACAAATTTATTGTACTGAGCTCACCGGGCCAACATCCCTTACATTTTGGGCTTGGGCCGCAGAACGTGACCCTACATTATGTATATTTTTTTTTTTTTTGTTGGTAATTATGTTTTTTTTTTTATTTGGCAAGTCAATAGTTGGTGAGTATGATCTGGTAGAGTATTTAGCTTTTTTTTGTGATATTATATATTTTTACTTGGAAAAATTATAATGATTTCATTTTAATCCAAACTTTAAATGATAAAATATAAGGATTGAAAGTTTTTAGATTAAATTGCAATAAAGTCAAACCACCTGCGAATTGAAGGTACTTGTGGTAAGAAACTCTCCGGCCAACTCTTCGCTTTACAAGTCCAAGGTTGACGCCCTATTAATTGTGCGGCATGTCCCGTGTCATTTGTGAGTAGGTTTCAAGTAGGTCGAGAGAACAACGAACCCATTTGCAATCTCATTTTTTGTTTTTTTGTTTTTTTTTTGTTAAAAAAATTGTGATAAGTTGAAATATAAATTTTTTTTTTCATCCTTTTCAAATACATGGATGAAGTGTGAAAAGAATGAAAGTCAACATTTATGTCATCATGATACTGTGATGATCGTATGAAGGGGACATTTCTCCCATATATTTTTCACTTTATCCCCTTTCACCTAAAATGTAATGTCAATGATAAAGCAGCATCCAAAAACCAAAACGTGTGTTTGACATCATGGTCAACAAAAATTTAACCACCACAGGGCAACATTGACATGCATCTCCCAATCTTTCAATTTTCAACGATTTGCCTCGTAGCCTCATTGACATTTCGTTTTTCGATATGCGATGTGCCCAAGGAACCAAGGTATATGGTTATGGTGTTGATAAATTTGATAGTTGATTTTCCAATGGTCTAACGAAAATGTAAATTGTAATTGATATAGCGAGAAAAATAACACATATTGATATAGATAAGAGAGTCAGTCACTCAATCCGTCATTTGATCCTTCAAAGTTCAAATTAATTTTCCTTCATAAAATAAGGTTGAAAGGACTAAGAAAAAGAGATTATTAACAGTTGCATAAAAAATAAAAACTCATCTTTATTTAGAAAAATGGAGGGTTTGAGCTAGACCAGTGATCAGAATTAAGAAGAATGATTATTATGTCACACATCACAAACCAGAAAATTATAACAAGACACAATGATGTGCATCAATAATTTGATGCTATAGGATTTCATGTGTGTGTATGTTCTTTGAACCAGAAAATTATAACAAGACACAATGATGTGCATCAATAATTTGATGCTATAGTATTTCATGTGTGTGTATGTTCTTTGTTGAATAAATGACATATTATCATATCACTTTTTTTTTCTTTTTTTTTTTGCATGAGTATGGATTTGACTGCAGTCACATAAAAATTGTTAGCACAAATTATTACACAGTGTAATCACATGACATCGAGTAACTAACCACACTGTTTCATTCATCACTAAAGTAAACAGCACAAAGTGATGCGATTTTTAATCAAGGCTTCAATTCATCACAGGCCCCAGCTAATCATTGATTGTACAATTTTGCTGTTCCAACAATATGTCCTAAATTATTGGAATTTAATTCGATATATTGGAGGACAGATTAGGACCCCCATACCATAAAAATCATAGAGGCATCAAATTTTGTCCAACTTCTAACGTCCAGAAAATTATATATAGCAGTTAATACTATATTATTATAATTAAAGTGATTAGAGCATCCGCATTTGGGTTTCTAAATGCTAAATGTTAAGAGCATTTGGCATTTAAACCCCAAAATCCATCAGCAATGGGAAGGCTTTATCCCAAATGCTAAAAAAAATTTGAGATTTTGCTACAGTACCATCTCAAATGTAAGATGGTACTGTAGCAAGATGGTATAAAAAAAAAATATTTTTTAATAACTTTATCGGCAAATTTCTCTCTCCCTCATTTTATCTATTTCTTTTCTCTCTCTTCCTTCTTTCTTTCTCATCCCCTCTCTCTCTCGCCGAATCACCAGCCGATCGGAGCTCACGCCGGATCCGTTCCGATGGGTTCCGTTCCATTCCGATGGAGATCGGTTTGGCGAGGTGGGTTCCGTTCCGATGGAGATCCGTTCCACGGAGATCGGCATGGATTGTTGATGGGTTCCGATGGCGAGGTGGGTTCCGATGCATTGTTGATGGGTTCCGACGATGGCGAGGCTGGGTTTGTTCTCTGGGTTGTTGTGATTTGTTGATTTGTTGTTCCGACGATGACGATGGCGAGGCTGGGTTTGTTGATGCATTGTGATTTGTTGATTTGTTGTTGTTCTCTGGGCATTGTTGATTTGTTCTCTGGGTTCCGATCATGGTGATTTGTTGTTGTGATTTTCTCTGGGTTTTTTTTTTTTTTTTTTTTTTGGTGCTGACGGTTTCTGGGTTGCCGGTGGTGGTGGTGGCAGCGGTGGTGGTGTGCAGCGGTGGTCGTGATTGTGGTTCTGACCAGAAGGAAAGAGAGAGAAAAAATAAATAATGTATAAATAATGTGTTGTAATGTATAATGGTAATTGTGAGAAATATTATTTTATTGTGTAAAAATATTATTTTAATGAGTAAGATTGGGATATAAAAGTTGGGATGTTGGAGAATTGTAAAATTGTATTGTATAATTGAAAAAATGATTTTTTGAGGTGGTAAAATAAGATAGGATTTAGAACCCGACTGTGGATGCTCTAAGGTCCCCCATACATTTAATTTATATCTCAAAAACTTGGCCTCACATTGTTCCCAGAATTAAGGGTATAACTTATAAGGTAACAGTATTATTACTACTACTCCGTTACAAAACCAAAAAAGAAAATTACCAAGAAACACGCATACAAAAAGTCATTTTGGTCAATTTATTGGGCCCTAAAATCATTGACTGTTGTTGTTGTGGGGGAAGACAAAGAGAACACCCCCAACGTGTGAAACAAAAAGCCCTTGTGTTCTTTGGCCCACCCTTGACAAAGTTAAACCCCTCTTTTGAAAACAACAGTAACGGGAAATACTCGTCATCTTCTTGGGAATACCTTTCATCTTCCTAACTCTCTCTCTCTCTCTCTCTCTCTTCCCTTTTTATATTCTTCTTTTCTACTGAATCCTACACTCTCTTCTTCTATCTCTTTGAGTGTTTCTTTCTTCTCTTTGGTTTTGGCAGCAACCAGGAGCTGAAGACTGAAGTTATGAAGAAGAAGAAAAAACATGGTCTTGCTTACAAACAAACCTATTGTTGTTCATGTTACATCATCATTGGAGTTTCCTAAAAGATTTTTTGGAACTCATTTGTTGGTCTCTCTCGTTTACATCAGTATGGGATTTGCTTATGAGGAACTTGTTTCCGGTGAAGAATTCATCGGTCAGAAATTTGGCGGCGTACATGGGAAAGCCAGGCATTTTGTTCTTGTTCTTGTTCTTGTTCTTGTTTTCTTGCTTTTTTTTTAATGTTTTTTTTTTTTTTTTTTTTTTTTTTTTTTGCTTTTTAAAGATGGAAAATGGGGATAGTCATGAGAAAATAGTTATAAAATTACATATGTAAACTGTTTAATGGAGATTGATATAAGTGAAACAAGATTTGGCTGGTTTTTCCAGGTATATCTCTTGGTTTTTTCTTAATGCTTTTTACTCTTTTAGCATCTTAAAAATTCATCAGTTCTTGCTGCAAAATTAGGGGTTTACGTAGTCCCTCTTATCTGAGAGAGTGATTACCATGATTGAACACTGACATGGCATAAAAGGATCTACCTTATTTTCTGATAAACATGTCATGATTGTCATGTAAACTGAACCGGAGAAAAAGTTTTACATATATTGGAGTAATTACTAATTATACTTCTTCTTTTTTTCCTTAGATTTATATATATAACGTTTGCATAACATAAGGATATGGTAATTTTTGTTTGAGAAGCATGTTGTTAATGTTAGCAATCATGAATTAAAATGTATTTGCTAGAGGATAATATTGTGGTCAATAATTACCTAATTAATACCAAATTATGTTAAAAGCCTAAAACCATCTTCTTCTCTTCTTTTTAAAAAAAAAAAAAAAAAAAAAAAATTGGTTGCTAGGTTATTCATCTAAACCCATTTCCAATGAAGTTATTAACTTATTTTGCCATTTTACTTCAAAATTGTCCTACATTATTGCACGGTTGGTAAAGTGGCATGTCAATTGAAAAACTCGAACCACATTTCATCAGCAGGTCGTTTTCATCATTTAGAACATTTTCCTACCGCCACAATTAAACATCTTAAAATAGTAATTATAGAACTATATACTACTATAATTTTGGATGGTTTATTAAGCATAAAATTCTATACCTTTCACCTTTTCAATTGATGGTAGGTAGGTACAAGCCCGTGAATTTGAAATAGGAACCATTGTACTACATTTTCGTTCGGTACATTTGGATTTGGTATTCTCAATATTCCACCAAGCCATAATAAGGTTCCTTCTAATTACATTTATAATTGAAACAAAGGGGGCTGCATCCAACTCTTGATATTGACATCAAAATTATTATGCTATAATTGCAAAACCATTTTCGTGTGCCCATTGGACGCATCATTATGGCTGTACATTTAGAGTTGTCTCAAGTTTATTTTCACTTTTTTTTTTTATAACTATATTTGCACTTAAATATATACAGGTCATTTGCTCATGTTGCTATAATATTTCCGAATTATTATTATTATTATTATTATTATTATTATTATTATAGCTACAGATTCAACCTATTATGAATATGAATGTGCTTCTAACAACAATAACAACAACAACAAAATTATGAACGTGTATGCTATATAGAATCAACAATATTACCATATGTTTGCAAATGTTCTACAAGGGTAAAATCATATATATAACTACGTAAGCAATGAAGGCCATCTAAGCCAAACAAGTTTCAAAATGTGGTAGGTTGATTTTTTGTTTCAAACAGTCCATTTTTCCATGAAATATGATATTATAATGTGAAGATCATTTGAGTCACGAAATTGAGGATGATGCAGGTGCACATTAGTCTTTTGGCTTTGCATTCAGCGTGTTATATACGCACCTTTTATGGGTTTAAGAAATTTATTTATATTTATATAGGTAGATTAATTAAGGTTCGGGAATACACGATTTGTTTTGTAAACCGTGTCCGAGAGAAAGCCCCTTTCAAAATTACACGGCTTGCATTGCGCCCGAGTGTGAGTTGTTGACTTTCAATAACGCTGCTTTCTAATTATATTATTTCGGGAGAAAATGCTCACAAATACCTTAGGCTATTAGTTAATAATTTATTTTAAAAAAAATTTATAGAAAAAAAAATAATTAATATTTTGATAGTTTTTTTAATTTTTCATAAAATTGGTATCAAAACTTTTCTTAAATGAATTATGAACTAATGCCCTAAGAGCACTCGTTTTAATCCTTCTTTTTTAATGTCTAATTTTTTTTTCTATCTCTCTATTTTTTTTAATAGTAAAAATATTTTATATAATTTTTACTACTACTTTGGTTTTTTTTTTTTTTTTTTTTTTTTTTTTTGTCATGCTAACGAGTGCCCTTAGAGCATTGGTTAACAATCAATTTTAGGAAAGTTCTGACACAACTTTTATGGGAAATGAAAAAAGATGTCAAAACATTAATTGCTTTTTTTTTTCTTTTCCCATAAAAACTTTCTTTAAATAGATTATTAACCAATGCCCTAAGGACATTCATTAGCATTTTTTTTTTTTTTTTATCAAAGACGAAGTGGCTTACATAATAAAAAAGGTAATGGTTCTTAATGAAAATGGACATTGACTTCAAGCAATTGGTTCCTGGCCTGTCCTATTTCTTAAAGATTGTTTAAACATATGTTTTCAGTTTTTAAACAATATTACACGTATTTTCACACACTTTTTCACCCACACGTATTTTCAAAAAAACTGAAAACTGTTGTTTAAACACACGTACCAAACGGGCTCTTAATCAGCAAAGCTTGGCTATTAATTAGGCATCTTCTACCTACTCGTAGCTTTACTTATCAAATTTTCTGTGGAATTTACGTCTTCAGTTGGAGAGAGCACCAATTTTTTGAGAAATTTATAATCTTGTGAGTATTTCTTTATCTATTTAAATCATGAAACACAAAAGCTGTTTTTACTTTTCTTTATATACAAGTTTTGTCTAAGACCCATAGAGAAGGTTGGGTACAAGTATACGTAATTTATTTTTCTTAATTAGTTTGGTTGAATGTTGATCAATTCATCTTTTGTAGGAAATGGGGTTGTTTGCTTTCACATTATAAAGATAAGATATTTTAATGCGAATACGGTCGTGACTTGAGCATTCAAAAAAGACGTGGTACATGAATAAGTACAACTAGGACTTATACTACCTCAGCTTTAGTAGATAAATAATCACATGCATGACAACAACCAAGAAATAAATGTTTGATTGTTCCCACCTGCATTTGTGTACTATACTACTATTCACCTTGCTCGTCAAGGTTGTATTTTCAGAAATAATAAACAATTTTAGTTATGGGTCTTATAATAATCATTGATTATTATGTAACCACTAACCATGCTTCTGTCTGCATATTGTTTAATAAACTCTTTTCACCTAGTCTCTATGATTATTGGTAATTTAAATCAGATACTTTGAATCTTCAACGACAAGAATGCCTTGGAGTTTTGTACTTGATCAACATTGCTTGGACAGGATATTGTTTATCTTTGACATGTTATAACTACTTATAACATCCCCTTCACATGGATCATGTCTCTCTCTCTTTCTCTCTCTCACTCACAGATTTATTGCTTCACAACCATAGCTAATTACGTAGTATAAGCCAAGCTTGTTTTACATTTTTAAGGCATGGGAATGGGATCAAGGTATTATATATTGAGTTCAGTACAGCTAGCTTCTTTGCAGTAAACTGACTCTGCAAAGCTTTTGAATCTTTCTTTTTAATTATTGCTGTCTTAAATAATTTCACAAAAGTGAAAATTAGTTCTAGGATACCCTCTGAATGTAATGAACAAAGAAGGGATAGCACAGTACGAGTATCCATTTAAAGTATAGGAGCAATGGTAAAAGTCAGGCCATGTGCAGCTGCAATTACAGAACTTGCAACTGAATAAATGCTTTTTAATTTGTTTAAAGTAACATGGTCCCAATGCATATTCTCACTCTTCCACCTATTCTCATTAAATGATCTCTTAACTCTAATTAAAGGTGACATAATTGTTATGAAACTTAGCACTCCTTCAACCACTAGTTTATATAAAATCTCTTCAATTTTTTAAGTTGACAATCAATATAATTTTATACATTTCAAATGGTTATAGTATGCAAGTTACACAATAGAGGTCTTCTTTCTTCAAATCTCACCTCTTCAATGGATTGGATCTTAACATTGCATTCCATATGCATTTGTCTCCTTTCTTTTCCTTTCTTTCTTTCTTTCTTTTTTCTGATGTCTTTTTTATTTGTTCAATACTTCTCATTTGTATAACCCAACCATATAGATATAGAACAAAGTTTGGCTATAAATTTTGTTAAAGCCTATGCTCTTATCATGTGCGTCACTAAAACCATATGCATTACACATGATAGAGACACGTCTTCTTCCTATTTTTATTATGAGTTAAAGTCTAAGGCTCCAAGCAAGTTTTAGCCAAACTTTGTACATAGATTTTTAGACAAGTATATTTCGAGGAAAAAAAAAAAAAAACATCAAGCATCTAGTTGGAAAGTTGGCTGGGCTAGTGTTGGGAAATTGCCTCAAATTCCGATTGTGACTTAGAAAGTCAAATAGGTTTCTTAGTTGAAGAAGGAAATATTAATTTGGGTTTCTTTGTTGTGGAAGGAAAGTGATACGGGATGCAGAAGTGTCAAAAAGTAGAATACGTCTACTTCTAGAAAACAAGAAACAAAATACATTTGCTTCTGAAAATAACCTCAAATCCACGAGGGTTCCTTGAATCCACGAGGGTTCTTAAATCTACAAGGAGAAAGGGTTCTGGAATCCACTAGAGAGACAATAGACAAAAGTCTGAATTTTTATTAATATTAATAATACTGAAAAATGTTTATAAACTTAAGGACCTATTTAAGGGCTTTGTAAAACTTGACAGACAAAAAAATAGATTCTAAAATAATTCGTAATTAATATAAGCATAAAGGAAACCAAATTTGACCTAAAAAACATTAAAAATACCTAAAAACAATGAAATAAATCACTTAAACCTAAAATAACGTTTTTTTACATAAAAATATCAAAATTTAATAATTACAAAAATTAAATTGTAGATTCTGTCCTACATTAGACCCCTCCACTTGAACAAACTCGTCCTTGGGTTCATCTTTGAAATTTGAAATCTTCCGCTCCAAATAAACAAATACTTTGAATGCTTAAGCCCCTTGATCTTCTTTCTATACTAGCAACTCATCAATAGAATAAATAAATCGACTTGAATTTCTTTTTCCTTAGTTTTCATGTAATTGTAGAGATTTACCGAATAAGAACTAGCAATTGAATCAAATCTATCAACCCTAATAAAATCAATTAACTTTGGTGTATTGCTTACCACCAAAATAAAAGGATCTTGATATTGACAATCACTTGATTTAATTTTGTCGAACTCCTTAACAATTTCCTCTTCAATTTCTTCTTCAATTGTCTCTACCATCTCGATTTCAAGATATTTCTCTATAATAGGGTTTTGTTAGGACATATGTGATTCACTTGTTAGAAACATATGTCACTATTTTATGTAGTTGGCTAATCCTTTGACAAAACGTATTTTACTTGTAATTGGGTAGATCTTGGATGTGTTTAATACTTCAAGAAACATGTTGTTCAAGTCTAGTATTAAAGCCATGAAGATTGGACCAAGAAACAAGTAAAGGAAAGATGTTCAATAAAGCTGGACAGATACCTCGACACCTGCGGACAGATAGCTCAATAGATGCTCGACACCTCTCGACAGCTAGGCTATCTATCGAGCTTTTCAATTTCTTCTTATCGCAATCCCGATAGTTTCTCAACAGCTAGTGGATCGATCAAGAAAGCTTCTATCTCCTCGACAGCTCCTCGATAGCTGTATCTGTCGAAGTTTAAAGCTCGACACCTCCTCGACACCTCCCGATCGATCGAGGTTACAGGAATTCAGATTTTCAGATCTGATTTTCGGCCCATGTTGACATGTATGTGTAGGGTTTCTTTTCTCACAACCCTATACCTATATAAGGCTTATTTTAGAGATCGTCACTCAAGAGAATACAAGAAGAACACATGCAAAAGGTGACCAATGCCTTATTCTCTCTGAAAGAAGCTACTGCGTCTTTGCGCCTTAGGGTTTTGTAACCAAGTGCTTCTTGATCTTCATTGTTGATGAAGTGAAGAACTTTGCAGCCAACAATCTTTTTCTAGTTGGTGATTGAAGTCGTGTACTAGGATCCGCGCAATTAGTTAGTCACGTACTGGGATTCGTGCATCATCAAAGGGTGGCGTTCATATATTGAAGAGTTTAGAGGTTCTGAAGCGGTAAAAGGTTTCTGCTGTGAGTTCATCTACGGGAATTGTAGAGTCTAGGGACAAAGGTTTTGTACTAGATCTGAAACTTCTCTTTACTATAGTAAATTGCTTTTCGGGAAGGTTTCCCCCCAGGTTTTTTACTGTAAAACTAGTTTATTTCATTGGTTTTCCTAGGTCATCATATCTTGTCTTATTTATTTTTTCCGCTGCATGATTTTGACATGATATTGATGTTTGTTTGTTTTAACAAGTTTTATTTATAATAAATCTAATTAACAACTTGGGTTTAAAACTTGTTAATTCTATCAACCGGGGGTCTAAATTTCCCGACAAGTGGTATCAGAGTGGGTACACTCTGATTGGATTAATTTCCTAAGTGTGATCCTTAACCCCCGTTGTCATGGATCGTGGACAATCTCTTTTGATTCCTCCTTTATTTGATGGAACTAATTATGAGTACTGGAAAGTTTGTATGAAAGTTTTTTTACAGGCTCTAGGTGAACAGGTATGGCAAGCTGTTGAAGTTGGCTGGATTAAGCCAAAGGAAGCGCCGGTGGATTGGGATGATGCAACAATCATTGCGGCAAATTTCAACAAGAGGGCCTTGAATGCTTTGTTCTGTGGGGTGACCAATGAAGAATTCAAGAAAATATCATCCACGGAAGTTGCCAAGGAAGCATAGACTATTCTTGATACCACCTATAAAGGTACCAAGGCAGTAAAGACTGTGAAGTTTCAAAGACTCACTAGTAGTTTTGAAAAAATAAGGATGGAGGAGGATGAGACCTTTGATGAGTTCTATGCCAAACTCAAGGATATTGTGAATTTTGCCTTTAACCTTGGAGAATGTATTGCAGAATCCAAGATTGTTAGAAAAATGCTTAGGTCCTTACTTGAAAGATTCCATGCCAAGATCACTGTCATTGAAGAAGCAAAGGACATTGATCAAATTCCTTTGACTGAGCTTATAGGGAACCTTCAAACCTATGAGATGGGATTAGGCTCAATGGGAAAAGGTGGAAAGAGTAAAAACTTGGCTCTTAAAGGTATAGAGGAAGAGATTGAGGACTCTGGAGATGAAGATGAGGATGAGGATCTAACTTTCATAACTGATGAGATTATCAAGCTTCTTCAATTTAGGAAAAATGATAAGAGAAAACTTCCTAGGAAATCTAAATCCTCTAGGAAGGGCAAGAATGAGAAACCCCTTATTCAATGCCATAAGTGCAAAAGTTTTGGTCATATAAGGATAGAGTGTCCAAACTATCTTATGAAGGAAAAGACCAAGGAGTCAAAAGATAAAGAGTTGATTGCTACTTGGAGTGATACTGAGAATGACTCTTTCGATGAGTATGTGGATGAATGTAGTCACATTATGGCCTTTGCTGCCATAACCGATAAGGTGATTGTAGAGAGTGCTAGTGACAGTGAGGATTCTTCCAATGATGAAGTACCCAAGAAGATGACCATTCAGGAAGCCTATGGTAAGCTATGCACTGAATTCATAAAATCTGAAAAGACTTCTCATCTTTGTAGAAAAGAGGTTAATGAGGGAAAAACTGAAAAAGTTGATCTGTTAGTCAAGTTAGATGAAACTACAAGGTTAGTTGAGACTCTTGTTATAGAGAACACCTCATTAGAAGAGAAAGTCAAGAATCTTGAGGTTGAGCTTAGTCAAGCTAGAACTCAAATAGAGAGGATGTCTAGTGCAAAGCTTGATGAGGTCTTGAGTGCTCAAAAGCCTAGTTCTGATAAGACTGACTTAGGATATGTTGTTTCCTCCGGCCCCTCCTCTTTTACGGCTTCTGGATCAATGTCTATCTTTGTGCCCCAATCTGAGAAAGGTAATAAAGGTATGAAATCCAAAACTGATCTATCTAATTCTAAATCCTTTATTAGACCTCATGTTTGTCACCATTGTGGTGTTGCTGGACACATTCGTCCTAATTGCTTTAAGTTGTATCCTCATAAACAATTGTCCAAACGGTCACAGGTTTCCTCTTAAGGACCTACACCTTTGTTTGGAAAGTTATTAAAAGTCTTGAGCTTTTTAACTCAATTTCAGGAGAATTTTAATTCTTCTATGTCCTTTAGTAGACATACTAGGACACGTGTCTTTTCATCTTCACGGCCAAAGACTCGTGCTGTGTGGGTGAGAAAGGAGCCTAAGACTTAATTGTCTTTTCTGTTTGTCCTCTACTTTAATTCTTTCTATCTAAAGTAGGACTCTTTTTGCTTGATTTCTTATTTGTTTTTGGAATCATTCTTTCATGCATCTGCACCTTTCTATCATGCCTTCATGCATATGCATCTTTCTTTCATGCTTTCATGATTGTTTGTTTGTTTTTGTTTGGTTGTTTAGTTTTTATTTTGTTTTGTTTTCAAAATAAAAATAAAAAGGAAAAATCAGAAAAATACATAAAAAATGTGTTTTGTGTACGTTGGTACTTGTGTACCTTGGATGGCCATTGAAACAAAGTTTTCTAAACTTTGTATCTCTTGTAACTTAGATGAGCATCTCCATGCACAACTAAGCAAGTGAGTTTTGTGGCTCTTGTTTGTGATGAGTAAGATTAAGTTATCTTTTGGACTTAACACACTTATCACTCTTTTTGACGGGTAGGACTAGAAAATTCTAAGAGAAATGCATAAATAACCATCTCACCACTGTTGCCCGCCAATCATGAAAGACATCGGTATGCTTCAGCATAGCAAAAGTGTGATGTTAATGACATTTGTGTGTTTCGGCATAGCAAAATTGGAATGTCAAATATCATTGGGTATTTATTTTCTCTCTCTTATATGCCCATGCATGATATGCTAAATTAAAAAGAAAAATGCAAAGAAAATAAAAAGCAAAAAGATCAAAAATGCTTTTAAATATGATTGCAAGCGTGTATTCTAGGAGATGTGGGAGTTATAGGATATACTTCAAAGGTAATAGTCTCAATCAAACAGTTATGATTGTGTGTGAGTTAAAATGATTTTCTCATATCTCAAATCGTCATAACATGTATACACTTATGCAATCTTGCGATGTTTTTCACACACAACACGCAATATTCTTTGTTACTCTTGATACATGTGAAGGTACAATGTGCTTTGGTCATCACAAGGTTTTACATGTGTTAATATATGCTCACTAAACTGTCTTGACTTGTTTTTGAAATATAAAATTGGTTAGACTTGTTTAGTGAGTGTGTGTGTTTTGGGATCTATGCGCTTAACATTTTTTTCTTGTTGAGAGATTTTTTTTTCACATGTTTTGCATCGTTCTTTTATCTTGTCATCCATAGCATCTTATTTCATTACATTCATGCATTTATATGGATTTCTTGTGCCCCCTTGATCATCCTTGATCATTTTTATGTTTCTCGGGTGAAGCTTTCTAGCTTCTTGTACCTTTGTCAATCATGACAAAAATGGGCAGAAATTGTGAAGAAAATATGGTTTCTTTTTATAAGATTCTACATGTTAGGGTGAGAAATACATGTCTCTGTAAGGGGGAGATGTGTTTCATCTTGTTAGGGGGAGTGCTTATTTCCTTCTTCTTGTATACCGGTCTTGTGACCCTGTTTGACATACATTGTATTTATATTTGGTTTATATCTATTGATGTATGTCTTCTTCTTCACCTATCTTTACATATGTTGTTTCTTTTCTTTCTTTATACACATGTTTCTTTATTTGTATGCAATCTATTATTTCTGCTTCACACAAAGATGCCTTGATGAGTTTTGTTTAAAGTGTTTCAGAAATACAGGTTGTCAAAATCTACTTGTCATAAACTCTCTTCTTGCAAAGTTTTTCAAGAGTTTGTGTTAGGATAGATTTTATTGTATTCAACAAGTGAATATGAGTTGAGTGATTTATGACTTCTCTCATATGTTGATTTATTTGTTGTGGTTTTGTCACGGATTGCCAAAGGGGGAGATTGTTAGGACATATGTGATTCACTTGTTAGGAACATATGTCACTATTTTATATAGTTGACTAATCTTTTGACAAAACGCACTTTATTAAAGCCATGAAGATTGGACCAAGAAACAAGTGAAGAAAAGTTGTTCAATAAAGCTAGACAGATATCTCGACACCTGCGAACAGATAGCTCGATAGCTGCTTGACACCTCTCGACAGCTAGGCTATCTATCGAGCTTTTCAATTTCTTCTTATCGCAATCTTGATAGCTTCTCAACAGCTAGTGGATCGATCAAGAAAGCTCCTGTCTCCTCGACAGCTCCTCGATAGCTTCTCGATAGCTGTATCTGTCGAAGTTTAAAGCTCGACACCTCCCGATCGATCGAGGTTACGGGAATTCAGATTTTCAAATCTAATTTTCGGCCCATGTTGACATGTGTGTGTAGGGTTTCTTTTCTCACAACCCTAGACCTATATAAGGTTTATTTTAGAGGTCGTCACACAAGAGAATACAAGGAGAACACATGCAAAAAGTGATCGATGCCTTATTCTCTCTGAAAGAAGCTACTGCGTCTTTGCGCCTTAGGGTTTTGTAACCAAGTGCTTCTTGATCTTCATTGTTGATGAAGTGAAGAACTTTGCAGCCAACAATCTTTTTCTAGTTGGTGATTGAAGTCGTGTACTAGGATCCGCGCAATTGGTTAGTCACGTACTGGGATTCGTGCATCATCAAAGGGTGGCGTTCATATATTGAAGAGTTCAGAGGTTCTAAAGCGGTAGAAGGTTTCTGCTGTGAGTTCATCTACAGGGATTGTAAAGTCTAGGGAAAAAAGTTTTGTACTAGATCCGAAACTTCTCTTTACTATAGTGAATTACTTTTTAGGAAGGTTTCCCTCCAGGTTTTTTACTGTGAAACTAGTTTATTTCATTGGTTTTCCTGGGTCATCATATCTTGTCTTGTTTATTTTTTTCGCTGCATGATTTTGACATGATATTGATGTTTGTTTGTTTTAACAAGTTTTATTCATAATAAATCTAATTAACAACTTGGGTTTAAAACTTGTTAATTCTATCAACCGGGGTCTAAATTTCCCAATAGGGTTTTATCAATTTCTTCCACAATCTTGATTTTAGGTTCTTCTTCTATAATAAGGCTTTCATTAATTTCCTTAGAAATCTCTATATTTTTTTCTTTGACTTCTACATATTCTTCAAGAAAAATATTATTTTCAACATGCAATTCTTCCCTTAATGGTGGAATATTTGGCTCTTCAAAATAATTCAAGTATGAATTTCTTGGCCAATAATAATAATATTGTTTTGTATACGACAAAAGTTCATCACAATTCAAATGATAAAATTTGATAGCAAGCATTTTTTTCATCCTTAACTATGAACAAATTTTGTGTTGACCATGTTGGGTTCTATCAGATTGTACTCGTTCCCGCCAACATAAGGCATACTCACTAAGTTTATACAAAGTAAGTCTAACTTTTCTCTCATAAGAAATATTCTCAAAGTCAAATAAATCCTTTAGACTAAGTAGTCAATCAAGAAAATCTTTTTTACAAAAATAACCATTAAAACTTGCAATTCTCTTATATGGTCTATATGAAATTTGCTTACCAATAGGTTTCCAGTGAGTTACATTTTTGCGGCAATTATCCCTATTGTTTCCATACTCCAACGGCGCCATCGTTAGCCTCCAAATCAGGATAAGTCAAAACTCTGATACCAACTCATGCGGGATGCGGAAGTGTCAACAAGCAAAACACATCTACTTCTAGAAAACAAGAAACAAAACACGTTTGATTCTAAAAATAACCTCGAATCCACGAGGGTTCCTTGAATCTACAAGGGTTCTTGAATCTACAAGGAGAAAGGGTTCTGGAATCCACCAGAGAGACAATAGACAAAAGTTTAAATTTTTATTAATATCAATAATACTGAAAAACGTTTACAGACTTAGGGACCTATTTAAGAGCTTCATAAAACTTGATAGACAAAAAAATAGATTCAAAAATAACTCTTAATTAATATCTAAGCATAACAAGAACCAAATTTGACCTAAAAAACTTTAAAAGCACCTAAAAACAAGGAAATAAATCACCTAAACCTAAAATAACGTTTTTTTACATAAAAATATCATAATTAAATAATTACAAAAATTAAATTGTAGATTCTGTCCTACATTAGAAAGACTAATCCTTGGTGTGAAAAGAAAGTCTATTCCTTGTTAAAGAATTAATGTATTCCTTATTCTAGAGGGAATTTTGAAAAGAGTCTTATAAATAGACAATTCTACAAAGAATTTGATGGGTTTGGCCCAAAGGTCCTCCCAATGGGGAAAGAGAAAATAGAGCGTGAAACCAAGAGAGAGAAAGATACAACATATAGCCAAGGAGAGCTACGTGGAAAAGAGAAAGACAGAGAAAAAATCTAGAGAGGAAAGAGTAAAGTTTTGCGACCTTCGAGAAGATAGTCAAGGAAAGCCACATGGAAAAGAGAAAGAAAAAGAGAACAAAACTAGAGAAGAGAGAGTAAAGTGTTGCCGCTTTCGAGATAAATAATAATTAGTGTGTGAGAGAGTAAAGAAAAATAAAAAAGGGTTTTCTTTAACCGTGAGACATAAAGAGAGTGTATGTGAGAGCAAAGAAAACAATGAGATTTTTCTTTAGCTATGAGACACACAAGAGGATTTGTTATTTTATTTGGTGGATCTCAAGTTAGGCATAAACTTAAGAATTATTATAACTAGTTTGGTAATAGTGAAATTGATTCGGAATTTGTCCCATAGTTTTTTCTTCCAATGAGAAAAGGTTTTACACGTAAATATTTGTGTTTTTGTATGTGATTATTATTTGAAATTGATAATATTAGTGATAATATTATTTGGGACCCAACAGCTTGGTCCCAACCCAAGTAGACCCTAAGAGTCCGTTTGGGAACAGTTTATTTAGCTGAAACTGAAAATTTTTTGCTAAAAGTACTGTAAATAAAGCTAAAATGTGACTGAAATAGCAGCGAGACTTATGAATAATACTAAATAATATAATGAAACCTATAAATAATAGAAAAAATAAACTGAATAGTAAAAACAATCTAACTTTTTAAGCCAACGCCAATAGCAAGCTAAGAATAATAGGATGCCACGAGAAGCGCAGACAAAGCAATCTAAAAAGTGAATATTACTAGACTTCTAGCGTTATTGCAAACCGGCATAAATCTGCAAGCGGTCCCTCTAATAATTCGGCCCATTTTTTTATAAAGGCAGATTGATTGGGTATTTTGATGGTCTATTTTACAATCAAATTCTATTTTAGCCCAATATATAACTAGAACATTTTAAATCAGTCATAACTCATAAGACAGGCCCAAGTGATTTTTATATTTCATGTTTTCGGCCCATTTAATTGGAAACCCAGAGATACAGAACACATATGTCCTATATCTTATCCCCAATGCTACTGCGTCGCTGTACTGTACCTCACGAGTCACGTCTTGAGGTTAATTCGAAGACATCCAATAAAACTAGGACCAACTTATTTTTTATTTATGTTTTAGATACATACATAGATAAAGAGATAGATAACGGGAAAGGGAATGTGTGGGTAAAAACCATAGGCTATCGCTTTTAACCACAACTAAGACCAACAATTAATTGGTAAAAACGAAAAAGAAAAGAAGAACTATGATGTTCTATAAGGTCCTCTTTACTTAGAGCATTCATGTTTTTACTTTTCAAAATAATGTGAAAATAGTTTTCCAAAAAAATTTCAAAAAATGGATTCGAAAACTTATTTCAAAAACTCATAATGTAAAAATGTATGTTTGAAACTATTTTTCTAGGACAGTTTTTTTAAGAACTTACTTAAACACAAAATATGGTGTTTGGTAGGAGGATGAACTTTTAATGAAAATTTAACTTTTTATGACACATTGTGGAGTCCACATTTTTCAAAATATTTACCATAACAACATTGATACCTGTTTTTAAAGTTATTAAAAAACTTGTTTTCACAATACATGTTTTTAACCTTGTATTTTGAAATATATATTTTATGAACTCATACCAAACACAATTTAAAAGTGAGAGCCACCATTTTCAAGTTTTGAAAACAGAAACCTATATTTAAAATCTGATACCAAACATGCCCCAAGTATCTCAACCATGTTTTCAATATCGCAATGAAATTTTATCATAAATCATTGTCATAGGTGTGTTTGGACAGTGTTTAGGGTCGTTTTGTGGCCATTACATGTGTCGTATTTTGATAACTTAGTGATCAGACTTGGGTTTTCTAGGATAGTCAATTCTACTACTCATGCGGTCATGCCAACGAATTGTTCATTAAAAGCTATCATTACATTTTCTTCTAGACAAAAAATAACATAATAAACGATGGAAATAACAAGAAATGAGAAAAATAGTTTCCTCGTGTATAAATGATTTAAGCTAGAGGAAATATATTAGGTAGACATGGCAAAATGAGCTGCGAACCCACCCGAATCCCATTTTTTGGCCCGAATTAAATATGGGCCAACCCGTGGCTCACCCGTTTTTTTGTGGGCTAACCCAACCGGATCCACGGCCATCCTGTTTTTTAACCTTTTTTCCATAAAAAAATATTTAAAAACTACATGGCAAGGTGTTATAGACTACTCCTAGGTACATAACATTATTATTAAATGCATAATGAACTTGTGTGTCTTGCCCCCTATTTACTAAAAAAAATAAAGAGTTAAATGAAAAGGGAAAAAAATATATACAAAAGGAATAGTAGTATACTAATATCTATCTAATTATCTAACAACATGTCCAATTTTTTTTTTTTTTTTTTTGATCCAAGGTAAATTTGACAAATATTGGGATTGTTATAGTGTAATACTAGCTTGTGCTATTGTTCTTGATCCAAGGTATAAGTTAGATTTTGCATACTTTACTTTCAAGAAGATAGACCCAATTGAACACATTGCCGAAATGAAGGTGGAGCAAGTTCAAGCACAATTGTATAAGCTTTATTCAGAATATGAATGTCCCAAGCCTATGGCTACTACAATTGCTTCATATTGTGTTGGGAGTTCTAGCCATGGTGATATGGATGATCATGATGAAGATATGGAAGATGGTGTAAGTATATTGAATTTTGTTTGGTATATGTTGTGGTATTTTTTTAATGAATTTATAATTGATGGTGATCAACAACAAGTAGTCTTCGTCCATAATGGTCATCCAAGACCAGTAACATCCAAAACAGCTTTCAGAAAGGAGAAAGGAGAAATGAGAAATATGCACCACAAACATAGAATACGGACGTACTAGAATATCACCAATCGTCCAAAGAGGATCTTGTCGTCTAAAGAGAACCAGGTCGTCCAAACCATGATAAGGTATGGACGACCAATAAACACTTAGTAAATTTCTGAGTGTTTTCCACAATCTCAAATGGTTAGACCACTAACCCTCATCTCGAAACGTGGGGTGAATTCCCCAAAATTCGCTCCACTCACCCCATTAAGTCCACACATCTCCCACAATATTAGTAACGTCTAATAAGTACACCCACTCTGAACTCTCTGTAAAAGGGACCAAGCCTCATCTAATGAAGGTACGTATTACTATTCATACACTCACTACATTTGTATTCTAGAGAGAGAACTGACTTAACTGTCAGAGGGTCCTTGGCTATTTCACCCCGGTCACCTTTGATAACCTCTTTCTTCCTCTCTAGGTCATCCAACTATCATGGAAGTCCGGAACATTCAGTCTACTGATTTTCGAGCATTATCAATTGGCGCTGTCTATGGGAAAGATTCTAAGTGTTAGCCACTTTCCTTTCTAAGACAAAAGGCTGCATGGTCTAGACAAGGTCGATGGCCATAAGTCCAGAATACCCGGAGAGTGGAAATGCTTCCAGTCATCCAAACCGTGCACCAGCACCGCCACTAGCATTCGTCCAATAGCAGTTGCAATCCATGGCAGTTGTAATGGTGGACTTGACACAACAAAACCAAGAATTAACTAGAGAGGTTAATAGAAAGAAGCAACGTCGACACCGATGTGCAAAGGAGCTTGGGCAGAACTCAAAAAATGGAGGGGCGGAGAATAGCGTCGAAGGAGGAGATCAGTCCAAATGCACCATTGCTCGAAAGGTACCACACTTGGAGAAAGAGATGGACCAGATGGAGAAAGCCATGGAAGAGACGAGGGACTCAATGAGGAGGATGAATCATGTGGATGAACTCGTCCACAAAACCGATTCTCTCTTTACTGCGTCCATCACAAGTCATCCTTTACCCTCTAAGTTCAAAATGCCTACCTTGGACTCATATGATGGAACGCGAGATCCTTGTGATCACATTGCCACGTTCAAGACGACAATGCACCTTTAAGGCGTTCCAGACGAGATCATATGCAGAGTCTTCCCTACTATGCTGAAAGGCCTAGCTAGGGTATGGTTTGACAAACTACCACCAAACACTATAACTTCTTTCTAGGAGTTAAGCAAGTTGTTCGTCAACAACTTCGTCAGAGGCCAAAGGCATAAGTACTCCTTGTCCAACTTGCTGAACATAGAGCAAGGAGAGAATGAGAGTCGATAGACTTTTATCAATCATTTTAACAGGGAAGCTCTATTAGTAGACTAGATGGACGACAAAATCCTTTTGGCGGCCTTCTACAATGGAGTTACCTCCGATTTGTTCATTCATAAACTGTATGACCAAAAGCCACAAACAATGGCTGAGTTGATACACTCAACCCAAAGCTTCATGAATGCTGAGGACACAATCATTGCCAAGAAGAAGAAGAAGAAAGCTGAATGAGTGGAGCCTAGATACATGCATCATCCAGAACACGGCTCTCATCCAAAGAAGGCTAAGACGAGAGAAAAAAATGATCAAGATGGCAAAAAGGCAGGATAGTTCTCAGGGCGATACTCCAATTACACACCCTTGAACACTTCACTTGACTAAGTGTTAATGTTGATCAAAGACAACCCGTCCTTGAAATTGCCAAAAAAGCTAAAAGGAGATACTGGCAAGCGGAATAGAAGCAAGTATTATTGTTTCCACCAAGACCATGGGCACGACACTGACGAATGTTATGATCTAAAGTATCAAATTGAAGTCCTTATCAAACAAGGAAAATTGAAAAATTTTATTGGACGAGAGCGTAAGGACGAAAGATTACCACTAAATGGTAAAGTAGAAAAGCCAGTTCATCCACCACTTGGAGAAATAAGGGTTATTGTTGGGGGAATATCAGCTGCCAACTTGTCCAAATCCAAGAAGACCTACCTTTGAGTGGTTCAAAATGTTTAGCTTAATGGTCATCCACCAAGAGTACCAAGGATGGACGAACCAGCCATAACTTTCACTGATGAAGACACAAGGAGACTACACCATCCTTATCACGATGCAATTTTCATCACTTTGACAATTGCTAATTATACAACAAGAAGAGTGCTAATAGATAACGAGAGCTCAGCAGATATCCTCTACTGCCCGGCCTTCCAGCTAATGAATATTGATAAAGAATCCAACAAATGTCCCCTTGATTGGATTTGGAGGGACGAAAGTTCTACCAGCAGGCACTATCTCCCTACCCATTATGGTTGGGCCTTATCCGCAACAGATTACCAAGGAAGTGAATTTCCTCATCGTTGACTGCTCGTCCTCATACAATTTCATCATAGGACGACCAACCTTGAATAGTTGGAGAGCTGTAACGTCCACTTATCACCTTTCCTTTAATTTCCCAATGGACTATGGCATAGAAGAGGTCTAAGGCGATCAATTAGCAGCTAGAGAATGTTATCTAGCATGTTGCGTATGGATGAGCAATTGCCAACGATAAATATCGAGGAAAGAATTACGGTAGTCGAGCCGATTGAGATATTAGAAGATATTCCTTTGGACGAATCCAACTCGAAGAAGTTCACAAGGATTGGAACAAGTATGGAGGAAAAGACAAAGCAAGACCTAGTCCAATTCCTCAAGAAGAGCAAGGATGTGTTTGCTTAGAGCCATGAAGACATGCCTAGGATTGACCCAAATGCGATAACTCATCGTCTAAACGTATTCCGATCCTACAAGCCCGTCCGTCAGAAGAAAAGAGCATTCGCCCCAGAGTGAGACGATGCCATTATAGAAGAAGTCAAGAAGTTAGTAACATCGAAGTTCGTCTGCGAAGTCTACTACCCTAATTGGCTAGCAAACATAGTGATGGTTAGAAAAGCTAATGGCAAATGGAGGATGTGCGTGGACTTCACAGATCTGAACAAAGCTTGCCCCAAGGATAGTTATCCCCTTCCACACATTGATCAACTAGTAGACTCAACAGCTGGACATCAATTGCTAAGCTTCATGGACGCATTCTCAGGGTACAACCAAATAAAGATGGACTAGGCAGACCAAGAGAAGACATCCTTTGTTACAAGCCAAGGTTTGTTTTGTTACAAAGTAATGTCTTTTGGTTTGAAAAATGCAAGGGCTACCTATCAGAGGCTAGTCAATCAGATGTTTTGTCTACAAATTGGGCGAAATGTTGAAGTATATATGGATGACATGCTAGTTAAAAGCGCAAAGAAGACACAGCACTTGGACGACTTCCAGGAGACTTTTGGCATGCTTAGACAATACAACATGAAGCTGAACCCAAGAAAGTGTGCCTTTGAAGTTTCATCAGGGAAGTTCCTTAGTTTCATGGTCTCACAAAGGGGGATTGAAGCAAACTCTGACAAGATCCAAGCAATACTAAGCATGGAGCCACCACCAACGAATGTCAAAGAAGTGCAAAGCCTCACTGGACGAGTAGCAGCTTTCAACAAGATTGTCTCAAAAGCTACTAACAAATGTTTTCCATTCTTCAAAGTGTTAAGAAAAGCATTCGAATGGACGGACAAGTGTAAACAAGCATTTGAAGAATTCAAGATGTATCTCACAACAACTCCCTTATTGAGCCCATCCAAACCAGGTGAAGAACTGTACCTTTATTTACCAGTCTCTCCTCACGGAATAAGCTTAGCCTAAGTCAGAAAAGAAGGGAAGACACAGAAGCCCATCTACTACACCAGCAAGGCATTAAAAATGGAGAAATAACAAGTAGTCTTCGTCCATAATGGTTGTCCAAGACCAGTAACATCCAAAACAGCCTTCGGAAATGAGAAAGGAGAAATATGCACCACAATCATAGAATACAAACGTCCAAGAATATCACCAGCTCATCCAAACCAGGAGAAGGTATGGACGACGAATAAACACTTAGTAAATTTCTAAGTGTTTTCCATAATCTCAAATGGTTAGACCACTAACTCTCTTTTCGGAATGTAGGGTGAATTCCCTGAAATTCGCTCCACTCACCCCATTAAGTTCACACATCTCCCACGATGTTAGTGGCACCTAACAAGTAGACCCACTTTCAAATGCTCTATAAAATCTAATCAAGGTACGTACTACTATTCATCCATTCACTACATTTGTGTTCTAGAAAGAAAACTGACTTAACCATCGGAGAGTCCTTGGCCGGTTCACCCCGGTCACTAGACATGGCAAAACGGGCGGGTCGGGTCGGGTCAATCGGGTTGTGGGTCAAACGAGTCACGGGTCAAAAACGGGTTAATTTAAGCAGGTCAAAAACTAGTTCAGGTCAATCGGGTTGCGGGTCGGGTCAGGTTGACCCGTATTTTTCACATGAATTTTTTATTATTATTTTTTTATAAAGAAAACAACATGTATTTGCCATTTGGAAAGTTATGCAACAAATTACTTGATATAAAATGCATTATTTTGAATTCACCACTTATATTAAGAATAAACTCAGTTAAACTTATTAATACTTATTTAATAATTTTAAAATTATACAAATCCTAACATTGTTATCTAAAACAAAATAATACAAAGATAAGTAAAACAAATACACAAGTTTTATTTCTACACAATATCAACATTCCAAAATATAAAACAAAATTACAAATAACTTATTGGATAACTCATTTGATAAAGAATAAAAACATATAAGAAATTTACAATCTTGAAAATTAATTTTATAATCTATTATCAATTGTGGTTCGTACTCTATTTCAATTGAGATATACATTAAAGTTTGATTGCTTACTTATTTATACATTGTCTCTTTTATGAATATCATATCATTGTTAAGCAACACACACCCTAGAAAATATTATAATTTATTTTGAAAAGTCGTTTATTTTGAACATAAATTGTTAAAAAAATAGGTCTAAGCATTCATAATTTATGCTAATTTGATACTTTGGCTTCACTATTTTCACACTTGTGAATGTTTCTCACACATGTCTACAATTTTAAATCTATGTTTTTAACTTTACTGTAACTAGATTATCTTGGCATGTACTTTATTATTTGATATCTAAAAATCTTTACTCATTACAGAATGCTCAACCATTTATTTTTCAATTAATTTGCATGCAGTTATGTAAATGTATCAATTGTTTCCTTAAATCTCACAACAAACAATTAAAACAATATTGTCTTAATTTTACTATTTATTTTTTTTACCAAAATTTTTTTTTTATAATGGTTCGGGTTCGGGTCGGGTTGACCCGCAAAAACACAGGTCGGGTCACAGGTCAACCCGTTTTTGCTTCGGGTCAGAAAATTCTAACCCGTTTTGCCATGTCTACCGGTCACCTTCGATAACCTCTTTCTTCCTCTCTAAGTCATCCAACCGTCGTGGAAGCTTGGAGCATTCAATCTACTGATTTTCGAGCATTATCAATAATGTTGTGTGGTATTTTTTTTAATTGCAATTTTTTTTTAATGATTAGTTATGAAAGTTCTCGTAGTGCCAAAAAAAAAATCTCAATTGGACATGTATTTAGAATAGCCTAGACTTAGCAAAAGCAAAATTCAAAGTTGGAAGTTCTCTCTTGGTGGAAAGAATATTACAATCGGTTTCTAGAACACTCTTTAATGGGACGAGATCTCATGAGCATTTCTATAACTAATGTTGCATCTAAATCAAGTTTTAACACAGGAAAAAAAAATTCTTACTCCATATTGATCATGTCTTTTGCTTGAGAACGTGGAAGTTATGTTGTGCACTAATAGTTGGTTATATGGATTTGAAAGTATTTTAATTTATCAATAGAGTCATAGAAATTATACATTTTTAACTCTTTATTGATAAGCTTTGATTTGCTTTCATGGTACACTTACGTTATATTAAAATATTGTACTGTAGATGAAGATATTGATAAAATTGGCCAACTTGAGCTTCCATTCACAAGTATGAATATTTGTAGTGTTGAATCTACTACCAACATTGAGTAAATTCAGGTATAATTCTTATAAAATATTTACTTGTTCTTCTTTACTTAAATTGTTATGTTTATTTTCAAAGGTTTTTTTTTTTAATTTTTTTTTATATAATCTAACGTTATTATTATTTTAAATGCAACAGGGATTTGTGCATTTAAGAAGGCTAATAACTTGACATGGTTCATAACATTTAGTTTTTATCACTAGCGAACTTTGAATTTGAAGTATGTAAAGAATTTTAGCCATGCTCAAAAATCAAAACTATCTAAATTGTAAGGATATGAAAATCTTTTGGTTTTTTGGTTTATTTTTTTTTTCTCTTCACATGTATAATAGTTAATTAGTAACAAATAGTCTAACTATTTGATTTGATTCATTCTCTCTAAAAAGTTGGCATTTATTTGTTGTGTGTGTTTTTTTTTTTTTTAATGTGAAAAATATGGGTCATCTCAACCCGACCCGTAACCCAATTGACCCAACCCATTTTTAATCCGGCCCATTTTGACCAGCAACCTAAATGACCCGATCCGACCGTTTGCCATATCTAATATTAGGTATTCAAGCATATGAAATTGGGATAAAAAAATATGTTTAACAATTCAAACAAATGTATTTAGCATGATTAAATGAACACATATTCGTCAATGTCAATTTAATATATTCAACATTAAATAATTTCAATAAATGCGTTATGCAACATTATAATACGATGATGTGCAGCAATATATAATAAAGATAATAAGAGCATCCTCAAAATGCCTTCGCGGTGGACGTGGTTGATGTGGGCTTCCTCAAAATGCTGGAAGAGGTACCTGCAATCAACGATAATGGCATTATAAGGATGAGAAAAATCAGCCCTGGTATTTGCAGCAGTGAAGAAATTTGCTACTGTTAAGGCGTCAACTTTAATAATGAGTTTTTGGATGTTGAGGTTTTTTGCCAGCATAAGGTCGTCACGTAGACCCCCGTGTGACCGATTTTTCTAGTGCAGCTACTGATCCAAGCGCCTCGAGTGTCCCTGGGGATGCCAGCTGCACTGGCACAACCGGGGCTGCCTCAAGCCGATCCGTCAGTGTTTAACTTGAAAAAGCCCGAGGGAGGGGGGGTCCAACCTATATGATGGATGGATTTTGTAGGCGAAAGGTGTTTAGAAGGGAGAACGTGGAGGAGGTCAGTGGCTGTAGAGGTGATCTTTCTAAGTATGGTATTGGTATCAAAGCTTGTTGCTTCCCAGAGCAACTTGTTTCTGGTCAACCAAATGCACCAAACAATCACAGGGAAGGTCACGGACCAAGGCATATAGCTTGGGGGGTGGGGGTGTTGATGGGTGACCATGGCCTTTAGCCAAGCAAAGATGGTGTCGCTAGGGAAAAGAGAGTTGGTTAGTTTGGACCAGATGGGAGCGACACATGGGCAGTCCCTTAGACTGTGAAGCGTGTTTTCAGCGTTGGTGTGGCATGATGGGCATTTGTCATTTTGAATGACTTGTCTAGCACGAAAAAGGGCTCTTGTGGGGGAGTCTATCGTGAGATGCTAACTAGAGAAAGGTTTGAATTCTTGGAAGGGTAGGAGTTTTCCAAATCCATTTCCAGGAAGGGGGTAGGGAGGTCCTGTGAGAGAGTGTAAGCGGAATGGGTGCTAAACATGCCATTAGGAGAAGGGTCCCAGGTTGGGAGGTCCTCAAGGTCATAGTGGAAGGGTTTGGGGGTGGCTTTTATGGTATTAAGGATGTTCTGGGGGAAGACAAAGGATAAGTTGTCCAAAGCCCAATCTCCGTTGTGGTCCCAAGTTTCGTGTAACAGGGTGGCAGCGTCGTGACAATTAAAAGGACCGTGAATGGCACTGCGGAGGGGGCTGTTGCCTGTCCAATTGTCATGCCACAAGTTTATTTTGGTGCCATTGCGAATGAGCCATCTTGTGCCCTCTTTCACATATGGGCTTAGTCTAGATTATGAAAATTAAGGATTTTAGTAACATGGCCTCTGACTAAGACAGTGGGCCCTTGGGCCTTGAGTGGTGCTAATTTTTGGCTGATCTCTTTAAGTATTCTTGATTTGGTTGTCCACGTCAGTGGATATTTTGGGTTGACTTTGTTGGGCTTAATTTAGTCAAACCCATATGTGTTCGTTTTTGCTAAGCACGTGGGCTTCTTTGAATGGGCTAAATTCATGGGTTGTGTAGGCTTATTTGAATGGGCTTTGAACTGACATTGTGAGCTTTGTCTACAAGTATTTTTAAAGGCTAGTGGAAAAAAAAATGCCCTTAACAAAAGAAACGTGAATGGATGTTCTTTTTGTTTGAATGTGTTTTTATTTTTTAAGTACAAGAGAAAAAAGAATTTGAAGAGATTTTGAGGAACAAAATACACATTTTAAAGCTTTTTTTTTTTTCTTTTTTTGAGAAACTTGTTTCACCTTATATCCTCAATTCCCTTATGTTTGGACAATACTAAATGATAGGACGCTAGGTTAATCATTTTGCATTATTTACTTTCTTCTTTACGAATAATATTTAAGTGGGAATAACTTATTTAGCTGACACTAAAAACTTTTTGTAGCTTTTTTTTTTCTTTTTTTGAGAAACTTGTTTCAACTTATATCCTCAATTCCCTCATGTTTGGACAATACTAAATGAGAGGACGCTAGGTTAATCATTTTGCATTATTTACTTTCTTCTTTACGAATAATATTTAAGTGGGAATAGCTTATTTAGCTGACACTGAAAACTTTTTGTTGAAAGTACTGTAAATAAACTAAAAACTAGTTGAAATAATACAATAAAACTCATAAAAAGTACCAAAAAATGTAATGAAACTTATGAATAGTAACAAAAATAAACTAAATAGTAAAAACAATTTTTTTTTTTTAGCTAATGTCAAACGTAACCATTATACCCCCAAATTTTTATTTGTTCACTGAACTCCAAATAAGGTAACTTAGGATTAATTTGCAAACATGGGTCTCTAAGCTAGCAGGTACACATGTCTCTAAGTACATCACCATGGCATAAATTTTTGTAAAACCCATAGTTTTGTAATTCGAAACCTGCAACTATAAAGTTTATTTTCCATATTTCGGTCTTCATATGAAAATGTTAGCCTAGAAATGAAATCATGAGCAGCTGAAACTCTAATTAATATGCTCTGATGCGGAAAAGATAGATAGATTTTGTTACAGCTATAGGAGCCTACGTAGTAGTTTATCATCCATTTCTCTTTCATTGTTTGACACAAATTAAATACAAGTTTGGAATCTTCAATTTTCAAATGTCAATCCCTCTCATAGACCACATGGATTCAGCCAAAAAATTAAAAAAGCCTCTCATAGGCCACACTGTCACGTACGTGGCTTTAGCTTGGACCTCCTGCTTGATGATTTCATATTTTATTATAATCGATTGCTCAACCACAAAGTCTTATTAATTAGGTGAGGGAATCGTGGACTCACGTACCCCAAAAAGGAAGATAGAAGAAATCGATTTGGTTTTCATTATGAAGTAAACAATGTTTTGTTATTTCTATATCATCTAGGAAATAAATGGCTGTCATACACTTTGTCACGTTCAGGTAGCACTCCTAAATTACCAATTGCCAAGTCATGATATTAAGGGGACAAAAAACAAAAAGTCATGGGTAGTTTGTTATGATTGTTGTTGTAGGGACACAATTTGCGGCCCAAGCCCAAGGTGAATGGGGTGATGGCCTAGTGAGTACAGTACAATAAATTTGTAGAGAGTGGATTGAAGAACTAGGCCTTAGTGAATTTAATAACGGCTAGTATGGAATTAAAAGACGATCAAGCAAGAACAGGATACATAGGACTGGATAAATTCACTGTCCGAGGAGATGATTCTGAGTATAAATCAATATAACTGTTTACAAATACAACTTTGATTGCTACAGTATTTCTTCTCTCTCTTTTCTTCGACCTCTCTCTCATGAGAGGTCTTTCACAATATATAGTTTCCTTCCAACCATCTTGATCCTACACTTGTTAATCATCTAAGCATTTACTTGAGTATATGTCCCATCAAACACCTTCTCTAGCTTTCTGTGAGTTGTGATATTTGAGATTGCACTGTTCAGAGGTTTTCTCTACATAAATGCGGTCAAAAAAGTAGCTACAGTATATTTAATGCGGTGATAACAGCTTTTCCTTTAGATATTTCTGAGTTATAGTCGCTCTTGTACGTGCATGAGGCTCATCCTTATCGTGGAAACCTCCTGGAAGGTCACCTAGATTGCTGAAATACAGATTTGATCAGTATTCATCTTATCCGAGGAGGAGTTCCTCCTCAGACTATCCTCCTCTGTCCCTTCCTTTTGTAACTCTAAACTTGGGGTCTCTCTCAATTACTTACCTTTCCTCGGATACGATCACGTCCCCAAATAAGGCCAAGGCCCAATATACAATTTTGGCCCTTTACCCTCACAATAGCCCCTCAAAATTCCGGTTTTTCCCTCACCCGATGAGAAAAAGTGGGGTTTTGATTTGTTTCAAATTTACGAATTAGGAATATCAAAATCCTTGAGTTTACACATGTGGGAGTATGGTTTTATGCGTTTCATAATTGCTACTGACGCTTCGGAATCCACGAGGTGTCATTAACTACTCCAGGCGGCGTTATGTCCCTTGCATCTAACGGTGAGGCATTAATCTGACGGCTGATATTTTTCCTCAGGGTTTGGGCAGGATAACCCCCACTTATTTTTTACCCTCTATATAAAGCTTTGAAGGGAATCATTTCTCCTTTACTTTACGAACTCTCAAACTCTCCGACGATCTCAAGCATTCAAATTCACAAGACCTGCTAAATCATCAAGCTTTTCATACCCCTTTTTTCAGGAAATTTTTGAAATTTTTTCTAAAGATTTCGTGGATCATCGTATATTTTAGCTTGCGTAAGTTTTAATTTCTTTAAACCTTTCATTTTCTCCTCGGCCAACCTGCTCGGCCTTCGAATTTTTGTTTCTCCACCTATTGATTTCAGTAGCTCTCTTTTAGTTTGTTGAGATGGGTAGGTTTATGCACTTAGTGGACTCCCCTGCCAAAATAGAGGCTTTTGAGGAAAAATATCACATACCACAGGAAGTCGTCCTGCGATACTGTCCCCCAGAACAAATAGAAACAAACCGAGAAGAGGGAGAAGTTGTTATCCCCATGATAGCCTTTATAGAAGGGGGGATGACCCTCCCAATGGGCAAGATAACAAGGGATTACCTCTTCAACCATAGGTTATGCCCCCACCAATGCGCGTCCAACCTATTCAGGGTTTTGGGTAGCGTTGATGCTCTCAACGAGCATCTGGGTCTGCGGCTCACTTGGCATGATGTGGTTCACATGTACGAGTGTCATTCCCAAAAAATCGCTGGATACTATCTCAAATCTCGCTCGGACGTGGTGAGATTAATATCGTGTCTACCCAAATCCAACAAGGGTATGAAAGATGATTACCTTATAGCTTCGGAAGCGAGGCACGATGGCGTTCACTGCCCCGTCCAAGCGGGAAAACCAGGTGGGGTGCCTTAGAATTAGGTTTCTTAGTGATAGATTTGGACTCTATAACCCTGACCTTGTTTTGTTTTTTTTCGTTTCATTCCTTTTCGATTTTGGTTTTCAACTTTTTAACCATGTTTTGTTCTTCGGCTGTGTTCACAAATAAGAGGCACGTAGCCCCAAGGATTAGTTTGACCAACGTTCAAGCCCTCAATTACTTACTGAGATCCGAGATCTTTGTAAGTGAAGACAGGCAGTTGCGGGCTGTTCATCTAATATTGGACTTTCAGCCCATCTCGAAGATATTCCAAGAAGTCGGCCACGCCATAAGAGCGGGTGACCGACGGATAAATCGGATCGATGTATCTCAGCCAAACTTTTTAGCCTGAGACGACCTTCCACCAGTAGCACACCCATTCCCCTAAGGCGTTCCTCTAGTCGTCCAACCAATTCAACAAGTTCCTCTTAAAGCAGTAGCAGCCGAAGAAGGGATTGCCTCCTCCAACTCCTCACTTGAAGAAGAAATTGATAAATTTTATTTTGGAGAGGAGGAGCCTCAGGGGGTACAAGTTGTATCAATTTCGGACTTTGAGGAAGAACCTGACGGACACTCCAGTGTTCACGCCCCAGTTCCTGTTGTTGCTTGGATCGAGTCTAGTTCAGAAAAAGAAGAAGAAGAAATGTCTTTGAACCCAAAAAGAAATTTGAGGGACCTGATGGCCTCAAGGAACAAAGGGGTAACCATACAGGAGGCCCCCTAAGTCCTAGGCCCCTGCCAATCTTCCCCCTCCCCCTCCTCAGATTCCCACTGACCTCGGGTTGAAGCCATTCCCCAAGTTGAAGAAGAAAAGGCCGAACGAGGCGCTTGAGGAAGGCAAGGTGGGCCCCCAGAAGGGGACCAAACAACAAAAAGTGGCTAAAAACCAACGACGCAAGAGGTCCACTTCCGTTGAGAGCCGGGAGGAATCTCTAGGAGCCAACGTGCACCGACCACCGCGCACTTGGTCTCCGAGGTTGGAGGTGGATGGTGCACCCATCCTTTTTTACGCCTCAGTCCGAAGTTTTCAAGGGGGCCAGGCGGGTCATATTGCTGAAGCTCTAGAGCAGCCCCTTCTTCTGCCAAGAGATATGGAGGCTTACAGGCATTTTAAACAACCCGACCTCTTCTTGTCCCTTAAGAGGGATCTTGCTATGGTAAGTAGTTTGATACGTTCCTCTGATTAAATGTTTAACCACTCTTGTACATTCTTTTTCCTTTTCTTATATGGAATCCTTCTGTTCTTTTTATGCAGATTACCTAACAGGTTTTCGTGGCCGAGGAATGGGTCAGGGATGCCCGCAATGAAGCTAAGGCAGAGGCCCAATCTCGCGCCGATATTGAGAAGGCTTTGGAGGCTCTCAAGCAAGATCAAGCCAAAATATCCAAGAAACTAAAGAAGGTGATCCAGGCCAGGGACAGTGCCGAGGCAGGAATAAAGACCGCGGAGAGGCAGGCCGAGGACCAACGTTAAAAGCTCTATTTGACCGAGATAGACCTAGCCACGGAGAGGCAGATGGTCAAGGACCCCAGGGCAGAGCTACAAAAGACCAGGGAGGCAGTTCAACTGGCCAAGGAGGCAGTTGAAGCTAAAAAACAAGTGTCTTACCAGCTCGGTGTTGAAGAGACTCAGGTGAGACTTGCTGAAGAACTTTCTGAAGTCTGCAGGGACTACTGTGATGTGTCGTGGGGTAAGGCCCTTAATACTGCAAGAGTTCCTGCAGACTCTGTTCTAAGGCAACCTGGGAGTATATATTACCACCTAGAAATTCGTGAACTCCCAGGTTCCAGCACTTCTCTCCCTGAACACTCTCTGAAGGCATCCGAGCAGCCACTTACCAGCCAAGCTGCTCTCGCTCTCCTTGAGACTTCGAAGGGATTCGGCCAGGCTAATGATCAGGGTCAGGAAAAGAAGAAACCCCCCCCCCTCCTGAAGCCGAGGACAAAGAAGCTGCATCCATTGCAAAGGAAAAAAAAGGCTGAGGGTAATAAGGCTGATCCTAAAGCCAAGGATGCAACCATCTCCCAGTCGAGCTAGGCTGTTGACCCTTCTGCCCCCATGGCCAAGATTTAGCCATTAGGACATTTTTGTAATAGTTTTCTCTTCTTCTTCTTCTTCTTCTTTTTTTTTTTTTTTTTTTATGCACTGTTATAACGGAATATAGTGTATTCTCTATTTTTCCATTAATGAATGTACTTTTCCTTCTAACTCTTGTGTCTTTATTTCGTATGCTTTTATACTTACTGTTATTGCAAATGTTTTTGAACTGTTGCCATTTTAGTTTCAATAAAAACCAACAAAAATACCCTGTTAACAGCTCAAGTAATTTTAACTAAGTATCAATGAAGGCTGAATTTAATAAAGATGAGTAGTGAACTTTGTAAAGAACAAAAGAGGGAGATACCCTTCACACTGCTGAACACTTGAATAGAAGATTAAGGACTCTACCTTATTCAGAATAATCAAATAAATAAAGATTATGAGATGTTAATTGTGTGTTGAAGATACCATTGAGTGTAAATTTCAACTAAGTATGTGGTCCGAGAGACCTGACATACCTTATAATCTATTTAACACTTACAAGGATGCCATTGAGTGTTAACCTTCCCACATCACCTGGTCCGAGGACTTCAGGCATGATTGAGTTTCAGTTTAAACATTTATAAAAGTTGTCCTTGAGTATCAACTTCCCCATATCATCTCAGTTTAAACACTTATAAAGAAAGAATAATAGAAAGTACCAAGCCTTTATATAACAAATGAACATATTGATCAAGGAAACATTGACTAATAATAATACCTTTTTAGGTTGTTTACATTCCAAGGGCGTGGTATTACATGCTCATCTAAATCTTCTAGAAAGTATGCCCCGATGCTAGCCCCTGAGGTAATACGGTATGGCCCTTCCCAACTGGGACCTAGCTTTCCCCACGCTGGGTTCTTTGCAGTGCCCAGAACTTTTCTCAACACTAAGCCACCAGGTGCTAATGGTCTCAGCTTTACATTGGCATCATAACCCTGCTTGAGTTTGTGCTGGTAGTATGCCAATTGGACCATTGCATTCTCCCTTTTCTCTTCAATCAAGTCTAAGTTCTTCTCTAGTAGCTCATTATTACTATTTGGACTGAATGAGCTGGTCCTTAACGTTGGGAAGCCGATCTCCAAAGGGATGACAGCTTCAGCCTCATAAGTCATTGAAAAGGGGGTCTCCCCGGTGGATCTACGAGGTGTGGTTCGATATGTCCAGAGGACATGTGGCAGTTCTTCCACCCATTTTCCCTTTGCATCATCTAACCTCTTCTTAAGTCCATTTACTATAACCTTGTTAACAGCCTCTGCTTGTCCATTCCTTTGGGGGTAAGCGGGGGTAGAATATCTATTTGTAATTCCCAACTCACAACAATATCTCCTGAAAGATTTGCTATCAAACTAAAGGCCGTTGTCCGAGATGAGGGTATGCGGGACCCCGAACCGGGTGACAATGTTTTTCCAAACAAACTTCTTGGCATCTACACCTCTGATGTTTGCTAAGGGTTCAGCTTCGACCCACTTGGTGAAATAGTACGTGCCGACCAGCAGGTATCTCTTGTTTCCTGCTGCCTTGGGGAAAGAGCCCACAATGTCTAAGCCTCATTGAGCGAATGGCCAAGGGCTGGACAGTGGATTAAGGACTCCCCCCGATTGCTGTATGTTCGATGCGAACTGTTGGCACTGGTCACACTTTTTCACATATTCTTGTACTTTCCTTTGCATATTTGGCCACCAATAGCCTTGAGTGATGGCTTTGTGCGCCAAGGATCTGCCCCAGTGTGACTTCCGCAGATTCCTTCATGTAACTCCTCAAGGAGTAATTCAGTTGCTTCGGGATGTATGCATAGCAAGTATAGCCCTGAGAAAGAGCGTTTATATAATTTCTAGTCCTCGGACAGCCAGAACCGTGGAGCCTTTCTCCGTACTTTGTCAGCTTCTGATTTTTCCTCAGGCAGGGTGTCTTCCTTCAAGAATAGTACTACATGGTCCATCCAGCTAGGTCCTACTCTAACTTGGTGAACGTGGACCATCTCCCTCTTCACCCCTGCGGGTTTGTACAAATCCTCTACAAGGATAACCCGAGGCAGGTTCTACGCCGATGATGTCGCAAGTGTGGCTAGGGAATCAGCATATGCGTTTCCGCTTCTAGGGATATGTAACAGGTTAAAAGATTCAAACCCTGATTGTAGGTGTCGAACCTGACTCAAATATCCCTGCATTCTTTCATCCTTTGCTTCAAATTCTCCTTTCACTTGGCTGACGACTAATCTTGAGTCCGAAAACATCTCTACTGCCTTTCCGCCCATTTTTTAAACCATGGTCATTCTCATCAGCAAAGCTTCATATTCAGCCTCGTTATTTGTGGCCGAGAAGTCCAGCCTTAATGACTTCTCAATAGTAATCTTCTCAGGGGATACCAGCACTAGCCCCACTTCGGAACCCTTTTAATTTGCTGCACCGTCAACGTACACTTCCCAAGATAGGGGACCTTGTTGGGAGATCATGCCAACTGATTTTTCATCCATGTTCTGTGTCACCACTACTTCTTCTAATGGGGGTTCCGCGAATTCGGCCACTAGGTTTGCGAGGACCTGGCCCTTGACAGAAGTGCGAGGCATGTACTTGATGTCAAAAGCCCCTAGAACCGTGCCCCATTTAGTGATCCTTCCCATGTAATCAGCACTTCGGAGTATGGCTTTAAGTGGAAGCTGGGTGAGGACGACAACTGTATGTGCTTGAAAATAATGGGGCCACTTTCTTGTACCGTGTACTACTGCCAGAATGGCTTTCTCTAGTGGTAGATAACGAACCTCGGCTTCATGCAGCGACTTGCTCATATAATAAACTGGCCGTTGTACACCACGATCAACTCGTATCAACACCAAACTTACAGCATAAGAGGCCACAGCGATATAGGCAAACAGGACCTCATCTACTTCAGGACTAGACATGATAGGTGGCCGAGTTAGATACTCTTTAAGTTGCTGGAAAGCTAAGGCACACTCATCGGTCCACTCAAACCCCTTCCACTTGTTAATCAGTCGGAAGAAGGGCCTGCACCTATCTACTGACAGAGAGATAAACCAGTTCAAGACAGCGGCCATTCCGGTCAGTTTCTGGACTTCTTTGGGATTTCAAGGTGGCTGCAAACTGCTAATAGCCTTTATTTGGTCGGGATTGACCTCAATCCCCTTGTGGGTTACCATATAGCCCAAGAATTTGCCTGATCCTATGCCGAACGAGCACTTGGAAGCATTTAGGCGCAACTTGTGTTTTCTAAGAACTTTAAAAATGTTTCTGAGATCTCCCACATGCTCAGAAACTACCTTGCTCTTCATTACCATGTCGTCTATGTAGACCTCAATACTCTTACCCAACTGTGGCTCAAACATCCTCGTCATCATCCTTTGATACATAGATCCTGCATTTTTCAAATCGAATGGCATCACTTTGTAGTGGTAGTTCCCAACGAGGGTAACGAAAGCGGTCTTCTCCTGATCATCCGGGGCTAGCGGTATTTAGTGGTACCCTTGAAAGGCGTCCAGGAAGCTCATCCGAGGATGGCCAACAATTGCATCCACCAGCTGGTCTATTTTAGGCATAGGGAATGGATCTTTTGGGCAGGCTTTATCCAAATCTGTAAAGTCTACACACACTCACCATTTCCCACTCTTTTTTTTCACCACCACAGTATTAGCTAACCATTCAGGGTAAAAAACCTCCTTGATAGCCCCGACCCGCTTGAGCTTTATCACCTCGTCTCTGACAGCATCTGCATGCTCTTTAGATGGGCGCCGAGGCGATTGCTTTTTGGGAATGATGGCTGGGTTAACATTTAAATGATGGCAGATGAACTCCGGATCCACCCCCGGGGCCTCAATAGCATCCCATGTGAACACATCTATGTTTCTTCTGAGGAACTCTACCAGCTCTTCCTTCTCTTGAGGAGGCAGCTGAGACCCATCCTGAAAGAACTTCTCAAAGTCGTCACCAATAACAACCTTTACTAAATCCTCGCATTTTGCCTCCTCGGCAAACCTATCAGAAGGCAGCCCCAGAGCCCTTAATTGCTATGAGCTTTCCTCAGTATGGGTCGAGGACTCGGCCTCGGGCTGATGTCGGATGGCCGCCACCAGGCATTGTCTAGTCATAGACTGACTTCCAACAATTTCCTCAATCCGATCCCCCGATGAAAATTTTACCTTCTGGTGTAAGGTAGAAGAGACGGCCCCTAAGACATGAAGCTAGGGCCTACCCACTATGGCCGTGTAGAGGGAATAAGCATCCACCATTATGAAGTCCACCTCCACTGTTTCTGAGCCAGTCTGTATGGGTAGCTTTATCTGTCCCCTTGGAATGACAACTTTCCCATCAAAACTTACCAAAGGAGAGGTGTAGGTCGTTAAGTCCTCGGGACTCAAGTTCAGTCCCTTGTATAAGTCGGGGTACATGATCTTGGCGCCACTGCCTTGATACACCATTACCCTTTTTCACATCATAGCCCTCAATCCTTAGCGTTACCACCAGAGCATCGTCGTAAGGCTGTATGGTTCCAATTTTGTCCTCGTCCAAGAAGCCTAAGACCGGTTGAATTTCCATTCTTGCCCTCTTTGGCTCTTAATTAGCGTCCTCGGTGGATAGCCGTGCCACAGACATCACTCGTGAAGGGTAGGAGCCGATCCTTCTTAGAGCAATAAAGACAACGTTTATCGTTCCCAGTGGGGGTCTCGAAGATTCATTTCTCCGGGATTCTGAGTTTTCCTGGCTCCCTTGACCACTCGAGTGGTGCAAGAGTTGCTTTAATTTTCCTTCACGGACAAGCTGGTCCAGGTGGTCCCACAGACTTCTACAATCTTCTGTGGTGTGTCAGTGGTCTTGGCGGTATTGGCAATAGAGGTTGTGGTTGCGTCTTTCAAGGTTTCCCGCCATTTTATTTGGCCATTTAAAGAATGGCTCGTTCCTAATCTTCCCAAGAACTTGATGCACTGGCCCTCGAAACACGGCATTGACTGCCTGAGAATTGGCAGACCCTGGCTGCCCGGCAAAGTCCCTCCTTGGCCGGTTGTTATTGTATCGGTCCGACTTGAAATCTCTCCTCTCCTAAGGGATAACCTTTTCCTTTCCTTTCCCCTGCTGTTGGTCTTCCTCAACCCTTTTATATTTATCAATCCGGTCCATGAGCTGGCGTACACTGACGACAGGTTTGCCAGTCAGAGATTTCCTCAAATCGTGCTCGGCTGAGAGGCCGAGCTTAAAAGTACTGATGGCCACCTCGTCAAAGTCACCATCTATCTTGTTGAACATCTCCCAATACCTATCCGAATACATTTTCAGGGTCTCGCCCTCTCACATGTTTAAGGATAGTAGGGAAGCCAAGGGCTGAGGAACCCTGCAACAGGTAACAAAATGGGAACCAAATGCTTGGGTGAGCTCTTTGAAGGAACTTATAGAATCTACTCTCAGGCTCTCGAACCATCTCATTGTGACTGGTCCTAGACTGGATGGGAAAACCTTACACATCAAGGCTTCGTCCTTAGAATGGACAACCATCCTCTGGTTGAAATGGCTCATGTGCTCCACAGGGTCTGTTCGACCGTTGTAGATGGTGAACGTTGGCTGATGAAAGCGCCGAGAAAGTTTTGCCTCTTCAATCTTATGCGTGAAGGCTGACTTGGAGATTTGGTTTAGGGCCTCGCTCATAGCATCATTTCCCACACCTTTACGTGACGGGCTTCGAAACCGTCGTTCACGATGGTGCTCCTCTTCATAGGAGAAAGACTCACTGGTCGGGGTTTGAGACCTCGTAATTAACATCCCTTTCGTCATCAGAAGAAACATCAGAGTTCGGAGAAGCCTGCTTCCTTTTTGCATGGCGTAACTCCCTCTTCAACTGGTCGATCTCTAGTTGCATGCTTTTGTTGTTCTTTGCATGGGAGATATGGCTCCCCCCTCGAGGTTGACTCCTGTTAGTGTGGGTGGTGTGTACAATTCCTTCACGGTCGCCTTTCTGCTCAAGGTTGAGAAAAGGGTCACCGTGTTGGGATCCCCTCGACTCTGCTTGTTGTGAACCCGGTTCTGCCATAGTTAATCATTGCCTTCACTATCACACAAGCTCTCTCTATAGACAGCGTCAATTATAGGGACACAATTTGCGGCCCAAGCCCAAGGTGAATGGGGTGATGGCCCAGTGAGCCCAGTACAATAAATTTGTAGAGAGTGGGTTGAAGAACTACGCTCTAGTGAATTTAATAACGGCTAGTATGGAATTAAAAGACGATCAAGCAAGAACAGGACACATAGGACTGGATAAATTCACTGTCCGAGGAGACGATTCTGAGTATAAATCAATATAACTGCTTACAAATACAACTTTGATTGCTACAGTATTTCTTCTCTCTCTTTTCTTCGACCTCTCTCGCATGGGAGGTCTTTCACAATATATAGTTTCCTTCCAACCATCTTGATCCTACACTTGTTAATCATCTAAGCCTTCACTTGAGTATATGTCCCATCAGACACCTTCTCTGGCTTTCTGTGAGTTGTGATATTTGAGATTGCACTGTTCAAGGGTCTTCTCCACCTAAATGCGGCCAGAAAAGTAGCTACAGTGCATTTAATGTGGTGGTAGCAGCTTTTCTTTTAGATATTTCTGAGTTATATTCGCTCTTGTACGTGCATGAGGCTCATCTTTATCGTGGAGACCTCCTGGAAGGTCACCTAGATTGCTGAAATACAGATTTGATCAATATTCATCGTATCCGAGGAGGAGTTCCTCCTTGGACTATCCTCTTCCGTCCCTTCCTTTTGTGACTCTAAACTTGGGGTCTCTCTCAATTACTTATCCTTCCTTGGACACAATCACATCCCCAAATAAGGCCCCCACAGTTATATAATAAAAGTAATGTCAGTAATGAAATTATGTGAAAGTAACATTTTTTTAATCACAAGTTATTCACAACTTATCATCTTAACAAGTTGCGCAAAAAGTTATGAAAGTTTTTTGTGTCTTTATGATTGCTTAATTTACAATGGTGTAATGACTGTTTGAATAATGTTTGAATAATAATTGATCTCAAGGTTACATAAGAAATTTTGATATAAGGGGAAGTGTTAAAATAATGATTAAATATTTAAATTCATCATTTTATAACACCTAGAGACTTTTGAAATTAGTGTAAATAATTTACATTATGTGTTAAATAAATATTACATAAATTTTTTTAAATTGAAAATTTATAAACCATTTAAAAAAATTAAGTGCAAGAAACTTGAAACCCAACCCCCCTTCCAAATAAATAAATGGAAAAAATTGGCGAATTGTTGTTCTAAAAACAATTTGGACATTTGTAAACATTTTGTTAAAAATTTGGGAAATCTTTTGCAATGTTTTTGGTATTTGCATAGCTTTGTCATTAGAGAAATGTTTCATCCATAACATTTTCATAACAAATCTTAGGTGTTAAATTGTTATTGGTTCTAATTTGAACCCGCCACTACTGAAATTATTTTGTTATTAATGGGCAAAAATGTAATTTCAGTAGTAAGTTCAAATTAGAATCAATAACAATTTACAGTTTAAGATTTATTGTGAAAATATTGTAGACATAGTAAAAAAGGATAAGTAAATTATCGTTGGCAACAAGAATGTCTTTTCCTGTTTGAATTATATACAAATTTCGTCCATGATTAAGCACGCCCAAATCAGTTTACTAAAGTGAAAATGTGGCAAGATAATGGAAAAAAAAAATAGAAACTTTTTCATGATTTGAAGAAGGAAAAAAAAATGCTATTTCAACAATTAAAATTTAAAAGTATTGTTTCCAGTTTCCACACCTTCTCTTTCATACGGTGGATCTTCTTTTCTTATGTGGAAAACCAGTATATGAGAAGCATAACAAAGTAAATAATAATAAATAAATAAAATTGCTTAATAAAAAAATAAATGGGGACTCGTAGATGAGACGACCCACTTAAACTCTATTATGCATGACATGAACAGGGGTGTAGCCAGAAATTTTTACTTGGGGCCAAGATAAAACAATCATAATAATTTGCAATTCAAGAACACATTCAAAATATGACATTCATACATACATTAAATCCAAAGTAAAGTCTTAAATATAAATAAATAAATAAATAAATATATATATATATATATATATATATATATATATATATAAAGCTTAATTGAGAAATATAATGTACTACACCTCATTTTTATGACTTTATCCTATTAAGAAAATTGAATGACTAAAAAGTGGTAAAAGTGAGGGGTAAAACTATAGTAAAGGACATGGTCTTAGGCTCTTAGCAAAAAAATAAATAAATAAATAAAGGATTTGCCTGTGACTGTGCTTTTAATGGAGAGTGGAAAAAACAAAATAAGTGAATCTTTATGGCTGAAAAGTTGGGATTTAAGGTGAGGGAAGGGGATTCTTATGGCTGATGATGTGTAGGAGGTGGGCCAAGCTTTTTTTTTTAATCTTGTGGGGGCCTAAGAATTTCAATGATGCCATTTTAGCTAAACAAGCATGGCGATTACTTCACCAAAAAAAACTCTTTATTTTATAGAGTTTTAAGACGAGGTTCTTTCCACATTGCTCTATTCTAGAAGCTCCTTACTCAAATTCAGAGTCATATGCATGGCATAGCATTTTGAAAGGGCGAGATCTGTTGTTGAAGGGAGCCTGTTGGAGAGTGGGATGTGGTGATGCCATTAGTGTGTGGAACAACGCTTGGCTGCCATCTAAAGCTCATCCGAGAATTGAATCCCAAGTGGTACCAGGTTTTGAGGATATGAAAGTTTCTGCACTCATAGACCCAGTCACGAAGAAGTGGGATTCCAACATGCTAAATGGACTTTTCACCACCCAGGAGGCAAAGTTGATTTCAAGCATCCCATTGTGTCCTAATGCAGTGGAGGATAACATTGTTTGGCCGTTTACCCCATCAGGTACTTACACGGTGAGATCGGGTATAAGGTTCCTCACATCTGACCAAGCTACATGTCAACACGTTGTGTCAGCTTAGCCGGATAATGAAGTATGGAAGTTAATTTGGAGTCTTAATGTGCAAAGTAAAGTCCAAAATTTCTTATGGAGGACCTGTCACAATGCTTTACCAGTGAAACAGAAATTGCAACGAAGACACATCTTAAATGAAGATTCCTATGAACTTTGCAAGCTTGAGACACAATCAGTTTTCCACGCGCTCTGGGGATGCTCACAGCTCACACGGGTTTGGGGATCAATTCCTTCATTTTCGTTCAGGCAGACAAGAGTGTTTTCCTCCATTCAAGAAGTGCTCACTTACACAAACAAAGAGCAGAAAAATCCGGAGTTACTGGCCTCAGTGATGTGGACGTTTTGGCATCGCAGAAACCAGGTCCGAACCTCTCCTAAGGATTTTTCGCTTGCACAGGTGGCACCAACAACGCTTCAAGCGTTGGCAGACTTTCAACAAGCCAATTCCACTGACGCTGCACATACCAGAGGCCCTATTCAATCCCGGATTCGATGGTCACCACCGGCGAAGGGGGTGTTAAAGCCAGTACCTCAAACTGCACAACATTCAAAACTGATGAAGAAGAAGAGAAGAGTAACGGCTAGTTTATCAACGGTCTTTTATCTTAAGGCCAAAACGGTGCCGTTCAACTTAAAGTGAAGAAAGTTTAATAAGCAGTGAAACGGTGGCGTTTAAAGTGTGACGTGTTTAATGAAATAGTAAAACTGTGACGTTTTACATTAAGAAAGAACGGTGTCGTTTTGGCTCTGGTCTTCTTCAATGCTCAGACTCTTCTCTCCAACTGTGCTCTGTTTCTTGCCCAGTTATGGTGTGACTTCAAGAACCTCTCCTAAAGCTCTCAACTGTCAATCCGTGATTCACGGATTGTTTGTTATAAGGGCAGTTACAAGTTTGTTAGTACAGAACGGTTTAGAAGTTCTAGATTAAGCTATTCCAGTGTGTATATCTACTGTGGGTTGGTAATGTATTATACAGAGCTTGTATTAATCATTTTTTATTTTTTGGAATATAGAAATTTTTCTCTCTGTCTCTTTCTTTCCTTCATTTTCTCTCTAAGCTTCTGCCATTGTTAACTACCTTTCAAGCTCAAAACCTTACATGGTATCAGAGCCATAGATCCATGGCTTCAACAACACCTCAAGATATAGCTCAGTCCTCTCATACAAATCACTCATCAACACCTCAAATTCCTACTCATCCATCGCATTCCGCTCCATCACCACTTCTGTTACTATCAAATATGTCAAATCTCATGTCCATCAAGTTAGACTATGCTAACTACATACCATGGAAACATCAATTGATTACAATCTTAGAAGCTTATTCTTTGATTGAACACATTGATGGCACTACTCAAAGGCCAATTCCCTTTGTTCTTGATTCTTCAGGAAATCCAACTACTGTTGTGAATCCAGAGTTTCAGACTTGGAAGATCAAGGATAAAGCTTTGCTTTCCTTGATAAATTCTACTCTCACACCACAAGTTTTCTCTCTTGTTGTGGGAATCACAAGCTCAAGAGAGGTCTGGAACACTCTAGAACAAAGGTTCACCTCTACTTCAAGGGCTAACATCTTGAATCTGAAACTTGAGCTTCAAAGTCTCAAGAAAGGCAATGATTCTGTGAATGGTTTCCTGCAGAAAATCAAAATTGCTAGAGACAAGTTACTTGCTGTAGGAGTCATAGTTGATAATGAGGAATTGATCTGCATTGTTCTTCGAGGACTTCCTAGAGAATTTCCTCATTTTTGCTCAGCTATTCGAACTAGGAGTGATCCAATCTCCTATGAACAACTTGCTATCATGCTCCAAAGTGAAGAGCAGGCAATGACTGATCATTTAGATTTTGCTCCTAACTCTCTTGCTATGTTTGCTTCTAATAGCAAATCTAATAGCAGTTACCAAAATCAATCTCAGAGTTATGGTTCTGGAAGAGGAAGGGGTAAGAACAACTTCAATAACAATAGAGGAAGAGGAGGCAGGTTCAATACCAATGGAGGTCAGCATTTAAGTCCACAGGCAACTCAGAAGTCACACCATAACTGGGCAAGAAACAGAGCACAGCTGGAGAGAAGAGTCTGAGCATAGAAGAAGACCAGAGCCAAAACGACACCGTTCTTTCTTAATGTAAAACGTCACAGTTTTACTATTTCATTAAACACGTCACACTTTAAACGCCACCGTTTCACTGCTTATTAAACTTTCTTCACTTTAAGTTGAACGACACCGTTTTGGCCTTAAGATAAAAGACCGTTGATAAACTAGCCGTTACTCTTCTCTTCTTCTTCATCAGTTTTGAATGTTGTGCAGTCTGAGGTACTGGCTTTAACATCCCCCCTCAAAACCATGGGGTCAACAGACACCATGATTTTGGATCGAAGAAAGCAAAAACGAGCACTAGAGAGGCTCTTGGTAAATATGTCTGCTAATTGATCTCTAGTGGCAACATATTTTACTTGGAGATCTCTGCGCAAAACACGTTCTTGAACAAAATGGTAATCAACTTCCACATGCTTGGTGCGAGCATGGAAGACAGGGTTAGAGGCAATAGCAAGAGCACTGACGTTATCACACCATAAAGTTGGGGAAGTGGGAAGAAATATACCAAGATCTCTCAAGACCTGGCGAAGCCAAGATAACTCAGCTGCAGTGGAGGCCAAGGTGCGATATTCAGATTCTGTGGAGGAACGTGACACAGTGTCCTGCTTCTTGGCACTCCAGGTTATTGGATTGTAGCCAAGGTACACTAAATAGCCAGTGGTAGAGCGCCTGTCAAAGGGATCACCAGCCCAATCCGAGTCAGAAAAGGCTGAAAGGGAAAGAGGGCCATGTTGAAGAAAAATCCCAAAATTGAGTGTACCATTGAGGTATCTGAGGATCCTCTTGGCTACAATCAAATGAGAATCAGTGGGATTGGCCATAAATTGGCACACCTGATGAACTGAGAAACTTAGATCAGGGCGTGTGAAAGTGAGATAATGTAAAGAACCAACCATACTCCTGTACTCATGAGGATTGAGAAGAAGGGAGCCTTCAGTGGGAACAAGTCTGAGATTGGGTGCACAGGGAGAACGAGCAGGCTTGGAAGTGTGCATATTATGCCTAAGGAGAAGATCCTGAGCATATTTGGCTTGGCTAAGGAATAACCCTTTGGAGGTCTTGGTAATTTGAAGACCCAGAAAATAATGAAGTGATCCCAAATCCTTGAGTTCAAATGTACTGCTGAGTTGAGAGATAAGAGAATTGATGAACTGAGGATTGTTCCCATTGAGAACAATGTCATCCACATAGACTAGGAGATAGACAACAAGCTTCTCACATCTCAGAATGAACAAAGAGGAATCAGCAAGAGAGGCTTGAAAACCCAAGTGAAGTAGTTGAGTGGAGAATCTCTCAAACCAGGCTCTAGGAGCCTGTTTAAGGCCATAGAGAGATTTCCAAAGCCTACACACATGATTTGGTTTGGAAGGATCAATATACCCAGGAGGTTGAACCATGTACACCTCCTCTCTAAGTAGACCATGGAGAAATGCATTGCTCACATCCAGCTGTCTCAAAGGCCAATCAAATTGAACAGCAAGAGAGAGAATCATTCTAACTGTTGGAGGCTTGATGACTGGGCTAAAAGTCTCCTCAAAATCAATACCAAACTGTTGGTGAAACCCTTTTGCAACCAACCTAGCCTTGTATCTGCTAATACTGCCATCACTGTTATGTTTGAGTTTGAAAACCCACTTGCAACCAACAACATTTTGTGCAGGAGAATGGGGTACTAGAGACCATGTACCCTGTCTTTGAAGGGCAGTAAACTCCTCATCCATAGCCTTGCACCATTGTGGGTATTGAACAGCAACTTTGAAGGAGGGTGGTTCAGTGAGAGTGTAATCAGGCCTGACAGCCTTAGAGGAACCAGAAACAGCCTTAGAGGAAGATTTAGCAAGCATAGCCTTAGGTTTGGAAATGCCATTCTTGGACCTTGTCACCATAGGATGTGAATTGGCAGTGTAAGGAACTGTTGAAGTCACATGTGGCACAGTGGTAGAAAGAACAGGTATAAGGGAGGGTGAAGTGACAGGTGGAATGGGGAGAGGGATAGACTGGGAGGCAGGCTGTGATGCAAGTTGTGATGTAGGTTGTGAGGTAGGCTGTGTTGTAGGCTGTGTTGTAGGCTGTGATGTAGGCTGATGCATATAGGGAGGGTGGCTGTGTTGCAGGTTGTGAGATAGGCTGGGAGGTAGACAGTAAGGCAGGTTGTGATGCAGATGGAGATGCAGTTTAAGATGAGGAAAGGGATTGTCCAGAGGATAAGGGAACAGACTGTGTGGGAGGACTAGGAATAGGACATGAGGTAGATGAAGCTAGTGGATAAAACTGAAAAGAAGATTGATGCAAATTGGACTGAAACTGATCAGAGGACTCATGAGATGGACTAGTGGATAAAGACTGAGAAGTCAGGAAAACAGTTTCATTGAACAGCACATTTCTTGAAATCTAAATCTGAGAAGTAATAGGGTCCAAGCAAATATAACCCTTTGTGTATGCAGGATAACCAAGAAAAATGCAGGAAGTGGTATGTGATTGAAGTTTATGATTGTTGTAAGGTTTCAACAAGGGGAAACAATCACATCCAAAGGTCCTAAGATGTTTGATATTAGGTCTGGATTGGAAAAGTAATTCCCAAGGTGTCAAATTGTGAAGGTTAGGTGTAGGGAGTCTATTAACTATATGCACAGCAGTGGATATAGCATAGGACCAGTAAGAGGTGGGTAATTGAGAATGAGAGAGCATAGTGAGAGAAGATTCAACCAAATGTCTGTGTTTCCTCTCAGCTACTCCATTTTGTTGGGGAGTATGTGGACAGGTGAATTGATGAACAATGCCATTAGATAAACAGAAGTGTTTAAAAGCATTTGAGGTATACTCACCCCCTCTATCAGTCCTAAACACCTTGATTCTAGGGTCAAGTTGATTTTCAACTTTGGCTTTAAAATGTTTAAAAACATCAAATACATCTGACTTGAATTTTAACAGATAAAGCCAAGTGAATTTGGAGTAGTCATCAACAAATATGACATAGTATAGGAAGTCATTGACAGAAAGTATGGGTGCTGGACCCCACACGTCTGAGTGAATTAATTCAAGGGGTTTGGAAGCTTGGAAATCAGAAGTAGTAAAAGGTAGTTGATGCATTTTTCCATTCAAACAATGTTTACAATGAGTGACAGTATCACTACTGTTCAAAGTACAGGATACATCAATTGAGGAAAGTACATTATTTAGAACCTTATTGCTAGGATGTCCTAATCTATGGTGCCACAACAGCCAGTTATTGACACTTTTTACATGAAAGGCATAAGGTGTTTGAGAATATTGAGCAGATTGAGATGACTGAAACTGAGAAGACTTTGGCTGTGAAGACAATGCAGGATTGAGGGAAGGAGGTTTGATGAAGTGCTTTGAGTAGATAGGGTAGACCCCATTCTCACTCAAGCCCTTGTAGAGGAGTCTCCCCGTAGGAATATCCTGGATTTTGAGTTCATTTGCCTCAAAATGACAAGAACAATTATTATCAAGACAGAATCTGTGAACAGATAGTAAATTCATAGCAATTCTAGGCACATGTAGGACATTTTTTAGCATAAAGTTGTGATATTTGGTATGAAGTGTAGTGTTACCTATATGGTTGATTGGGAGGGACTGACCACTGCCCACAGTGACTTGTTCAGGGCCTTTGTACTGAGATTGTAGTGACAAGTTCTTGAGATGAGCTGTGAGGTGATCAGTGGTGCCTGAATCAGCAAGCCAAGGGTCCTGGTTGTTGGTGATAGTAGCATTGGAGGCACTTGCCATGGCAGCAAGCTTGGTAGGTGGATTTTTGCCTTGGTAAGCAAAATCCATCCTATGATAGCAGTCTAAGGCTCCATGTCCAGATTTCCCACAAATCTGACATGATGGACGGTCAGTCTTGAAATTCTGAGAAGAATTTTGATTATGATTGTGTTGAGGAAAGAAATTCTGTGGAGAGAAATTCTGAGTTGCCTGTGGACTTAAATGCTGACCTCCATTGGTATTGAACCTGCCTCCTCTTCCTCTATTGTTATTGAAGTTGTTCTTACCCCTTCCTCTTCCAAAACCATAACTCTGAGATTGATTCTGGTAACTGCTGTTAGATTTGCTATTAGAAGCAAACATAGCAAGAGAGTTAGGAGCAAAATCTGAATGATCAGTCATTGCCTGCTCTTCACTTTGGAGCATGATAGCAAGTTGTTCATAGGAGATTGGATCACTCCTAGTTCGAATAGCTGAGCAAAAATGAGCAAATTCTCTAGGAAGTCCTCGAAGAACAATGCAGATCAATTCCTCATTATCAACTATGACTCCTACAGCAAGTAACTTGTCTCTGGCAATTTTGATTTTCTGCAGGAAACCATTCACAGAATCATTGCCTTTCTTGATACTTTGAAGCTCAAGTTTCAAATTCAAGATGTTAGCCCTTGAAGTAGAGGTGAACCTCTGTTCTAGAGTGCTCCAGACCTCTCTTGAGCTTGTGATTCCCACAACAAGAGAGAAAACTTGTGGTGTGAGAGTAGAATTTATCAAGGAAAGCAAAGCTTTATCCTTGATCTTCCAAGTCTGAAACTCTGGATTCACAACAGTAGTTGGATTTCCTGAAGAATCAAGAACAAAGGGAATTGGCCTTTGAGACAGCTGGATGTGAGCAATGCATTTCTCCATGGTCTACTTAGAGAGGAGGTGTACATGGTTCAACCTCCTGGGTATATTGATCCTTCCAAACCAAATCATGTGTGTAGGCTTTGGAAATCTCTCTATGGCCTTAAACAGGCTCCTAGAGCCTGGTTTGAGAGATTCTCCACTCAACTACTTCACTTGGGTTTTCAAGCCTCTCTTGCTGATTCCTCTTTGTTCTTTCTGAGATGTGAGAAGCTTGTTGTCTATCTCCTAGTCTATGTGGATGACATTGTTCTCACTGGGAACAATCCTCAGTTCATCAATTCTCTTATCTCTCAACTCAGCAGTACATTTGAACTCAAGGATTTGGGATCACTTCATTATTTTTTGGGTCTTCAAATTACCAGGACCTCCAAAGGGTTATTCCTTAGCCAAGCCAAATATGCTCAGGATCTTCTCCTTAGATATAATATGCACACTTCCAAGCCTGCTCGTTCTCCCTGTGCACCCAATCTCAGACTTGTTCCCACTGAAGGCTCCCTCTTCTCAATCCTCATGAGTACAGGAGTATGGTTGGTTCTTTACATTATCTCACTTTCACACGCCCTGATCTAAGTTTCTCAGTTCATCAGGTGTGCCAATTTATGGCCAATCCCACTGATTCTCATTTGATTGCAGCCAAGAGGATCCTCAGATACCTCAATGGTACACTCAATTTTGGGATTTTTCTTCAACATGGCCCTCTTTCCCTTTCAGCCTTTTCTGACTCGGATTGGGCTGGTGATCCCTTTGACAGGCGCTCCACCACTGGCTATTTAGTGTACCTTGACTACAATCCAATAACCTGGAGTGCCAAGAAGCAGGACACTGTGTCACATTCCTCCACAGAATCTGAATATCGCGCCTTGGCCTCCACTGCAGCTGAGTTATCTTGGCTTCGCCAGGTCTTGAGAGATCTTGGTATATTTCTTCCCACTTCCCCAACTTTATGGTGTGATAACGTCAGTGCTCTTGCTATTGCCTCTAACCCTGTCTTCCATGCTCGCACCAAGCATGTGGAAGTTGATTACCATTTTGTTCGAGAACGTGTTTTGCGCAGAGATCTCCAGGTAAAATATGTTGCCACTGGAGATCAATTAGCAGACATATTTACCAAGAGCCTCTCTACTGCTCGTTTTCGCTTTCTTCGATCCAAAATCATGGTGTCTGTTGACCCCATGGTTTTGAGGGGGGGGGGTGTTAAAGCTAGTACCTCAGACTGCACAACATTCAAAACTGATGAAGAAGAAGAGAAGAGTAACAGCTAGTTTATCAACGGTCTTTTATCTTAAGGCCAAAATGGTGTCGTTCAACTTAAAGTGAAGAAAGTTTAATAAGCAGTGAAACGGTGGCGTTTAAAGTGTGACGTGTTTAATGAAATAGTAAAACTGTGACGTTTTACATTAAGAAAGAACGGTGTCGTTTTGGCTCTGGTCTTCTTCTATGCTCAAACTCTTCTCTCCAGCTGTGCTCTGTTTCTTGCCCAGTTATGGTGTGAATTCAAGAACCTCTCCTCAAGCTCTCAACTATCAATCCGTGATTCACAAATTGTTTGTTATAAGGGTAGTTACAAGTTTGTTAGCACAGAACGGTTTAGAAGTTCTAGATTAAGCTATTCCAGTGTGTATATATATTGTGGGTTGGTAATGTATTATACAGAGCTTGTATTAATCATTTTTCATTTTTTGGAATATAGAAAATTTTCTCTCTGTCTCTTTCTTTCCTTCATTTTCTCTCTAAGCTTCCGCCATTGTTAACTACCTTTCAAGCTCAAAACCTTACAGGGGGAAATTAAAGTTAATTTCGATGGAGCACAATTTAGAGACATGGGCAAAGCAGGTTTGGGAATTGTTATCCGAGACAGCAGAGGACAAGCACTTGCTTCTCTATCAGAGCAAGCAAGTCTTCCTTTCTCTCTAGAAATAATAGAAGCAATGGCAATGGCAATGGCTGCAGCTAAAGCAATTTCTTTTGCACAGGGTTTCGATTTCACTTCATTCATACTAGAGGGGGATTCCACAAATACTATAAAAACTCTGAAGTCAGACGAGGCATCCTTGTCCCCGTTTGGTCATATCCTCAGCTCAGCAAAGTCCTTAGTGGTGGCAGGTAGCAGCATTAGGTACTCTCATGTTGGTCGGACGGGCAATACTGTAGCACATAACCTAGCTCAACATGCTAGACATGTTAGAGGTTTCTCAGTGTGGACGGAGAATGTTCCTTCACACCTTTCTCATGTACTTAGTGCCAACTATAGCTGATTTTTCTTAATAAAGTTCAAGTTCTTGATTCTCAATTAAAAAAAAAAAAAAAGTTTTACTTATAATTAGAGAGGATTTAAAAAATTTTGGTATCACTTAGCTCCACCATGGACGTGAGACAACCCAAGCACTGAATGAGACATACCAATACTAAATTCATAATTTCAAACTCACAACTCACAAGGCGATGAGCTGCAAGGATTTCTTACTATTAGGACACCTCATTGGGCGGTGAAAGTAAAATTTTCAAGTGGTGAAAGATCATTGGCAAAAGTTATCCAAAAAGAAAAAAAGAAAAAGCTTTTCTATGTAAAAATGTGTTTAGTTCCAGGCCACACCAATTGTGAACTGTGCGCGCTACTTCAACTTTACGGAGTACTGTTTCATTTATTGTACATTAGTATGTACTACTACAAATATATATTTTTTTTCTTAACAAATTCGTTTTTAGTAAAATTTTATTAGAAATTAAAAAAATTGTCAAATTTTTTTAAAAAAATAGTATACTATTGTGTCTTTAGGGCATATGTTAGTAAATCTTTTTTTTTAGAGAAAAAAGTAATATTTATTAGAATACTTGAACATGAAATTAGTATATAGAGTTTTTTAAATAAGTTTATAAGAGCATTCACAGCAGTGTAGCTATAATGCTATATTGCTAAAATTTAGCTCTACAAACACAAAAAACGCGCTGCAGCAGTGGAGGCAAAACCTAAAATTTTAGATGATTTGCTACAGTGCACATCTATCTTTAGATGTGCACTGTAGCTCACATCTAAAAAAAAAAAAAAATTTTATTACGTTTCTCTCTCTTCTCTCCTTAAATAAAACATTTCTTGCTGTCTCTCTCTCTCCGGCTTCTCTTCTTTCTTCTCTCTTCCTCAATTTTTTTTTCTCTCTAGCTCGCCGGCCAGCTCCCTCGCCTCCCTCATCCCTCAGCTTGCCGGCCAGCTCCCTCATCGCCGATCTGTTCCGCCGAGCCATCTCGCCGACCCACCCCAAGCCCCATCGTCGATCTCCCCAAGCCCCATCGCCCAATCCGTGCCTCTCTCTCTCAGTGACTCTCGCCTCTCTCTCTCAACGTCTCCAACCCACGCCTCTGCCGGCCTCAACGTCACCGGCCCAAGCCGACCCAAGCCCCAAGCCGCCGATCCACGCCTAAATCAGTGTTCTTGTGGCTTTGAATTGGTGTTGAATCGATGGTGGTTGTGGCTTTGAATCGGTGGTTGTGGGTTGAATCGTTTTGGTGGTAATGAGGTTCGGGCTGTTCAATGGTAGCTTGTAGTATTGATTGCTGGGGATTGGGTTTGAATTGGTGGTGCTAGACTTGGTTTCAATGGTGCCTTTGAGTTTCGGTTACTGGGGTTGGATTTGAGAGTTGGTTTCGGACGTTGCTGAGGTTGGGTTTGATAGTTGATTTTGGTGGTGCCTTTTAAGTTTTAGTTGCTGGGTTGGGTTTGAGGGTTGTGATTGTGGGTTTAAGTTTCAGTTGCTGTGATTGTGGTTGATTTTGGGTTTAAGTTTCAGTTGTTGTGATTGTGGTTGTGGTTTTGTTTTTTTTGTTTTTTTTTTTTCTATGTTGTGTTGTGGTTGCCAAAGTAAAGTGGTGGTTGTGGCCGGTGGTGGTGGTGGTTGTGGCGGTGGTTGTGGCTGTGGCAGAGGTGGTTGTGGTCGTTGTGATGTTTTTTATGGGTAGGGGATATATTATTTTATTGTAGGAGATATATTATTTTATTGTGATGTTTATATTATTTTATTATGTTGAAAGTTAAAATAGAACTACTGCTGCAGCATATGTATAGGTAAAATAGATAAAATGACTTTTTGTGTAGCTAAATAGCTAAAATTTTAGATTCACTGCTGTGAATACTCTAATATATTACATAATTAGAGTATCTCTAAAAAAGACTTAAGTGATAGCAGGGATTATAAAGTATTACTGCAAATACAATACTTGACACTAAAGTGAAGTGAGATTTTGCTTAAAAGCCACACGTACAGTTGTGCTCAAGGTATGGTCTTGTCTTTGTACTGAAGCATACAAGATGGTGAGAGAGCACGTGAACTGTAATGGTATTATTAAGTATTAACTATTAAAAGAGACGTGGACGATGATTGATGAGCCTCATCCAAGGACCCACCCCGTATGAGTATGACTATGAGGCTTCTTGTTTTTTCTTTCCTCAACCCTTGCTCCTAAAGTCATCTCTCTGTCTTATAAATTATAATTATTGGCTCTACAGGAAGTGGGAAACGAGGGCTTTGAATCTCTCTATATAAGCTAGGGAGACGTATTTACTCTTGACGACTAGGTTTTTTTAAGTTAAAGAAAAATGATCCAAAGTCTGTAAATACTAAATATATATACCTACCCAAATGGACTAGTTATTCCTGAATGGGTTTTTGGTTTCAAACGATGATCATGAAGGTGAAGATGGTTCCAGGCCATCTCTCCTCTCTCCTAATTGACTTTTGCTATCTATTTATGATAAATTAATGTATTAGTTAAAATAAAAAAGGCTAGAAAATATCTATTAGGATTGTAGGAGAAAATGGACATTTTTTCCTAATTTACAAACTATGCAGCAAAATGCCCCTGTTATTTAGCAAAATGTCTATATTTTTAAAACTCGATTTTAACAAAATTGAGTTACATGTGAAATTCGACATTAGTATTTTGTCACTTAAATTTTTTTGAAAATTTATGTGGAACTCAATATTGCTAATGTCGAGTTCCACTTAAAAATATACATAGAACTCGATTTTGAGAATATCGAGTTTTACACATAACTCGATTTTGTTAAAATCAAATTTTTAAAATAAAAAAAAAATATTTTACTAAATAATTATAAAACAAAAGCATTTTGCTGCATAATTTATAAATTAAGAGCAAATACCCATTTTCTCCTAGGATTGTAGAAGGGTGGTCTTATACTCTTACTCTTATATATACATATGTCAATTAAGGTATCAATTTAAAAAGTCTTCAGCTTATTTAAAGAACTAAACTCTAGAAGCTTTTAAGCCTTTGTTTCCTAGTAAAATAAAAAAGGGTCAACAACACCAAAAAAATTTGAAATTTGTTTCCAAGATAAGATACACTCAATATTATGCGTTGGTTGTATAACCAATCCATTAACCACTCCACTTTGAAAGAATTGTCCATTATATATAGGGTAAACAAGGTGCATCTAGTATGAGGTGCCTAGCTATATCCCTATATCATGGCCAATATATGATTTATTTATAGGACATGCAAGTCATATATAGTCTCTTCTCCGTTGATTTATTTTTATGGGCATTGGTTAACAATCTATTTTAGAAAAGATTTGACATCACTTTTATAGAAAATGAAAAAAGCTGTCAAAACATTAATTTTTTTTTTTTCTTTTCCCATAAAAACTTTCTTTAAATGAATTATTAACCAATGCTCTAAGAGCATTCATTAACATTTTCCTATTTTTATTTAGGTAAAATTACAAATTATATCTTCTTTTTCTTTCTTTTTTTGATTTGTTTATAGAAGGGTTACATTATAAACAAATACATTAGATGGTGTAATTTGTAAGTGAACTTTTTATTAATTAATGATATTAGGGAAAGAGAAAAAAAAAGAAGGTGTTATTTACATATACAAAATAGGTGACTCCCACCTAAATTGGATTGATTGAAGTGAACCACACCCTAATTATGCAAAACAAAAAATAGGCAATAATAATAGAGAGTCTGTTTGTTATCGTTGTTTAAACAATAGTTTTCAGTGTTTAAATAATATTACATGTATTTTCACACATTTTTTCATCTATACGTATTTTCAAAAAATACAAATAATGTTATTAGAACAACATCACCAAGAGGGCCCTTTGTTTTAGATTGAGAAGCAAGTAGGGAGTGTAAAAAGTGTTGATGAGCTCAATTGAAAGAGCAGGAATGGAATGAAGTCCGTGTTAGAGCATCAGCAGTGGGCCTGTCATATGCCAAATGTAAGGTACATTTGGCATTTAGGCCCAAAACACGCCCAGCAACTGGAAGGCCATATGGGAAATGCTAAAATTTTTTTGGCATATAGCTACAGTACTGTAGCTGAATGGTATTAAAAAAATAAAAATAAAAAAATGAAAAAATAATAATAATACTCTCTCCTCATTTTTAACCCGAGAATTTCTCTCTCCTCTCTCATTATTTCTCTTCTTTTCTCTCTCTTCCTTCTCTCTTTCTCATCTGCTCTCTGCTATCTTCAGACCTAAGACCCTATGGCTTCCTCAACGGTGGAATCGGATGGGTCGGCGTGAGGGCTCCGATGGGTTTGAATCGGAGCTCCGATGGCTCCGATAGTGATTCCGACGAGGCATCGGTGGTGGGTTTCTTTGGAGGTATGGGTTTTGACAACGGTGGAGATTGTGGGTTTTGATGACGGTGGGTCGGTGGGCTGGGTTTGGATTGGCGTGAGGGCTCCGATGGGTTTGAAACGGAGCTCTGATGGCTCCGATAGTGATTCTAACAAGGCATCGGTGGTGGGTTTCTTTTGCATGTTTGATTAGTCTTTTTTTTTTTTTTTTTTGGGTTTGAAACTCTTGGATTGTGTTCTGTTTTTGTTTGGTGTGAAGATGAAAGAAAATAAGAGAAGGATTTGGGTTTTGTTGTTGTTTGTGAACTGTTTGGTTTCCTAGAAAGTTGAGGAAGAACAAAGATAATGAAACTTATGAATCTTGATTCTTAATCTTTTTTGTCATGGTTTTTCAAGAATGAAACAGTTTGTTTCAAAAGAGTGATTACCTGTGTTTGTGTGTGTGTGGCTCTGTGTTGAAACCGGTGCTAGTCTGCTAGAGGTTGAGGGAGAAAGAGAGGAAAAGGAATAGAAAAAGAGAAACAGTAAAAAAAAGAATAAAAAAGAATATTTAAATAAAATGGGAGAAAAAATAAAATTTTGAGATGTTGGGTGTATTGTAAAATTGTATGGTATAATTAATAAAGTAATTTTTTGGGATGATAAAATAAGATGAGATAGCAAAACCGGTTATGATGCTCTTAGTGTTAGTGTTTGAACAGAGTCCAGACTCAGAAATATAGGAGCGGTCGCATCGCATGTGATTGTCTTCATCCCACCAGGTGGACCACACTATTCGCCAGCTCACCACAACTTCAGATAATCATTCTCATTCTGTCACTCTGATGAGTGTGGGGCGGCCAAAGAGAGCGTTCACATGCTACCTAAACTTACCAAAACATCCTACCCACATTGTCTGATTGTCAACCAAAACGTGTCACACTCACTTTTAAATCTCAATTTTGCCCTTCTTCCTTTTTGTTTCACCAAATTCTCCTAAAAATGTATATATATACATAGAGTAATGTGAAGAATGTATTTCTAGTATTGCAATTAGTGTTTTTAACTGGAGGTACATTGATCTTGAAGTTATTTTTAATTAGAAATAATCTCTTCTTTCCTAACATTTTCTATCCATAATTACCACATTATGAAATACTACTACAAGTTTAACAAATTAGGACATTCTATTACAAATTAATTAATAATTGATTTGCCAAGTTTAAAAAATTGTGAACTTAGTTGGACTGTTTTATTTATGAGTGATTTTTTATCATCTTAGACAAAATTATAATAAATGAAAATGTTAAAAGCATGTGCATTGTTTTTTTAGATACATCGATAATTAGACATGAGAGATTTGAATCATAAATGTCTTATAGGTCTGTCCATGTAAACCGTCTTCTCTAACCCAATCCAAATTGAAATGATCGGCTCCAAAGGCAAATTCGATTGGCAACGTTTTGAAAACTAATAGACCCATTTGTAACGGGTCGGACGTCGGATATAAATATATGAAACCCATTAAAACCGACCCGCTTGAATTATTTTTAAACATATGTATGATAGGTGTTCAATTCTTATTGGGTCTTTAGACTTTCATAGCCTCATTGATTGACACATACCAAAACATTATCTACTCCACATTTGACTTTCTTCATCGCACTTACCAGCCACGTCCAACCCCTTTTTCTTCATCTTTTTTCAAGCTCTCTCGTCTCTCCTCCTCACTCCCATATTAAACTAAAATAACTTGATTAAAAATCTCATCTGGCAACAATAATTCAATTTGAGATTTGATTGTTCTTGGTCTTCGTTAAAGGTTACCATCCAAGTTATATATCGGCATGTTTTCTTTCCTTTTTCTTCTTCTTCTTTTTAAATGAAAAATTGAAGGATTTTTGTGGTAGTAGTGTTTAAATCTCTAAAAAAAACATGGGAAAACTGAGCAATCAAGGGATTTGTGGAGGTTTTTTATGTTATTTTCTTTAAGCAATCCTAATCGTCAATCTGATCGAGATCCAACCATTCACTCGAAAGGAGAACGTGGACGACTTCAATTGTTTCAACAGTCAATCGCAGGTCTTAAGATCTGCTAGCTAACATGGTCAGGTCGAGTACGAGTTTACCCCAAAACTGAGTTCGACTAATCCGTGGACACCCTTAATGTCTCAATTTAAAATTCTAAGAAATACCAATCTATTAAACTATAAGACTCTAAAAAATAAAAATAAAACATGCGAATTATTAGAATATTATTGATATCAACAAAAAGTCAGATATTAAAGTTATCCTATGAAGTTATTAATCTAAATATTTGATATACAATTTGTAATAAATAAATAAAAGTATCATCACACACCATGTTGAAAATGTAGAATTAACACAAAATATATATTCAAAATTTTGAGTAAAAAGACAAATACACAGCACACCTATAGACAGCATGATCGACAAGAAGGACCTGCGGCCCAAGCTTGTAAAAGAAAGACAAAAAATTTTACTGCATTGCAGCAATAATATTAAAAGATAACACCAAAGGAATAAGCCAATAAAGACATACCACAACGTTAATAGCATAATAATGTAAAATTCTTTTAACTCTTTCAATGGATTATTAAAAACATACATATATAAAATAAAAATCTTCCTTTTTTCTTTTCTTATTTTGCAAAAATATAAAACTGTTTCCATGGATCCATTGTATGAAAAAGGCCTCCAGGACCAAAGTAAAAAAAAAAAAAAAAAAATTCTCAAGGTACGGCAGGATCAAATAGACTGATCATGTTACTATGTTAATAGATTAATAATATTATCTATATATATAAAAATGTTACTATGTTAATAAAGCGGCTAAGTAGTTGAAAAAAAGGTTATACAAGAAGATCAAGGCATACAAGGTGCCGACCTAGTGCTATTGAAACACTTTGATGATGATGCCACAAAGAAAGCAACAACAGCTTCAGCATTGACATAGTAACATTGCTCAACCGACCCCAAGGTAGATGGATAAGACTTAATTGAGGGTAGATAATTTGATTAATCTCCCAAATTCCCAATAATTATATTTTTACAAACTTCGTCTCTATTATTGAATTTTATGTAAAATAAAGATGTGATAATTTGGAATAATAAAGGTTGGGATGTAGTTTGCGTACAAACCCTGTGAAAAATCTATGTAACCTTCCAAAAAAACTTATCATAGAAACTCAAAGAATCTGCGCAAAGGAGATGAGGAAAAAAAACCAGTCTCATTCCCCCATTACAAACCCATCAAAAGTTATTCAAATGATTGCAAAACTAGAAGGGATATCCGTTTAGACACGTTTGGAAATTTTTGTTTTTCTTTTTTAGAAACAAGACATATTTGGATATTTCATAAAGCTGAATTAGCCCATTATTAATATTTCTTAAAATTAGAAAAGTAGAAAGGAATTAATCCATCATATATTTTTTCATAATAACCACATGTCCATTTATGGTGAGCCAAGAGTTTTATATGCTTGTAGCTCAATTAGTTAATACTTTCTAATCTTTCCAAAATGAGATATTCAAAATTCAAATCATCTTCTCTCTTAATTATAAAATTATATAATAATAAAAAAAATCCATTTATGGTGAACAATTTGTGTATGACCAATTTATTTACTTAAAGATTAAACAAATAAAAGGAAGGATTTTAATAAATAAATTGACAGTAAATAAGTTGACCAAACACAAATTTAACCATTGTTTCAAGAAATTTGAAACAAATAACGCTAGAGGGAAAACAAACAACACTCAACACCACCCCTTAAAAAAATAAAGCAAAAACTGAAAGTCAACCATAAAGGGCAAATATGGACATCCACAAAAATAACCCAAGCCCATGTAAAAGGGTAGTATAGTGATTTTAAAAGTGCAAGATTTTTTTACCATCAATCATGCAATGATGGAAGATTAAAAACCTACCCAAAGTCCCAAACCAATCTTATCATCTCTCTCCAAAACATTTCTACCCAAAAAAAAAAAAAAAAAAAAAATCTCTCTCCTAAACATCATCACCATCATCTTAAATCCACTTTAGTCCACTATAACGTTCCAAAATATTACTTATGCAAAGAAAATTTTAAAAAAATAATAATAATAATAGAAACACAAATTTTACAAGCAGCCACATAAAGCAAAATGCTTTAACAATTCTGCACCATTTATTTTCTTTTGCCACTACCACCCAAGAAAAACCGACATCAGACAAGACAACTTATTTTCCCGTTAATTCTATCTACCCATAGTTTTAGGATTTTCTAGATTCTTGCAACCCCTTTCTTTTTATTTCTTATCTGCCCAAAAATAATTTATTTTTGTGTTCCTCAAACAAAACCCATTTCAGGTATCCATTTTTCTCTCTCTCAGCTTTTGTAGGATCTGTTACTGGGTTTTGGTTCTGTTTTTCTGTTTTCTGTTTTTTCCCTCACTTTCTCTTTTATTGTTCTCTGCTGTTGTTGTTGAATACCTAACCATCTGCTATTCTAGAGCACACACTTGAAAAAGATAAAGAATACTATTAATATATATATATATATATAATTTTTTTTTTCTTTGGTTGTTTGATTCAATATAGTGGAAATATTCAAGCTTTTTTATTTTTATTTTTCAATGGCACAAACGGGGCTTTTGTGGCCTTGACAAATGTGAGGCATTGGTGACAATTCTTGTCCCTGACTCTTTATTCTTCATTAAAATCTGAAACACCCATTTGAAGAAAATCCAAAAAAATTCCATCTTTCTCCCTAATCAAATTTCAACCTCTCAGCAGGCTCCAAAATAGACCATTTCATTGTTTCAATCTTGTGGGGTTTTCTCATTTGACAAGGTCCTCTTGTTTCTTTAATCAAAGACACCATCTTTTTCTTTTTTTATTTTTTAATCTCTGTATCTATATCTATTATAGTTTCTTTCTTGATCTACCCCTACAACCCCAAGAAATGTATGGAACACAAAGTAAGAGAGACCTTGCCTTAGAATTTCAATCCCAAATACCAATCTTGAGGCCTAGCATTCATACTAGGAGGGCAAACCTAACTGTGAAGTTTCAAGACCTTTATGGTTTCACAGTAGAAGGGAATGTGGATGATGTGAATGTGTTGAATGAGGTGAGGGAGAAGGTGAGGCAGCAGGGCAGGGTTTGGTGGGCATTGGAGGCCAGCAAAGGAGCTAATTGGTATTTGCAGCCTTCTATCTCTGAAGGCCAATCCCTTAAGGCCTCCCTTAAGTTATCAGCTATGGCAAATGCCATTACTTTGAAAAGGCTCATTAGGAAGGGAATTCCACCAGTTCTACGCCCCAAGATCTGGTTTTCTTTATCTGGGGCTGCCAAGAAGAAGTCCACCGTGCCAGACAGCTATTACAATGACCTCACCAAGGCGGTCGAGGGGAAGGTCACTCCTGCCACCAGGCAGATTGATCATGTGAGTACATTGCAATCATGGTTGTAGAAATCGTAGAATTGGTTTTTTTTTTTTTTTTTGGTTGATTGATGGTTGTAGCATTTGTGGGATTGGTTTCATGGACTTTCTGATTAGATTAATGGTATATCATCTTCTGGGGTTGGGCTTCTTTTGATAGATAAGTACTTTTGAAACATCTATTTTTGTACTGTTGACTTATATCCTAAATGCTCATTTAGATTTGAAGCTGATTTGGAGATCTTAGACTTAGAGAATAACTGGGGAAATCTTATTTTGCGGCACTTTGTTGAAACAAATGATCCATTGTTTTATGCTTTAATGTTAGGAATTGCGTCTCTTATGATGTAATCTTGTTTTATCATTTCATTGTGTATGAATTCTCAGAGCCACCCAATAACGATGCTATAATAGCTGCATTCTAGTATTCTTAGATAGTTTTATAGCACCTTCGATGTCATTATTCAAGCTAAGATTGTCACAAATATTGTTCTGGAACTAAAAGGGATGATAACAATGCCCATTTATTTTCCCTGTCCAAATATGCAGCTTAAAGTTTGGTATTTGGTGGTAAGAGGTTTGCAAGATTTATGCAGTTTTTATTTTTATTTTTTAAAAGTAATCAAGATTAAGTAGCCTTATCTCTAGAAAACACATCAATTTTTCCTAAGATGAAGCTTTTGGATGAGGATTTTTGAAAACCAGTTTCTAAATAGATGCGACATTTTTTAAAATCATTTTTATTGTTATTCTTGGGGTGATAACCTTGCTGCTGTTACATTCCATGGACCATAAATGTATTGTAGTTTTTTTCTTGACGATTTAGAAGCTGATGTTTGTAAATGCTATGCATTTGTATGACCATTGGTCAATTTTGGTAATTAGTTTTGAGCTTTGACCTGGCCTTCTTGTTTATTTATTGCCACAAATCTCAACTCATTGAATTTGGAGATAGGGAGTAAGATCAAGACTTTAATCTTTTAATGCAGTGTCTTGATCTTAATTTGATGTTGTTCATTTAATAGCGCTGTGAGTAGCATGACTGAGGGAGTGAGATTGTGGAGTAAATCTCTATACATCTAGCGTTTTAGCCCCCACTTTAATTTTTTGAAGGTTGTATTATATATTTTCAAGGTTGACATATTTCAGTTTCTTTCAGAACAAATATAAGGCCTACTTTTCAAGAGACATTAACAAAATTATATACATGCAGGACCTACCGCGAACCTTCCCTGGTCACTCATGGCTAGACACTCCAGAGGGTCATGCTACTCTCCGACGTGTTCTTGTTGGATATTCTTTCCGTGATTCTGATGTTGGCTACTGTCAGGTGAGTCTGCTTTCTCCTAGACCTGTACAGAAATATCTTTATGCCGGAATTGAATTTATTTAAGTTTAATGTGGTTTTGGGAGAGGTAATTGGTAGGCAGCCTTAACCCCAAAATTTTGTTTTGTTTTTCTTTTTCTTTTGGAGAAGATTATTCTCAGACTCAAACGCGTAACCTGACACTTTTGTTACTCAAGAATAACAATCACAAAATAACTCAGGGAACTGGCTGTGCTTTGATCTAATTTCTGTGGGTAGTATTCATTATTTATTGTATATCTTATTCTAGATAATGGATCTGGAGCACCAAAACTGGCTTCTCTTAAGTTTCTACTAGTAATTATTGAACTGTGTTGCAAGACGAATTTAAGCTGTTCTAGATAATTGCTGAAATTCAATAGCTAATTTGGAATACTACTACTTTTTATCTAATATCTTGAGTTATTCCTGGTGCAGGGCTTAAATTATGTCGCAGCATTATTGTTGCTTGTGATGAAAACAGAGGAAGATGCATTTTGGATGCTAGCTGTCCTCTTGGAAAATGTATTAGTTAGTGACTGCTACACAACTAACTTATCAGGATGCCATGTTGAACAAAGAGTGTTCAAAGATCTTCTTGCTAAAAAGTGCCCAAGGTACTTTGCTTTCTGATGACTTTGCAGATGCGTCCTTTCTTTTTGGTCAGTATTTTTTAAAATTGGAAAAAGAAAAATGCAGGATAGCCACTCATTTGGAAGCTTTGGAATTTGATGTCTCCCTTGTTGCCACTGAGTGGTTCCTATGCCTCTTTTCTAAGAGCTTGCCTTCAGAGGTTAGAACAATGTTATCTCTCTCTCTTCCTAATATATGCTATAGTTCAAAAGCAGTTGAATAATTTAAGATTGTTTTATAACTGACAATTGTTCCCTTTGGCTCTTTTTCCAGACAACTCTGCGGGTGTGGGATGTTCTTTTCTATGAGGGGGCAAAGGTTCTGTTTCATGTGGCTTTAGCAATCTTTAAGGTGAAAATATTTTATCCTTTAGGTTCTTTGCATTTTATATGTTGCCTACTTGATATTTATCAGATACTTGATTGTTGGTTGTTAGAGCTATAATTCAAACATCAGACATTACTATGGGAGTAGGTTGTTGAAGTTGTGATTTGCAAATGCAGATGAAAGAAGAGGAGTTGATTCACTCCCATCATGTTGGTGATGTAATTAACATTTTGCAGAAAACCACTCATCACCTCTTTGATCCTGATGAATTACTAACGGTGAAACAATTCTCTCTCCCTCTTTTCAGTTATAATATTTTTCCAAGTTCCTGCTGCTTATTTTGCACATTCATAGGTATCAATCAATAATCTGGAATGACTTAAATAGTCTCTTTTTTTTGGGTTGGGGGGGGTGGGTTTGGGAACGAATTACCCTTTATTTGGAGCAGTGCAAATAGAATAAAAGGGAAAAAAAATGTTCTTTTCATCCCCAAGATATGGTTTTATATTTCATCCTTAAAATTCAAAAGTTATATTGTTGTCCCCAATAATAAAAATATTCCTCATTTCGTCCTTCAGTCCATTTTAATTAAGTCTTTTGTCGGCATGTCTAACGAAATGCATATTTTAGGGCCAAAAGTATAGTTTCCCCCCCCCCCCCCCTCCCTTTTTTTGTCCTTGAAATATCATCCAGGTTCTATTTTTGTCCTCTCCATCAAACATCAACAAAAAAACTTAATAAATGGACGAAAGGTTCAAATGTAGAACATATTAAATTTTCAGGGATGGGAATAGAACTTTTAAAATTTTAAGTAAGAAAATAGAATCAAGGCTACATTTTATGGACAAAAATAATATTTTAACCTAGAATGAACATTGATAATGAAAGATTTGATTCGGCTTTGAAATATTTTTCCATTTGGTGTGCACACATCAGCTTTGCACATGGATTACCAACTTTTTCCCATTATCTTGGCTAAGTTGATATATGGAATCAATCACCTACTTCCCTGAGTTTATCGGCTTATTACATTGAAGATTTTCTCAATCACCAAGATAATGTTAATAAAGCTTTTAATAACTTGACCTTGCAGGTGGCATTTGATAAGATTGGTTCTATGACAACCAACACTATATCTAAGCAACGGAAAAAGCAAGAACCAGCAGTCATGGCAGAGCTTGATCAAAGACTAAGACGGCTAAATTCCCTTAAATTGGATGATAAATAACTTTTGTTGTTGTTCTATGTGTAATATGTCAAGTCATCCTAGTGGGGGCGGGGGGCCCTGTAGCCCCCCAGAGAAGAATATCAATTCATGCCTTTCTTTTCCAAGCGAAGAGAGTGCCTGTTGTTTTTTGAATGTTGTAGTTAACAAATGTAAATTTTGAATTGTTACATTATATACGATTAAGTACATCAAAATTCAGTCCTTGTAATTGTTAAATGAAAATTTAATTTAATTTCCTCTGAAAAGTTGTTTGATGACTCCTTCACCCTCCTGAACCAATTCCATTGCACCATTTCCATCCTGTGGCATAGTTCTTGAATTTGTTATCTCAATTCCTTTCAATGCTCAACTCTAAATGTAATGTAATGTAACTTGAACTTCCTGTTTGTTTTGGCAGGCTTTTGATTTTCCTATTATAGGAATGGTCTGATGTTTGGTTTTAAGATTTTCCCCCTTTTGTCAACCAAAACAAGAACTGGAAATCAATTATAATAAACTTTAATACCTCTCCATGTTCATGTATGTATTTAGTTGCTGGTCTGGATCATCTTTATGAACATTGATAGAACTAATTAGTAATTACCTAGTAAATTGGGAGTACCTAAGAATTATTCGAATGAATTGAGTTGTGACGTTCTAGAATTGATCCTGAGACTTGGATTGAGTGTGATACTATGCAACATTGCTTCATTTGTAATAGGGGATTATAAGTTTGATTTTGGTGGGATAATCCATTACTGAACAGATTAAATCAAGAACATTGTTTACTAATTTAATTACCCAATGGAAAAACCAATAAACTGCACAAAGCTAACGAACTAACCACAGTTGCTGCGACAGGCAATAGCCAAGCAATTAGGAAACCCATAACCAACGTTGAACAAATCAACCTTGGAAAAAGGGGTCTATTAAAATTTGGAGAAAGTTATTTTCACTCTCAGATTTATCCACTTCCAGTTCCATCCAAGATCAGCATGTCTCCATTCCCCTTCCCCTTTGGTCTATTTCTGAATGTTAATATAATTCAAAAATATAAAAAATAAGAAAATAAAATGATGTAGAGGGATAAGAATTAAATTGCTGAGCTAACAAAAGTGTTAGCCACATCTACATCTATGTCTACACTTCAAAAAGGATTACTCATCAATTTGCAATTGGAACTTCTCACAACCACTTATAAACTTAAGATCCACCTAGTAAACACTTTATGTGGGATTTAGCACATGTCCACACTGCATACACTCAAACAATCTAATTTGGGGTATCACAAAGTATTATGTCACGCCCTAACCTGTCATTGGCATGATATTGTATTGTCCGCTTTGGTCATATAAACCGGTTTTAAAACACATCATACCAATTAAGGTTAACACAAACTCAAACATCAATGAACCCCCAAAACTAAGATCTATGCTGAAAATGGAGTGGAAAAGGGCTGTAGTAGTGGAAAATAGAGCCCAAAAAATGGTCAACTGCCGGCTAATGCATATACATATACATATACGGGTCATGCTAACGAGTGTCCTTAAGGCATTGGTTAACAATCCATTTTAGGAAAGTTTTGACACCACTTTTATGGGAAATGAAAAATGCTGTCAAAACATTAATTGTTTTTTTTTTTTTTTTTTCTCTTCCCATAAAAACTTTTTTTAAATAGATTATTAACCAATACTTTAAAGGCATTCGTTAGCATTTCCCTACATATATATATATGTATGTATGGAGCGCATTATATTATTGATATTAATGTGCTTTAACTCCATTTTGGCGAAATATGTGTTAAATGCTCATGTTTATATATTTTTGTAATGATGAAATGCATGTTGAAAGTCTATGTAATTCTGCATGAAAGTTTTTAGCAAGATACAATAGCATGAAATTGAAAATTAAGTTTATATATTAATTACATAGAAATGTTGTTTTTAGTGAGATTATGGTTGAGTAGAGACTGTTAAAAATGATATCGCACTACTTGCTTCATGAGAGATAATTATGAGTCGTAATAAATTTTTGATCTTGTGACTTGTAAGAAATTATGTGTGTGGTAAGGTTAACAACTACTATTGTAGTGATAATAAGTTTGAATAACCTAGAAAGATTTGAAATATCAGAGATTGTTTGGCAACCAAATTAAAGTGCTGCATAGACTTCTTGCTAAGTACTTATGAAACCTATTCAATGTCTTGTTATGAGCTATAGATGATTAAGGGTCTGTTTAGATACTGCTTATTGCTGAAAACTGAAAACACTTTAGTAAAATAATTTTTAAATGTGTGAATAGTGTCGTGGGACTCAGTTTTAAAGTTATATTTGCTGAATTCTGTACTTGCAGGTCTCGTGAATAGTGCACGGGACTCACAGAAATGAAACGCAAACGTGCAACGCCACGGGAAAAATGCCATTCAAACTCACACTAAATGTAAGTATGTCTTAGACCATCGCAACTTGAAAACCTTAAGAAATGGAGTGGAAAATTCTGTGTATTTTGGTTGTACACACTATGTTTTCTTTAAGATAATGAGAAATTGACCGAAATGTGTATAATCTATATATCTGTATATATAATAATATGTGAAACCGAGAGAAATTCATATTAGAATTCTAAATTAGAATTCTAATTTTGCGCCATGTGTGCTAAATTATTTATTTTTAAAGAGTTTTATTTTTTAATTTTAGAATTAAATGTGAGACCACATCATAAATATTCATTCACGTGAGTTATTAAGTACAAAATCAAAGAGTCTAGAATAAATAAATTGTAAAAAAAAAAAAGATGCTTCACAATAATTTTTTTTTTTAAAAATAGATAATTTATATTTTATACCTAATAATATTCTTACAATTTTTTTTAAAAAGGTAACAAAATATAAAAATGACTATCAATAGTATTTAAATTATATATAGGAATTATATTATGCATCTTATTATATATTTTTAAGTGTATCTATGCATATGTATGAAATTACAAGTTAGTACATTATAATTTTGCCTTACAAAGTTTATGGGTAGTAAGTTACACGTTTTTGCAACACTAATTGAAATTATGTTTTTTGTCACGATTGAAATAAAATAAAGTAATTATATTTATTTTTGGGGCTTGCTTTCGTAATCATTATAGTTGAACATTAATTCGCAACAAAAAAAATAAAAATAAATAAATAAATAAAAATTTGAACATTAAAATACAAAACAACTTTAAGAAAAATTAGACCCATAAGTTTGTTGCTTACTCTATAGTCTATACAAAATGCGTTTATGTGTGGCGATTATGATTGTGTAACAAGAATGATTAGAATTTTTAGTTTGCACAATTTTAAAGAAAATTAATGAAGTGCGTTTTTTTTTTTTTTTTTATTGGAGATATGCTAAAAAAAATCTATTTTGACATATAAAAAGTAAATTTATCTATTTTAACACATTATTTTACAATACACCTTATATCACATATTTTATTTTTTTACCATTTTATTTAAATATTCTTTCTTTCTCTTTGGTTCCCAAGTCCCAACGGTCATATATAAGAGAGAGAGAGAGAGAGTAATGCCCAACGGTCACAGAACTAATAAAAGAGAGAAAAAGTAGGAATAAAAAACATCCAAAATATTAATAGCACACTCACTTGTACACTACTATTATTAGAACGTTACTGTAGTAAATACTAAATAAATTTGTCATTTAACACATCTCATGAAGGTGATTTTTTTTTTTTTTTTTTTTGGGGTATTTGGTGTGCTAAATGCTAAAAATTTAGCATTAAACACCTTATGCTATTCCAAATTTGGAACAATACTATTCACCCATGCTATAAGTTTTAGAATTTGAAACATGTGACGTGGGAGCTTTTTTGGTGTTTGGTGTGTCAAATGCCAAATATCATGTGACGTGGGAGCTTTTTTGGTGTTTGGTGTGCCAAATGTCAAATATTTGGCATTTGACACACCTATGCTAGTGCTAAGCACCACTAATATAACTCAAATCTTATTTTTGTTGGATGTTTAGGTACAAGTAAAAAAATGTGAGAAGTTGATCCTGTCTAATAAATACGGCTGAAAGTAATGCAATATAGACCTCTCCAATAAAAGCAATTGATCTACTTTGGATGTGGCCTAAATCTTAAATCCTAATACAGAACTTGTTTTTGAGCAGATAAGCCAACAATCCTAGTCTTGCAGCAGTTGAGTTAATGAACGAACCTATTGCCCAAGGTGCCCCTCTAGATAACAATGAAAACTACTATAAAGCCTGTTATGATGCCATGTACATTTCAAGTGCTGATGTGATCCACTCAAACCGATTGGGGCAACCTAAATCGTGTTGTCATTGACCTGCATTACTACAACCTCCATTCGGGGGAGGAAAAATAAACCATCTACAATTAGCAAGTCTACAGAACTCAGCAGTCAACACTTTGAACACTTCCAACGTACCACCTCATTTTTGTTGGTAAGTCCAATTTACTTGTTTTACGCGTTACTTTTCTTTTTCTTTTTTTTCAATTCCCTTAGAATCTTTATTTTAAATTCATCCTAAAGTAGCTTAAAACTGAATCTTTGTCTTAAACTGACACGATAAGCCTTGCGTCATAACTTGAAAATGCGTCATCTGCATCATGGTGGGTAATTTTTAGGATAATCACCGCAATACTTGAGTCCTCATTAAGTTTTTTCAAATACAATCGAAGTGCAAGGATAACAATTGTGTCTACTCATAACCAATTCCCAAAGCAGAAAAAATAGATACAGATACCCAAAAAAAAAAAAAAAAAATTACCCCCAAAACAAATGTCGATGTCATGGATGTTCAACTCCTACATATTGAAGCCACACCCCCAAGATAATGCTCTTGTCACGGAGCTAATCTCTATCAGAACAAGAGTATAAGGTACAGTACTTGAACAATACTCCTTTATTCAGTAAGGTTAAAAGAAATATTTCTTTAGAGAGAGAGAGAGACTTAGGCTCCGTTTGGGAGGAGGGTAAGGTTAAAAGAAATATTTCTTTAGAGAGAGAGAGAGAGAGAGAGAGTTAGGCTCCCATTGGGAGGAGGGAATAGAATAGAATAGAAAAGAATAAAAAGAATAATTTTAGAATATTCTTCTCTTTATTTTAAAATAGAGGTCTAATAGTAATATTGTTATAAAATGACTCTATTCCATTCCCTCCATGTTGCTCTCAAACAAGATTACTTACATTCTATTCATTTTCATTTCTTTCTATTCCTTTATTTTAAAACATCTAATCAAGGTTACTTAATTACATTTCATTCTATTCTTTTCCATTCATTTCCCTTACTTAAATACATTTCATTCCCTTATGAACTCCCAAGTGGGCTTAAGCAATACACTCCTTTTTTCAGTAAGGTTAAAAGTTTTTTTTTTTTTTTTGAGAGAGAGAGAGAGAGAGAGAGAGGCAGCAGCATTATTGAGGAAAAAGTTATATACATACAGAAAATTGGTACAAGAAAATCTTATACAATCAAAAACAAGATAAGTGAGAATGGATTACTAAGTGAATTGTTCCACAAATTATATAGACATTTACACATGTACACAATTTTTTCCGTCTCAGTTTCAACCAGCTACTCTCCTAGTTTTGGGGTCTGAGAGTCTCAGCTGCTACTCTCTGTTTTGGAGTTCTTCTAGCCATTTCCACACTGTTACCATACCAGTCTCATCGCCTGTGAAAAAGAGTCTGAGCCCAGAGGGACCTATTTGGATTGCTTTAACTTCTTGTTTTGCAAATAATCTGCCCCTGTCAGTGAATCTATAACAGTAATAATAAATAATTAGTCACGGCTAGCAAGTAAAGAAGAAAGCCCATTCATAAAAAAGAGATTTAGATCATTAAAAAGGGAAGTGTACTCACGATGGCAGTTCATATAGTTGGACAGAGTTGTCATTATAAGAGCAAAACAAGATATGCTTATTATCTGCAAGAGTCATCCCAGAAAGTGCTAGAACACCCTGTCACATGGAAAATATTGTACCATTAAGTTATAGTTAACCTTAGAATAGTGCTAATCCATATAACTTGTATAGATCTAAAAATAATGTAAAACAGGATTCCTACAAAATCTATGCAAAGATTTGATGAAAGTGTTCAAAAGCTAAGACCATGATATCATCTACATTGCACTGCAAAATGAGCTTCAAATTACCACACAGAACTTCAGACATAATATCAGGGCCGTTAAGGTAATACTAACATTCAGTTGGGAATAGAACCAAATATACACACATTCCTTGATATCAACATGGCAAAGATGGTATGTAGCATAATCCTTAACGATTTACTACTTCCAAGTTCACTAGGACTAAGGCAGCCTAATATGTGTATTACACTTCAACCACCATCAGAAACCAATATCAAAAAGACAAAAAGGGTCAAGAAAAATAACAAATGAATACAAGCAAAAATACGGAGAAAGGATTGTAGTGGTTCAATAACTTACATGTTCTTCAGTACGTGTATATACTACTTCCAAGTTGCCTTCTTTACCAAGAGCCCAGAACTTTATTGTGCGGTACAAAGAAGAAGACAACAAATAATTATTGCAACAGATAAGAGCCGTCACTATATCAGTATGCCCACTCAGCGTCTCAATACATTGAAAAGTTTCATTGTCCCAAACCTGACAAGAAGTGTAATGAAAGGAACAGTCAAGCAACAGAAATAAAAGGTCAGCACTAAGTTCACCCAATTAGAAATGAATTCAATAACTATGCTTGAGTTTCCATCAAGCACACCAGGAGAAATAAAATAGAGTACCATCAATCAATACTAACAAAATAGATAACAACAGGTAACAATCTTATAGGCACAAACTTACCCTTATTGTATGGTCCTTGGAACTTGAGTACAGTCTCTTGTTGTTGCATCCAACAACTAAAGATAACACTGCACCTGTGTGGCCTTTAAGAGATGCAACCAGATGGAAAGCGGGATTGTCATAACTGCCTTTCCACGCCTTAATAACACCATCCTGCGATTAGAAGTAACAATTAATTCATTTTAGTTCGTCATAATATGAATATGAACGTGACTAAGAACAATGGTGTTAAAAGCATGTAAACAATAAACACCATTGCAATCCTGTATGATTCTAAGGACAGCAACAAAATAGATAAAACAACGAACCCAGAAAATTCTAGAGACATCTACAAGCATCATCAGGGATTTCAACAGAAATATGAAATTACATTACAACAAGAGAGAAGCTCTTGCTCAAACTACTAAATAGAAATAAAAATAAAAACAAAAAATTTAGTTAAAACCAATGAAAGAATTAAAGTTGGCTGAAAATTTTGAGGAAGCAATAATGTTACCAAAATAGTTACCTGGCCCCCAGCAAACAGTACATCATCAGTTGTTTCCAAGGCATAGACTTGGCCAACAGGTCCATCAAGATTGTATTCCGCACCGGACTCAGTATTCCATGCCTGCAACATATCAACATACCAAATTGGGCAGGAAGTTGAGTAAACCAATATTAATGGCAACACAACAGTGGCAACAACAAAAGGAAAAGAAAACAAAAATAAAATATACTCAGCTTAGAGCTTACCTTAACAACATTTGTCATGCCAACAAAGACCCATATGCCCCTACAAATAAGGGATCCAACCTCTGTACCAAGGTCATTGACATGAACACACAGCCCTGTATCACAGTCCCAAACCCGAATTGTTCCATCTCTACTGCCTGAGTAGAGCTTGTTGCTGTTTTCAGGAAGTGCAATCCCCGTGACAGCCTGTTATCAGAAAACTCATGAATATCGGTTGTCCCAAGTAAGTATCAAATAATATTTATGTCTAAGAACTCTGTTTACAGAGATAGAACAAAGGTCTTTATTGTTATAGGTAGACAGACAGCTCTCTGCTTGTTTACTGGCTAAACTTGTTGCTGTGAAAGAGCCACCCACACTCTTTGTGATCTTTTAATTTTTTTAAGGGTTAGTACTAGTGGGACAAGGAGAAATATTTCCATATCATGAAAAAACATGCTTTCCAATGAATTGCTTGTTGCGTTATTACAAAAATCATAATTTCAGAATTCTCTAGTAATATAACCTTGGACATATAAAATAGATACTGCAGATTATAAGTTAGGAAAGCTTTAAAGCCTTTGATAAAGAAGTGAGCAATCAAAGGATAATGTCAATGTAAAACAACGAAGAGAAGAGAAGAGGCACCTTGTTGTGGCCTTGGAGGTTTGCCAAGATCCCTAACCCATCAGCGCAAAACCATGAATGCAGGTACTGGCACTGATCCCCTTGTGCACAATTGCCATGAACCCAGAACTGACAAACAGTTTCAAGTGACTTGCTGGGAGTAACAATTTCATCTTTGGAAGAGCTGTTGTTGTTAGCAACAGTCGGCAATAAATTGTTAGGCTCGACAAAAATTTCCAGGGACTCGCTGGGAGTAATATCTTCCTCTTCAGAAGAGCTGTTGTTGCTGTTGTTGTTAGCAACAGTTGGCAATGAATTGTTGGGCTCAACAAAAGTTCCCAGGGACTTGCTGGGAGTAACATCTTCATCTTCAGAAGAGGGGTTATTAGCAACAGTTGGCAATGAATTGTTAGGAACATCATTTTCCTCCTCAGACTTGGCAGCAACAAAATTTTGAAGTTCATCTTCAGACTTGTTATGATCTGGAACTTGGGGCTTCTTTCTAGGGCATGGACAATCTTCATGATCTGGGACTGGGGACTAGCTCAAAACCAAAGTGTTTTCAGTGACAACACAGTGAGGCCTCTTTCTAGGGGGGAAGAGGTGTTCATATTCAGAAGCAACTACTTCTACTTCATCTTCGACAACTGGGTACTTGCTCAAAACCAAAGTCTTGTCGGTAACAACACGGTGAGGCCTCTTTCTAGGGCAGTAGAGATGTTCAGATTCAGAAGCAACTACTTCTACTACATTTTTGGCAATTGGGTACTTGCTCAAAACCCAAGTGTTGTTGGCAAGTTTCTTTCTAGGGCATGGGTTGTGTTCAGATCCATTACGAACACTGCCAGAACCATAGTTTACAGGCCTTTTTGATTCAGTTTCATTCTCACTGACACTGTGAAGGAACCTACACGGGTTCTTGCGGCATCTCCCATTACGCCAAAAGATGCAAACAACACTACCAACACTGTTTCTGTTTGTGTCTCTGTTGTTTGGTGTTCCAAGACGATCAAAAACTGAGCATCCCGACCCTCTTCTAGCTATCTTTAACTCCATACTTAGTTGTTGTATCTACTATCTATACATATATAACCAAAAAGAACACGCCGATTCACACAACCAATTCACACAGATTCAGATTCAGATTCAGATTCATTGTTTGAAGTTGCAACTAAATAAACCGCCCATATAGATTAAAGATATTCATTAAAGAAACCAAACCCTAAATCCTCCTCATTACTTGATTTAGAGTTTGATCTCTTTAATGAATATCAATCAAAATCAATCGGCAATCCACTAATGGGGGGGGGAAAGAAAACCAAAGGCCATGACCATTAGGGTTTGATTTCTCAAGGGGAAAAAATCAGAGTTATGGCGAAGAAAAACCCTAAGGAGTGGGAGATTCTCGGAAATCCAATAAAAGTTGGGAATAGGCAAGTATATTATAGGAAACCCTAAGCGAAAAACAAAACCCTAGAAATAGCAATAACAATTCCATCGTGAAGCAAAGCAAACCTGAGACTGAGAAACGAAAGACCGCAGATCAATTTGCCACAGACGTTCAGAATAATGATAATAGCAAGTTCGTTCAAAAATACAGAGAGAGAGAGAGAGAAATCAAAGAAAGAGTTGTTGCTTTTTGTTTTTTTTTATTTTTTACGCCCCTCTGGACCTATTTATATCTTAAATCATAACGGTCACTATTTTACCCTACCAAAATTTGCCGTAATTTGTTTTTTGAGTTTACACAATTTATAAATATATGGATTTTACTAATGTGTGCCCTTAGGGCACACATTAATTTCTATTTTTGGAAAAAAATTTCTCGAGAATTGAAAAAGTAATGACAGCTTTTTCAATTCCCGAGAAAATATTTCCACAAATAGAAAGTTTAATGTGTGCCCTTAGGGCACACATTAACCGGACCCTAAATATATATATATTCCTCTGTTGATATATCTCTTTTAGATGACAAATTTAATTTTAAAAATCATTTATAATTATTTTTTAAGTTTAAAATTTATTAAAGATAAATAAGGACAATTTTTTTTTTAAGCGAAAATTTTGATTGAAAAGGAATAATACTACATATTTGCTTAAACGGCCTTTTACCTAATAGAAAAATAATCTTCTTAACGGGTGTTCTTACTATTGGAACTCTAATAGCAATAGAGCCCACCAATCTTCCATTTAATGCTATGGAAAATTTGGGGCTGTAATGCTAGCACCAATTTAACAAAGTTTGTTGGAACTCTAATGGCAGTAAGACAGCTCATAATAAATTCTAATTCATTGAAACATAAGCTTCATCAAGTTTATTTTGATAGCATAACAGGCTTGAGAAGCTTCCCTTAGGTAGTAGGCCACTCATTGTCAGTTTGAAAGAACTAATTATTGGCATTAACAAGGCACATTATGAACAGATTCTTGCTAGCAACATGATCATTTCAACAAAGACAAGAATAAGTGACAAAATGATACATCTCAACTAAATCATCAATATATTACAAACTCTCTCTCTCTCTCTCTCTCTCTCTCTCTCTCTGTGATTACATTTGATTTGCTACATAAATTGAACCCTGGAATCTAACTAAGAGTACATTGATTTGAATCCTTCTGTAAGAGGAACCACTTTTGCTGACACCTTGGACTGCAACTTTGATACAGCTTGACGAATGTCCTGCAATTGACAGACAAACACTCAAAACATGATTTGTGAAGGAGAAGAACTAAGGGTCATCCCTAAGAAATGAAACGCTTCCTGATGTTAATGTATGTGCTGCTCATGCAATTGGGTTTCAAGTTGCCATCTGTATTAAAACCCTTATCTGCAACATTCTTGTGAGCAGTGGAAGATAATGCCCAAAAATAGAAATTAATATTTACCCTCAGTTTGTAAACGTTACAAGTAAAATCTTAACACAATAATACACTCGACTCAAAAGAATTATATGGTAAAAGACCATGATCATCAAATGATTCAGGACCATCTCATTTTACCCTATTCCTTTAAGTGGCTAATTTTTTTGTGTAAATAAGTAATCGATGCCATTAAAATTATAACATTAATAGAACTAGTAAAAGATTACATGTCAATTAAGAAAGTAACGGAGTGTATTGACTTCGAATAAAATAGAATTGCAAAAAAGAATACATGTGGTTGACCCTGACAAGTCTATTGAGGATCCTAGTTGATTCCAAAATTTTGATACTAAGGCCTGGTTGTTGTTACTATAATTGATGCCATTAAAAGAGCCCCCAAAAGGGACGCAATCCCAGTATGCAGGGAGTATAAAAGGAAGAACCCAAAAAAATAAAAAGTGAAAAAAAGGAAAAAAGATTACAAAAGCATTATCTAAAATTCTATTCTATTGTTTTTCAAAAGGAGGAGGAACTGATTTCAGCATAGACATTCTAATGCCTGAGGCATATTATTGTCAATGTCTTTCTTATAGGCAGGAAACCCAAGGTGTTTTACATATTGGAAATTCCACAATTAAATGCTATTACTACTGAACACTGAAACAGACAATTTAGTCCAAATAAATAATTACCTCTATACTGTAGCGAGAAGAGAAATGAGTCAAAACAACTGCTTTATTTCGAATCCACTGAGCATGTTCAATGATCTGCAGTTTCAAAAGAACACTACCTCAGTAAACAAAATTAATCCGATAAAAGATTCAGTAGTCAAACTTAAATATCAAAAAAAAGTTATTTAGACAAGAATGGGGAGGATGATGAGGAGTTGGTGTTTCAGGTGGACTGGATTCATATCTTAGTTATAGAGCCAAAAACTAATCCAAGTCAAACAATGCATTGGGTCATATCACCATCCATTTTTTTTTTTGGGTCATTCCATAAATTATGCATGCTAATGGAAGTGTAAAAAAAGTTGCTAAGTTTATTTCTTTCTGATCTTTGTTCTCACCAATTAACACCTCACTCTTTCCTTGGCCCCAATATATGTGACAATAGTTCTGAAGTTCCAGGGAAAGACAAAATGAAAACAAAATTCCTCTCTAAGCTTGACATACCTCAAATAAATGTGTATGACCATGTTGTCGTGCATGCTCAATGCTGATCCCTTCATCTAGGAAAGTTGCCTGTTAATAAAGCTTCATCGATCAGATATGATATTTAACTGGAATCTCAATGAATGATGCAAAATCAAGATTATTTTACTTTCCAGAACACTAATTTAAGTCCAGCATCGAATCACGGCAACATAAGATGGAGCATATTCTGTTTTGAAAATTTTCAAATTTCCATTCTTTCATATTAGGTGAGACAGAAAAATACAGTGTCTAGAAAATGGTCACTTAGACTACCACAGATATCAGATACAAACTACTGAACAAGAACGTCAAGAGAGCCAGTAGAAACAATTTATTAATAGATGAGTTTGTACACACATGGGATTAAATAAACTGAGGTCCTTTACCAATGTGTGGTCAGCAATAAGAATGGCAGCCATGCAAAGGCTAGGATCTGACTATTCATTTCAATAGCATATGTAACCATGCAGGAAAATTATATACAACATCTTATAGCACTTTTTAAATACCGAATAGGTAGTGTTAGACTTATGGTTAAATAACTAAATTCACAATTTTCTAATAGCTTAAGCTTTTGGAAGAATTGGTAGTTTAACATGGTATCAGAGCAAGAGATCCTGAGTTCGATCCCTAGTTTACTCTACCTCTCATTTAAAATGTTAAATTCCCACTTGTTGAGCCCCCACTTATAAAGGGAAAGTTTAGGCCCACAAATGAGGGGGAGTGTTAGACTTATGGTTAAATGATTAAATTCACCATTTTCTAATAGTTTAAGCTTTTGGGAGAATTGGTAGTTTAACAGGTAGCATGAAAAGAATTCCAATTTTCAGGAGTACAAAGACCTATCTTTAGTGATTTAAACTCTGATTCTACTGAAAAAATAAAGATCAGAAAAAACTCATGGCTTATCACAGTCTGCTGTACAGTAGAATTTCTTGAAGTATTACAGTTTATCATAAATCTGGTTTTGGAGTTTTATATTCACAAGTTAACAAATTGTTGCCAACAAAATTTAGAGCACATAAATTTAGCTTTTAAAAGTCAGTAAGGTTCTGTCCTCTCCACATGAAGACAACATCAAACAAACTTCCACTACGTAAATGGTAACAAGCAACTTCACAAGGAGTCTATCTACTGCATACCTCAGTTATAAGAACTTTGGCTCTCAGTGCATCAGCATTACGTGGATCAAGCATATAATCTGAAGTTGTGTCGCCAGTAAAGGCCACCTCAGGAGACAATATAGTATTTGTAATCTTTAAAAAAGCAGAATTCAAGTCAGATATATGTAGATTCAACAGAAGATTAGAGCAAAACTATATTGCAGAAATCACAAACCTCAACACCGGACTTCTTCAATTTCTCAATTTGTCTGCCTTTCATGTTAATGTACTTCATCTTCAGCTTTTTCCTAACTGAGTAGATGACATAACCCTAAACAAAACCAAGTAATAATATATTACAAACTCTAAATCCTATGTTGCAAACACTTGATATGATTTCTCATAAGCATCAATAATCATCTATAACAAGGTCTCAACCCAGGTCCAAAGTTCTCTAGCTCTAGCACAGAAATTGAACACAAGGCATGTGTTCAGTGCTGCATAATCTGCTCAGAAGTCCAAAAATAGACCTCATTAGGAAGACCAACTTTTAAAAATCACAATAGAACAATTTAGAATCATTCAATTTCTTGGCATCTCTTTAGAATAATTTATCCTGTCTCAATTAATGACAAAAACATTAGACCATGCAATATTTGAATCCTACTAGTTCAACACACTGTTGAAACTAAGAATTTACAAGCCAATTTATTGTTGGATCAGCTCTTCTTTGTCTTCTCTACGTCGTTCCAATTTTATCAGATATCCTGAGGGAACTAATTAAGTACTTCTTTTAGGAAGTACTGTCTCTGAAACTGAGCTACTTCCAACAGTCTCAGTACTTTTAACTAATACTTTTCCTTTTAGTAAATTATACATAATGATAACATGAAGAACCATTAGAATGAAGATCACCTGACTGGGTATGACATGTTGAGTTTTGAACGCTCTGACGACAAGGTTATTCCGCATTTCGTATGTTTCTCCTGAAGGCAAACTTGACAAATCAGTTGCAGAAAAAAGTGATACAAACTCTTCACACAAAGACAAACAAGTAGACTAGAGCTGCATACCTACATCCAATGCAACCAAATCAAGGTTCAGTTCTACTTGGCCCATGGACCTGTGAATTTCAAAAAGCTTCTCAACATCATCTTTGATGCAAGGAGGCACAAATACAGTTGGAGGTTTCAAGTTGTATAAACCACGGCTGGCTACGTACATTGGCAGCCCACCCTGAGTTGGTAAATACGGGTTATAAGCAAGTTGAAGGAAATAACTCTGAGCATAAGGAAAATAAGACCAACCAACAGATGGGAAGTACAACAAAAACAACAAAGCCATAGTCCCAAATTTTTTTGGGTTGATTATGGATCCTCAAAAGATTAGTCAAGGTTGGCCACATATATTCTTTTCCTCCATTCTATACTCATAACCGTTTTGATCGATTCAACATGTCATTCACTATTATTTCAGTATCTGACATGTGCTGTAGAAATAAAAAAATCAAATTGAACTTGAAAAAACAATCACACTTTTAATCTTTATACTGAAACTCACCCCCCACATCAACTTAAATTTGGTTCCAACTTCCAAGACAAGAAAAATTGAACTAATTTCCAACTATATTTCAAATGCTAATGTCCACCACCTAAAATGAAATCATGGATTCACCACATACATTAATATTAATATTTATCCTTTATGCGTAAAAACCAATGTTCATTGTTCACAAAGAGACCAAAAGTCAACACTGAACACACTTTTGTTGTTACCACTGCCAAATTATGAACAAATGAGGCAAAACCAAAAGAGGAAATAGAAGGAGGTCATACAATGTGATCAAGATGAGCATGAGTGATAAAGACAAAGCTTTGTTGAATGGCACGTGAGGGGCAGCGGCCGATATCGAAAGCACACTTGAAGTCAGGAATGATAACACAAGTCTCATGGCCACCAACGGAGAGTCCCTCAATTGAAAAGCCTTCCAAGTCAAGTCCTTTGCGGAGAACTTCGGCACGTGCTCTGCGGTATTCCTCTTCTTCTTTGATAGCTTGGCTTATAGTCGATATATAGCCCGACCCTTTGAAGGAATTCACAGGACTGACATGGGTTTGGGTTTGTTTTTGGGAAAAGGTGTGGTGTTGTGGTTGTGGTGAAGAAGGAAGAGGCTTTGGTGAAATGGGGTTGTGGTGGTGGATTGGGAAAATTAAGGGGGTTTTGAAGGGTAAAAGGGTCAGAGATGTTTGCATTTTTGGGCAGTGAGAGTGAGAGTGAGAGTGAAGAACATCAGAGAGAAAGAGAGAGAAGATGGGTTTTTGAGAGGTTTTTCAGTTTCACTGGAGAGGGAGAAGATATTTGGAGGGACGCAGTCACACATACATACCAGAGATTCTATCTTTTTATTACAGTGCTTTTAAGCTATTTGGGCCATTTTTGTTAAAAGGATATAAAAAAAACGATTACCTTGTTGCACGCGGTAGACACTGAACCATTTTCTTATGCGTGTTTAGAGGTTATTCTAATTTTTTTTTTTAAAGGTTCATAATTTTTATTCATCATATTTGAAGTTATTGCATTTTTCAATCCCAAAATATGTAGGGGTGAGATGAAATTTTTATACAAAAAATTTATTTCACCTATAAAAGCATAAATCCCATCACACTGATAGATATTTTGTAATTGAAGAATGCAACAATCCCGAATTATGATGAATGAAAATTATGAACCTTGAGAAAAAATAGTAGAGCCTCTAAGCATGCACATGAGCGCGTGCTTAGAGGCTAGTATTCCGTAATTATAATATTATTTTTTTACAATTCTTTTGAGATTTACAAGTTTATCTAATAATATTACTCATTTGCAAAAAGCTAGCTCTAAAACATGAACACTAAAATAGCATTGATATGATATGGTCATGTGTAGATTTATTCATTTTTAGCCAAGTGAAATAACTGCTAACGAAAAACTACAGAATTTGAACAAAGATTTTGAATATTAATTAAACTTGCAGAAGTTAGATATACTTAACTAATGATTCCTTAAATTATAAATTAAAAAACGAACAAATTATAGCAAATGAGAGATTTATTCAATAACTCATAAATTTTAAATTTTAGTTCCACCTTCAAATTTATGTATGTCATACACACATATATATGATTTTACTCATTGGGGTGGGGATATCACTTTTGATGTCGCCTATTGAACCACAACATGAAACTAATACACATGCAAAAAAATCATATAAATCTTTCACATTCAATCTGATAAATTTTTTTTTTTTTTTTTTTTACATCAATCTGAAAAATTATTTACAATGTGAAAGCTTTGTAATCAATGTTTTCAACAATACTACATGATGGTGCATTTAAAATGCACTGTTGTCCACATGAGTCGTCCATGAGAAAAGAATGGAGAGAGACAACGCCTGAAGTGCGCTCGTCCCCAATAATCTCGTCCATCCATAATAAAGGAAGGACGGTCGTCCAGTTATAGTGGAGAAGGGACGACGAAGCGTACTCGTCCGCTATAACCTCGTCCGTCTTTGAGTAACCTGTCCGTCCGTAATGAAAGATGGACAAAATCATCAATCTGAAGATATTAAACTTTTGACAAACATGATTCTCACCAAGACGTAGGAAACGAACCAAGACCTCCAATAACTGTTCCGAAACACCGGTTCAAGTAAGGTAACTTCCATGGCAGTTATGGGAGTTACCTCCGAATCTTCTGAATTCCTCGACAATAGGAGCGGTTATTGGAAGGAGTAACCGTTCCATGTGCACTATATAAGCATTCCTTACGAAGAGGTAATTCATTCAGACATTTTTAACAAAAAAAGTAAAGTCTATTTTCCCTTCCTACTTCAATCCACTGACTTGACCATCGGAGGATTATAGACCGGCCTCCACCGGTCTTCTCTGATTTTACTTGATTTTTCAGGATTCAGCCTTCAAGATCATCAACGCCCGGAGACTTTTAGCCCACTGATTTCAAAGGATTCATCACTACACATATAATAACATCAACCCATCAAGGAAGAAGAATGACGCGTCATTGATAATTTGGTGAAGCACAACCAAAACTACTCTTCTTAATCTACTTGCTCAACTTGCAAATACGTCAAACAGTGGGTCACTAATGGTAATCTCGGTTGCTGATGGACAAAAAAAAATTGCATAAGATAAAAAATTTAAAACAGAATTATGGGAAGACAAAACTAACCCATAGTTGGTACAAAATTAATTTCACACTAATTAATTCAAAAAAATGACGTAAAATGAAACTATTCTCGCACTTCACCTGAAATGTGACCAACAACACCCAATGCAACGGACTTTAGCATCAATTAGAACCAATAAATCATTCATCCAAGTAAGTTAATTTTTGTTAACCATAAATATCAATTGGAATGATATTGCCAACAAATACAAATATAATCCCAAAGATATTGAGAATGAGAATTTTATCTTGTACATGAACAAAAAAAAAAAGTAAAAGAAAGAGGGTGTGTGAGAGAGAGAAAAATATGTGATACTAGTTGCGAACTGTTGTCTTTGAACACAGCCTCTCCACCAAACCAAATGAAATTACAGCATCATCACTGAGAAAACCAATGAAAGAGAATCAAATAAACACCAACTTCATATCGGGGAAGAAAATGAATAATTAATTTCTTTTTTTTAAATCAGAGAATTACCAACCTGGAAAATGAATAATTATGATGATGCACGAAAATCAGTAGGCTGGACTGCTTCGAACTATGATGATGGCAGTAAATCCTGGAAGAAAAAAAAAAAAAAAACTATCAAAGGTGACCGGTGTGACCCAGACAAGGACCCTCCGACAGTTAAGTCAATTTTCTCTCTAGAACACAAGGATGAGAAATAGTAAATGGTCAAAACTTACCTTTGGTAGATGAGGCCTGTTCACTTTTATAGAGATTTTTACGTGGGTCTACTTGTTTGGGACTTATCACCATCGTGGGTGATGTTGGTGGTTGGTAAAGAAAATGGGGTGTGTGGAACAGAGTGTATGGAATTCCTTCCACGTGTTAAGCAACGTGTCATGTTTTACTTATGTAGAACCTTTGGAGAATTTCTTGTAGAATTTATCAAGTATAATTTTATCTTCCATGTGTATGGTCGTCTAAATAAACTTGTCCATGAAAGACTTCCTTCATCGTATCACTTGGTTATCAACGGATGTCTATGTTCTCGTTCTCAAATGACTTAGTACGAGCATGGTTGAACTCTGGACGACGACACAAGGACGAGTAATACTTGTGTTGATTCCCATCAGCTGCCCCCTTGTCCTTGTGTTGTCTATCAATACTACTATTGTGCCTCTTTATATATATATATATATATATATATATATATATATCTTTAACTATTGACATGTGGTACAATCCTGAGGTTGATCCATCATGTCGTTTCATCCTTCAAGAAATGTACAACATGGTTTCTTCTGGTTAGTTGCATCGTTTCAGTAGACCAAGCCTGTTGCCTATAAATAGTAGAATTCCTCTCCTGCCCCTTCACATTCCTCAAATTTTCTTCTCTGGCCTCTGTCATCTAGTGCCTTGTCTAGTAGTCCTCCTCCGTCTTTAGGCCTCCTTCGTTTAGAGCCAGGTACCCTCTCCATCTCGTCTTTAGGTTTTCTTTCAGTTTTTCACAATGTCTGAAATCGTAGTATCCTCGTCTAGTAATAGTGACGATAGGGAAATAGACGAGTATCACAATACTTCAAGTAGAATTTGTAGTAATAGCAGTAGTAGTGATAGTAGTAGTGGAGGAAATACAACGAACGAGCAATACACGTTCAGAGTTCCTGGGGTCCCATTAGAGGTTCTCTAGGAGGAGTTAAGGACGAGAGTGGCTTCTAGGTCACAGACTGGCACGTCTGCATATGCCCCTTTGTCCTCTTCTTCTAGTGAGGAGGAGATCGTGTTTAGTTGTGCAATTAGGGTCTCCTCTAAAACTGATGAAAAAAGACTTACATCACTTAGGAGTTGGTACCAAATCCCAGACGACCTTAATCCTAGATTAGCCGTCCGTGGTGAATGGTGCTGTGAACCTCGTTTTGGAATAGGTATTTACGAGGCTTACCTTTTGGGAGGACTTAGGTTGCCTTTCAATGCCTTCGTCAGAGAGTTACTCACTAGGTTACATTTAGGAGTTTGTCAGCTTAACCCCAATGCATGAAGGCTCATCGTCTCTATGCAAGTTTTGTGGAGGGAAGTATTTGAGGGAGATCGTCCTCTTACTGTGGACGAGTTCCTCTATTGCTACAAGCCTTCCGAAATTAGTCAATCCTTGGGCTTTTATCAATTCTCAGCTAGGGGTACAGATTGTAGATTGATTAAGTCCCTCCTCACGTCTGTTAGGAACTAGAAGACGAAGTTCTTCTTCGTCTCTGGTTTTTGGGTTGGGAACACTGTCGAGGTAGGCAGGGATCCATTTCCTCCCTATACTGGCGAGGTGGGGAACCTTCATCTAAAATGTATGCTTCTTTTCTACTCAACATTTTCTATCTTTTATTGTATTTGTCTAAACTCTTTTTTTTTTTTTTTTTTAATTATTACAGCTGTAAGACGACCTTCTTTAAGCAGATTCTATCTTGAGCGCGTCCAACAAGCTCGTCTATTCACTGATAGAAGCTTGCATTCTTTAGTCACTCTTCAACGTCTTACCACTTGGGGACTTAGGTCTGAACCATCTGTTGAAGCCTTAGCTCACGAACTCAACACAAGTATTACTCGTCCTTGTGTCGTCGTCCAGAGTTCAACCATGCCCATACCAAGTCATCTGAGAACGAGAACATACACATCTGTTGATAACCAAGTGATATGATGAAGGGAGTCTTTCATGGACGAGTTTATTTAGACGGTCATACACATGGACGATAAAATTATACTTGATAAATTCTACAAGAAATTCTCCAAAGGTTCTACATAAGTAAAACATAACATGTTGCTTAACACGTGGAAGGAATTCCATACACTTTGTTCCACACACCCTATTTTCTTTATCAACCACCAACGTCACCCACAATGGTGATAGGTCCCAAACAAGTAGACCCACGTAAAAATCTCTATAAAAGTGAACATGCCTCATCTACCAAAGGTAAGTTCTGACAATTTACTATTTCCCATCCTTATGTTCTAAAGAGAAAACTGACTTAACCGTCGAAGGGTCCTTGGTTGGGTCACACCGGTCACATTTGATAGTTCTTTTTTTCTTTTCAGGATTTACAACCATCATCATAGTTCGAAACATTCCAACCTACTGATTTTCGTGCATCATCAAATTACATTAAACAAAAATTAGAGAATTACGAACCTGGATTGGAGATATAAGCCCTGGAAGTTTCTATATAGGCCGTTCCTTCTAGAGAGAGAGAAATAGGTGTCCATAAAAATAAAAAATAAAAATAAATAAATAAACCAAAAAAATAAATAGAAGAGAAATAGATGAATGCGTGCGGCTGGTGACTTTTTAATGGTATAAGTGATAAGTTTTCAATTTGTGGAAGTTATATTTGAGTAGTTGTGGTTAATTTTAAATTTTAAATAAGAGTGGTGAGACATGTGATGATAGAGGAAAATAGATAAGTAGATTAGTGGGAAGGAAGAGAGGAAAACGGAAGGAGTTGGTTTTTTTTTTTTTTTTTGTGAGTGGTTTTATTTGTGTAGTTGGTAAATTGCTTAACCGTAAGATATTTTAGAGAGTTGGAACTAAAATTTAGGACCAAATAGTTTGTAAATTGTTTTTTTTTTATTTTTAATTTAGCTAAAATTTAGGTGTTTTTAAATTAGCAATTTTACATATATAACCCTATTATTTAAGCTTTACGAACCGATGAATTTGAATGTATTTTGAGTATCAAAATTGAATATCCCAAATAGGAAAAACCCTAAGTAGTATAGAATATAAATAATAATACTAGACGATGAAAATGAACCTAATCTTTAGTAAATACCATCATTTGTTAATTTTTTCTTTATAAAATACTAAGATTTTTTTTTAGTTAAATACTATTCTTTAGCGAGAGTAGTATGTTCCAAAAAAATTAAAATTAAAAATAAAAAGAAAGACTGCAAGTGTAAATGTTTATACTTTATAGCATTCTAAAGTAATTTTTTTTAAAAAAAATTTATAAAAGAAGTAAAAGTAGTTGAAACCCATAAAAATGTTCATTTAAAAAAAACCATAAAAATGGTTTTTTTAATAGATAATGCTGAACAAAAACTCCTTCACCTGGTTATGCATTTTATAAAAATTTTACAATTTGCTATAGTGCTTATGTAAATAGCATTGTATAAAACTTTTTTTTTTTTTTTGTATATTATAATCCCTTTCTCTCTCCTTCCATTCTCCCTTATCTCTCATTTTTGATTATTTAGTGCGATATATTGTAAAAGGTCCAAATAACGAGTGTCTATAGGGTATTTGTTAATAGACCATTTTAAATAAGTTTTGATACTTTCATGGGAAATATAAATATATATATATATATATATATATATATAAAATTATAAAAAAAAAAATTTCCAAAATTTTCTAAAAATATATCATAAATCAATGTCCTTTGACTTTTCCCTATTGTAAAATGAAGAATCAAATGTAGGGTTTATTGTTAGTGGTTATGTAAAAGTTAAAAAAAAAAAAAAAAGAAGAAGACTTTTCATGATGCAAAATGAAAGAATTTTGCATAACTTTATGAAGATTCTCTTAGAAGTTAATAGAATTTTTACACAATAGACCATTTTAAATAAGTTTTGATACTTTCATGGGAAATATAAATATATATATATATATATATATATATAAATTATAAAAAAAGAATTTCCCAAAAATTTCTAAAAATATTTCATAAATCAATGTCCTTTGACTTTTCCCTATTGTAAAATGAAGAATCAAATGTAGGGTTTATTGTTAGTGGTTATGTAAAAGTTAAAAAAAAAAAAAAGAAAAAAAAGAAGACTTTTCATGATGCAAATTGAAAGAATTTTGCATAACTTTATGAAGATTCTCTTAGAAGTTAATATAATTTTTACACAAATAGCTAGCTCCTTCAAATTTGAGAGAGAATTGTAGCATTTTTTGTAAAATTTGAGTAGTGGATGTGGAGACTTTTTAAGAATAATATTGTTTAAAGTGTTCTTTATGTTGGTTTTTTTAGGCATTGAAGTATCAGATGTGAATTCTCTAATACAAGAGTATGATAGCTTTTGTATAAGATTAATACACCTTTCTCCATTATATTAATCTCTCTTCTTGTATCCAAAAAAAAACTCATCTTCTGCATCACTCTGTACTCTCTCTCTCTCCTAAGGAAGAAAACTCATCACAAATCTCTTTGTACTCTCTCTCTCTCTCTCTCTCTCTCTCTAAAAAACTGGATGTAAATGCTCTAATTCAAGAGTACGATAGTGTTTGTATAATATTAAAACACCATTTTATGTCATTCCTGTCTCTCAAAAAATAAAAATCTTCTGCTTCTGTACTGTCTCTCTCTCTCTCTCTCCCTAATATATATATATAATATATATAATCATAGCTCTTGCATCTCTCTGTAATGTATCTATCTCACACTCTCTTTAACTCTTAAGGTACCTCTCACACTGGATCAAGTCGGCAGCGTGTGGGCATTGAGGATGAGTGGTCAAATTGGCGCAGTGGTCGAATGAGCCCTGGTCATCTTCTTTGGAGTTCAGTGAAGCAATTTCCTCGACATTTCAGTGAAAATAGCACAAATGGCATATAATCAAGGCACTCAATTTCCAACACTCAACCAATGTGCATCTTCAATGAAAATAGGTCATATTCAAGAAAAAGAAATCATTAGGGGAGTGGTTCATGCGGCATCTTTAAAAGAATGTATGGGACTGATTTTAGAATCAGGTTTAGCACATGCTCTTGGGAATTTTTTTTGATGATAGGTTATGCTCTTAGGAATATTCATGCTTAAAATATATGTAAAATTATGCAAAAGCATTAGCACAAATGGCATATAATTTTGTGACTCAAAAAATAAATAAAAAAACGATATGTACATACCTGTTGTAATCACAATGTACACTCAAATTTTCTGTTCAAAGAGTTTTATCTCAATGCACACATCCAAATGGTGAAAGGTTCAACCTAGACCACATATATATGTTAAACATGTACAAGTACAAGAAGGGGAAACTGATTCTTGATTCCCCTTCCTATAAACATTTCCAAGACATTTCAGAAGAGCAGCCTATATTTATCTACCCAAATGGACAAAAGCTGACTAAGATTGTTTGTTTCTGTATATATTACATCGCTGCAAACCATAATTCTTGAATCTGAGCAGATAATGTTAGCATTGTGAAGGGTGAAACCATGAATGACGGGCAAAGGAAAACCTTGTACAAGGTGTGAGTTTGCATATGGCAAGAAAACCGTTTGAATAATTGTCCACATCACAGGCTGCAACAGGACGATATTGAAACTTTTTATTAATAAACATGCAAAATAAAATTTTATTTTGAGTAATTGCTATGTTTAAAAGTACCTGAACTAGATATAACCGCAGATTACCAATATTGCTCCACTTTAATGACATTGTGAAGTCATTTAATTTCACACTTCCAGCAAGGTTATTTCCTGCAACTTTAACTAAACCTGAGGCCCGAATTACCTGCACCAATAGAAAGCAATAGGGCAATTCCACTCATGAAAATGAATATTAAAAAATAATGAAAGAGCATCACATTCTTCATATTTACCGTTTAAGAGACCCAAAAAAAAAAAAAAAAAAGAGGAGGGGTGGGGTGGGGTGGCGGCGAACACTTTTCAAGTTGCACAAATTTGGAAAAGGAACTACAAAAAGATACACATGAACAAGAAAAAAAGCCATATATTACAAATGTAACTTGCGATTTAACATGCATAAACTATGCATTTCACAACAGTGTGCAAACCATATAATTGAAAATCCTTATAGCTTCAACTGATCATGTTTGACAGAAACCAACAGGTGCTCCTTTCTATGTTGTAATTTTACATAGGACTTAGAAGTTACAGAGAAAAACTGGGATTAATCCAGTTTCCAATTGTACAAAGGTGAAAGAAGGATTGCATCTTGGCGTGGTGCTCGTTAATGCCTGATTTCAGTGTGTCAAGGTTCTATCGTTTTGTCAAAAAAGAAAAAAAGGTAATGAACTAAGTTTATGGTGTCCACGCTTAGCAAGGGGCAACTTCTTCAGTTTAATTTTTCCCATAGGTGAATATGCTGAATGTTAATGACCATCTGCTACTTATATCTCATAAAATAGAAACACATTGCCTAAGATGAATTATAAAATTTTAATACTGTTGATAACGTAATTTAAAGAGACAAATGCAGATGTCCCTCAGCACTTCTCTCAGCTGTGCCCTTCATGTCAAAAACCAGTGCCAACCTCATGTCCATGACCAAATCAGCCACTTACTCTCATCACATTACCTTTGATAATGATTACAGAATGATGGAGACAAGAGAAGGATTTGAGAAACGATTAGCGTATCAATCAGCAACAAGATAGGAAAACAGAAGCAAATAAAAGAACATAATACAAAAACAATGAAGACAAAGATCAAAATTGTTATTTCATCCATCAAAAAGCTTACCAATGAGATGCATGCAACCGGCACTACTTCGCCTGCTTCCAAAACATCTATTATCAAGTCTACATTAATGGTTGCATCAATATTTTTCTCTGAAATAATTACAACTGGAGGAGAAGATAAAGAAATATTCAAAGTCATATCATCATTGGGGTATTTCTTGTACAGTTGGGGAACAATGAATCTCCATCCGGCAGTGTTCAAAAGAGACTGATCCGGCACTTTGTCCACAATCCATTGCATAAATGTTGCCTAAACAGAGAAAACATGTTTATTTAACAAGAGAATATACATCAGGAACAACAACTATAAGTAATAGCAATATATTGCTGTTACAATTAATGTTTAATAGATATAGTAAAGAAGGATATTACAAAAGAGCACATGCTTACTCATTTCAACAATATAAGCAAGAATCTTTAAGATAGATCATACAGAAACATAATCTTTGCAGAAGTTCCAGACTTACATTATAGTACAAAGCTGACGCAGAGTTAAAGACAGCCTCATCTAATGAAATTCCAACCATTTTAGATGAATCTGGGCAGAAAACTGATGTTTTTGAATTTTCATGATGGTATCCAAGGACTGGATCACTTTTTCTTTCTGTGAACAACCCATTGATCTCAAATCCAACAGAAGCATTACTCAACAAAGGGTCATTTACAAAAGTTACATTCAGAGAAGCATTATCATCCACTGGGATTTCTTTTGGAAGAGCTTGCAGAAAGGTATCAAGCTTCAAAATCCCTTCTTTAAGTTTCTTAGTAATAGCACTTTCCACCGCAGACCCTATTTGCTCTTCAAAAGCGTCAATCATCCTGCCAGATTACAAGAAAAAAAGTGTTAAAGAACGGTGAGTAAGCAGACGACCCTTGTTTTTGTCTGAAATGTATGCAAAGCAAATTCATCCGCAAAGTATGTACTAAGTTCTTTCATTTTTTGTGAGTGAGTCACTCCAAGGGAAAAAAAAGGGCAGGTAAGGGGGGAATCAAACTAGTGACCCCAGCTCAAGAGGCCAAAGGACAATTGGAATTTAAAGGAGTAATAACATCCACAATGCCGCCACAATAATAACGCACATCATACAGAGAAATAAAATAAAGGGGGAAAAAAAAAGCAATCTAAAATTGCTTGTATGGAGAAGCAAGGCACCCAGCATTACTTTAGTTTTACCTACCCATACAAAACAAAAAGATTTTTTTTTGGTTGTTGCTAACAAGGGTGTCTAGAGCTATTCGAGCATTTGACTATTCTCCCAGAAATGTGAAGTCTAGTCCTCTTGTCCTATACACGCCAGGTAATTACCCGGAGGAATCCCTTAGGGTTGGCCCCAAGATGCTGTCTAAAAAAACGAAAATATTTAAAACCACAGGAAAAATATAATGGGGAAAAAGGGGAGAGAGAGAGAGAGAGCAATCTGTTCTCCATTATCATTAAAGCTGTAAGAAGGCAATTGTTTTCAAACCATAGCTTTTTGTAGTATTAAGGGGAAGTGGAGCGTTGCTTGTGAAAAAAAAATGCTAATCTTCCTTCTAGATGTCTGCATCAGGAAGCAGTATTTTCAACGTCAAACCTGACTGACAGTTTTGACATCTGGAACTATCAAGTTAGCCCATCAGCTTTCCAAATTATAGATTACTGATTTCAGGGACAAACCTCATTGTATAGTTTTATTTTGTTTTTTGATAGGAATCATTGTATAGTAAAGTTTGCAAAAGAAGAGATTCAATGGAGAGACCAAATAAGAATACATAGTACTAATGTATAGCAGGAAGTAACACCAGGGGAAGGCTGGGAGGTATGGTAGTTTAGAATCTTTAGATGATTTAACCATTATGATTCAGCCACCAAAAAAAAGAAACAAAAAAAAGAAAAGAAAAGATTTAATCTTGAATGAAGACCAATGATTACAAAAATAATAAGAAAGGGGCAGCAGGAAACAAAGGAAGTTTGAAAAGAAAAATGAAAATACTGGTCAACACTACGAGAATAGAAGGTCATACCCAATGCACAAAACTCCCACTTTTGTAGGGTTTGGGAGAGATCATAGTAGGCAGCCTCACCCCCAATTTTTGGGAGAGGCTGCTTCCCGGACTTGAACCTGATCTGTCACTTTGATGGAAGGCACTTGCCATTGATAAATAATAATTTTATTCAAAAGGGGAGAGATATCAAATTTACAATGCATGCATTTAAACCACTCCTAAAGAATTACAAACTAGGGTTCAAAAATCTATTAAATCAAGATTAGGTGATGAAATGATGCTACCCAAATCATGGCCCTGATAGTCGGAAGGAAAAAAAGAGATTTTGTACTTAAGCAGTAGTAGCTAAATCTTAAACGACAGTTTGTCTTTCATATTTAGCTTTCTAGTCACTCATCAGAAAGGCCAAAAGCTGAACCATAAATACTATTTGAAATTTGAAGGGTATGTGAGAGTGCACACACACTTATCACTTTAATGAGAGGAAGTGTTAGAACATGCACACAAAAAAGGAATTTAAACATTAGTACTAGATCATTGGAAAGAAAAACTGCCAGATTCTAGTACACTATGAGCAAAATTACCAGTTTTTTTTTTCCTGATAATTAAACGAAATTCAAAACAACTAGGATAAATATGATACACCAATGCCTAATAAACAAATTGAGTTATAAGAAAAAATTACATACCCTTGATAGAGCCAGGACGCTCCTCCATCCAATTTAATTGAAATATCTTTAACATAACAACCACAGTCCAAAAGGGAAAGCTTCAGAGTCCCTTCCTGGTTGCCCAAGCCTAAAGTAAGCCCCACTTCCAAGCCTTCAACCTTACCCAGGAGCAGCACCCATCAAATTCCCTTTGTTAATGGGCACATGAGAAATGAGCAAATAAATACAAAAGACAAACCAAACAGGCTAAGAGTCCTATGAAGCACTTTTTTTTTTTAATAATTTCACAAACCAGTCCTAGATTAAGGAGGGTTGTGGTAGGTTGACTGTCAAACACGAAACCAAAGATGAACTCCCTAAGATAACCGAATTCAGAGAAAAAGAAAGAAAGTACATCGATGTCAATATCTTTCAAATTCATAAGACAACATTTTTTTTGTATAGGTAGATAGTAGGGAAAGGGGAGGTGGGGTTCAAACCACAAACATGGGGTGCCACGAAGGACATCATTACTGCAGGGAAAACTCATAGACAACTTTTATAACCCAAAATTCAAGGGGAAAACTTTCAAATTCGTAGATATAAAGGGCATGTCCTATGTCTAAAGTAAACTCAATGAGAACCAGCCAATTACTCTAGGAACAACAATTCATCCTCAGATTCCAGGTAATTGCCACACAATAAAAAGGGTAACTACCTAATGCTGGTAAGCGGCATTATTGTCACGATGATAACCAATTTGAAAGTTCCCAATAATTCCAACTATATAACACACAATAAAGAAACCTTTCCTTCCAAGAACATTTAATGAATTAAACCATATGTCATGTCCTAAAAGATTTGCATGAATCAGGAAAAAAAGATCTGATAAATCCAAGCCAACTAATAAACAAGAAAAAACCAGCCAAACAACTACCATATACCAAAACAGAAGCACAACCTACTGATAGAAATCAAGCCCTAATTGAATATAGTCTCCCAAACAATTCTGAATTTTCTAAGTTTAAGAGACCAGTCATGCCAATATTATTATTAAATAATAACACTATGAAGCTGCCTAATTAACATTCAAACTCACCTAACAAATGAAACCCAGATGCAAATCTCAATATTTGCATCAAATTTAGCTACAATTAATTCCAACAATGAGACAAAGCACTGTAAAGCCACCAATTTCCCGTTCAAACTCACCCAATGAAAAAATCCCAATTGCTCAAAAATCTAAAACTTGAGCAATACCTGAACAGAAGCAGTCCCTCTATCCGAAATCTCAACCGGCACAAGCCACGTACTATAAGAATAATACCAATTCATACTCAAATTACAAGTAGCCCCTGACACAATAATCGAAACCCCTGCATCACCAAGCTTCGCATACGACTCGGAAACATTGATTTGGTATATTGTAGTATTTGAGAGGACCGTATTAACGCTACCCACAAATGGGATCTTTATAGATTTCTCAATCTTGGGCAGTTGGAGTGGGACTATTGAAGAAACGGCCTTTTCTATGAGCAAGTCTTTGACAAAATCAAGGCCTCGTTGGGATATGGTTATGGAGGTGAAGGCTTCGTCGGTGTTAGGTTGGAGATGGGATTGTGTGGGACTGGGAATGAAGAGAGAGGCTATGCCTATGAGGATGTAGAGAATAGCAGCGGGTGCCATTGGTTTTTTCATATTTGAGATTGAGACTGAGAGCAGTGAGAGGTCTAAAAACTGTTGTGGATTTGGGGTTTTGTGGGTTGAGACATGAGAGGAAGACTATTTTTGATCAAAGTGTAGTTTAGGTGTGCCAAGTAATCAAAGATTCAATTCAAGACACCTTGTTTTTGTGTAGTACAAGCATCAAACTCCTTTTATCAAATGTCAGCAATGCCCATATAATATATGTTGTATATAATATAATATGTTTAGCAAAAAAAAAATATGTTGTATATAATATAATATGTTTTAGTACACTTTATTCATTCAAAATCACTCTAATGCATTGGAAAGACGTGAGTTTTAAATCACAAACATACGTCATTCCCATTGGGCTGTTCAGTTTTAATCCTCTCTACCCTTTCTGTTTGATTTTTGTAAAAATAGATAATTTGCCGTGGGGTGTTAAAAATGAATATGTAAAATAAAAAAAGTAGGTTCTTATATTAAAATAGACAAAAATTTCTGCACAAATTGATGTGAATGCTCTAAAAAATTTGTAACAAAACTTATTATAAATAGTGTATTCATCCCGAGATAATTTTGGGTTTGTCTTTGCTTGCTATCCACTCAGAGCCAATGAACCCACTGAACTGGCCAAATATATATATATATATGACCACCGCGCCAATGGTCACTCCACAAGTATAAGTGCTTGTGGGGTGTGGGAGAATAAGGGCTAGAGTTCAAGTCTTTAAGAGAAAGCTTCACACACATATACACTTATATTAGGTTAGAGTATTTTTTTTTTTTTTTTTTTTTTTGAGAAAGAAACCTGGAATTCATAACCCAAAGCTGAAAGAGAATGATCCTCCCCTTGAAGAGCAGTCATCACAATACTAGAGTCACCTTCCAAAACAACGTTGTCCACACCTATCTCCCTCGCAAAAACAGGAGCCCTGGCAAGCAGCGAGAGCCTCAACCTCCTTAGGACCATAAGCTCTAGGAAGCTTCTCAGAAAGTGACACTAGAACCATACCATGACTATCGCGAATCACCACACCAATACCTGACCTATCCTCCACTTTGAAGTTGGCACCATCGAAGTTGATTTTAAACGAACCACTCGAGGGGGGTAACCATCTAGCTCTAGGGCGAGGAACAGCTGAGACACAAGGAGTCTGCATTGCTAGAAATTCAGTAATATTTGTGTGTGTGTGTGTGTATATATATATGTTTTACTCTTCTTCTTTTTTGGCCCCCTCAAATAAAAAAATTAAAAAAAAAAAAAAACTAAACACTTTGGCTCTAGATTTTTTTTTTTTTTTTTAAATCCAACTGAAATAAGTTTGAATATGATATTCTTAACAATATCTTGATCTTTTTAAACAGTACCAAAAAAATAAAAATAAAAACTCAATAACAAACCAATTTGATCTAAAATATGGAAAAAAATATATATATTAAGCCTAACAACAAAAGTAGAAATTTGTTAATCTTAAACCTTAAAAAAAGTCCATTTAAATCGTAATAAATTTGAAATAAATCAATCAAATGGGAAATCAATGGATGGATGATTGCTTGACTATGTAGTATGTGCATTGAAAGAGATGTAGCTTATAGAATTGATAATAAATATATTATGCAACGATTTTAAAGTATGAAACATCGTAGAAAGTAATTGTAAAATTTTATGTATTTTAGTTTTTGTTTTTATTTTTTTTCATTTTGTTAATGATATCGATATATTCAAGTTTTCTTTTATTTTAAATTTTGTATAATTTATATTTCTTATTAAAACCCTAAAAAATAATCCTAGAGGTTACCATACAAAGACTTTTGTTTTTTAATTTGTTTTGGGTAGGTTGGTCAATGGTCAATATGCTTTGGCATCTTCCATCAAAAAAAGAAATATGCTTTAGCATCACTCATCAACATCAGTAAAATTGTTATTCAGACCAAAAAATAAAAACAAACGAAAAACCTTCCAAGGCCCCATAAATCATAATCATAAATGATAAATTCCTCCGAGATGAATCCCAGGGAAAATGGCGTTACAGGCTAGGATTTCAATTTCCAAGATTCTCGTCCTTGCCGGAAAGATAAAAAAAAAATTATCTCATATGCAAGTGCCAAGTTGGGAGGATGAAAAAATAGAGACATAAAACACACATTTGTTTGGTTAAGAAGAAAAATGAGAGTATAGAAAATAAAGTTTAGGGATAATTACAGATTACCTACCTGTGGTTTAGCCCGAATTTAACTTACCCACCCGTGGTTTCATTTTTAACACTTTACCTATCTGTGCTTCACTCCATTACTATTCTGTAACCTATCTTCCTTTCAGACGTTACTCTAACACATTTTTTATCAAAAACAAAACCCAAAATAGATCAAACACTCCTCTCTTCCAAAACACACTCTCATCCACATGAGGTAGATCTACTAATTTGCTTGAAAATCATGAGTACATACTGTAGGGGCACAGTTTGCAGCCCAAGCCCAATATGTATGAGATTATGGGTTAATGAACCCAGCACAATAAATTTGTAGAGTGTGGATTAAAGAACTAGGCTCAAGTGAATATAACAACGGCTAGGACGGGTTTGAATGATGATCATTCAAGAACAAGGCACGTTAAGATTGGGCGAAAGTATTGCCGAAGAGGCAAATGTTTATACAAATCAATGAAATTGATTACAATTGTAGTTATGGTAGCTACAGTGTTCCTTTTCTCTCACTCTTCCCCCCCTTTTTTGCGGGTGGTCTCTCACATCATATTGTCCCCTCCGGACCATCTTGATCTTACACTTGTTGATCATTTAGACCCTCACTTGAGTATCTGTCCCATCAGACGTCCTCTCTGACCCTCTGTGAGTCGCGATGATCAAGGCAACACTGTTCAAGGGTCTCCTCAACATAAATGCTGCCAGACAAGTAGCTGCAATGCATTTAATGCGGTGATGACAGCCTTTCTTTAGGTATCCTTAAGTCCCCATCATTTCTCATAAGTGTATGACGCCCATCCTTACTGCTGGAGCTTCCCAGAAGATCACTTCGATCGTCGGGGTACAGAAATGGGCCGCGTACGTCATGTTCGAGGAGAAGTTACTCCTCGGACCACTTTTCGTTCATTCTCTGTTTGCGAAACCTTTAAAATTGGAGTTACCTAAGATTATCTGTCCCTTCTCGAATTAGCCACTGTCCTCGGACCAAGCCCAAAGCCCAATACGTGATTTTGGGCCTTTATCCCTACACATACAATATGAACATCTTAGCATATCAATAATTATGATAAAGTCAAGAACATCTGAATTGAAAGATGTACCACAAAATCAGCAACTTGCGCTGCGTGGGTTAGCATTGAGGTTGGGGCAATGTGGATTTGTAGCTACGGCAATTGGTGTTATGGTCACTTCCCTTGGATTTTCTGGCTTCACTACTTATTGGTATTTCCTTATGCTCTCTTTGTTTTTTGGGTTATTTTTGTTTTTTTAGCTTACCATTGTGTTGGATGATCAATTTTATTTATCAAATGGGGAAAAAAGAAGGATGATTATTTTATTTATTTATAAGAAAATGGCTGTATTTATTTCAATAATTCCATCCAGACTGTAAGTTTAAATTTGTTTCAGTAATTCCTTTTGATATGTGAAATTAATGACAATGTTCAAAACAGGAAGAAAGTAGTAAACATGTAATCCAAGGTTTGCTGATTTTAGCAACACATATGATGTGGCAAATGAAATTAATCCTAGGAGAATGGCTCATTAAGATGTCAATGTAAGTATGGAACTTCTGGTGATGTGATAGCATTGCACACCTAACTTGGTATCTGAGTTCATTGTCATTGTACCCTTTCCTTTGTAGGCCATAGAGAGTCATAAATATAGGGTTTTTCAAAACTGGGATTTTTTTTGTTGTTTTGCAGGCTGGCTTTCACAATGAAGGTGATTATGGTGGTCTTCTTGTGTTCTGGGTTTGAAAATTTTTTAATTTGAGCCATGTTTTAAGAGATGCATATTCCTGGGTTTAAAATAGCCCATTTTGATCTTGTTTTCTTTTGCTTTTTTTCTTTTTCTTGTTTTGGGATGAGAGGGACATAAAATGAGAGTAAAAAGACTTATTTACCTCTCTTTTTTAACAGAGGTGGGTAACAGAGACTAAACGGAAGTAACCTCAGATGGGTAAAGTGTCAAAAATAAAACCACGGGTGGGTAAGTTAAATTCGGGCTAAACCACAGGTGCGTAATCTGTAATTATCCCTAAAGTTTAAATTTATTATTATGTCATTATTAGATAAAATAAAAAGTTACACATTATATTTTTATTAAAAAATTGTGTACAAATGGACACTTCATTTAAAAAAACACACAAGAAGTTCAAGAACCCAAATATTTTTTAACTAAGAAAATAAAACTAATGAAAGTGACGATGAGAAAAGAAACAAATGAGCATCCAAAAAACAAAAGTTAGAGAGAAATAAACAAGACAAGATAAGAAAAAGACAAAAAAGGAAAGAAGGAAAATGTTCAAAATGAACGTTACCCGGCCTTAATGGATGTTCAAAAATGTTTAAACCCATATCTGCGGATACCCTTCTCACCCGTCCTTAATTGATGAGATTTAACTTTTACTTTTACTTGCCCTGTATAACAAATGGGATGGGGATGGAGGTTAACATTTTCTCCCGCACCCACCCTACTTATATTTAAATAATTAAAAAATATTTTTTTTTGGTTTTTTATAACTTATACATATGTGGTTTAGAATTTTTTTTTTGATAAGTTATTTGATTTATTAAAACAAAGAATGTAGTTCTCCAACGTCCAAATACAACATAAAGGTTGCACCGGATAGCGAGGAACCTTTATGTTGTATTTGGACGTTGGAGAACTACATTCTTTGTTTTAATAAATCAAATAACTTATCAAAAAAAAATTCTAAACCACATATGTATAAGTTATAAAAAACCAAAAAACAATATTTTTTTTTAGAATATGTGGTTTAGAATTCTAACTTTAAATTTATGAATTTTTTTTATATTGTATTATTGAATTTATACTTTTATGTTTTAATATTTATGCTGTTTTTATTTTTTATTTTAATTGTTGTATTGCTATGTTCGAATTGTCTTAGTATTTCTTATTACTTGAATTGTTGTATTGTTATGCTTTGAGAATGTTTTGTAATGTTAGAGCTTGTTTTTTTTTTTTTTATAAATGATTGATGAGTTTTAATTTAATGCATTTAAAATATACTTTAATAAATTATATATATATATATATATATATTGTAACGTTAGAGCTTGTTTTTTTTTTTTTTTTAAATGATTGATGAGTTTTAATTTAATGCATTTAAAATATACTTTAATAAAGTGTATATATATATATATATATAATAATTGGGTGTGGTGGGATGGGTACTCGCGGGCACCCGCTAGAATGGGGGGGGGAATAGGAAACCTGCCCCGTTGCCATTCCTAGACTTGGGGGTAATTTTGTCTGAAAATGTAAAGCTTGTTTTCCACTCTATTTTCTCCCAATTTGGCGAGATAGAGTTTTAGGGGCTCGGGGAGAAAATTGTTGACTCCCATAATATATATATATATATATATATATATATATATATATGCACTTCATTAAAAAAATGGGGGAAAAAAAACCAAAATTGATGAAAAGAAAAAAGAGGAACAAATAGCACCTTAAAAAAAGGCAAAACAACAAACACGTTGTCGGTGGGGAAATTGAGTTTTGGCGTGTCCGGAGAGAAAACAGTTAGGCCTCCATCATTTTTCTCTCCCTCTCCACCTCCCACCCATTTTCTTTCCTATTTTCCACTGGGCTTTTTCATCACAACCAAACATACCCTTATTTTAGACAATATAATGTTATTCACCTTTGTTTTGTCTTTGTCAGTTATAATTCAATTTCCAGGTTTTCATTATCATCAATATTATTATTATTGTTATTATTATTCATATTATAAGTCTATAATTACTTTCCTTGTCGTCAAATTTCATTGTTGAATTTTACACCTATTGTTTTGTGACCCATTATCATTAGCTATAGCATTAAAGGCATACATTAGTATTAATCACTGAAAACTTTAGTGGAACCTTGCTATCACATACACGTGGATAGTACGTGTACAAGTAAACAAGTTAAAAGACCCTTTACATTAAAGCGCTATATAAACGAACAAAAGTTGTTAGCTACCAAACAATGGGTTGTTGCAAATATATATAATAGTGTATAGTTTTTGTTATGGTGGTGTGCTTTTGCTGTTTCTCACTCTTTCGATCGGGTTTCTTATCTTGTCATGGCTTCACTTTACTTCTTTCTTATTAGTTAGTTTGGTCTGATTGGATGGAATGAAGGGAGGAGAGCAGAGGAGAGTTGGACAAAAATTGGGTTCCAATCAGACCTTATGGCCGGATTGGATGAAGGGGAGAGAAGGAGAGTAGAGAGTAGAGAGTAGAGTAGAGTTTAGTGCTAAAATTCTTGCAACTCCCCTGCCTAAAATTAATGATGGACACGAGATAGGTTTTTATGGATGCACTCTACTTTAGGAGAGTACCAAGTCAAGCAAGCTTATGATCTTTTGTTAAGGAATAGTTTACAAGGTAAACCTCAGGAGAATAGGAACTCAGACATTCTTGTGGAAGTTTGGAGTTTGATTTGGAAAGTGTAGTTACCTACCAAAATCATTACATTGGTATGGTGGATTCTACATGAATGCCTCGTTGATAGAGGAATCCAAGCTACCAACATTTGTCCTCTTTGCTCAATGAAGGATGAATGAATCCATCTCACATATCTTTTTTCGCTTATTAGCCAGAGCTGTTTGGTTGGGATCTACTCTTTCAATAAGAACCTCGAATTTTAACCATTGCTTATTAAGGATTTGGCTAGCTAATTGTATATTTAGAAACAAAGATTTAGGATAAAGTAATATGTGCTATCTGCAAATTGTTTTCACCACTCTTTGGACAATCTGGACTCATAGGAACCAGGTCATCCATGAGAGGAAGATTCCAAATCCCTGTGAAATTATTCTCACATCCCATAATCTTATTTGCAGGTACCAAGAAGTCTATATATTACAAAGAGCAAAATTCTAACCAAAATAGAGAAAAGAAGGCAACAGTTGCCACACTCATTGGCATGTGATTATTTAGATAGCTAGAGCTAGACACCAGAGGACCAGAAGGTGTGGATATGCTTTTGTAGCAAAAGACAAGGTAGTAACAAGTAACAACCATCTTTAATTTGAAGCTTATCATAGTAGCGGAGCTAGTACTATGTTCATGGCAAGCCAAGAAACGTTAGTGGAAGCCATTTTGAAAGCTACGGAGCTAGGCTATCAACATGTCATTTTTTTGATTGAGCATAGAAATATGGAGCATATCTAGTGATGATGTGTGAAATCAGTAAGCTGTATGCTCCGAACTTCAACGACAAATGGATGACCTGAAAAGAAAGAAAGAGACTATCGAAGGTGACCAAGGTGAATCGGTCAAGGACCCTTCGACGGTTAAGTCAAATTTCGCTCTAAGACTCAAGTATAGTGAGTGGATGAATAGTAGAACGTCCCTTGGTTTGGTGAGGCTTAGTCCATTTTATAAAAAGTTTGGAGTGGGTCTACTTGTTAGGTGCCAATAACATTGTGGGAGATGTGTGGACTTAGTGGGGAGAGTGGAGAGAATTTCGGAGAATTCACCCCACATCTTGGAATAGTGGATCGTGATGCAACCGTTCTTGGTTTGCAGAGAACATCTTAGAATTTACTAAGTGTTCATTGGTCGTCTACAGTTTTTGTTGCGTAAACTATCTATCTTTCTTGGACGACATTTTTCCTTGGTATTACCCTTTTTCCCTTTTCCTTCCGGACTATTATCTTGGATGAACTTTTTTCTTGTGGATGACTCATATAGACAATAAACACTTTTTGATTACCCATCAATGATGGGCGGGTTGGGTTATAAATGGGTTGGGTGTATAATTATCCATTTATCCATTTGTGACCCGTTTATATATAAATTAATTATCCATTAGCCGTCCAACCCATTTAATTAGTAAACCACCCATTTAATTTTAATATTGCCACTAACGCATTAGTGCATGTGTTGAAATACTTTTCTAACTCATTTAAACTTTCCTTTCTCTCCTAACTTTCTTGGAATCCAAACAAAGCTTAAATTTTTAATAAAAAGAAGAAAACATGAAGACGTGTAACTCGCCTGAAACAAAAAGAAAGGGATTTTGAGCTTACTGTTGTCGTACCTCGACTAGAGCGCGGACACGGCAGTATAGCAGCTCGAGGAGATCGAGCCAATCTCTGAGTTCAAGGATGGCGACGGTTCGATTCTCTGAGCAGGACGAGATCGATGAGATCGACGAGCCCGAGGAGATCGAGCTGATCTCTGAGTTTAAGGATGGTGATGGTCCAATTCTCTGAGCAGGACGAAATCGACGAGCCCAAGGAGAGCGAGCCGCCTCCGGCCGCTGTGCCTTTCTCCAGGCTCTTCGCTATCGCTGACAACCTCGACTAGGTGCTCATGTTTGTCGGCTCCTTCGCCGCCACCGCTCACGGCACCGCCCTTGTTGTTTACCTTCACTACTTCGTGAAGATCGTCCACGTCCTCAGTATTCATTCTAACAAAAGAAAGATTTGGATTTGGATTTTTTGTTTTTGCTTTTTTAATATTTTGTTATTAGTTTGGATGAGTGATTTTCTGATTTACAAGGTCATCGGCTGTGTTCAGTAGTGTTTGTTTGGTTGTCGAGAATGTGATCGTGTGCTATTTTGGTTTGGTGTTTGTTACGAGTCTGTTTGGATGATGAGAAAATGTAGGAAATGTCGAAGAGTAGTTGGTAAAATGTGTTTGATTTTAGAAGGGTTTATTGGGTTTTTGTGAGTTTATTTAAATTTAAATTTTAGATGGGTTTAGTGGTTACTAGTGGATTTATCCATTTAGACACATCTAATTAAATAACCAAATGGGTCTTTACCCATTTAACCCAAATATTCAAATGGGTTGGGTTAAGACTTATCCAAATAAGGTGAGTAATGGACGGGTTCATAGATATGGATAAAAATTGCCACCCCTACCCATCATCTAGTATTCAAAGAAGAAGACCTCAGTGGCATGAACAAGTGACGATGAATGACCTGCATTACCTTAGACAGCAAGTATTGTGTCCAATTTTAAGAAAGGGCCTGCATTGCCTCTAAATACCCTACCCACACTACCGCTGGGTTCACCCAGCCATTTTTGTAAATGCCTTCCTGTTATTTGCTTTATATTCTTGTAACTATTTTTAACATGGCATAAAATAAAATAAAAAAACTGTAACTATTTTTAACATGGCATAAAATAAAATAAAAAACTCTTAAAAGTTAATAAAAGAAAGATTATATTCTATCTTTCAAAAAATAAAAAGTATAATAGTATATCATAATAGTATATCATAAGAGTTAAAATAGAGTCAAAATCTCTCTCTCCCTCTCTTAATATTAACGTTTAATTTCCATCTTATTCTTAAATATTCTTAAACTCTTTAATAAAATAAAATTCTAAAATTTAAAATCATGTAAAAAAGTCAAATTCTCTAAATACACTCAAAGTGCGAGTGAAAGAGGTTAGTCTTATATAAATTAATTCAAGTTTTTTTTTTTCCCTCCATATTATTATTGTAGGGGAGAAATTTGTTTCAGCCCCTTGCAAGCTCATTGTCCTCTTTGGGTAGCCAGGCCCGCAAGGTTTTGTCCTCATCCCCGAGTGCAGGCACGAGCAAGCAAGCGCCTAGCTTGGACTTGTACTCGTCGAGTCCCACATCGGTTAGAGAAGCGCCCCACTAACGCTTTATATGCTTCTGGAGCTTGCGTTAGTGTACCACTACTCACACGCTAGGCGCTTGCTTGCTCGTGCCTGCACTCGGGAACGAGGACAAAACCTTGCGGGCCTGGCTACCCAAAGAGGACAATGAGCTTGCAAGGGACTGAAACAAATTTCTCCCCTACAAAAAGCGCTTTTTGGGGTTGGGATGAGCCTTAGCTGCCTCCGCCCCATCTGATTGTTCACGCGACGCGGTGCCAGGCGCGGTGCGTCTTTGCCCTCTTCGACCGAGTGCAGGTAAGCCAAGGGGGGTTTCATAGTCTCAGCCCCAAGACCTGGAGTCCCACATCGGAAGGAGGAGCGCCCCACTCATGCTTTATATGCCTCTGGGGCTTGCATGAGTGTACCACTACTCACAATTGTAGGGTTAATTTTCGTAGCCCAAGCCTAAAATGGTATGGATTGTGAGCCCAATGAACCCAAGACAATAAATTTGTAGAGAGTGGGTGAAAGAGCTAGGCTAGTAATGAATTAAACAGTATTGGACTGCAGTGCTTGTGAATAAATTAGCATTCAATCGTGCTCGGACAAATGCAAACATAGACGTCCGAAGAGGAATTTGTATTGAATGAACTTGGGTTACAATTCTTAGAGCTACAGTAATAAAGTTTTCTCCTTTCTAACTTTCTTTTTTCCCTCCCCCATTATCAGAGGGCTTTCCCTCTTATATAGTACCCCCTCCCCTCATCTTCATCGTCCACTTGTTCATCATCTAGACGCCCACTTGAGTGCATGTCCCATCATGTATCCTTTTTAGCCTTGTGTGAGTGGCGGTAGCTGAGAGTGCACTGTTCAGGGGTCTTCTCCACATTAATGCGGCCAGGAAAGTAGGTGCAGTGCATTTAATGTGGTGGTTGAAGTTTGTCTCCTAGATATTTCTCCGTTCCTGCTATCCTCATGCGTGCCTGAGGTTCATCTCCATCATTACACTTGTCAGGGGGATCATTTGAGCTTCTCAGACGCCTGTCGGACCAAGCTTCTTCGGATCCGAGGGTAGTGGACTCCTCGGACAATTGAATGTCTCCTCGGATTATGACCATGCTCCTCTCCAGACATGCTTCTTTTACATGGGCTTCTGCTCGAGTGTTTTCATCTCTTCGGACCAACAGTGGTCTTCAAATAGGGCCTTGGGCCCAATACGTTAGGTTAGGCTTTTCACCCCCCACAATTATTTTTGATGAAATTTTTCCTCCTCATTTGATTGCACTAGAACTAAATTATACTTTTTTTTTCTTATTTAGGTATATCTTAAAATTTCTTTTCTAATATTGTATTTTTTTTTTTTTTTTTTGAGGGGGTTTTCTAATATTGTATTGATAAATCAATTTTTTCATCTTTTGATTATATAAATAAACAAGATTCCAATGTGAATATAATGTAACAGTTGAAAAGCCTTACATATTTTTCTTAGATAGGTGGATATTAAAGAAGGGAGATGTGAAACAAATTTATAACAAAAACTTATAAATTATAGCGAGTGTAGTGGTCTGAAGAGAAAAGAATAGGTGTAAGAAAAAAAGCAATTATCCCTTGGTAAATGTAAATCGTAACAAACACGGTAGCAGCCTAGCAGGATCGAAGTCGAAAAGGGTTTATTTAGTTACAAAGCATGAGGGGAGGGCTGGCTGTTTAGCTTGGGTAGGTTGGTCAATTCCCTCGCCACCAATCCAAATACTAATTAAATTGTTCTTTCTTCTTCAGACAGACCAGGCAAAATGGCCTTACAGGCTGGGATTTCAACCTCCAAGGTTCTTGTTCTTGCCGGAGCAGGTCAAACCCATCGTTTTCATTGTTTTCTTTGGTTACTGGGTTCTTTTCTGGGTTTCAATCTTAATTTGTTTTGTTCTGAGTTTTTTTGGTTTAGACCCATATTGACTTTTATTTTTATTTGCTGGCTGTAATTCAGTTTCCAGTTTTTCATTATTATTCATGCTGTAATTAGTTTCCTTCTTCTTGTTTTCATATGTGCTGTTCAATTGTATATGATATGGCGCATTTTTTGTTGCCGAATTTTTTGTCAAAATAAAATCTTTTGTAACAATCAATCTCACCACACTCTAGAAAAACCCACAATTCTCGATGAATGAAAGAGAAGTTTTATGTTGATACTTAAAAACATTTCACACCACACCACACTTCTCTTCTTTTTGAGATAGTTACAACGGGAGAGAGGGGATTTCTCCGTTGGAAACACCCAGTTGAGCCACTCTTTGCTTCTTGTTTCACTTGCCTACTTTTGCAATTTATCGGAAGCTTTATATATAATCATGAAAGATAACTTCCTAAACTATAATCCAAAACAAAAGAGACGAGGCAATAAAAGTAAACAAAGATGCATTACACTCACCTTTTGATTGTCATAGACCACAACTAACCTACTAAAGTTAGAAGCTAGCTCTTTCTTATTTGTAGTCTACCACTCAATCTAAGCTGGTAAAGATATGCAAGCTTACTAGATAGCAAATATGCAAAACGATTCAAAACAAATCACCGTTCTAATGCTAGAATCGGTTATGATTCTTACATTTGACACAGCAAAGCAGATTATCTCTTATTATTGCTAGTACTGGAATTGCTTTATTTTTATTTTTTGGTTTTGTGATGTGTTTCGTGATTTAGGTTGGACTGTTTCGGTTGTTTTGAGAAGCGGGCGATTGTCTGAGCTCATTGCGCAACTTCAAGTATTACTCAGAGGTGTAGATGAAGCTGAAATCTCGTCTGACAAGTATGACAGTGCGGCTCTTACAGCTCAGGTTGCTTGGTCTCAAATTCCTGAATGTCATTGCATTGCCTTTAACATGCTTACTATATGATGAGGGATGCTTTAATTGTTGAACTGATATATGTAGATGGGCAAAACTTAGTTACAATACCTTTTATATATATATTCCTCAATTGAATTCAACCATGTGGCTATATTTGATCAATGCTGCACAAAAAGTGTTATCTTACCTTAAGGACAATTAAATTCAACTTGACTCATTGGTCAATTCAGTCACATGGTTAAACTTAATTGGAAAACCTAAGGTAGAACATCTAAGAAAGTATACCTAATTTTTGTCCTATGTATATATTCAGCTTCACAAATTTGGTATTTAGTTATATTATATATGCTCATATTTGTGTGCACTCATTGTCAGATTCGACAATTGGCTCAAGAGATCAGGGAGTTAGCTGTTTCCCATCCTGTAACTGTTTTCAATGGGAACTCTGCCTCCAGTGGTATGTAGATTAATTGTACTGTATCTTCTTTCTCTGAAAAATGTGGATTCTTAGTATGGTTTAATTTTTTCTATTCCATCTTTTTGACACCCTGATTTGGCATATTTTGTTACTTTTCCTTCACTCCCTTTAGTTGAATCATATTTTCTAATATTGGAAAAAAAAGAAACAAAAACAAAAACAAAATCTTAGTGTTTCTACAAGGTGGTTAGGCTGGCAAACAATTGTCAACAAGTCTATCAATATCTTTGTCTAGTTTTTGCCACCCTGCTTTGCGGAACTTCTGGGTGAGATTTATGGAGGATTCGATTTAATGGATTGCTTTTGGATATGGGTGATAGTGAATTGATTCACTCATTTGAGCACTTGAATTTACTGAATCAGATGATCAAGTTTGATAGGCTTGATTTGAGCAATTAAGAGTAAACTTTTTGTTCTGTGTTTCTTTACAGATTACATCAGTTGATCAATTGTCAACATATAAATCAGAACATCTCTCTAGAACAAAGGAAAAAGGACCTAAATATTACTATTTGAGTGTGTGAATAAAAATATTTTCAAAGTCAACAAATTATAGTTCTTCCCTTTGGGCAAAATTTACATACAGGTACCTTAGGTTCCCTTATTAAAATTCATCCATGTGGCTATTTAACTAAATCAGTGAACAGCATTACAACAATTTCTACCTTCCCATGAGAAAACCCACTTGCATTGAATTCAAGAGACTCTCTCTGCCCCCTTCTCTCTTTGCAAATATCAAGCATCCTGGCCCTCTGTTGTGAGAGAGGACGATGGGGCTGCATTTTATATACATAGATTCCCTTACAGAAAAAGTAGTGTCTATATCACCAAGTTTGTCTTGTAAATCTCCGGAATCCGACATGTTGACAGCTAAGTTGTTAGCTGCGGCCAATCGGTATGGTTTGGAGAGGCCTATACTGGTGTGCGAGTCTCACCTCTACAAGGATATCTCTATCAACTCTGTCGCTGAAATTCTTGCCTTGGTTGACCACTATAATGCCACCAAATTGAAGGATATTTCCCCCAGATTTTTTTTTTTTTGAAAACCAAGGTATATTTTTGGTTAACATGAAGTATTTCCTCATAATTAAAGTTTTCTGGAAAAGTTTATGGAATGTTATATAAATTTTTTTGTATGAATGTTCATAAAATTGATGAGGGTTTAATCAGACAAGGAAAGACGAACAGATCTGTCTTTCCACTACGATTTTCAACTCTTTCGTCCTCTGCCACCTTCCAATTTCCATTTTTTAGAATAGCCTTTGGTAACTTTCAGCAGAAAACACCCACCAAAAGTGCTTGATTTCTATTCAAGAGGGCTTGGGTGCTTGATTACTAGCAAAGAGAGATGAGGGGGATTGAGAGAGAAAGCACCTCTTGAGTTCAATGCAAGTAAGTTTTATCAATGGGGATAGTAGAAGGTGTTATAAGTTTTAACGTTGTTTAGTGATTTATTTAAATAGCCACATGGCTGAATTTTAACGAGAAAACCTAAGGTACAGGACATAAGGTACTGTACTTAAGTTTTGCCCTTTCCCTTTTCATTTCTATCATCGCCATTGTTGCTCCTTAGTTGTTTACCAGAAGGAATTCCTCAGTAATTCTCTACTATCTATGTAGTTTTATTCTCGTTTAACATTTATCTTTCAAAGGATATTATTTGCTGTGTTACAAAATATGTATGGTTTTTTTTTTTTACAAGTAGAATATGTATGGTTTTTATTAGAGGGGGTTAATTATATAGAGATGCATATATATTTTTATGTGCACACAGGGAGTTATGCTTCTTACTTAGTGCCTGCTGCTGCACTTGGAGCAATGGGATATTGTTACATGTGGTGGAAGGTAAGCTTTTGTAACCCAAACCCATATATTTTGTTGGCCAAAATGGGGATATACCCCTTTCGCCCAAAAGTTCTAGTAAAATGCCCTATTTTTGAAACTATCTAGGGATGTTTTCCTGTTTTGAAACTTGATTTTCTAAAAATCGAGTTTCAATGTAAAACTCGATTTTTAGAAAATTGAGTTATAAGCAAATCAAATTAAAAAAAAAAAAAAAAAAAAATTTGTGGAACTTGAGTTCCACTTGAAAATTTTCAAGGAACTCAAGTTCCTTACTGAAACTCGATTTTAAACAATTCGAGTTTCAAAACAGGGGCATATCCCTACATAGTTTCAGAATGGAGGGCATTTTGCTGGAACTTTTGGGCAAAAGGGGTATATCCCCATTTTGGCTGATTTTGTTTGTAACAAAGTGTTGTATTTGGTACTGCACTTATGGTAAGCTATTCTTGCTTATTTATGGGTGAATTTGTAATATTTCTTGCTTTTGTTGTGCAGGGATGGTCGCTTTCTGATGTAATGTTTGTAACAAAGCACAATATGGCAAATGCTGTTGCAACTGTCTCCAAACAATTAGAGAATGTCAATGAAGCACTGTCTGTAAGTAGCACTGCTTATTTGCTTTGCCATCTCGTAGTAAGTTCCTGACATAAAACAAAGGGAGCAAAACCAAATCAGGTTTAGCAGTTCCTGGGCAGCTTTGATTTCGTGGAATTAGGGTTAGGATTTGGTGGGAAAAGGCTGGAATATATTAGGGAGTATGTGATTTCTAAAGGTGAAAAGAAATAGTAGGATTTGTGGATGACATAAAGGGAAAAAACCAAGGTCTGGGTTACTATTCCAGGGCTGTGACCTGTAATTGGGCTGTTTGTTGATTATTTGAGGCTATTTGATGGGTGAGTGCTTTGCGGTTATGAAGTTTTGGATAGGGTTTTAAAAGATGACAAATCAATATGTGGTAGCAAGGTATTAAGTTGCCGGAAATTTAAGAACGAAAAAAAAAAAAGTAATAAATTTCTAGACATCACATCTAGGATTTACTTAGCATCACACGTCGGAGTAGGTTGTATCACACAAACCTTAAACAAAACTTTATAGCTTCTGTATGCTTTAGAAAACTTATTCTTCTTCCCTTTAATAGAAGTATTGCATCCATATAAATAGATGAAAATACCTATTCCTGTTAGAACTTGCACCTTTTTGAACCCAGACTAAGAGTTAGACTTGGACCCCTTGGGCTTTTATTACTATGCCCAAACTAAATAACTAAACTCAAATAGATCCAAAATAAGACCCAACAGACTATTAGAACAGGCCATGTCCAGAAAATAGGAAATTACAGAATTTCCCTTGACAAATAGTAATTCTTTCCTTTACAGTGTTTAGAGTTCACCCCTGTTTTAAATATCAATTTGTGCAGGCGACAAAGAGGCATCTAACCCAGAAGCTAGAAAACTTGGACTGGAAGGTTGAGGAGCATAAGGAAACATCCAAGCTTATTGCAAATGATGTACTGAACTATTCTTCTCCTCTCTCTCTCTCTCTAGATTCATGTTTCAATTTATAAGACACAAGAGATGCGGTGGGGTGGGGATCTTATTATTTGATAAAGACCAAATCACCTTGCTCTTCCTTTTCCCTTGTTTGAAGCATCACAATTCACGATCATCAGAGGATCAAATTACCACCTATTTTAGTTTGTTATCCTTGCTGAGATCACAATAGATACTTCTAACTTTTGATATCTGTGTTGCTTGTGCCATCTGGATTTGGGTTCACAATAAATACATTCAGGTGATAGTGGCACCACTGGTGCTTGGGGTACATATTGAACTATGCTTATATTCATTTGCAATCTTTTATGCTTGAAGGTTAATGAGGTGAAGTCAAACCTTTCTCAAATTGGGTTTGATGTTGAATCGATCCATCAAATGCTCTCTGGGCTGGTGAGTTGTTCTTTTCCTTTTTTCAAATTATAAATTTAGTCTCTCTATCTGGCATGCTAATTTCAACTAAGCTTTTGGGGCTACTGATGTTTTATATGTCAATTAACTTGACAGGAAGGAAAGATTGAGCTTCTTGAAAGCAAACAGGTATATTTCTGCTAATGTAAATTAAATTTAGTGCCTTTTGCTGTATGAGTTCACTTAATGTTTCTATGGTGGTTGATATATTCCTTTATCTTCTTCCCTACATCATACAGGATATGACCAACTCAGGCCTATGGTATCTATGCCAAGTGGCTGGAGGCTTCAAAGATGGGATTAATGCTAAACTTTTTAAGGTCAGAAATTAGATCTGTGTGTTATATTTATGCCTATGTGGGATGGATAGCTAAGCATCTAAAGCCGTGGCTAATAAGTGGGATTTAGATGAACACTTCATGCCAAAAATCAGCAGTGTCTACTGATTTAGGTGACAGCCAATTGTGTGGCCTATATTTATAATAGTGATACTTGATCACAATTGCTGAGGGATGGGTAACTATTTTTTCATGGATTCATTTTCTCTAGTTCTTAAATGTTACTAATTTCTGCTTCCTTCTATCTCGGCAGGATGTCAGTGATACAGTAGCAAATCATTCAACAATCACATTCGAGGAGAACTCGCTCAAGGTATCTTGAGTCTTATTCTTCAGTATAATTATATTTTCATTCACCGATTACATGGTGTAATGATTTTCTTTCAGGGACTCCAATTCATTGCTGAAACGAAGGACTCAGGTGTGTTTGATAAATCGACGAGAACCGCAAAGAAAATTGATCTTGACAACTTCCCTGGGGAAAAAGCTCTGGCACTGAAAAATAGAATTCACAGGTCATATCCAGTTGGGATGTCTTTGGCTGAGATATTATGAATTCACATGCATGATTTTGTTGTCTTCAGTATATCATTGATTTTGTGAGCTGAACGTTTTCCTATTGATTCCATAGATGTATATGGCTCTATGGGATTCCTTAATTCTTTTCCAGTGATAAATGTGTTCTGAGTGTTTGATTTGTACATCCCCAGCTGGGAGAGTATAGAGTGATAGCATTTTGGTACTAGTGTAAATTTCAATGTTATTCTTTCTCAAATTAAAGCATCATAATCTCAATGGTGCTGATGACATCGTATTTTTCAATGACCAATTTAAGAATAGCATGTTCAATAGTTCAATTTTCATTTAGCCATTGTCGAAAATCCATCCAAGGCCAGATCTGTGTTATATACTTTGTGCAGTTGTCCTAGTATGGTATGTTAGATTGGCACAACACAACATAAAGCCCTGGGAAAAAGATAATGAAATCATTGGGTTTAGGCTGCATTTTGAAAGTTTCCTTTGCACGGACACCACCTGGGTGAAGACTGAAGAGTGGCTTTGAAGTCGTTAGAGTTCTTTCTTAACCTTCCCATGTGTTAAGAGTGGCTTTGAAGTTCCTAAAGTTCTTTCTTAACCATTCTGAATTGAATAAATTACTACTGTATTATTTTTGTTTTAGAAGATTGTAATTTGGCAATCTATTCAGTACACAAATTTGGGAAGTTATCAATAGCATATATAAAATTAACTCAAAAGAAACTATTCAAATTTTCCTCATTAAAAAAGATTTACGGGATATTTTTAGAATTTAGCTGAAGGCTATGCAATTCAGAAATGGGGAAAAACTTCAGCCATACATGAAAATAGAAAATAATGGCAGGGATTTTTCTCATTGTATAGGTCTACCCGCGGAAACTGTTTGTTGGTGTAATCTTAAGTTTATTCACATGTTCTCAAAAATAAATTAATAATAATAATAATAATAATGAAAAATACTAAAAAAGAGTTCATTCACATGAATTTATTAGAAAAATTCTTATCAAGCTTAAGTAGAAACAATAGCTAAATCAACTTGAATTTCAGTAGAAATGTGTGGAGGGACATTTTTCATCCACAAAAAGAAAACTTGTGACATGAATTACATTTCTAGCAAGTTTGTGAGTTATAAAGATTCCTTCCTCAACATGAGAAAAGCTAATACTATGAAAAGAATGTTAAAATTTTTGCAATCTTGTATCAAAAGATCAAAGGAGGCCATAATTATCAAATTGATTTCATGTGATAGAACTGTTTTGCTCACAAGTTTGGTGTAGTACTATTTAAAGTTGCAGCAAAGCTTCCTTTCAAGTCATATCCCTATTTCCAAGTCAGGACTCATCGTAATGTTTTGTGATATATGGTACATGGGAAATGTTAAATTAGCGAAATAAATAATTGAAAGTATATGATTATAAAAAAAAAAAAAAAATTGTAAGTATACGAGAAAGTGTGTTATGTAATGAAATTTGAAATTAGAATTAAGGATATCCCTCGTAATTATAAGAATCGAAAAAAAAATTGATCTAATGTTTTGGAAGACATGCAAAACAATTAAAAGAAATAATTAAATTGTCTCCCCCCAATCCATTTTTTAGTTCAGCAAAAAAAGAAGAAGAAATAATTAAATTAATAATGTTTCTTTAGAATTGTACACCGAGTAATAGTATGGTGGAATTTATATTGTTAGCACTAGCATTGGGAGTGTAAACACCTCCAATTGCTATTTTACATTTAAAACTTCAAAAATGTTGCTCCATCCGGGTATGGGTTCTTAAAAAATTTTAGAACCTGTGAACAGTTGTTCTTATACATAGAACCAACTCTTTCACTTGGATGTAAAAAAAAAAAAAAAAAAAATACTATTATTTAATATTATTAGATGTTGTAGTTTATATTATTTTAATGAGTTGTATATAAAAATAGAATTTGGGATGTTGGATGAGTTGCAAAATAAGATGGTAAAATATATATAATAGGTTTTGAGTTTGTAAAATAAAACTTTTTTGGAGTCCCAGATGGGAATGCATAGAACTTATAAAAGTTATAATTCAATGAAAATATAAGCAAACTTTATCAATAAATTAACTAATTTTTAAGTTGCATAATTATTATTATTATTATTTTGTTTTATTTTTTTAGAGAGTTTCAACGTATGACATCTACTCCTGATGATAGCTCTTTATTATCAGACCAAGATACCAATCAGTTAAGCGGGAATTAAGAGACTTTACTAGTTGAATTAATTGAAACCCACATTATTTTGTTTTGTTATAACATATATAACCATATTTTGTGGTTTAAGCTACCTATAAATTTAATTAGATTTTATCACTTATGCTATGAACCACAGTAGTTATAGTACTCCAAGTGAAAATATATGCAAACTTTATAAATAGAATTATCTAATATTTTTTTTGCTAACCATAGAATTATAGTGAGGGTGACCTTGCAAAAAAAAAAAAAAAAACTAATGTGTTGTGGTTAATCATATTTATACGTTAAAAAATCTACGTTACCAAAAAAATTTAATATTAAAAATCTTGGTAGATTAAAAGTATCACTGGCCATCATGAAAGGTCACCATAGCCACGTGAAATAAATAAATAAATTTTACTTTCTCAACTTGAAGTTGTTGAATAATTCTCCAAGGAATGAAGAGTTGCATTTTATATTGATGTCAAGGTCAGACGTTAAGATAGACAAAAAATGTTTTGAGACACTAGTTTCTCCTTTTTTCTCACCCTAGTTTCTCCCTGAGACACTAGAGCGTAGAATCTCATTATCTTCCCTGGAATGATAAACCTTCCCCTCTATTAATCCTTCATAGCAGTAGGGTTTCCCTTGTCCTCCGTCCTCCTTACGTGTGGTCTAATCTTTTCTCTCTTTACCCTCTCAACAGTACTATACCTCCATGGAAGATATTCTATACGATTGGAAAAAACTTTCGTTGATAGATGAGGAAGATGTTAAGCTTATTCTGTCGAGATCTAAAAATCTACGAAACAAAGAGTATGTTTTGGCTGCAAAGTTTCTTACAAGAAGAGTTCTTAACATGGAAGCCATAGGTTGCACATTAAAACCCTTATGGAGAGCCAAAAAAGACTTCAAAGTGCGAGAAGCGGGAGATCATGTTCTCTTATTCGTATTTGAACTCGAAGCTGATGCAGAACTGGTTCTTGCCAATGAACCTTGGACTTTCGACAAACACGCAGTCCTTCTACAGAGGTTTGATGGTTCTACACCGCCGAGGTACTTGAGGTTCACTAAACTGAAATTTTGGGTGCAGATTTACGGTTTGCCGATGCGTATGCTTGATCCAGAGATGGCAATCGAACTAGGAGAAACACTCAGTCAGGTACTACCATGTGAGAATCCTAATGAGTTGGTGGGGGGCGATTTCTTACGTGTTCATGTTGAGATCGATGTCTCAAAGCCTCTCTGTCGAGGTTGAAGGGTAGCACTAGACGAGAATGAAGGAATTTGGGTTTCATTTAAATACGAAAAACTACCTAATTTTTGCTATTGGTGCGGTTTGATATCACATGATGGGAAGGATTGCAATGTCTGGTTGGGAAGGAAAGAATCGGCGAATATAAAGCCTCATGAGTACGGACCATGGTTGAGAGCTGTGCCGTTCAACCCAGGGAAAACCTCATTCACCGTGGTCTCTGGTATGGGTGATGGGTTGGGGGGGGGCACAAAATTTTCCAACAGGCCAACTGCCGAGAAGTCATCTGAAAAGGTGGACAGACCAACAAGAGAAAACACGGCAAGGTCTGAACTCGGCGAGAAAGGAGGAGCTGACCGAGTTCACGTAACAGACATGGAAACTTCAGAAACAGAGGTACAGATCACGTCAATATCTCGGAATAACAGCACCCCATTAATTGAGGTAATAGATTCCAATTCAAATTTATCTACTTGCCATACTAATCCCGTTGATTTTGAAGCACAGATACAGGAATTAGATGCCGCTATTGGAAAGTATGGCAGTTGTGAAGAGCACGTGGACCACAACCTAGCTGATACCTCACACATTTCAGCAAATAGTGTGAAGCAGTTAACTCCCTCCTTGCCAGCTCACCCTTTAACAACTCAAGAGCTTGCACCTCACGTGACAGAGAATTCTCCACCTCCCAATCCAGCAAACAGAACCTTGCGCACATGGAAAAGATTAGCACGAGAGAACAATATGGAGACTGAAATAACACAGGGCCTTACAGATTCAAAAAGAAACAGAGAAGAAGACATGGAGTTTCTTCCGGAGTTACCTACCAAAAAGCTACAAGTTTCAAAGGAAGAATGTCAACAAAACTCAATGGTGGAGGCTGCCTAGTAGCCCCACCAAGCACAATGAGTCTCTTAGTATGGAACTGTCACGGGCTTGGGAACCTGCGTACAAGGAAAGAGCTTGAAGTATTGATTCAGGCTAAAGATCCCTCCGTCGTGTTTTTAGCCAAAACATGGGCAAATGAAGCTAGGCTAAAAGAAGTTCAAAGGAATATTAATTTCGATAATCTGTTCTACATGGAAAGAAATCTTAGAGGTGGTGGGGGTCTGGCTCTATATTGGAAAAACTCTATGGATGTACATATGGATTCTTTTTCTAAGTATCACATAGATTCAATAATCAATAAAGGTAGTGATGAAGCATGGAGATTCACAAGTTTTTATGGAGAGCTGGCAACACATAAGAGAATTGAAGCATGGAATAAACTTCGGTTACTCAATAATAAACATGACCTTCCTTGGCTTTGCGCTGGAGACTTTAATGAAATCATAAGACATTCAGAAAAATTGGGAGGCAATAACAGAAGCCAAGCTCAGATGCAACTTTTCAGGGATGTCATAGATGAGTGCGGATTTCTTGACCTCGGGTATGTGGGAGACCAATTCACATGGAGAAAGCATTTTGTTGATGGGCACTCACTGTGGGAGAGATTGGACCGAGGGTTGGCCAATCATGATTGGTTCATGAAATTTTCGGGTTCAAAAATTCACCACTTGCATTCAGATTCCTCAGATCATTCTCCATTGTGGATCACCTTGGATGGTTTGGACATTCCTTCATTTTCTAAACCTTTCAGGTTTGAAGAAATGTGGCTCTCGGATCGTGGGTGTTCAGATATTGTAGAAGCGGTGTGGTTGTCAAGGGAAGACGAAGTTGCTCATGATCATGTCATTTGTAAAATAGACAAATGTGGTAAAGAATTAAGAGTATAGAACTGGAATTGTTTTGGCAATGTCAGAATGGTGTTGAGCCGAAAGAGAAAGGAATTAAAAGAAGCAGAAAAATCAGCTATGAGATCAGGGAATAATCAGCAGGTCCGAGAATTAAAGAAGGAGATAGCTGAATTGGTTGACAAGGAAAACAGACTTTGGTTCCAGAGATCTAAAATCTTGTGGGAAAAATTTGGAGACAGAAACTCAAAATTCTTTCACAGCCATGCTTCACAAAGAAAGAGGAAAAATCTAATCCGGAAATTGATGGACTCCAATGGCCGTGTGGTTGAGGGCAATGAAGGCATAGCTGAATGTCTAGTGCAGTACTATCAGAACCTCTTCTGTTCAACAAACCAGCAATTTTGTTCCTTGGCTACAGACTCTATTTAGACAGTGATTACTGAGGAGATGAATTCTAAGCTCTCATCTGAGTTCACTCATCTGGAGGTAAAGCAAGCCATTAATCAAATGGCCCCGCTAAAGGCCCCCGGGCCGGACGGTATGCCACCTCTCTTTTATCAACACTACTGGAACTTAATTGGTGATGACATTTCTAATACTGTGTTGCACTATCTTAATTCAACCACTTTACTTGAACACCTCAATCACAATTTTATTACCCTCATTCCAAAAAAGAAAAATCCTGTTTTGGCATCTGAATTTAGACCAATCAGTTTGTGTAATGTTTTGTATAAAATTTTCTCAAAAGTTCTAGTAAATAGACTTAAGAAAATTTTCCCAAATATTATCACTAAGAATCAGAGTGCTTTTACAAAAAGCTGCCTTATTTCTGACAATATTCTGGTAGCTTTTGAGTCTTTACACAGTATGCAGAAACACACAGGAAAGGAAGGTTATATGGCCATCAAGCTGGACATGAGCAAAGCGTATGATAGAGTGGAGTGGTCCTATCTTCAATCAGTCATGGAAAAAATGGGGTTCACAGAGCACTGGATCAGTCTCATGATGCTATGTGTCAAGACTGTGACCTATTCAATATTGGTGAATGGCGAACCCAAGGGCATGATCACACCATCAAGCTGCTCACCAAGGATATATTAAGGGTTACTTTCTTTGTAGAAATAGCCCATGTCTAACCCACCTTTTGTTTGCAGATGATAGCTTGCTGTTTTGCAGGGCCACCATTGAGGAGTGCCAACGAGTTTTGGACATTCTAGATGTGTATGGAAGATGCTCAGGTCAACAGATTAACCGAAGTAAGACGACAATCTTCTTCAGTAAATCTACAACTGATGATACTAGAAATCAAATTAAGATGGCATTGGGAGTTTCAGAAATTATTCAGTACGAAAGATACTTGGGGCTACCCTCATTGGTGGGCAGAAATAAAAAAAACAAGCTTCAATTATATAAAGGATCGAGTTTGGAAGAAATTGCAGGGTTGGAAGGAGAAACTCCTTTCCTAGGCTGGAAGGGAGATTTTAATCAAAGTAGTTGTTCAGGCTATTCCAACCTACACCATGAGTTGCTTCAAACTCCTAGTAGGTCTTTGTTTAGAAATTGAGAGCCTAATAAGAAAATTTTGGTGGGGACAGAAAGGAGAACGAAGGAAAGTTCACTGGGTGAAAGGGATACACTTTGTCTTCCAAAAAAGGAAGGTGGAATGGGTTTCAAGGATCTAGCCAATTTCAATGATGCTTTCTTGGCTAAGCAAGCATGGAGATTACTTCATAATAAGGATTCCCTATTCTATAGAGTCTTTAAAATGAAGTTCTTTCCAAATTGTAGTATATGGGAGGCTCAAGATTCCAGTTCTGGTTCACACACTTGGCATAGCATCTTAAAGGGAAGAGATGTCCTACTTAAGGGTGCCAGATGGAGGGTGGGGTGTGGAGATGATATTAGTATTTGGAATGATGCGTGGTTACCATCACCGAAGCATCCACGGGTCCTATCTAATATTGTTCCAGGTTTTGAAGATAGTAGAGTTGCTGATCTCATCAATCCGAGTACAAGAACATGGGATGTAAATTTAGTGCACGGGTTGCTGTCACCTGAAGAAGCTGCTTTGGTTCTTAGTATCCCATTGGGCCGCACACCTGTAGAAGACAAAATCATCTAGCCATTCACTCCCTCAGGTAATTATACGGTAAACTCGGGGTCCAAGTTCCTAGCCAAACTAACTTCTTTGCGTGTTCCTACAGGTAATACGCAGCAGCAAAATGAGGTTTGGAAGCTGATTTGGGGGCTTAATGTTCCTAATAAAGTGCGGAACTTCATGTGGCGGGTTTGCAAAGAAGCCATACCAGCTAAACGCAATCTGTTGAGGAGGAAGATCCTAACCGAAGACATATGTGAACAGTGTGGTATGGAGTCTGAAACAACAGCCCATGCACTATGGGAATGTTCCTTGTTGGATGAGATATGGAATACCATTCTAGACTTTGAAGACCGGAGACAGCTCGACGCTTCAAACATTAGAGAACTGATTAACCTGACTCATGAGAAAAGGAAGAATGTGGACCTCATGGCTATGGTGATGTGGACGATATGGCACCGGCGAAACCAACTCCAAGTCAGCATAAGTGTTTTCCCAAAGCACAGATCCTTCAACAAGCTTCGCAAGCCCTTCTTACCTTCCAACAGAGTCAACGCTCCCTCATCAATCACACAGCAGTCACGCGACCTCAGCATCGTGTCCAGTGGCGTCCTCCTTTGGCAAACTGTCTCAAACTAAACTTTGACGGAGCTGTTTTTCCGGAGTTGGGCAAAGCTGGCCTAGGTGTGGTAGTTCACGACTGTCATGGGAGTGCCATAGCTTCACTGTCAGAACAAGCTCCGTTACCGTTTTCACCTGTCATTGTGGAGGCCATGGCTGTTGCAAGAGCGATGACCTTCGCATAGGAACTTGGTATCACCGAGTTTATGCTCGAAGGAGATTCGGAAGTAGTGATAAACACTCTCCGAAGCACGGAAGCCTCCCTATCAACATATGACCATCTTCTTGAGTCTGCTAAATCCGCTCTAGTTACCAGCAAATGTATTGCCTTTTCCCATATTCGTAGAAGTGGTAATAGAGTAGCCCATAACCTAGCTAAATATGTTAGACATGTTAGAGGTTTCTCGGTGTGGGTGGAGGATATTCCACCACACCTATATGATGTACTCTTTGCTGATCCCAGCCGATTTTTGTTTTAATAAAACAGTAGTCCTCATTTTCAAAAAGAAAAAAGAAAAAAGGTCAGACGTTGTGAATATGTGAGTTTTGTAAATAATGTGATTAACGGTAGGTGTTTGAGATATGTATTTTGTTTTAGAATTAAGGAGAAAGAGAAACACATATTCTATATTAACTTTTATTCTATAATGGCTTTTGAGTAGAGTTGTGGTATGCTTTTGTGTTAGAACCAATTTCCCTCTCCCCTGTGTGTGTGTTTGTTTCTAAAAAAAAAAAAAAAAAAACTTTTATTCTATAATTTTTCTCCAAGTTTTTTTTTTTCATACTTTAATTGAATAATTATATTGGATATGTGTATGCAATTTATAACTATTGCTTTTTATAATACATATACAACATTCTCCAAAACTATTTTACATAAAATATATAATATTATCCGTGCATCGCACAAATAGCTTACTGGTTAGTATTTAAAAGCAGTCCCTAGTTTCCAACAAGAACATCCATGATGACTAATTTTAAGTGTGCGTTTGGATTGGGATAGAAAAATAAATTATTTTACTATTCAGTTTTTTTTTACTATTATTCATGATCCAATTTATACTATTTTAACTAATTTTTACCTTTATCTATAATATTTTTAACAATAAATTTTCAATTTTAGCAAAATATGCGGTATCCAAACATAACATCTAGAAGAATCCAAAAGCTAAATTGGTCTACAGACAAAAATAAACCAAACATTCCCGTTATGGATTTTATTTATTATTATAAAAAAGTTATATATTTGGTCTACAGTTCAAATAGCCAGAAGAATCCACAGACACAATACAAATATAAACGGCGGTAGCTATCGTCTCAACGTAGAGTTATTGCGATCGCATTCGCAGCAGCCAGCAGAACACTTTTTTATTTATTTTTATTTTTATCTTTTGTTTCTCAATCTAATTTGTAGAGAAAAACACTTAAGACTAGTTGGAGCCTGAAGCTGAAGGTAACACACTCTCTCTCTTCTCTATCTTCTTTGTTTGGTGCGAATTTTGTCTCACTTCATCTGATGTTTAACTTGTTTTTGTTTTTACTAATAGTAATAAATATGTTCCAAGTTAGGGTTTCTTTAAATTAATCAGATAATGTACTACTGGTTAGACAAGACAAGACTGAAAATTTTCATATGGCAGTTGCTTGCTTAATGCTTATACACTTTGCACTTGTTGTTTGTGGAGAAATTTGAGTTACATACATGTTTCAAATTATTATTATGTTTTGCATGACTTGACTTGAACTGCTTGCTATATGTTATATTATGTTGTCTGTTCAGCCATTTAATTCAACACAACCAATTGCAGGCAGTAAAAAATCGCTGCTTTCACATCTGACATCTGTTTTGTTGCGTTCTCACAGTCACAAGAATGAATGATGTTCATCTTTAATGTCTTTGTTTTTGTTTTAGACTAGATCAAGTCGTAGCCAGACATTTCATAACCCGTTAGGCCATTAATAATCACTATGCTAAGCTTTATTGATATGTTATACTTAAATGGCTTCAATTAGTGTTATGGCTTCATATATATATATGTGTGTGTGTGTGTGTGTAGAAACCATGTTAGAATTTGAAAATCGAGTTCTTCTAATTGATTGACTGGTGGTGGAGACATTTGAGATAATTGGAATGACATAGAGATCAGATGTATGGAGTAATGAAATTTCTAACTGTCAAGGGTAATTTTACAATCTGAATATGAGCTTACTATTTAAACCCACCAATCAAGCCATTTTTTTTTGGTTTTCTTTTACTGGTTTTCTCTCATAGTACACCAACTTGCACATTCACACCAACTGATTATGCTCTGAAGTTGGATTAGTAGCGTTTATTTGTGTCTTTATATGATTTTTTTTTAATAGAAGTTGTAATTAGGGCTTCCCCCTCCTGGATGTTTCCTTGTATCACTAAGTAGAGAGTTCGATGATAGCTTTTTAATTATTAAACTGTCTAAAAGACAGAGCCACTCATGAACCTATGTTGTTGGGTCTGTTAGGGAGTTTTGACTAAGTTAATTTTCTCTGATGCAGCAACAGAGTCAGTAGACATGCCAAAGAACAAGGGAAAGGGAGGAAAGAATAGGAAGAGGGGAAAGAACGAAGCAGATGATGAAAAGCGTGAGCTTGTGTTCAAGGAAGATGGGCAGGAGTATGCCCAAGTGCTTCGCATGCTGGGCAATGGCCGGTGCGAAGCAATGTGCATTGATGGCTCCAAGCGCCTTTGCCATATTCGGGGGAAGATGCATAAGAAAGTATGGATTGCAGCTGGTGATATCATACTCGTTGGTCTTCGTGATTACCAGGATGACAAGGCTGATGTGATCCTCAAGTACATGCCAGATGAAGCAAGGCTTCTGAAGGCATATGGAGAGCTTCCTGAGAATACGCGTCTCAATGAAGGCATCATTGATGATGAGGAGGATGGTGGTGGTGATGATTATATTGAGTTTGAGGATGAAGATATTGATAAGATATAGGGTTTAGGAATCAAATCTGTGTGGATTTTATCTTCAGTTTTTAAGTGTTGCGGTTAATGGCACATATAAGTCAAAACTTTGAAACTCACTTTGTGAGTTTGGATCTTTGGGGTGAATTGGATGTATTCAATTAACACCTCTTACTAATTAATGTCAGTTATGTTTGCCTTTGCTAGACTACTATGGCTATCGTTGCCTTTTGGACTGATTGTTAATGTTTTGTTATACTCACCTGTTCTTGGTTGCTCAATGGAGTATGAATTTTGAAGGGTATAAAATTTTGAAGGTGCTTTATACACTGGTTATAAATTTTACATGGGCAGACATGTGCAATTATTTTGTGTTTGTGTCAAAATTTGAGAAACTTGAAGCATGTATGATTATTGAGAAACATAATTTTTAGGCTACATTACAATTTACACCCTCTAAGTTTGACATGTTTCAATTTAGTACTTTTAAGTTTTATTCTTTTCATTCCAGTTCTTTAACTTCCATTCGTTTCCAATGTAGTCCTTCCCCTGTCCATTTCACACCGTTAAGTCGAATTAGATGAAAGATTGAACGGAACCAGATGGAAGGATTAAATTGAAAATAGATTAAAGTTAAAGGATTGAAATGAAAAAAGAAGAAGGAAACATTAAGATATGTGTTCTTGGATGCTTGTTGGTAGCAGTTTAGCAGATAAGATAATGATTTTGAGTCTTGACATTTACAAGGGAATTTAGAGACATTTAGAATCCACATTATTGATAGAATACATTCTAGACTGTAAAAACAAACATGGGTTGTCTTGACATATTTTAGAACCACTTTGGGCAAGTTACTGATCAGGAAATCAGGAGACTGTTAAGATGAATTACTTTTGCATTTAATTTCTCTTTTGCTGCCCACTTGGTTTTGATTGCTCTTTATTTCCTTTTCAGTCTCCCTTGAACCATCCTTCATACTCACCTACAGCATCATAAAATATCCCAGTTTGAAAGAAGTGTCAATGAACTGAAAGAAAGAAGACAACACAATGACTCATAGTCTCATACTTAAATTTTCCATTAGCAGATATCGATCAACTTTGATTGTTGTACTATGTAGTATTAGATTGAGTGTCAAAAGTCATGCAAAAATCCAAGAATTTTATATCATGCTTAACGAAAATTCTTTGACCATTGAAGTCTTCAGATTTATAAGTTGATTTGGATCATCGCTCATGATTCAAAACTGTATATATTTTTATATTACTATAACTCTAGCCAGAACATTCTACCTTGGTGTACTCTTTTGTGCTATGGTAGCTTGGCACAGTTTTCCGCCTAGACACAGTTCTGGGAGCCTTAAGCCTGTTTTTGTTAGGCTTCAATCCATCTTTCACTTTTGGTGCAGCTACTTTAAAGCTGTCAAATTGGACAGACACCTCATTTGAGCCACAGCTTTCTTTTTCTTCTCCTGCTACATCGAAAAATCGTTTGCTGAGCATGAGTCTTTGATTACTGTCAAATGGTTCAATCTGCTTGTTTATATGGCTTTCAACTGAGGAGCTTTCTGGAAGGCGGGTTGCCATCCACCGCTCTAGCCAGCTCCAACCCATGTCTGGTTCTTCGCCATTGGCTTTGGACTGTTTTCTCTCTGAACAGATTCGAAGCTACAAACAAATAGGTTCAAGTAGATTTATATCAGCTCTAAACTTACATCAGAAAAATATTTCAGATGTACCTGTTGTGAGAAAGCATAAGCTAGTGCTCTCTCACGCCTAGTTGTTGCCTCCAGTCTGTTCTGAATCCTCCTTTTAGATATGTTGCTACTCACTGTGCTATCATCCCAGTCTTCCTGTACATTTCATGAGGTAAAATATATAAATATTGTACTTGAGCTTTGGCGCAATTGGTCAGGGGTTGGGAGGGTCAGGTTCAAATCTTAGCATACAAAAAGTAGAAATAGTGAAATGAGAACTAGCTGTTTGAAGTTTTGAGTGTTTCTAACCATAAATCCTAACTAATTGAATCAGCAATTCTGCTCCAAGTTTAGTCCCATAAATCCTAACTGAGTGAATCAGCAATTCTGCTCCAAGTTTAGTCATTTCAATAATTATACATCCTTCAGATTTCAAGTGAATTTGTGCAAGGATCTGTTTTGCAAGAACACATCCAATCTTGAAAACACCTCTGGAGCAATACTCTTAAAGTCATCTTTGTTCATTCCATTTATTCTTGATTAATTTATTTTTAAAGCTATTTATGATTTCCATATTTTTCTTTGATTAAAATTTTCCACTACTTGTTTTTAGTATATCTGGCTCTAAGAACTAAAGCACAGAAGTTAGAATTGATTTTTGTTCTACCTTCAGCTGTAGAACTTGAGTTCTGGCCTTCTGTTGCATTCGGTGGGGAATTTCCACTCTCTCTTCTTGTACTGAGAAGACTTCAGCAGAATTTCCTGTTTGAACTTCAACTGATGTGCCCACAGACTCCCTACTTGGACTTTCTGTTTCCACAATAAGATCCTGGTTACCATCTTTCAGTTTTATTCCTTCAATTTGATGCCTAGCCTGAAATTTGAGCACCCCAATGACCGTAAAGTTCAAGAATTGCAAGTGCCATAAAGCGGATTCATTGGGGTAATGTAAAGGTACATAGATATTTAATGCACGTTCAGTTCTTGTTTTGAAAATTGGCATTTTCTGATAATGTTTTCCATTGGAAGGTAGATTTTTCAGGTAAAATTGAACCGAGTGCATGCATGTAAACTTATTCTTCAAAATTAAAGATCCCAAGATACTTTCATGTGTAATTTAATTAATCAAGATAAATTCCATTCAACATGATATCCAAATTTGAAGAGAACTAAAGCTTTTGAATAATAAAATTGATGAATTTTTAACAGTATGAATTAACCAGAAAGCCTCTAAATGCTGACTGAATGATGGTTGCAGCATTTTCTTCACACAAGAAATTATGGGTTGAATCCTGCTCTTCCTCTGGTATATCTTCCTTGGTTTCTTCACTTCGGATATCTACTTTGTCTGTCAAGTCTTCTAGTTTGGGCTGTGTAACAGTGGCCTCAGAGCTTTTAACTGAAGCTGAATCCTCCTCTGCAACAACTGAATTAAATTCATCACCACAAAGGTATGCTCTAACAGAGCTCCATCGTTTCTTTTCCACCACATTGCTCCTTACCTAAATAGAATTAAAATAGAAAACCAGATAGGTATTTTACTCGAATAAAAAAACAACGTGATCAACCAAGTAGACTAGGAAAACCAGACTAGTGTAGACATATGACTAAGCACGACCCATAAAGTTTGTTTGATGCATATGGCATACTTGATAACAAGCGACAAGAATGCAAAGAATAGGCATTTTCTATAACTAGAATCTAGACCATGATAGCTTCAAGAAAACTGTAAAACTGCAGTAGTAGAACTAGACACTCACATTGCTTTCATGAGTCCCAACAGACCGGTTTCTAGAGAAGACACTCCGTACCAACTCTCCAGTGATGCCCATCTCAAATGAGCAATTTCAAGAAGAATTCTCAAGAAAATTGTCCTCAATTATAATGAAAACCATTAAAACTGCTGAGTTTCGTCTATATATGATTGCAAATGAAAGTTGGAAAGTGCAAGTGACGTTCTCTTTCAGTAGTAGTCCCTAATATGCTTTACTGGATAATAGTACCTAATATGATAAAGAAAATAGCTAACACGTTTTAATAAATAGAGTAATGCAACATGTTAAGCTAGAATTAGATCAGAGGATCTTCAGGGATTGCAGAGCTTTAGAGCTGGATTTAGACCTTTAATTTACAAAAATAATGCAAGCTGAAAAGTAAAGTTTAGATAGAAAAGCATATATTTGAGAGTACATATATTTATCACTTTTGCATATACTTTTTGCACATGGCTTGCAGAAGATTGGCCTAATAAAAAGTTTGCTTGCTATTGGGGTTGTCTATTCCTTTCAGCTTACTGCACCTACCCTTAAGTTGATTCTTTTGGGTTTCTGCAGTTTATTAGTTTGTCGATCCTGAAAATGAAAAGCACAACAAATAATCTTAGGGACTGTTTAGGAAGCCAAAATTTCTGGTCAGGGACTGTTTAGCTAGCCTGATTTTTTTTAATATAAAAAAAAAATGCTCTAAGCAATAGCAAATGCCAAAATCTTGCTATTGACTTCAGATGGATTTAGATGATGTCAAATATGCCCTTTAACTATTAACTAGCCACCATTTGTTATTGTGCTGAAGTGGTAACATCAAGGCTTTTTGTTGTTGTTGTTGTTGTTGTTGTTGTTGCAAATATTGGAGCAAATTAATAAGTTCTTGTGATTCTAGGATGGGTGACTATGACTTGATACGCTTGCACATTAGGAATAAACTAATGGTCATATGCCAAATTAGCTAACGTTTGTTTAATTATGATGAAATGTTTAATATTTTTTAAGGCTATTTTTGCAAAGATTGGTGCGTCTTAATAAACTATTGTGATACTAGGATCAGGGTGGGTGATGGTGACATACTACTACGCATGCACTTCGGGACCATTGAACTTTCAGTGCCAGGAAACCTCTGTCTGCCTGCTCAATAAGATCATATGGATTATGGACAAACACTGCCAATCTAAAAATTGATATTTTAGGGTGCAAGAAAATCATTAGATATAGGTGGTGCCAGCCATTGATGCATCAGACATGTGAAAGTCATTATCAGCTCAATCGTGGTCCTAATCAGCATTTTTTTTATTCGACTCAAAATCTTGGTGTTGCCAACACTATTGAGTTATGCCTAAGTATAGCGTTGCTCTTGCTCATGTCTAAATTTTCACTTTATCCTGCAAATATGGATCCAGTTAAATACACAAGGCTGTTAGTTCTATTATTTATTTTTGTTTTGGTCGTTCTTTGGGCTGACATTACACGATAAAATAAAAGGGTGGCATGTGCTATACACTTGCTATAAAATAAAAGGGGGTTTAGTTTTACTATGCATAGATAGAATGAGGGGTGGGTTAGTCTTAAGCTGGAAGGCCTTGTGGCTTGTAGTTGAGGATAAGAATGCTGAGCTTCATTAATTATTCATCATCATTCCAGAAGTGGTCCATCATATTCATATGTATGTATGTATGTACCTGGCCGGATATCTCACGTGGAAATAATTGAGAATGATGGATAGTCTATGCTTATAATTATGAGAGCTGCTGCCTTTCTTTATCAACAATTTTCCTTCAGGAAGTAAAGGTTTGTGCTATAGTCCTCACTCTTCAACATGAACTACTGAACATGACATTATTTATTATCATAGTCGTGTATTGTATTGATGATGCACCTGAAAGTGGCCAAGAAGGCAAATAAAAAAAAAATATTAATTCAACAAATGGTAGTGATCAGCACTCAATGGACCAAATCACCATTTCTATCCTGATGAGCCCTCTCAAAAGCCCAAAACCATATTCTTCCAAGTAGGACTTGGACGCATGTGTGTGCGTGTACAAAGCATACCTCATCAGGTTATCAAAAAAAAAAAAAGCATACCTCATCATTGTGTCAAAAAGTGAAATTTCCTTACAAAAAGTTTGTGGTAAACAATCCATGGAGACAGCCTGGTTATAAATGCCAGCGGGCCAGTCCTTGTGGTCCATCTCAAAAATGGGGATTTAATACTCTTTGGATATGAGTTTGATGAGGTTCATTTCCTCAATTTTTTCGCGGACGAGTGGAATATTTTCTCATGCCTGTGACAATGAAGAACACGAATGACTTTTCTGGCATCCCTGAATTTCCTGACTTACCTATGGCCACACCTCCATTGGGCCTTGGGTACAAGCCCACTAAAGAAGGCCTGTTGATGCAATAATGAAAGGTTCGAAACCGTGCTTTAGCCTAAGCTCGGGGACTCCCTTATGAGCCCATCTCTATGAAACTATATACTACTATATACTTTAATCCTTAATGGTGTTACTATAGATTTTCTAAACCTTAGTATAATCAAAATACTACAAAAAGACTACCTGCTTGGGAGAACTTTTCAAATTGTAAGATCGAGATTGAGGATTTGGTCCAAGGAATAAAGAAGCTAAAGACTGGATATTGGATCAAAAGCTTGATGCTGAAGCCATGAAGAATTTACTTGGAGATACTGTCGGAATGCTAAATGGAGGAAGCACACACTTGATCCAATAGATCTGGTTGTTCCTACAGAAGCCACTCTCAAGAATTGGACGTGGGAAGGAGATGATTCCTAAGATAATCACCAAGATGCTGTCAAGACCAAGTTCATTGAGTCTGTAAAATACAGAGTGTTGTCTCAAACGAGTCTATACTTTCGAGTCTAATTTTGTTTGTCTCTAATTTTGAGTCCACCTCTGAGTCTAAGTCCAAGTTCGTTGAACCATTTGAAGATTCCAATAAGAGGAAGTTTGATTCCGCTTATATCTTTGCGTTTTTCACTGTTGCATTAATACATAATATAATTGTAACAACAATGAAGAAACACCTTGGTTTGTTTATAAAATGAAAAAAGTATGTCAAACCAATTAAAGTAGAAATTGAATTTGTTAATTTAGAATTTGAAAATGAACCTAAAATGGTACATATTGATCAAACTTTAACCTTGGAAGTAAAGGAAGAATTGATTGCACTTCTAAAAGGGTTCAAGTAAGTATTTGAATGGTCCTACGAAGACATGCCTAAGATCGATATAGATATCGTTCAACATCAGATTCCCACTACGTCAAATGAAGCCGATATGGACACTCAAGATCATGGAAGAAGTTGACAAATAGTACAGTGCTGGATTTCTAAATTAAGGGAGCCAATTACTTAAGTGGTTGGTTAATGTGGTACTCGTGCAAAATAAGGATAAAAAGTCAGAATGTGTGTGGATTTCTAAGATCTCAACAAATTTAGTTTGAAGGATGATTTTTCGTTACCTCACATTGACATGTTAGTAGACAATACAAAAAGGCATGCACTTCTTTCCTTTTATGGATGAATTCTCTTGTTTTCAATCAGATTAGTATTGCACATGAAGATATGGAAATGACGTCTTTCATCACTCCATAGGACACTTACTGTTATAAGATATGCATTTTGGATTGAAGAATGCTGAAACCACTTATCAACGTGTAGCTACCACGTTGCTACATGAAATGATACATAAAGAAATAGAAGCCTATATTGATGACATGATAGTGAAGTACAAAGATAACGAGAGGCATGTGAATACTTTGGAAGTTCTTTGAAAGAATTTGTCATTACAAGTAAATGCTAAATCCAAAGAAGTGTACTTTCTAGGAAGCTACTAGATTTTATTGTCGGTTACAGAGGTATAGAAGTTGACCTGGATAAGATAAGGCTATTCCAAAGATGAAAGAACCTAGGAATGAGAAGAAGATCCAAGTTTTCTCGTGTTGATTTCAATATATCACTTGTTTCAATGCACAACTAACCATTCAAGTTGCTTAAGAAAAATGTTGGTAAAATAGAATAAATAATGCCAAGTAGCCTTTGACAAGACCAAAGAGTATTTGCTAATCCTTCATTGCTATTGTCACCACATCAAGGAAGCCATTGTGTAGACACCGCATTTTGTACCCGTTACGACTCAGGCCCCTGATTCCCAATAATAGTAGTACTCTAAAGTCCAAGGTTGGTTTAGGGTCTAATCATATGAAAATTGACTTGAGGAAAATATTTGTGGAAAATATAACTTATTTTTTGAAAAATAAAACTATTTTTGGAAAAGAAGGGCCTCAAGAAACCCTAAGTGTGCATATGTATACACGTGTATGCGTATGCACACCTAAGCCATGCATACGCATGCTTATTGCATGCGCATGCATTTATGGGCATGCATACGCAGCTAGGGTTCCAGAAACTATGTAAGGAAAGTTTTTTTTGTAATAAAACTGGATTGGAACAAATCCCACATCGTATGGGAGCCACCCAAACCCTTATTTTTCGACTATATAAAGCCATAAAAGGCACTTTTTCAAAGGTGGACGAAATATTGGTAAAAACACACAAGATTCACTAGAAAATAGTGAATCAAAGAAGGAGTTTTTTACAAAACATCATCAAGTCAAAATTTGCTTGATTGAGACCTTTTCTAGTCTTGATCTTCAAGTTCTAAGTTTACTAATCCATATTTGATTTGATTGTTAATATAAGGAACAGTCAAAATCAAGCTCTAAAGAGTTCTAATGTTGAGATAAAGTTTCTAACTTTGTCTCTTCACTTTTCTTTACTTTTCTTTGTTTATGGTTGTTTGCATATATGTTTTAATGCTTTAACATGTTTGTTTAGTTTAGGTTTATATATTGTTTATGTTTGAAACATGCTAGGTTGTTAGATTTCTTGCTTTTTGTGTGTTTCTTTTTTGTATTTTCTGGTTTAGGGTTTCGAATGTGTATGCGTGCACATGCTCCTTGCATGCGTATGCATGCTCGAAGTATGCGTACGCATACAATTGGGATGGGCACGCATACTCTTGCCTAGAAACCCTAATCTGTCTCTGTTTGTTTTTTCTTTGTCTTATTTACATGTTTAGCCTCTGTTTTAACTTAGGTTGTTAGATTTCTTGGTTTTTGTGTTTTCTGGTTTAAGGTTTCGGGTGTGTATGCGCGTGCATGCTCCTTGCTTATGTATGCATGCAGTTGGGATGGGCACGCATACTCTTGCTTAGAAACCCTAATCCATCCCTGTTTGTTTTTCCTTTGTCTTATTTACATGTTTAGCCTTTGTTTTAACTTAGTCAATCCATCTTTAAGTCTCAGCTTCTCTGTTTTATTTTGTTTTGTTTGTTTAGACCTCTTTGATGCTTATTAGGGTTTTGTTTATTTGAATACCATGAACATGCATATACCATGAATGTGCATTGATGTATAGGTGTTGTGATGTAGTGAGGTAATTCATGCATAATCACATGAACATGCACTTGATTTGGGTGATAAGTATGATGGTTGATGAACATGAATATGCTTGGTTGAATCTCATGTTGTTGAGGTTTAGATGTCATGATATGCTTATCTAGATCTGCCTTATGATGTTTTTGCCCTTGGAAAATGTATGCTTAATGCCATGATAGATGAATGCTAGGCTCGGGATGATTATGCCATGTTTGCTTACTTTAGATGCATACTAGCGTGTGTGTGAGTTAGAATAACATGTTAAACTTGCCTTTAATGAGATTAAGATTTGGAACAAAATGAGTGGAAGCTGACCCATGGGTCAGGTGGGGTTGGGTGTGTAACATCCTAGCCCAATTGCATTACTAATTTTATGGGTTTATATACTTGGTATTATCTTAATTAATTTAAGTGCATAAGGATTTAATATTTTGATGTTATACAACATATATGCTCTTTTAATCTTATTGAAAGAAGTTTATAAATGTAAGGGTTTATATGAAAAGTTATTTTATAGTTTGGGCCTTTATAGAATATAAGCTTGTGAGGGGGGGTGGTAAGTAAATTTTAAAAAGTGCAAAGGTGAGTCATCAACTCACTCTTCCCTTAGCAAACACGTGCCCCACCTAAGTTAATTTCTCTTGTCTTCCTTGCTGCTCTAGAACAGTTTCTTAGTTCATCTTTCTTTGCTCTTTTCTGTTCATTTTCCTTTGCTCTTATACGACAACACCATCTCACACACCAACAGTCCTCCCCCTTTTACTGAAACTATATATCTCTCTCTAAAGAAGAAACTAAAAGGCTAACACTAAAGTTTCGGCTTCAAAGTTTGTGGGTAAGTAAATAAAACCTTATCTTATTTTGGGTATTTTGATAGTATAATTATTTTGTTTATTTTCCCTTCTTTATTCTCTAATCTGATTGTAGAAGCTGAAATTGTGATTCTATGTTAGTAATTTGAAAGATTGAAGATATTATGATCAATTGGATGCTTATTAACGTATTTTAATATGTATAGTATAGGTATAAAAATACCCAAATGAAATGAAGGCCAATTGCATTTATTTGATGATTTTGTGAGAAAATATGCTAAAGCTGTCATTGTGAAAGATTTGGTGTTTACAACAAGAAAAATTTGGATTAAATCAATTTCTGTGTATTAGGATGCTAGGAGTAGTTTTTATGAATTCTAAGACACATATGGTTGTAATGGAAGTGGTCTCACTATATCTGGATTGATATAAAAATAATGGTTTAATTTCTAAGTTGCATGAAATTCTGTCAAGACAGATTTGAGCATGTTTTCTTGTATGATTTTTAATAAATCAGGGCTTTATTCTTTGACTTTGAAATTGATATGGTATTTACTAGACATCAAGAGGAATGACTTTGTAAAATTGCATGAAGATTGGATGTGTTTAGATAGACCATTTGTATTTTACAAATGAGCAGTAAACAGTAAATGATAACTTTGACTTTGAGGATTTAATTCTAAAGTTAGGGTGAATGTTTTGAGCCATAATTTTATATACTTATTTTTTGTTATGTCTAGATCATAAATGAATTTTTATGCCTTTGTTTCTTTATGTTTTGGTATATAAAGTGTTTGATGAATGTCTCTTATTTTTGGGGAAACTTTGTGTGATGGGAATTAAGATTTTCTTGAATTTGAGATTTAGGTTGTGATTGAGGTATAAGTTTATATATTTAGGAAGATTTGTTAGTAATAAGTTTTGGTCTTTCATTTAGGTGACGAGAACGAGAACGTGGACACTTGAGCTCCTCTTATACAAATCTCTCACGTCTTCTGTTTTTAGGTAAGGGATAAGTTATATGGGCATTTGGTATGTCATGAGATTATTTAAAAGTATAATATGCATTAAAAAGTTTTTGATTAGAGGTGGCATATAATCATGTTTCAGATAAAGATATATTTGTGAGCTTTCGAAAACTTATGTATATGATTTGAACATATTGATGCTATTACTAATTTCACAAACATAATGTTTAAAGAAAAGAATAAAAATGCTATTATTATGAAATGTTATGCAAACTATGAATTTTAGTATAATATATAAGTAAGAAATGTTTTCGGGTTATGTCCTTTGGTAATCTGAACTCGATCAAAGTACGTATTGAGGATGGCGGTGCGTTCGCGCTCGATCAAAGTATATACTGAAGATAGCGGTGCGTCCACGCTCAATCAAAGTATAAGTTTATGTTAAAAGTCATAATATTTTATGAGAAGAAGTTTATGAAGGAACTGATTATTTTATATGATTTTAAAGAGTCAATATAAAGTTTAGTGACTTTGTAAGAAATGAAAGGAATTTAGTTTGAAAGATTATGTAGTATTAATCTGATAAGGAAAATGAGAACAATTATTTCCCTATTCCTAAAAGGAGAACAGTTTACTGCATCAAATCCATTTGAACATACTGAACATACTTCTGATCTGTGAAGTAGGAAAGGGTAAATTGTGCATCTTGCCATACAAACAATGAGTACAAGAGTTTTCTACAGCAGTACACTTATTCGAATGAAATTTGGCATTAGGAAACAAATGATTGAGAACTTGATCAGAAGGATGACCAAGCCTCAAGTGCCAAAGAGTTTTATTGAAAACATGACTACTAGACACCCTATTACAAGATTTAGAGGACAAAGAGAGTTGTGCAGCCTTGTGAGGGTAGATTGGATACACACCATCCTCACTCCTGCCTTGGTAAAGTATTTTCCCCGTGGCCAAAGCCTGGATTGAAATAATGTTTTCATCAAAATAACAGAAACACTTGTTGTCATGACAAATTTTATGTACAGAGGCAAGATTGGATGCAATAGAAGGGACTCTAAGAACATTGTGTAAATGAAGTGTGGCTTGAGAAAGAGGAAGAGAAGCATTACCTAAGTGTGTGATAGGAAGGTTTTGTCCATTGCCCACAGTAATCTGATCTTGACCATGATAAGGTTTGGGAAAGCTAAGATGATTCAGACTTGATGTCACATGATCTGTAGCAGCACTATCAGCAAGCCAAGGTTGATCTTGAGTGACATAAGCATTTGATGCAGTAGCCATTGCTGCAAGCTTGGTAGGAGGATGCTTTCCCTGATAAGCATAGTCCATCCTGTGGTAGCAATCAAGTGCTGAGTGGCCAACCTTCCAACAAATCTGACAAACTGGTCTTTCTGACTTAACTCCATTAGAATTAGTCTGAGATTGCTGAAACTGATTGAATTGATTAAATTGAGAGGATTGTTGAAATGAACCTCTTCCTCCTCTGCCACCTCTATGATTATAGTTACCTCTACCCCTTCCTCTATTGAAAGATGGATTAAACCCATTATTGTTAGGTTTTGGAGTAGCTGTTGCTGCCATAGCAAACATTGAGTCTTTTACCTCAGAACCATCATTGAGGGACTCTTCCTCTGCATTGAGCATAGTGGAGAGTTCATCAAAACTCAAAAGAGTACTCCTGGTTCTTATAGCTGATCTGAAGGCATGATACTCCTTGGGGAGTCCTTTGAGGGTAATGTGGAGCAATTCTTCATCATCCATAATTACTCCCACAGCTAGCAACTTATCCCTAACCACCTTGATTTTCTGTAGATACACATCCACAGACTCAACTCCTTTCTTGAGATTATGAAGCTCACCTTTAAGATTCATGACATGTGACTTTGAAATGGAGGAGAATCTGTTCTCCAAGACCTTCCAAACTTCTAAGGCTGATGAGCACCCTACAGTGAGTGCTAGAATGGAAGGAGTCAAGGTTGAGCTCACGAATGTTAATAAAGCCTTTTCCTTTGATTTCCATACCAGATAATCTGGATTTACCACAGCAGTAGTTGAACCAGAAAGGTCTTTGAGAAATTTTTCTGGAATCAACTGTGGTTCTTCAATCAACTCATACAGAGAGTAGGTTTCGAGCACCATAGTAATTTGATGTTTCCAAACTATATAGTTTGTATTATCCAACTTTATGGTCATCATATTGGCCATATTGGAGAGAAGAAGAATTGGTTGATTGAGTATATTCACGGAGGAACTTGAAGTTGATGAAGATGTTGAAGAGGAAGCCATTGTTGAAGCTGTTGTTGCCATTGCTTCACTGACAATTGGCTCTGATACCATGAAGAAATTTAGTATACAATGAAGGAAGAAGAAAACAGAGAGTGAAGAAGAGAGAGAGTCGAGAGGTTGAAGATGAATCTATTAATCAAAATGATCTTACTAGCTTGAATACATTATCACTGTTAGTCTACTCCTATTTATAGAGTACAATTACATACAAAAACTGAATAGCTTAAGATCCGTAAATTCTGGAATTATTCCCGTGAATTCTGGAACTATATAACTGCCTCTCTAACTGACATTCCCTCCAATGGTAACTGCTATTTGATCACACAGCCACACGACACCGTTTCTGTGTTGATGAATAAAGTCCTCAGCTTAAGTCCAAAACGGTGCACTGCATAGATTAATAAAACAGTGCGTATTGACTTAAGGTATAAGTGTTGAGTCTTTATTACTGTGTTGACTGTGTTGAGACTGTTCTTCAACATTTGGCTGCTGAGAAACCTTATTTTTCATCAATTTTTAAGAGTTTTTATTTTCTATAGAAGCTTAAGAACCTAAGCTAGGGTTAGGGGTGAGTCCCCAATGTTATAAGTTGTCCACTATTCAATCCAAGCATGTTTTGATTATTGAAACCCATTGTTCTCTTTTATAATTGTTTTATTAGATTGATATTTGATTTCTAATTCTTTTATAAGTCTATTCTTGAATTTTTTTTTATTGTTAGAATAGGGTTTTATAACCTCTCTAGTAAAACATGGTAATTTTGTTAGATATTACTTTTGCCATAGTATTGCCTTTAGGGTATGCGATGTTCTTAAGTTTTTTTAGCAAAGTTATTATTTTCTAGACTAAATTTTTGGAACAATTGATGAATATAATCAACCAAAGAGAGTTTTATTAATAAAGCTTTTTCTAAATCTTCCAATCGGATAGTTTGTGTTTACATACCTGATTGTATACTAATTTGGATTGGTAGTGAATGCTTAACAATATTGGTGGACAAACCCTAACCCCCTAGCAATTTTATTTTATTGAATTTTACTAAACTTTATTTTTCCTAAGTTTCAATCATATTTTTCTATATATTATTGGTGCTCTTGACGTGTTCTTGTTTTCATTTTCTCGGTAGAACGACAACCTTAACTACACTACAGTTTTCGTTACAAAATTAGACGACATCAACTCTGCATATTTATACTATAGCAGAGAGGCGGGAAAGTCTAACTAACCAACTAATAAACTGCCAAACTATAAGGATCAAATAAAAAATTGACATCTGTCACCAAAAACTGTAACTAAGCAACTATAAAATACAGCTTATACCACAAATAGTTTTACATATACAATGATAAAACGACTTGTAGCTCCAGTTGTATTATATACTTTCACTGCTTGTCTTTAACAAAAGAAACTATCATGAATTGATTTCTCGGTAGGATCAAATATATCTATGAGTTTTATTTTTATTTTATGGTTATTTTTTGCATGTTAGTGTTTAAGAATGTTAATATGTATAAAATCAATAACTCATACGAAAAAATTCTAGTTTAGAAAAAATAAAAATAAAAACCAAAACAAAAAGGTTCGAGTATATATAAGTCAAGGAGTTTCGTAATCTTTTTCCGTCTATTTTACACAAAAAACCTACTTTTTCTATTTTACATCATCACTTTTACAAAACACTCACATCAGTTTATCTATTTTACAAGATATTTCAATAAAATATTCATTCTTCATCAATTTTTTATTATTTTCCCTAATGGTCATACTTTTTTAATTTAAACTTAAATTTTAAGTGAACTACCAACACCGGTGGCTCAGCCAATGGAGCCACTTGTGGTGGAGATCTGATGGTCAAACCTCTAAAATAGTGTTTCCGGCGACCACCGCTAGATCGGTGTCTCCGCCCACCGTGTCGCTAGCACTGGTGGCCAGACCACCAAAATAGTGGTTTCGACGACAACCGACAGATCAGTGTTTTCGATCATCATTTTGCCATCAATGAAATATTTCGGTGTGTCGTTTCAGGGTTACGCATTGAAGAGAGAGAGAGAGAGAGAGAGAGAGAGAGAGAGAGAGATATATATATATATATATATATGTGTGTGTGTTAGGTTCTAAGGTCTTAGGATTTTATGTATTTAGAACTCTAATTTGTAATGTTGGCAAACCATGATCAAAACATTGTATTTAGTCTTGTTTAGGCTTGCTCAAAGTTGGTTTATTATTGTACAGTTGGAATCGAGTGGCTGCAGAAGTACTTGGAACTTTTGGCCTGGCTCGATCGATCGAAGAATAGACTCGATCGATCGAAAATCGCACAGGTTGTTTATTCTGCAGAATTTCCAACTCAGCCTTACCTCATTAAACGTTTAGGGTTTTATGTTTTTACCCTAGGTATATAAACTAAACCCTAGCCACGTTTTTAAAAGTTGTCCATATTGCTTTGTTGCTCATACATTACTGTTTTGTGTGAATCTCTTGTGAGATCTTTGAGGAGCTTTCCTTTACACAAAACTTAGGGTTTTCAAGGTAGAGATGATTTCAACATCTTGAAGATCATTACTGTTGCAACCATTGGAACTTAAAAGAAAAGCAAGCGGGGAGCTTGTAGCTGATTGAGGAATTCAAGAAAGAAGTAGTCCGTGGATTCGGAGCCTGCACGTGGTCGTGTCAGGAAGTTCTACTGGTGGGTAGCATTAGGAAGTCGAGCGGGGAGCTTGTAGTCCTTTTGTAAGAACTTCAATTCTTTCATAGTGAATTCTGTTATGCCTTGAGGATCGGTGGGTCAAATCCTCCCCAAGTTTTTACCGTGTGGTTTCCTGGGTGATCATATCTTGTGTTATTTATTTTCCGTTGCATTATTATTCTTGATATGATTGTTGAATTGCTTTAACCTAGAATTGCATAATTTGACTAAGTAACAACTTGGCTAATTAATCTAGGCTACGCAATTTGGTTGTTTAAGGGGTCTAAATCTCCATCAATATATATATTATTTACTATTAGTATGATTTTAGTTATAAAAAAAAAAAGGCACCGATTTGAATTAAAAATTTTAATATAGACTTTAATAAAATTCCAAATAAAATCATGCTTTGTTTGAAAAAAAAAATCTCAATCTTAATTCTTTTATAATTAAATTATATTTAGATATATTTACAAGTAAGGAAGCTTCAAGAAGCTTCCTTTCCCCTCACTTTTAACCCCCACCACACATCTGACCCTCTCTTTTATTTTTTCCTTTTATATCTCACAAAGCCACATCCTTTCTCTACTTCCTCTCCCATGGTCTGTTCTCCTTTTTTATTTTTGTTGATCTTTTCCTTTGTCGTAGCTCAACACTTGTTTCTCTCTTCTCTAATGGCAGCAGCAAGCTCTCCACGAGCAAAGAAAGCAGCAAGCTCTCCATGGCAGTGGTGACAGCGGCCTTGATTTGAGTTTGGGTTTGGGTTTGGGTTGATGGGTTTTCTGTTGAAAGTTTGATTTTGGGTTCTAAGTTGTTGAGTTTTTCATTGAAGGTTTGATTTTTGGTTTGATTTTTCTTTGTTTTTGGTTGATTTTGTGATTGGAATATCATGGGTCTGGATGGGTTGTGGTGGTGGTGATTGAGTGGTGGTTAGGCGGTGTTGATTTTGGGTTAATTTTTTGTTGATTTTGGGTTAATTCTCTGTGCTAGGTTGTGGTGTTTGGTGGTGGCGCTGGGTTTGGTGGTTGGGTTTGTTGTAGTATGGTGGTGGCGCTAGCGCCTTCTTCCCCACACTAGTTTGTTGCAGTTTGATAGAGGAGAGAGAAAAAAAGAATAAAAAAATCGGATACACATGAACAATAACCATGTAAATATACACGGATTAGAGCATTCACATCAGCTCTTTTATAAAGGTGTAAAATACACATTTTGACCACTTTTACACATTTTGAACCAAAAAATACTCCACATCAGTCCTTTTAAAATCATGTAAACTTGTAGAAAATTATCAACGAGCTACAGTACCCGTGTAAATTTACACGGGCACTGTAGCTCGTGTATTTAATTTTTTAATAGTTTTTTCTCTCTCCTCTCTAACTGACTCTCATCTCCTACCTCTCTTCTCCAACCATTACAACATCCAGCGCGCCAAATCAACTGAAAATTAACCCAAACAAACCCACACACAAACACACCCACACACAAACAAACCCAAACGGACAGAGAGATTGGTGCTTATCGGAGAACGATTTGGGTCGCCGGAGCTCGTGGGTCGGCCAGTGAAGCGTGGAGCAAAGATCGGTGCTTGTGGAGCGTGGATCGGCTGGTGAAGAAAGGATATGGGTCGCCGGGTGGGTCTCGCTTGATCGGAGCTCGTGGGTAGGCTGGTGAAGCGTGGAGCGTGGATCGGTGCTTGTGGAGCGTGGATCGGCCGGTGAAGAAAGGTTCTGGGTCGTCGAAGCTCGTGGGTCTCGCTTGATCGGAGCTCGTGGGTAGGCCGATGAAGCGTGGAGCGTGGAACGATTTGGATCGGTCGGTGAGAGAAGGAAGAAAAGAAAGAAGGAATGAGAGAAGGAAGAAAAGAGAGAGAGAGAGAGAGAGAGAGAGAGAGAGAGAGAGAGAGAGGTGATCTGTTCAGAAGAGAGAGAGAGAAGGCGCGTATATAGGTAGAATCAGTTGAGGGAAATAAAAAAAAAATGGTGTAGAATGAATATTTTATTGAAATATCTTGTAAAATAGATAAACTGATGTGGGTGTTTTGTAAAAGTGATAGTGTAAAATAGAAAGATGAGGTTTTTTCGTGTAAAATAGACAGAAAATTTAGAAGAGCTGATGTGAATGCTCTTACTGTTCATTTACACCAACTGTGTATATTTTACACATTTTTACACCTATTGATGTAGGTTTTTTTTGCTCAAAATGTGTAAAATTGGTCAAAATGTGTATTTTACACGGTTATAAAAGAGCTGATGTGAATGCTCTAGCATGACTAATTTTATTTTGAATTTTAAAATGATATTTTACCAGTCCGATCGTCTGCTTGTCGTGTAAATGCAGTACTGCTGATGTACGCAGTGACGTAGCTCATGAATTTTATTTTTTCATTTTTATTTTTTTGGGTTGGACCATGACCGTCTCCTTAATTAACAACAAGACTGTAAAAGGGTAGCTCATGACAAATAAAAGAGGTCACTGTCTTGACCCATGACAACCTACCTAATACTTAGAATAATAAAATTGTGGTTGTCCGTTGTTGTCTTATAACATAATGTTTTTTATACACCAGTAACATGATAAGATCCTGCTAATTTGATTGGAATTAAGGACACTTTAGTAGTTTCTTCGAGGGAAACTAGGCCTTCAAGATGGGAAGGACAGAGTTAAGAGAAAGAAAGAAGAAAAAGAAAGAGAGATAAGGCAGAACAAAGGAAAGAAGAACAAGTTTATACATTTCTCTTATATGCCTTACAATTCATTCTCTGGTCTATTTATACAATCCCATCCTCCTCTAACTAACTGTATAACAACTAATCATAGTAACCTCTTAACTAACTCCAACTCAACTCTACCTTTAACTACCTCCAGCTCATCACAGCATAGACTTAGCACGTGCACACCATATAACTGTCTTCAACTGCCTCCAGCTCATCATAACACAGCCTTAACACGTGCACAACTTCAATACTTACACACACCATAGAACCTACACTCATACAGCACCTATCAATACCCCCCCAGTCAAAACACCTTGCCCACAAGGTGGGGAAATTTGGATTGCAACTGATACAAAGACTCCCAAGTAGCTTGCTCCGGACTCTGTCCTTGCCATTGAACCAAAACCTCTGTAATAGCTCTGCTTCTTAGCTGTTTAGTCCTCTGCTGCAAGACAGCAACAGGTTCAAGCTGCAATAAACCTTCAGAGTCCACAGGTGGGAGGGTTGGCATAGGAACAATGTGAGAACCAAGCTTGCCCTTAAGACATGAAACATGGAAAACAGGATGGATAAGGCTGCCCTCAGGTAAAGACAACTTATATGCAACAGAACCCAACTTCTGTTCAATCTGGAAAGGACCAAAATAACGAGGAGACAATTTGTTGAACCTTTAGACCTCAAGGAATTCTGTCTATAAGGTTGAAGCCTCAAATACACCCGATCACCAACAGAAAAATGCCTATCAGACCTATGCTGATCAGCTTGCAACTTCATTCGAGATTGGGTTGCACACAGGTTCTGTTTGAGCAAAGCCAACATTTGACTCCTAGAATGAAGAAGCTTATCCAAGGCATCCACTTTGGTAGTGCCAGGAATGTAATCAAGGACCTTAGGTGGGGGAAAACCATACAAAGCCTCATAAGGAGTTAGTTTAGTTGAAGTATGATAATTGGTATTAAACCAAAATTCAGCCAAATGCAGCCACTCAAACCAAGTGTGAGGTTTATCATGAACAAAGGCCCTAAGGTACTGCTCCAAACTTCTATTAACCACCTCACTTTGGCCATCAGTTTGGGGGTGATAAGCTGAGGACATGGCCAGGTCCGTGCCTTGCAATTTGAACAACTTAGCCCAAAATTTGGAAGTGAACACAGCATCCCTATCACATACAATGGATTGAGGCATACCATGGAGCTTGAAAATATCCCTCATGAACACAGCAGCCACTCTAGTAGCAGTATAAGGATGAGAAAGGGCAGCAAAATGCACATACTTGGTAAGTCTATCCACCACCACCAATATGACTTCATACCCATGAGACTTAGGAAGACTATCCACAAAATCCATACTGATGTCAGTCCAAGGTCTATGAGGAATAGGGAGAGGTTGTAATAATCCACCAGGTTTAGAAGTCTCCACTTTAATTCTTTGACAAATCTCACACTCCTTAATATGATCCTTAACATCTTTCTTCATACCCCACCAAAAGAAATCATGTTTCACTCTATACAAAGTCTTAAGATAACCTGAGTGACCCCCAAGTGGGCTGTCATGGACATGATGAAGAATCAAGGACTTCAGGGGTGAAGCAGCACTCAAAAAGACCTTTTCCTTATACAATAAAATGCCATTGTGCAAGGAAAACCCAGCTAGACCTGAAGTACTAGAAGTCAAGGCAGAAAACAGTTGCTGGTACTCCACATCTGTCTTGTAACTATCCTTTAACATGGCTAGCCAAGTAGGGCAAGGAAAGGAAATAAGAAACAGGTCTCCATGTTCAGGTTGAGCAGCAACACTTTCTAAGGAATGATTTACATTACTGACAGGTGGGGCAGAATCCGTATCCAGCAACCTAGAAAGAGCATCAGCTACCTTATTTTCCTTACCCTTCTTGTATTCTACCACAAAAGAATAACCAAGCAATTTAGTAAACCACTTCTGCTGGGCAGGAGTAACAATTCGTTGCTCCAAAATGAACTTCAAACTTTGCTGATCTGTCTTGATAATAAAAGGCATTCCCACCAGGTAAGGTCTCCACTTCTTAACAGCAGTGACAAGAGCTAGTAATTCTCTTTCATAAGTTGACAAAAGCAAACTTCTTCCCTTGAGAGTTTGACTGTGGAAAGCCAAGGGTCTTTGATTTTGCATCAGCACAACACCTAAGCCCACTCCAGAAGCATCACATTCAATCACAAATGGCTTAGTAAAGTCAGGCAAAGCTAATACAAGCGGCTGGGACATGGCCTGCTTCAAGGATTGGAAAGCTAAGGCAGCTTGTGGTGACCATTGGAAGGAATCCTTCTTAAGTAAGGCTGTCAAAGGAGCAGCTATAACACCATAATCTTTGATAAACTTCCTGTAGTAACTAGTTAAACCAAGAAAACCCCTCAAGGCCTTCACTGAAGTAGGAACTGGCCAATTCACCATTACTTCAATTTTCTTAGGATCAGTTTTGACTCCCTGACCAGATATGAGATGCCCAAGATACTCTACTTCCAAACAACCAAACACACATTTGCTTCTTTTGGCAAACAATTGGTTATCTAACAGGACAGTAAGGACTTGTCTCAAATGAACAAGATGGGCAGCCAAGTCAGCACTAAAAACCAAAATATCATAAAAAAAAACAAGCACAAACTTCCTAAGAAAAGGCTTGAAAATATGGTTCATGAGTGACTGAAATGTAGATGGTGCATTAGTGAGCCCAAAGGGCATAACTAGGAACTCATAATGCCCCTCATGAGTCCTAAATGCAGTCTTTTCAATGTCCTCTTCCTTTATTCTTATCTAATGGTATCCTGATCTAAGGTCCAACTTAGAAAAGAAAGATGCTCCGTGTAATTCATCCAACAATTCATCAACTAAGGGAATTGGGTATTTATCCTTAATAGTTGCCTTATTAAGTGACCTATAATCTATGCACATTCGCCAACTACCATCAGCTTTCCTTACTAACAACACAGGAGAAGAGAAGGGACTTTGGCTTGGTCTAATGGAACCAGCCTCTAACAACTCAGTCACTATTTTCTCAATTTCAGATTTCTGATAGAATGGATGCCTGTAAGGTCTTTCACAGATTGCTTGTGTGCCTTCCTTCAAAAGTATTTGATGCTCATGTCCTCTTAATGGTGGCAGACCTGTGGGTAACTCAAAAACCTTCCCAAACTCAGTTAGTAGCTCCTCAATGGCTGCTTGGGATTACCCTGACACTGATGCAGCGGTTGTGGACAGAATCTGCAGACACAAACCTTTCTTCACAGAGGGCTTGAAAAATTTCTTGGGGTCTTGGAGGTCAAGGCTTGAGGGTTGTAATCCCACTGAATAAGACCAAGAGTGAGCAACCATTGAGTTCCCAATACCACATCACACCCTCCCAATGACAGTACATTCAAATCCATGAAAAATTCTTGGCCTTGAATCCTAACACCAACCTCATGACAAGCTCCTTTGGTCTTTAACACAGCACCACCAGCAATTTTGACATCAAAACTATCTTTGATGGACAAGGGCAGCTTCAACAACATCCACATTGAAGTATCCAGAAAGTTATGTGTGCTGCTTGTGTCAATCAAAATGATTAAGTCTTGATGATTAATTCTGCCTAACACCCTCATAGTTCCTGGAGAGGGGCTTCCCAAGAGTGCATAGAGTGTAATCTCAACACTTCTCTCAAAGACCTCTGGTTGTGACTCCAATTGAGCACTAATCCCATCAAACTCCCCTTCAAGGTCTGCATCTAAATCAGCCTCCAACCCTTATGAGTGCACCCTTTCCATAAGGAAAACCTTTGGTGACTTACACTTGTGTCCATTGTGCCATTTCTCCTCACAATGGAAGCACAACCCCTTCTTCCTCCTCTCTTCAATCAAGGCAGTAGGCACCTTCTGGAATGGTATCTTCATGGATCTTACATCATTCTTGGCAGGGGGTGGGCCAAGAACTGATGGTCTTGTCCCTGGTACCTCCCCCCATGTTTTGGTACCCTTCCTACTTGTATTAAGGTATTCTTCTTGAATCTTGGCTAAGCCAAATGCTGTACCAAGATGATGAGGATTGAACATCTTAACAGGCAGCCTAATTTCTTCCTTCAACCCACTCAGGAAGCAGCTCAGCTTGTGTTTTTCAGATAATTCTTTGACACGATTGGATAAAGACTCAAATTGCCCTTTGTATTGAACCACTGAACCCACCTGTCTCAGCCTTGTCAAGGATTCCATAGGGTCATCATAAGCTGTTGTGCCAAACCTCACATGCAAGGATTTAACAAATGCTTCCCAACTTGTAAACAACCCAGCTTCCTCAGCATCCTAAAACCATATTAGCGCCTCATCTTCCATGTGATATGAAGCTAGTAAAATTTTCTAGTTTGGAGGAGTACCATACAATTGGAAGAATTGGTTAGCCTTGTAAATCCACCCCGAGGGATTTTCACCTCTGAATCTTGGAAAATCCAGTTTGACAGACTTTGGAATTATTGCCATAACAGCTTCTTGATGATCTTGTACAAGTGGAGATGTATGCCCCATTGGTGAATTTGGTCGCTGCTGTTGTCTCTGGTGCCAACCACTGCCAGCTTCCGTAATTCCTTGAACAGTCTCAGACAGGGACTGCAACATAATGGTCACAGCATCTAACTTCTGATGTATAATATTGAATTCAGCTTCATGTTGATCTACAGACTTTGATAGCACGTTGAATTTATCAGTAAGTGCAGCTACAGATCATGTCTCTGTCATGGTTACAAAGATATGGCTCTGATACCAATGATAAGATCCTGCTAATTTGATTGGAATTAAGGACACTTTAGTAGTTTCTTCGAGGGAAACTAGGCCTCCAAGATGGGAAGAACAGAGTTAAGAGAAAGAAAGAAGAAAAAGAAAGACAGATAAGGCAAAACGAAGGAAAGAAGAACAAGTTTATACATTTCTCTTATATGCCTTACAATTCATTCTCTGGTCTATTTATACAATCCCATCCTCCTCTAACTAACTGTATAACAACTAATCACAGTAACCTCTTAACTAACTCCAACTCAGCTCTACCTTTAAGTACCTCCAGCTCATCACAGCACAAACTTAGCACGTGCACACCATATAACTGTCTTCAACTGCCTCCAGCTCATCATAACACAGCCTTAGCACGTGCACAACTTCAATACTTACACACACCATAGAACCTACACTCATACAGCACCTATCATAACATTAATAGTCATTTCAATAATTATGAAAAAGATTTGACAAAAATTTATGTGAACAAGAAGGCAAATACGAATTTGGCCAGAGTGAGAACTGAGGAAGATTACCTCTAATGGGAAGTTCGCCAGCTTCTATCATATCTTGATTACAAAAATAAACCCAGAAGGAGCAAGCACTGATTGTACGGAAAAAAATGACTGGAATGCCAATCTTATTGCCAACATCAACAGGAAAGCTCAAGATTCCATCTGCTGTGATACAAGTCACCGACTGTCCAGTAGCTGAATTTAACTTACCAGAACACAACATCTCTCTAAATAATGGTATAATAGTTACCAATTCAAAGGAATCAAACATTTCCATGAATCGGACACCGGCTCGTGGGTGATCATCTGGAAGGCCATCTGGGATGCTCTTGAATTGGAATCCAGGAAAACATGCAAAACGATGTAGAATATTGGAGTGAAGGACAAGGCGATTATGGTTGTGATCTGTATTGAGAAAGGTGATGTTGAGGCCAGCAAGTGAAAGAAGCTGAGCTAGATTGAGAATGGAGTTTGACATGTCCTTGTGCTGGAAGTGGAAAGATGAGAACATGTGGAGCTTCTGATTCTGGAGGTTCCATGCTTGTGTGAGCTCGATCCAGGATTTTTCTAGGGTGCTAATTGCTAAATGAGGCAGTCAGGGCTCTATATGCGTATACTTTTATATATGGGGTGGAATGTACTTGACGAGAAAATACACTTGTTTCGGATGGAATGAAGTCCATGTCAGAGCTATCCTAATCAAGTAAACGGTAGATTTGTCAAAATTTATATCAAATAAAAAGATATTAAATAAGATTGTAGCCTTAGACTAAAGGAAAACATGAAGTTAATTACCACAAATTTCCAGTATGATGTATGACTAAAGGGAAACATGAAGTTAATTAATTATATTTAAAAAAAAAACCAAGTAAATTAAGTAATAAATAAATTAATGAAAATTTACATGCATTGAGAACTGATAATATTAAGCATTATGTCATCTATCAAAACTGTATTTATAAAATTTGATGATCTCGAACTTGTCTAAGATTTTTTTTTTTTTTTTAATGATTTGCCTAAGAAATGAGTGGACATATTCCCTACAATTTTCAGTATCATATTTTCTAGGAAAAAGTTAATGGGTGCCCTAATGGCATTAGTTTAATAAATATTTTTTAAAAAATTTATTGGAAAAAAAAACTGATTTTATTTATTTATTTACAGTTTTATATATTTCTCATAAAAGTTGTATCAAATTTTTCTAAAATTATTCATTAACAAATACCCGAAAATATTTGTTAATCGGACCCTATTTTTTTGATATAAAATACTAAACCATCTCAACTCTCATCAAGGCTTTGGTGATTGAGTGATACTATTCAGTTTTTCATTATTTTGTTTTTATAGATACGATAAAATTTAAACTTATAACATCTGCTCTATAGTGATTGTTTTCTTTATCATCAAGTCAAGATACTAATTGATTTCTTTGGGTTTGTGGTTTTACCTCATTTTTCTTTGTGTGTTGTGAACCTTTAAACTACTCTTGTGGTTAGTGGGTTCTGCTCTTGTGGCCATTGTATACTCATACTTGTACGTGGAGAAATTTTGTCGGCATAAAATGCCAATGTCTATAATTCTAACATAACTTTTATTTTTTGTCGTAATCTGATCCTGGTTTTATTTGTCAGGTTTGCATGGCTTCCTCGATGTCATAGATATCACATAGAACATAATCTCTGTTAAATAATTGATTGTCCCAAAAGCTTAAATTATTAGGATGTGGTAAATTTAATCATTTAACCATATAATTCTAACACTCCCTCATGTGTGGGCCGAAACTACCTTTTAATAGGTGAGGCCCAATACGTGGAATTTTAAATGAAAGGTAAAGTGGAGGAGATAATGATTGAATTCAAAATGTTTATAGCCGTGTTTTTATAAACGCAGCTATAGACAAAACCCATATCAGAGGCTTTAGCCGGGTTTGGAAAACGCAGCCCAAAGCGGGTCTGTAGCCGCGTTTTTTTATAAAACGCAGCTATAGGTCTCAGCTTATAGGGGTGAAAAAACGCAGCTATAGACCCAGTTTGGGCTGTGTTTTTAAAAACGTAGCTCTAGGTTCCGCAGGGAGTTATAGTCGCACAGGATAGGCCGTGTTTGGAAACGCGGCTATGGAAAACGCAGCTATAGCCTATAGCTGCGTTTTTAGGGTCTATAGCTGCATTTTTCAAATGCAACTATAGCCCTCTTTTTTTGTAGTGTGCTTTGATACCATGTTAAGTTACCGATTATTATTTAACCACACAATTTTAACAATCTCTGGGAAAACCTTGGAAGACCCTACACATCTGGCCTTGATGAATGATTACTCATTCTCAGTCTGTTATAACTTATTTGGTATCACAAGTTCCACAGCGTACGTGTGGCTATGGGACGAAATTTTCAATTATTAAGGAGACAAGCATCTAAATTAAAAAAAAAAAAAAAAAAACTCAGGCCTAAAATATGTGACTAATCTAAAATACATTTTCATAATTGTCATGGTGAAGTTGTAAAATAAAAATCAAGTAAGCTGGAATAACAATATATGAAATAGCTACTTCGTTGATGGCATGTTGATACAAGCGCAAACGTGTTCAAGCTACCAAATGAGTGGATAAGAACATTTTTGTGGAGTTTGATGAGTGCATAAGCGACAAAATCAGCTTTCTCTGAAATTATGCACTTGAAGGAAAATGTGCATCTTTCTCTAATTAATTACGTATATATCTTCGTTCTATTCTTGTGTTTCTTGAAGAAATAAATAATCAATAAAAAAATCTTGTGTTTCTTGAATAAATTATTAATTGGTCTATTGATTGAGCTTCCATTAAGTAAACATTTTGAAGGTCATCTGTGCTTAATGGAACAGTTTGTTAGGTTAAGATAGCTTGACCCTGATTAATTAATTTAATTACTCAAGTTGATTAATTAGGTTTAATTGCATACAAATCGTGAAGGCACTAACAAATCACCAATTAAACTAAATGCAGCAGAAAATAAATTGACAGGGTGATTTGTTGACAAATGGGGAAAACCTTGCAAGGCAAAAATCTCACCGGGTGAATTTAAGGTTACCACTCCCAAGAATCCATTAATCAACAATCAAGCGATTACAAGTATAAGAAATCTTACCAATAATACCTTGGCCTATCCCGAAATACCAACCTACAGTTGAACCTTTGCTCCAACACCCAATTGGACTTGATCTTGTAGTAGCTTTCTTTCATTTGATACACAAACCTCAAATTTGTGACTAACCCTTTGCATGGATCCTAGTACGTGACTAACTCCTTTGCACGAATCTCAGTATGTGACTAGAAATGGCAACGGGCCGGGTTCGAGCCAGGTTTTTCCATACCCGGACCCGCCCCGCGAGCCCGGACCCGGCCTGTTTAATAAACGGGTTTTTTATGCAAGGCCCAAACCCGCCCCATCGGGCCTCGTTTAGCCCAACTAGATTTGGGCCCAATCCACGGCCCAAATCGTGGCCCAACCAAAAAAAAATTAATTGAATTGAAGCCCAAATTCATTTTTGCCTAGATTCAAGTCCTATGACGTGCAGATTCAAGCCCATATAACGTGGCCTAAATGCCAAATCAGTTCAAATCATAGGCTATTAATCATAAATCAATAATTCACCTATTAATTATAAATCTATAAATCAATAAATCATAGCTAATATCATAAATTAATAAATCACCTATTAATTATAAATCAATAAATCACCTAACTAAGATAACCATTTAATCATAAACCAATAAATCATAGCTAAAATCACCTGCTAAACATATAAATAAAATAAATAGTATCACAAGTCCAAGAAATTAAAAAGATATAAAATAAATCCCACAAGTTTAGGATAATTACAAACCAACAAGTTAATCCAACAAGTCTAAGAAATTAAAAAGCTACTGAATTAATACAACAAGTCTAATCCTCCACAGCTGTGACACAACTCCCATCCTCTTCATTGGGCTCCCCAATGTACAATCTCCTGGCATAGTTGAAGAAACTATAACAACAATGAATTAAAAATTTGAATAAATTTCATCAAATTATAACTAGCAAATATAAAAATACAATTTTGATTTCTTTTTATAAATACAAATTATACAATTGCTAAGAGAACCAGTTTTCAGCTTGTTCAGTGTCAGTGACTTCTTCCTCACTTTCCTAAAAATGGTAAAATTTAAGAAGATATAATCAGCTTCAGTTTCAAATCAATGTCTATGGGAACCAGGGACGGACCCAGAAGGGGGGCAAAGGGGGCCCGGGCCCCCCCTGGGCCCAGAAAAAAAAAATTTACCAGCTAAAATTTTCTTAAAAAAAAAAAAAAATAGTTTGGGCCCCCCCCTTGATTTTAGTTGGGGCCCCCTCCCAAAATTATGAACCCCTGCATTCCGGCCAGCCCATGACCCATGTAAAAAAAAAAAAAAAAAAAAAAAAAAACAAACTCAGCCGTCCCAAACCAACTCAAACAGAGAAGCAAAAAAACGAAAGAAAAAAAAGAACAAAAAAGAAAAGGAAGGAAATGGATGGAACTTGAGAGCCCATCAATTTCCGGCCAGCCCATGGCCCATGAAAAAAAAAAAAAAAAAACAAAGCAAAACAAACTCAGTAAAGCCAACCCAAACGGAGAACTGGAGAAGCAAAAAAACGAAGGAAAAAATAGAACAAAAAAGAAAGGAAAGGAAAGCTAGAGGCGAGAGAGAGAGTGAGAGACCCACCCCGATCCCGTGACGCCGCCGCCGCCGCCGACGCCACACCGTGTCGCTGTGGCCTGCGAGTCTGTGAGTGTGACGATTGCGAGAGCAAGACGCCGAGAAGCCCGAGACCCATCTTGATCTGTGACGCCGTGTCGCTGTGAGTCGCCGTGTCGGTGTCGCTGTGAGTCGCCCGAGACGCCGTGTTGCTGTGAGTCTGTGACGATTGCCGCCGTCGCCGGTTGCTCAAGACCCACTTGCCCCGCCGCTCACAGGTATTTAAGCCTTCAAAACTTAAGAAATATAAAATGTTTGTTTGTGTTTTTGCTGAGAATCTGAACTGAACTGTGCTTGTTTGTGTGCTTGTTTGTGTTTTTGCTGATGAACTGAACTGATGTGGCTGCGGCTGCTACCTGTGGTGTTTTTTTTTTTTTTTTTTTGTTGGCTTTTTGGCTGTGACTCTGTGACTCTGTCTCTGTGTAACTGTGTTTGTGATTCTTTATATAGATAAAAGAGATAGAGAGAGAGAGAGTAGAGTTTGTAGTTATAGGAATTAATTTTTTCTTTGTTGACCGGTGGTTGGGCATAATAGAGACAGCCAGACAAGTGGGGTTGGGGGTTGGGCAACGGACAAAACAAAGGGTAAAGTTAAAGCAACTTTACCTTTTTTTTTTCTGTAAGGCCAATTAGTGTCTGGGTTAGTGGGTCAGTGTTAGAAAGAGGGAGAAAGAGGGAGACAATCAGACAACACAAATACATAAATAAAGGTAGACAAACACAAAAACATAAATAAAGGTAGACTAAAGACAAAAAGAAAAAAACAAATCATATATTATAGAAAATTTTCACACAAATTTAAGAAAATAATGGTGATTCTTATTTTATTTGTAGATCATGAAAAAATCAACTACAATGCTTGATTTTTTCAAAAGAAAAGGTTCAACTTCAAATTCTTCTGAAGTCAACGTGGAATTGCCAACAACTAATGTTGCTATTCCAATTCCGGAAAATGTGGATATTCCAATTCCGGAAAATGTGGATGTTCCAATTCCGGAAAATGTCGATGTTCCAATTCTGGAAAATGTCGATGTTCCAATCTCTCAAACACAATTTCAAAGAATTGACCTTGATTCTTTGGATTATGATCCCGGAACACGCAAACAAATATGGGAATATCATGTTAATCAACGTGATGAAATTCGACGGGCTTACATTAAAAAGGGTCCGCACCAACCTCCTCTAGGGACATTCAAGAAAAGTGGAAAGCGCAATCGTAGCTTTCAAGCTTCTTGGTTTAAAAATAATTCAAAATGGCTTGAATATTCTCCTACAACAGATGCAGCTTGTCTACCTTGCTTTGTCTTTCATAATCCAAATGGGGTTGTGGGACAACAAAATGCATTCATTGTTGGTGGATTTAGATCTTGGAAAAAGGTTGGGGGCAAAGATTGTTATCTTCAAGGTCATATAGGAAAAGATCCTAACTCAGCTCATAGAGTTGCCGAGCAAATGTGTAAGGATTTGATGAACCAATCGCAGCATTTGCAAAGGGTAGTTGATCATTTCACTACTGAACACATTGCAAATAATCGATTGCAACTGAAGGCCTCAATTTTTATTGTCCGGTATCTTGCCTTTCAAGCTATAGCTTTTAGAGGTAATGATGAAAGTTTTAGTTCATTAAACCGTGGGAACTTTTTTGAATCATTGGGTATTGTGACTTTTTTTAATGAGAAGATTGCTGAAATAATAGAAAAAGCTCCCAAAAATGCAACCTACACATCACCTAGGATTCAAAAGGAAATTTTACATGTTTTCTCAGCCAAAGTGAAGAAGGCTATTTGGGAAGAAATTGGTGATGCAAAGTTTTGCATAATGGTTGATGAAGCTCGTGATGAGTCCATGAAAGAGCAAATGGTTGTGGTCTTTAGATATGTTGATGTAGAAGGCTTTGTGAAAGAACGTTTTTTTGGGCTTATTCATTTGTTGACACTGCGGCTTTGACTCTAAAGAAGGGGATATATTCATTGTTATCTCAACATTGCTTCGATATACAAAATATTCGTGGGCAAGGATATGATGGAGCAAGCAACATGCGAGGTATGTGGAGTGGATTACAAGCTTTGATTTTGAATGATTGCCCATATGCTTACTACATCCATTGTTTTGCACGTCGCTTACAATTGGCATTAGTAAAAGCATCCAAACAAGTTGTTCCCATTAGTCATTTCTTTCTTGCATTGCTTTTTCTGATCAGAATTGTTAATGCTTCATGCAAGCGCAATGAGCAATTGAAAGTTGCCAATGCTAATGAAATAGCACGTTTGATTGATCTTGAAGAGCTTGAGACTAGAAGTGGACTTAATCAAATTGGCACTTTACAACGACCTGTAGAAACACGTTGGAGTTCACATTTTAGATCAGTTTCTAGCTTATTAAGAATGTTTACTTCAACTGTTGAAGTTTTGCAAAATATAATTGATGATGCAATTGATGGAGAACATCGGGCAGAAGCAGAGGCAGCTTATGATGGTTTAACTTCATTTGAATTTGTCTTCATCTTGCATCTTGAGAAGGAAACTATGGAGATCACTGATAAACTTTGTCAGGCTTTGCAAAGCCAATCTCAAGACATTTTAAATGCCATGCATTTAGTTTCATCTACTAAAGCACTTATCCAAAAATTTAGAGATGATGGATGGGATGGCTTACTCACCATTGTGATCTCATTTTGTGAGAAGCATTGCATTGATGTACTGGATATGAATGCTCGTTATATTGCGAGGCGAGGTCGAGCTCGTAATCAACCAGATAACGTTACAAATGAGCATCATTATCGAGTAAATATTTTTTATGCTACAATAGATTCTCAACTACAGGAACTAAATTATCGGTTTAATGAAGATGCAATGGAGTTACTTAGGCTTAGCTCAGCTTTAGAACCTCGAGAGGCATTAAAATCTTTCAGAAGTAGTGATCTTTGTTTGTTGGTAAAGAATTTCTATCCACAAGATTTCACAGATTATGACAAACAAGTGTTGGAGAAGGAGCTTTATCATTTTGAGCATAATGTAATCCAGGATCCGGAGTTCAAAAAATTGAAAAGTTTATCTGAGTTGTCTCAATGGTTAGTGAGAACTGGAAATTCAGAATATTACAAACTTGTTTATAGAATGGTCAAACTTGTGCTTACTCTTCCAGTTTCTACTGCTACTACAGAACAAGCATTTTCAGCTATGAAAGTTGTCAAAACTAACCTTCGAAACAAAATGGAAAATGATTTTTTGACGGACTCTTTGATGTTATACATTGAAAAGGATATAGCTTCAACATTTAGTTTGGATTCAATCGTAGATGATTTTGAAGATTTGAAAGAGCGTCGAGTTCCCTTTTCATAGATGATTGTATAAAGAAACAATAGTGTTTCGTGTATTTTGTTTTTGTTAGTAGATGATTGTATCTTAATATATTAAGAAACAATGATTTTGGGTATTTGTCTTGGTTGTTAGTTTATTAATACTATATGGATGTGTATTTGAAATTTTTTTTTTCGCTTATCTCCGACCCCCCCCAACTGAAAATCCTGCGTCCGTCCCTGATGTAAACTAAAAACGTGGTTCAGCACACTTCTAGCTCATGTATGTACTTCTTCTCCTGACTCAACAAAAATTATTCCAGGAAAAAATTCTGTTTATATTTATCAACATGAAAGAATAATGAAAACATCAGTGCAGTTCGCTTGCATTATATCCTATAATAGAGATGGTTCAATTTCCAATTTCTCACCAAAAATAGATAAGAAACTAAACATAAAAGGTACGCATCATGTCTATGTATTAGAGATGGTTCAGTTATGAAACAAGAAGCTTAGGACAAACAAAATCTACCTGGTGCAGCTCCATCAGTTCCTGAAGAAAATTACTTAGTAGTACTGTTTTTATGCAGGCTTTACCTGTAAGAAACACTTAACTGTCATAGATTATTGACAAATAATGCCAAAAATATTATGAAACATTGCACTAGACATAAAAATTTGTCAAACAAGATTTATTCTCGATGGTAATCTAATCAATTAAAAACCAGTATAATTATATTTACATACATCATTCAAACTTTCAATATAGTTGCTCTAGACTCTACCATCACAAAAATTCCATCATTGCTGCATCTTCACACCTCATCATATGATTTCAAAGAAACAGATTGCAATTTTACCACATACCCTTTTTATGTTAACACATCACTCCCATAATATTAGATTATTTTCTCAAAGCTACCGGCAAACTCAAAAGAAACATGTCATTTTATGGGATTTAATATCAAGAAAATCAATTTCATACTTTTACCCATAAATATCACTTTTGATACCAAACTTTAAAACCCTAATAATATTTATATCACACAAATACAACATAATTTCATATTTCCCTTTCAAAATAAAAACCACAATACAAAAATCCTAAATAATTTTCAAGATGAAATAATAAATAAAAAAATTAAAACCCTAAATAATATCACATTTGATAATAAGAAAAACACACACACGATAGGAAAACCGAGTAATTTTAGCAAGCAAGATATTATTTTTCTGATTTTCAACCACAAACACAACTACACAAGTTCAAAATACAAAATCCTAAATATTTTTGCAATAAGAGAAACGAAACCAAAAAAAAAAAAGTAAAAAGATAAAGGATAAAGGGAAATAACCAAGTCGGGGCGTGAAAAGGGGAGGAGTAATGTGTGGTGTCGACGAGGAGGAGGAGTTGGACTGACTCAGCGGCTGAGATTGAGAGTGAGAGTGAGAGTGTGGCTGTGTGAGTGTGAAGAGTGAAGGAGAGGCAGATAGAGAAGTGAGACTAGGGTTTGAGAGAAAATAAGATATTTATACTAGGACCTTAGGGTTTTAAAAAAATTATATATTAATATATATACGAGTTGGGTTCGGGCCGGGTATGCCTAATACCCGGACCTGACCCAAATCCGCTTCAGGTTTTTTAATGAAAACCCAAACCTGACCCTAATGTTAAATGGGCCAGGTAAAACCCTACCCATTAGGGTCGGGTCGGGCCAGGTACCCGCGGGTCGAGTACATTTTGCCATCCCTATATGTGACTAACTCCTTTGCACGAATCTCAGCACATGACTAACTCCACAACAACCCTTTGATTGTTGTAATTGATTTGCAACAACTTCACATAGAAATACCAATAAGATTTTTAATGTTGGTGCTAGAGAATTTTCTTGGTTACAGAACCGAAATACATATAAGAAACGCAGCAAGAACTCTTTCTTCTGTAGGAGGAAGCTAAGGTTTCAAAAAGAAAACCTTATGAAGCTTTTTAGGGTTGGGTGAAATAGAGAAAACTCGGTTACAAAACCCTAGCTGCATAAACAAAGTGTTTCTCTCTCCAAAAAACCTACTAATAAATGGCTTATGATGTCCTTTAAATACCAGTTCAAACGGATCTCAATTCGAGCTTCAAACGAATAAGTTATAGGCTTTTTCGCGTTGCTGATTTTGCTAATCCGTGAAGCTCGATCTATCGAGATGTTGTTGAGACTTCTATAGAGAACAAAATCTCGATCTATCGAGATGCTATCGAGGAGACAATAAATTTCAACTTCTATCGAGCGGTATCGAGACGTTTAATGAGGTACATGATGAGAATGTGTGGAAAATGTGTTTTTTCTTGAACTTTTCTTGAGCAAACTTTGTGTCTTCAATTACAACTTTAAGACACATCAAAACTCAATAAAAGACACATAATTTGGCATGGTTGACAATACCAAAACACATGACCCTAACAATTTCCCCCTTTGTCAATCTATGACAAAACCTCAAGCACGAAAGTAAGTCCAATACAATAATATAGCCCGAATACACTGAATGAACCCATATTCAAATACACTAGCCTATTTAAAAACAACCAGTCCTGAGAAACCATAGCACGAACTAGGATTGACTATTCTGATTGGCTTCATACCTGTCTTTCCTAAAAGAACTTAACAAACATGTTATGCGCACTATATGGAAAACAATGACAGATAATAAACAAGTAAATTGTGTTTTGTCATAGGATATGCCAATTACATAAAAAAAATGAACCTAACACAGTTTATAATCCATGATTAAATGGTCCATTCAAAGTAGAAGTATTGAACTTAGGGATAGATACTGGTTTTTTTTATTTATTTTTTATTTTTTTATTTTAGAATGAAACATCAGATGAACTGCAAAACAAAACAAAATTTCAGCCCCAAAGAAAATACTGTAGATGATTCCCCAACTTTCAATCTTCATTTTTTAGAATTGTTTCTACTTCTTTTGAAACAGATTACCATGAAATTAACAAAAGATTATTTCTATTCTTATTCATGTCCTAAATCGAGGTGCAAGCCTACAAGAACCCAAAATACACTTTATTAATTTTTTCCTCTCATCTAGGGTGAGCTTATTTCTTCTACTTTAGGGTAGGGGCTGTTTTCCTCCATCATAACTTGAGTGGTGAGGGGAAGATTTTGCTTCCACTGAGTTCCTTGCTGCATCAAATTAGTGAACATGAGCTTTTTTACGTTTTTACCAAACATACATAGTGGGTATACTTCTTAAGTCCATCAATGGATTCTAATTTTATTGAAAGGCTTTAAAGTATCCACTTGACGGAGGAGGAAGGTGAAGTTATAAAGATTCGATCAGAGAATCATGCTAAGATACTGGAGGAGTGTTCTTTAAGCCTAATGGGTCATTTTCATAAGACGAAACCAATTAATATGTGGGCTACAAAAAATCTACTAAGGTCTGTGTGGAAACTTGGCCACGATCTAAAGATTACGGATGTTGGTGAGGGGTTAATGCAATTCAAGTTCTCTATGGAGAGCCAATTGAATTGGGTCCTAAATAATGGATTGTGGAGCTTCAACAACCACATATTGTTATTGAAACGATGAGAGAGGGGAATGACAGCATTTACCATGGATTTCAAATATGTACCAATCTGGGTCCAAGTTTGGGGACTGCCCTTTGATCTCATCAATGAAGACGTAGGGAAAGATATTGGTGGTGGCATTGGGAGAGTCTTGGAAGTGGACTGCAAGGCAATTGCTGCTGACCAAGCTCGCTTCCTTCGGATTAGAGTCGAATTGCCATTGGATAAGCCAATCCGGAGGGGAGCTCCAATGCTTAGCTCGGAGGATGTGAAGGTGCAGATAGCTTTCTAGTATGAATGCTTGGTAGGGCTGTGCTTCAACTGTGGCAAGCTCGGACATGAAGCAAGGGACTGCCTGAATTTAGTCTCGGCTTCAATAGGTGAAAGGCTATATAGGGAGTGGCTCAAGGCTGGGTCCCGACATTAAGCTAAACCGAGTGCTAGGAGTTTCAAAGCACAGACGGGTGGCAGGGACGATACTGGTGGTCTAGCTAGGGACTCGATGCAAACACCATGACAACAATGTGCGAGCTCAGCAATGGCCAACCCTACCAGCCTAGATACCACTACGAACAGAGAGAAATGGCAGGTATTAATTATGGAATTAGTGGAGAAGAGTAATTCCATGAGTAATGAGCAACCCCCACATCAATGCGCAATGCAAACTGATATCCCTGAAATCATGCAACTCGATATTTTAGGGATGAAATTAACTACGGTGCCAGTTACGTTTGTGGAAACGGAAGGAGGAGGTAATACCATAGACCCAAGTGATGAAACCTTAGCGGCTGCAATTAAAAATATGTCACGTGCCTCTCCATGTGATGCCAAAAAGAAGTCTTCATCTATGACACGCAAGTGGAGAAAGAAAGAGCGTTGCGACGACATCGAAACTAGACCGATACAAACATAGACTGAGATTGACGGACACAAACAGATTGGGTAGAAACAATAGAGACGAGTTAGCAATGATGATGGTAACACAGGGGGAAGAAAACGAAGCAAGGCACAGACAACCTACTCACCATGCACAACAGCAGAGGCTGACAGTCAGCCTCGCCGAGTGTAATGAATGTTTTAAGCTGGAACTGCAGGGGGGTTGGGAACCTCCATGCAAGTGTAGTCCTCTCTCACTTGGTAAGGGAAAAAGCTCCCAAGGTCCTGTTTTTTTATGGAGATGAAATGGACGGTGGATGAGATGAAAAAAATACAAACAGAATTACGGTACAATAATTTGCTCGCTGTTCCTTGCATCCATAGGGCAAGCGGCCTAGCCATGCTCTGGAAGGAGGAGATCACTCTACATCTTCAAACTTGCTCTCAAAATCACATCAATGCGCATATCATGACAAACCCAACCAATACATGGAGACTTACCAGTTTTTATGGGAGACCGGAAGAACATCGCAGGCACGAATCATGGAGTTATCTGAGACATCTATACACTTGAGACTCACTGCCATGGGTATGCTTGGGAGACTTCAATGAAATTTTGAATTCAGCAGAGAAGCAAGGCTGGCTCCCAAAACCCCCATCGACTTATGGAGGCATTTCATAATACATTACTGCATTGTGGACTTATTGATCTGGGGTACCGGGGTAATATGTTTACATGCCACAATGGAAGGCCAGGGGATGCTTTTGTTCAAGAGTGTTTGGATAGGGTATGTGCTACACTGGATTGGAGAGAAAGGTTTCCACAGGCAGTAGTGAACCATTTGCAGGTATCATATTCAGATCATGACCCAATTTTTCTAACCATCCCTGGTAGTGCAAGTAACACAAGGAAAAAGAAAATCTCAAAAAAGGTTTAAGGAAAAATGGGCAACACATCCCGACTGTGAAACCATTATCCGGGAAGTATGGAATAGGGAACCACCTGTGGGCAGCCCTATGTTTCGGCTATTCTAAAAAATTAGAGATTGCCGTATGGCCTCGGTAGCTTGGAGTTGGAATATGGGAAGCACTAGAACACGGATTGAGGAGAAACAACAACAACTCTAAACCCTTACCGCACAAAATGATCCAGCAAAATTGGGGTTAATACAAAGAGTGAGGGATGATATCAATACTCTCTTGTATCAAGAAGAATTAGCTTGGAGACAATGCTCTCGATCCATTTGGCTGCCCGCTAGTGACAAGAACACCAAGTTCTTTCATCAAAGAGCTGGCCAATGCCGTCGTAAAAATAATATTGACGGATTTATGGATGAAGGGGGGCGATGGTGTACATTGGATGCTGAAAAGGAGGGAGTGGCTGAAAGGTATTTTCAAAGACTTTTCACTACTACAAACCCCACTCAGATGGACAAAGTACTTGACAAAGTGGATCGGGTTGTCACATTGGATATGAACCACACACTCCTCTAGCCATACTTAATAGAAGAGGTCTAACAAGCACTTTTCCAAATGCACCCATCATATTCACCGAGTCCAGATGGTATGTCTCCTTTCTTTTTTCAAAAGTATTGGACTATTGTTGGTGATGATATCATTGAAGCAGTGTTGTCAGTTTTATCATCAGGTCACATGTTGCACAAGATGAATTATACCCACATTGTCCTCATTCCCAAAATAAATGAGCCAAAAAATGTGGTAGATTTTAGGCCAATTAGTCTTACTAATGTGGTTTCTAGGACTGTATCCAAAGTCTTGGCCAATCGGCTAAAACAAATCTTGCCCAATGTAATTTCTGAATCACAAAGTGCTTTTGTGCCTAACCGGTTAATTACTGATAAGGCTCATCAAATAGCCCATGACCCATGGGCTGGCCCAGTAGCTTGGCCACCAGGCTAATGGGCAGCTCGGCCCAGTAATATTGAAGCCCATGGGTAGCCCAACAGCCCAATGGGACAGGCTATGGGTTGGTTTCTTTACCCATGGGCGCCCAGTGGGCCAGCCCATTAGCCCGACTCGTTAACCTAACTCATTACCCAAAATTCATAACAAAATAATTTGGGGGTTGGGGGGGGGGGGGGGGTGAGGGATTGAACTTTAGACATTATAAAAACTTTAAGACCACACACCTAACCACTAAATACTTGGAGTGATTGTGATACAATATACATAATAAATATATATATTTTGGTATTAGTCTAGTAGCTTTGATTTTTAAAACTAAGTTACTAAGATGACCGTTGCCCTCTGACCTCTGTGCCTTTGGAAAGAAAGTCACTCTTTCCTTTGATAAATTCCAATTCTTTCCTTACAAGTTACAATTATAGAAGAAATTCCTTTAAAAAAAAAAAAAAAAAGCTTACCGTTGGAAGAAATTCTTTCCATTAAGAATTGATATTTGATTCTTCAAATATTTCCTTTAAGAATTGATATTTAATTCTTGAAATATTTCCTTTAAGAATGCTTACTGTTTGAACAAAAGTCAGTTCTCATTTTTTTTTTTTTTTAAGTATCCAATCTATAAATACCTATCACATTTCTCTCATTTTACTCACAATAAATCTCTCAAATTCAAACTCTCCCTAGACTATTCTCAATTTTTCATCTCTTATTATTTTTGCCCTCTTATAGTTATATACTCTATAGAATAATAGTATTATATTTTTAATAGTTATATTTATACAATTACAAGTATCAAATAATCAAGTTCTTCAAGTTGGAGGCTTGGAACTTGGAGGCTTGAGCATCCAATTTCATTTGAAAATCAACTTCTTCAAATTGGAGTGGAACTATGGACGCTATTTGTCTCAAAATTCGATTGATTGGGTAACATCTTTTCATAACTTTTATTATATACTTGCTGTCTCATTATTTGTATACATTATTTTTGTTAGTTTTCAAAATTTTAAAATGACTCATAGAAATGATCACATCATACTAGATGATCTAGATGAGCAAGGGTAACATTTTGAGTCAATTGGTTCCCACATATCCCTAGTTTCCCCTACATCTAATGTACCAACTAATAATAATACTACACTCGGCTCAAATCCAAGTTTTACTAATAAAAAATTAAAAAGTGAAGTTTGGAAAATTTTTGATAGGGTAGAGAGGATAAAACAAGATGGAACAAAAGAAATTAAAGCTATATGTAGCAAATGTGGTGACGAGCTGGCTGGTAGCCTAAGCCCATTGCCTAGTCAACAACCCATTAAGCCCAGTCCATTAGACCTATGGGCCAAGTAAAAAGGGGCCGGGCTGGGCCGGCTCGGCTCATTGATGAGGCCTAATTACTGATAATACTACTGTAGCTTTTGAGATATTACACAGGATGAGGAACAAAAGAACGGGAAAGAAGGGGCAAATGGCTATCAAACTGGATATAAGCAAAGCTTATGACCGTGTGGAGTAGGGATTCCTCAAAAGTATTATGCTTAAATTGGGAATTGATGAACAATGGGTGCGGTTGGCAATGGAAACAGTATGTACAGCCTCCTATTCGGTGCTTATAAATGGCGAACCAAGAGGGTACATTACTCCATCATGGGGTATCAAACAGGGTGACCCACTGTCTCCCTACTTATTTCTGTTACGTGCCGAAGGCCTATCTTCCTTAATCCGCCATGCAGTTGCTTCCCAAAACCTACATGGAATATTGTCTTGCACAAATGGGGGGTGTGTATCTCACATCTTCTTTTTGCAGATAATAGTTTCATTTTTTGCCTAGTTATCGAGGGGGAATGCCAACATCTCCTTGAATTACTAAGTCAATATGAGCAAGCATTAGGCCAAGCAATCAATAGCCAAAAGACGACATTGTTCTTTAGTCGGAACACAAAACCAGAGGTCAAAGTGGCAATACAAGGAATGATAGCGGCTAAGATCATGGAAAATTGTGAAAAGTATTTGGGCCTCCCAATGGTGGGTGGAAAATCAAAGGTCAACACCTTTAAAGATCTTGGGGAAAAAATCACAAGGAGAGTGATGGGATGGAAGGAGAAATATATTTCTAAAGCAGGCAGAGAGATCCTAATCAAAATGGTGGTGCAAGCAATCCCTACATACACTATGGGAATGTTCAAAATCCCTAAGGCACTATGTGATACCATAAATTCTACGTTGACAAAATATTGGTGGGGACAAACAAAGGATAAGAAGAAAATCCATTGGATTAATTGGAAGAAGTTATGCACTCCAATGAAAAAGGGTGGCATGGGGTTTCGAGACATCCAAGCCTTTAACTTAGCTTTATTGGTGAAACAAGCATGGCGGTTAATCCAAGATACACATTCCTTGTTCTATAGGGTGTGCAAATTAAGATATTTTCCAACATGCACTTTCATGGAGGCAGTGATTGGTAACAACCCATCTTATGTGTGGCGGAGTTTGTTGGCAGCAAGAGATCTGATTCGGGAGGGTTCAATCTGGCAGGTGGGTGATGGAAGAACCATTGAAGTCTCAACCCACAGGTGGCTCTCACATAAGCCTATTTTCATTGGGGAGCCTCGGCCAAATCTGATGGCAAGTGAGCTAATTAATGCAAATTCTTGGCAATGGGATAGAGAAAAGCTTTTTGATTTATTTGCATATCCTATTTAGATGGAGATAATGGCCATTCCATTATCACAGGTTGCAGGCAGAGAAAAACTGAATTGGAAGGAGAATAAGGGAAAAATTTTCAGCGTGAAATCAGCCTATCAAGTAGCACTAAGGTTGAAACAACAAGGTCATGTTGAGCATTCCGTAGCAGCAATGGTTTAGACCCCTTAAAACACAATAAAATTAACCTAGTTATTTAGCCAAGTGATTAACTTAGGTAAATTATGCAGATCTAGGGTTAACACAGATAAATCATATCATTGTAAAGTGCGGAAAATAAAGAACACAATGATATGATAACCCAGGAAAACCAAACCGGTAAAAAACCTAAGAAGGATTTAACCTAGCAGTTTCAAAATAAAACAAATTCACTATGAAAGAATTGAAGTTTACACAATAGCGACTTAGACTATTAACATCTTATTGCTACCTCGAGTAGGAAACTTACTACCACGACCACGTGACAGCTCTGAGTCCACAGACTATTTCTTTCTTGGATTCACAGCAAGCACAAGAACTCCCGCTTGTATATCTTTAAGCTTTTGAATTTGCAGTTGAGCAACCTAAAAACGTGGCTAGGGTTTTCCCTTTTATACTTAAGACAAAACATAAAACCCTACACGTCAAACGGGCTTGGGCTGAGTTGGAAAATTCTGCAAAAAAAAAATCTGCACGAGCTTCAATCGATCGAGTCTAATCTTCGATCGATCGAGCCAAGCAGATTTACACAGTAAATCCTGCAGTACACTCGATTCCAACTTTACACTTTAAACATACTTTGAGCAAGTCTAAAACAAGACTAAACGTTTTGATCATGGTTTGCCAACATTACAAATTGAAGTTCTAATATATTTAAACCTAAAGTCTTAGAACCCAATAAACTCCCCCTTTGGCAATCCGTGACAAAACACAAACATAAACAAAGTGCTCAAAGTTTACAAAAAAAAAAAAGTCCATTATAAAAACATTGCCCAACAACACAAATCCAACATAACTATTATTTATCAGTTGCAAGTGTAGACAGTAGCACGACTGAATCAACCTGTATATTCCTGAAACACTCAACAAACGCAGAAACGCATGTGTGGAAAATACAAATAACACAAAAATAACTTCTTGATTTCACATAAAACAAAATAAAGACAAATATCATGAATAACCTCATAAATATAAATCAATAAGCAATGGGAAACAAGAAACATATATAAATACATCAAAGTATCTCCCCCTATCATGGACAACCCAAACAAAAACAAAAATACATCATGAGCCAAAAATGTAGATACACAAAATGTAGATACACAATGAAGCACCTAGATACAATCTAAAGCTCCAAAACAACAAAATCTCCCCCTAACAACAAAATCTCCTCTATATATATACTCCCCCTTTTTGTGGCGAATTGCCAAAGGGCACTCACTCATCATCAAAAGGAGGTGGCGGAGGTGATCGTCTAATACTCTCCAAATCCGCTCGCAAGGCACGAAGCTCATCAAGCATGTCCACCAAAAGCTGATCATGAGCCACCTGAACGGTCATGACAATCTCCAACATACGATGAATGTCTAAATCATCTGAAGTAGAAGGTGGAGGAACAGTAGTAGTAGCAGCAGTCGGATCGACAGACGCCTCAGCAGAAGTATCACCTATAGGAGGAGGTGCGACACCAGAAGACTCAACTCTAGGGCATTTAGAGCTTGCTCTCATCTGAGCAGCCTTCTGCCTAAGAAAGGTGGCACCTATAGGAACTATGATATGAATAGGCTTAGACGCCGGAAATTGCTCTAATCCTAAATGTAACAAAATCCTATGAATGAAAACATGAAAGAAAAGAGCATGAGCAGTAGAACTACTCTTATGAACCTCAATCAAAGAACGAATAAAAAGATGAGGAAAACTCATAGGAGCGTCTGTGACAAAGGCATACAAAAATGCATATCTCTCCAAAGGAATAGTGTGCAGGTGAGAGATAGGCCAAATAGAATGGCAAGAAATTCGAAAAAAGAGATAATGAGTCTCGATCAACTCGTGAGAGGTGATCCAAAGATCAAAACCCCACTAGATAGAAGTACCAGTAATAAATGACATAATATCATTTAGGGGAGGAGACTCATCGTAAGGATAAACAGAATAAACAGGATGTTGGACCAGTGGCACCCCAAGAGCATCAGCCACTACTGAAGGAGTAATGGAATACTCATCACCCAGTAGCCAACTCTTCACCTGAGTGTTGGAATCATAGGCGTGGACCGAGAGGTTCAAATAGAACTCTCTGATCAAGGTAGCCGGAGGAGAATGATCAACATCCAACAAAGGAAGTCAACCCTTACGCTCAAAGTTTCTCCGAATCTCACCATCTAACTCATCTAATAAAACCTTCCTCTTTGTCCATACATTCCTATGAATGTTCAACTTCTCATAAGTTTCCTGGTGTTTCTCACTAAGGAACCTCTCACTATCAAAGGTGGGAGAAAAAATAGAGGTGGAGGTCCTATGAGCTCTAGTCTTCCTAACAATGATGCTAAGGATCAAAAGGATAGACACAGAAGAGATAGAGAGAGAAAAAAAAAAAAAAAACAGAAACCAATGGCAGACTACAAGTTAGCACAAACATATATAGAAATAACAATTCTATATGATGCATGAACAATATCAACACATGATGCATGCTCTAATGCAGTGAGAATAAGTTCAATTTTACTTTAAAATAAAAAAATTGGCTTAAGCATAGAGTTTATATCAAAAACGCCAAATTTTGAAAAAAAACCACTTTCAAAAAACTTAACAATTTGATCAATTTATCATTACACAAGATATATCACAGAATATAATGATCAAATTAATCAATCCAACAAGCCAATTTCATCAAATTATGCTAATTAAACAAAATCCCCAATTCGAGTAGATTCAAGCCTTAGAAAATTTAATTTTTCCCAAATCAACAAATTGATCAAATTAATTCACAAAGATCAATTTTATATCATCCCACAACAAAAACCCAATGATCAATTTGGAAAGAAAAGATTGAAATCAACAAAAATCTCAATTTTCCTTAGGTTCAAATTATCCCCAAAATGCATGAAAAAAATGTATGAAACATGAAAATAAATGAAAAATGAGGGGCAAAAAGGTCTTACCGGTCTTAGAAGACAAAAACCTTGTAAAAGATTCGAGGGAAAACGACAAAAACTTGAATTGACTACTTGACTGATCGAAGAGAGAGAGAATACGTGAAAAGCTAAAGGTTTTAAAAAACTCTCCATGCGATTCTCAATTGATCGAAAATTAGATTGGATCAATCGAAAATTACATTCGATTGATCTAGAACCAATCGAGTAGCGATCGAAACGGTCAGATTCAAACCAAAATTTTAATCGCATTTTCGATCAATCAAGAAACAAATTCAATCGATCGAAAATCTGGAAAAAACAATTTTTTGAAAAACAGAGAAATTTTATGCAGAAACTCCTCAAAGCATAGTATTTTATGAATAAAATGCATGAGTATGTGATGAAATGCTCTTCAAAAACACTTATATTGAACCTAGATTTCCCAAAATTAAGATTTTCAATCAATTTTCCTTAAATTCTCAAACTTCAAACACATTTTGCATTAAAAACAAGGAATTTTCAATCTTGGATGGCCAAAACAAAATCACACACAATAACATGTACAAAGATTAGCAAAGAGTAATTTGTGTAGTGTGTGCAACTAGCAAAAGCTTGAGATACATGTGAGGTGATATGTGAATTAAATAAACTTGAAGAAGACTATCACCTAAAGAGTTACATCATATAACTCCCACATCTCCTTGAATAAAAGCTTGTAATCGTGTAAGTTTCTTATATGCCTCATAATGTACACACCAATTTTTATTTGATCAGAAATTTATTAATAATAGCCAGGATAATGTACACATCAATTTTGTTTGATTGATTTAATTATAGTCCAATAATGTACACACCAATTTTAGCAATTAAACCAAAGCTACACCTTATGTTCTTTTTGTGCATGTGCTACACTTTCTCGAGCACAAAATCTTACGATATGCACTAAGGTGTTCATGATTGGCTAGTAAATAGTGGTGAGATGGTTATTTATGCATTTCTCATTAAGTTCAAGTCCAACAATCAAAGGCATATGATTTCAAGATCAAGATCATGTAATCAAAAACTATAAACATCTTCCCACACAACATGCACTACAAAGCTCAAACTAGTAGAGTGCAATAAAATAAGCTCACCCAAGCTAAACAAGGTACATAAACATGTTATGTAAAAATAAATTGGCCAACCTTGATTTCAAATCCAAGAAATAATGCAAAACACATTTTGCTTCCTTTTCCCTTTTTATTTATTTATAAAAGAAATAACAAAAACAACCTAGAATGAAATGCATGAATGTTATGCAATGCAAATTCTAGAAAAGCAAAGAAAACAAAAACAACAAGATCAATGGTCACAAAGAGTAAAGCGATGAAGCACAAGGACCATGTCAGAAAAACTCAATTAGATCGAGCATTTTGCATCCAAAACTTTTTAAATGCAACTCTAGCATTGGAGTTGTTATTCACATTAGAATTCTGAGCAACTCTAGGATTGGAATAAAGGTTTAAAGTCTTTACCAACTCACCAATAAGTACCATAGGATCTTGTGCTTAAGGCACAGGTACTTTTGGCTTATTTGCTCGCTTAGCAGCTTGCAACTTGAAACAGTTTGGACGAATGTGCCCAGACTTTTCACAAAAATAACAAACACATGCAGGCTTATCATGCAACTTACCCTTAGGAGGGTTAGAAGCCTTAGGTTTAGACTCTTGAATATCAACCCTAATCTTCCTAGGAGATGTGACTTCTACAGATTTAGCAGCCTCACTCATAGAGGGTTTGACAACCCCACTCATAGGAGGTTCAGAAGAAGGAACAAAGTTTGTGGAATGGGATTCAGGCACGAGATGCTTTCTACAAAACCTAAACCAGTTTTGTCAAAGGGAGACTTTTGAACACTCAGCATGTGATCAAGTTTGGAGCTTGCAGACCTATTAGTTTGTTCTCTAGCAACAGATAATTCCAGTTATAAATTTTTAACTTTATCAAGCAAAAGCATGTTCTCAGTCTTCACATTATTCAACAGTTTATTAGCATCAAACAGTTTCACAAGCAAATTTTTCTTATCAAGTTCAAGAGATGCAATTTTCTTTAAGCCTAAATCAATACTCATAGCATCCTTTACAAAGCTTATTGTAGACTTCTTGCAAATCTGCATCCTCAGAGAGTTCCCTATCAGAAAGGTTCTCTCCTCAATAGTAACACTTTCATCAACTACAGTAGTAGCAGTGAAAGTAATGAAGTTTCCATCCTTATCACTACCAGACTCATTGTCAAAAACTTCATCATCACTAAGGGTTATAGCCATAGCCTTACCCTTAGACCTCAAGAATGTAGGACATTATGATTTTACATGACCATACCTTTGACACCCAAATCATTGTTAACCCATAGAATTATTAGAAGGTTGACCTACTTTCTCTTTAGGTTTTTCAGTGTTGTTCACCTTAGTGAGATCATTCCTCCTAAAATTTCTAGGTTCAGCATTGTTCTTACCTCTTGCCCTTTTGTTGTTGTTCCTAAGAAAGTTTCTAAAGTTCTTGGCAAGATAGACAATTTCTATAGTAGAGAGCTCATCATCAAATCCACTCACATCAACATCATCAACAGACTTAAGAGCCATTGATTTGGATTTACTAGTCTTAGATAGATCCAACTCATAGGACTGAAGAGATCCTACAAGTTCATCAACAAGGATGGAGTCCACATCCTTGCTTTCAGTGATGACAGTCACTTTGGATCTAAAATCCTCAATCAAAGATTTAAGAATCTTCTAAACAATTTTAGGTTGATCATAGATTTCACCCAAGTTATATGTAGAATTAACAATATCATTAAGCTTAGCATAGAATTCATCAAAAGATTCATCATCAGACATCCTAATACTTTCAAATCTAGTTGTTAATTGCTGCAATTTATTGATTCTAACTGCCTTTGTGCCTTCATGCACAGTCTGGAGGATATTCTAAGCAGTATGAACAATCTCAACATTAGAGATTCTTTTAAATTCCTCCATAAAAACAGCATTAAAGATAACATTTATAACTTTGCTATTAAATGCGACTGCTTCTTTCTGAGAAGTCTGCCACTCATTAACAGGAGTAGTGGGCTTCTCCCATCTGTATTCAACGGAGTTCCAGACTCTCTCATCAATAGATTTCAAGAATGCTTTCATCCTTACTTTCCAATAAGCATAATTATTTGTTAGGAAATAAGTGTTTCACTTGTTAAGAACATATGTCATTCTTTTATGTAATTGGCTAATCCTTTGACAAAACGCACTTCACTTGTAATTGGGTATTCTTTTATGTAATTGGCTAATCCTTTGACAAAATGCACTTCACTTGTAATTGGGTAGATCTAGGTGTTTTTAATACTTCAAGAAATAAGGTTTCAAGATCAAGTGTTAAAGTCATTCAAGTCTGTCCAAGAAACAAGCTGAAAAGTGCAAGTTCATTAAAGCTCGACAGCTAGCATCTATCGAGCTCAAGAAGCTGTTCCAGCCCCGTGGCTCGACACTTGCTCGACAGCTTCTCGACAACTTCTATCTATCGAGGTTTAAGAAAAATAGATTTTTCTGTTCTGTTTTCTTAGGATCCATGAATGTGTCTTTGGGCCTTATTTTCTTCTAACCCTAGACATATAAAAGGATTATTTTAAAGGCCGTCAAAGAGTTCATAAGTTGCACAAGCATTGAGAAAAGTCTGTTCAAGCAAATTGTGATCAGAGACGAAGTTTTGCCCTAGTTCATCATTTTTGTGAAGAAGTTGCTGTGTTTGTACACCGTAGGGTTTTGTGACCAAGCATTTTCTAGATCTTCATCTTGTGGATGAACTAAAGAACTTTGCAGCCAACAACCTTCTCTAGTTGATGATTGAAGTCGTGTACTGGGATCCGCGCAATTGGTTAGTCACGTACCAGGAGCTGTGCATTAAAATGATAAATTGTCACTACAGAACAAGTCCAATTGAGTATTGGGGTAAGGGTTCAACTGTAGGGTGGTACAAGGTACTGGTATTCCTTTACTTGTAACCGCTTGTTATGATAATAGTTGAATTTTGGGAGTGGTGACCTTGAAATCACCCGGTAGGGTTTTTACTGTGTAGGTTTTCCCCATTCATAAACAAATCACCGTGTCAATTTATTTTTCGCTGCATACTTAGTTTAATTGGTGATTTGTTTGTGCTACCACGCGTTTGCATGTTAATTTGATTAATTAATAAGTTGGCTAATTAATCAATTAATTTAATCACAAAGGGTCAATACGTTTTTGGCCTATCATTATTACCATCAAAGTGAGGTGGAATAATAAGAAAGTGTCTTTGTTCCATGACAACCGGGGTCAAGGAATAACTCTTAGATCAAAAGATCTAAACACTAGAGCTAACTTGCTCTGATACCACTTGTTTGTTTTTAGACCCCTTAAAATACAATCAGGTTAACTTAGTTATTTAGCCAAGTGATTAACTTAGGTAAATTATGTAGATCTAGGTTAACATAGATAAATCATATCATTGTAAAGTGTGAAAAATAAAGAGCACAACGATATGATAACCCAGGAAAACCAAATCAGTAAAAAACCTAGGGAGGATTTAACCTAGTTATTCTCGAGGTAAAATAAATCCACTATGAAAGAATTGAAGTTTACACAATAGCGACTTAGACCACTAACATCCTATGGCTACCTCGAGTAGGAAACTTACTATCACGACCACGTGACAGCTCCGAGTCCACGACTGCTTCTTTCTTGGATTCACAACAAGCATAAGAACTCCCGCTTGTATATCTTTAAGCTCTTGAATCTGCAACTGAATTGATCACCAAGCTCTTGACATCAATCTAGATCTTGATAACCCTAAGTTTATGTGAAGGCAATCACCTCTAGATCTCACAAAAGATTCACACACACAGCATAACCTAAAAACGTGGCTAGGGTTTTCCCTTTTATACTTAAGACAAAACATAAAACCCTACACGTCAAACGGGCTTGGGTTGAGTTGGAAAATTTTGTAGAAAAACAATCTGCACGAGTTTCGATCGATCAAGTCTAATTTTTGATCGATCGAGCTAGGCAGATTTACACAGTAAATCCTACAATACACTCGATTCCAACTTTACACTTTAAACATACTTTGAGCAAGTCTAAAACAAGACTAAACGTTTTGATCATGGTTTGCCAACATTATAAATTGAAGTTCTAATACATTTAAACCTAAAATCTAGGAACCCAACATTGTAAATTAGTATACTAGAGCTACAAAAGAGATCAAAATACAACTCCACACTATTCCACTCAGCAACAAGTACAGAGCATGCTCAAAAAATCAATCAATCAAATACAAATACAAGCTTACTAATAAAATTATATATAAAAATTTTTTAGTAATATTATAACACAAATTAATATATTGATCGAACAAATTTAACAACATTATAGCTTAAAATGTAGCAAAGCCAATATAAATTCTTCATTTAGAAATGATGAAGCATTCCTCCATTTTGATTACAAGTGAACTAGAAACTAGAAAACATTTTCTTAGGTTAACATAATTTTATAAATAAAAAATAAAAAGTCATACCATCACAACTTAAAAAAAAAAAAAAAAAAAACCAAAAATTGATACTTTGGTAGGATCGGTAGAATCGGTAGGATCCCATACATTCCTATGATCCTACCATTTTTGTGATCCTAGTGCGATCTTAAACGTTTTGATGAGATGGGATCATAAAATTGTGCGATCCTACAATCCAGATCGCGATTTTGACAACCATGGTTTTTGCACAACTGCAGTAATCATTTTTATTTAAGTATGCATGCTAAAAAGGAACATGTCATTAATGATTATGACTTATCATTAACTAATGTCATGATGTGTAACGTTAGGGATAATTTATTTTCGTGTAAATTGTGGCAATAGTTGGACGAAATTATTAGTGGGTTCTAGTTAATTTAATTAGTAAAGTCTTTTTATTGTTAAATATGAGATTTGAGGTTCTAGCACCGCCTACATTAAAAACCAAATTGGTATCTAAGTTTGATTATAAAGAGAAATCATCATGGAGTGGATGCCATTAGTTGATTTTTTTTTTTTTTTTTGAAATCATATGGAGCGAATGTCATAGGTTGAAATTCTATCGTATCTATAAAAAGATAAAAATAATTTTTTATTTTAAAAAGACTAACTTATCCTTTACATGGATTCATTAATGACATCAATAAAGTAGGTCATTAATTATGAAAAAGAAAAAAAAAATTGTCACCACATTTATTACCATAAAAATTTGAATAGTATCATCTTTCTTAATTTGCAATTACAAGGGAAAACCACCTGGCACGAATTCTAAACAATAACAACTCAAGAAATGATAGTACATACTATTTGGTTGTAGTCATGCTCATTAACCATATATCCTTAATCAAATGGTCCAAATTACAGTAAGAAAGCCCACCTTTAGTCACACTTTCTTTGGCCAACCTAGCCTTCTCGACAGTTGATTTCATGAAAATTTCTATCCTCTCCTCCATCAGAAGATTCACCATTTTTTCTACTATAACTCTATCACTCACATCCTTCATGTCCATTCCCAACTTCCAGACCTCACTCACAAACCTACTATTTACTTGTTGATCAGCAAAGTAAGGCCAACAAATCATGGGCACCCCAGCCACTATGCTCTCTAAGGTAGAGTTCCATCCACTATGAGTCAAAAACCCACACCGATCGCTAGTCTAGAAACCAGAAACCTCCACACCACCGCCAAACCCACAACCCACGCAAGATATACACCACCACCATGAGAGAAAGATGTGAGAGAGAAGCTTGGAATGTTGAGAGAGAGAGAGAGAGATGAGAGACTGATGAAGAGAGAGAAAGAGACGGATATTTAATGGTGGGGGAATAAAAAATAATAAATTGGTTTAGAACATTGCCACAGTACCATCATAAATTTAGGATGGTACTGTAGCACAATTGTAAATTTTTTTACAATTAGAAGACCAAGTATTGGGCTTTTTTGGTGCTTTGATGCTAAAATATACCAATGTATACCATTTGCATCACCGGGTACTGATGCTCTAATGCTCTAATCATTTTTATGTAGGTAAGAAGCATGCTAAAGCGATGCCATGTCATTAATGATTATGACTTGTCATTAATGTATGATGTGATATGTTGGGGATAATTTATTTTCCTGTAATTTATGGCTGTAATTGGATTAACTTGTCGGTGAGTACCAATTAATTTAGGGTGCGTTTGTTTCAGCAGTAAAAAATTTTTGGAAAATATTTTACACCATTGGGCGTGTTTAGGTTGTCTCGGAAAATTCAGTCAAACGGAAAATGATTTCCGTTGACTGTAAATCATGCCCCAAAACCCTGTAAAATATTTTACACTTGTATTTTACCTTCAATTGATTTCCACCCTAGGAAAATAGAAGAGAGAGAGAAACAACAAGAGCTCCGATCGCACATCCAAGCACCAGCGAGAGCTTCGATCGCACATCCAAGCACCAGCGAGAGCTCCGATCGCACATCCAAGCACCAGCGAGAGCTTCGATCGCACATCCAAGCATCGGCGAGTCGCACCCCAGCACCGAGGAGATCGTCGCACCCCAGCACCGCCTAAATCGTCACCACCCAAAACCGATTCACCCAAAACCGATCTCGTTCTTGACCCAAAGCTCATCGGGGCCACCATTCTCGTTCTCGACTGCCAATCTATCTCTTTTTCCCTCAATCTGTCACTCTTTCTCCCTCAATCTGTCACCGATCAACCCTTTTTCTCTCTACCCATATCAAGCAAACCACCACAAGACGAGCGACCCACCGTGTGATCTTGCCTCCACCACGATCTTGCCTTCGCCGCGTCAAGATCGAACCCAGTCGCCTCTCTCTCTCTTCCTTCTTCTCTCAATTTGACCGGATTTGATGAATTTTTTTTTTTTGTTGGGTTTTGTTTCTTTTGTGTTTATCTATTGAGAAATGATATTATATATTTGTTTGGAAGCTGAGAAAATGTGAGAAAATGTGAGCAACAAGTAAAAAATGTGTTTTCTATAGTATTTTCAAGAATACAACCAAACACCAGAAAATATTTTTCAAAGTATTTTTTGAAATGCAACCAAACACTTGAAAATATTTTACACCTGGAAAATGTTTTACACTGAAACAAACGCAGCCTTAATTAGTAAAGTCTCTATCGTCAAATATAAAATCTAAGGTTTAAACACTGCATTTACCAAAAACCAATTAGTATATTGATTTAATAGTAAAGATAAATCATCATATAGTGAATGCCATAGGTTGATTTTTATTTTTATTTTTGAACGATATAGAGCAGATGTCATATGTTGAAATTCTATAGTGTAAAAAAAAGGACTAACCTGCCCTTTTACATGAATTTATTACTGACATCACTTTAATGATATATTAATTACAATAAACCAAGTCATTAATTATGAAAATGATGGAAAATAAAATGTGTCACCACATTTATGGCCATACAAATTTTTAAAGAGTGCCATCTTTCTTAACTTGCAATTACAAGGGAAAACTAGTTGGTACTAGAATTCTAAACAATTACAACTCAAGAAACAATAGCGCATACTATTTTGTTGTAATCATGCTCATTAACCTTATATCCTGAATCAAATGGTCCAAATTACAGTAAGAGGAACCACCTTCACTTACACTTTCTTTTGCCAACCTAGCCATCTCAGCAGCTGATTTCATGAAAATCTCCCTCCTCTCCTCCATCAAATGATTCACCATTTTTTCTACCATAACTCTATCGCACACATCCTTCATGTCCATTCCCAACTTCCAAACCTCACTCACAAACCTACTATTTGTTTGTTGATCAGCAAAGTAAGGCCAACAAATCATGGGCACCCCAGCCACTATGCTCTCTAAGGTAGAGTTCCATCCACTATGAGTCAAAAACCCACCTATAGCCTGGTGGGCCAAAACCTCCTCTTGTGGGACCCAACCCGCCATATACCCTCGATCCTTTGTCCCTTCAATAAGTTCAAGTGGAATTTGACCTTCGCCATCTTTTTGGGTCACCAAGTCAGGCCTTATAGCCCATAAAAAGCGTTTCTTGCTATTAACCAAACCATACCAAAACTCCATGAGCTCTTCCTTTGTCATGACTGTAACGCTTCCAAAGCTTACATAGATTACAGATTTCAAAGGTTGAGCATCAAGCCACACCATGCAACTTTTGTCCACTTCAAAGAGGCTATTTGGAGACCGAGATTGCAACAATGTCGTCTTGGATTCAAGTTTAGATTTAAGAATTGCATGGAGGGGTCCAATAGTATAAGTTTTGGGACATTTTGTGCGTATGTAAGAGAGTACAGGTCCTTCTAAATCTTCAAACGTGTTGAGTATAAGCGCATGGGCTCGAGGGGATTGCCTAGTTATATTTTTAACCTGTTGGAGATTCGGGTCTGCTGTGTTTCTTGCTCGGCAAAAACTAGGTAAGTCTCGGATACGGAGAAAAGTTTCCATGCCTGGCACACTTCTTATAAAGCAATCCATGTCTTCGTTTTCTAGAGTGGTTACCATACTTTTCATTAGTAAGAAATTTGACATAAACGTTTCTTTGTTGAGAAACAAAACAAATGTTCGTAACAAATTGCACTAATATTTAATTCGTAAAAAATAATAAAACTACCATAGAATTATTTATACTTTCAAATTAACTGAGAAAATTATAGCTATGTTATATATATGCAAACAAGTGATCATCTGCGACAGTGACAACACCAAGAAATGAAAGAATGGCTACTTAAAAGAAAGAAACTATCACATGATATCTCGGTAGGATCAAATATATCTATGATTTTTCTTTTTATTTTCCGGTTATTAATTTTTTGCATTTTAGTTTTGAAGAATGTCAATATGTATAAAATCAATAACTCATACGAAAAATTCTAGTCTTCTCTATCCAATTAGTTGAGTCAGAAAACAAAAAGGTTCGAGTATAGCTCATGAAAGTTTCGTCATCTTTGACATGCACCTGCGCATGGCTAATTTTATTTGAATTTTAAAATGATATTTTACCAGTCTAATTGTCTGTTCCTTAATTACTAAATGGGTAGCTCATGAGAGCATTTTCATAAGGTGTTCTATAAATATGCTATTTTGACACATAAAAAAACATACTTTATTATTTTAACACACTATTTTACAATTCACCGTTAATCACATTTTCTATTTTTCAATTCTATACATTAAAATAATATATAAAAATATTAAAATAAAAACCATCAATATAAAAAAATACAAAATAAAAACCCACCACCATACACAAGCACAGCCTACCACCACCACCCACAAGTACAACCCGCCACAACCACCCAATACTACTTCAAAAAAAAAAACAAATGAAGAGATGAATCAACTCATTTACACAACCCAAATCACATGGAATCAACCCAACTCCACCACCACTCACAATCACACGGAATCCACAACCCAAAAAAAAAATTTGCCCAAACCCACCACCATACACAAGCACAGCCCACCACCACCACCCATAGCCACAAGTACAACCCGCCACCACCAACAACAATCCACCGGCTGCCACCACCACCCAATACTACTTATAAAAAAATCCTCAAAATCAACACAAAACTCTCAAAAAAAAAAAATGAAGAGATGAATCAACTCCATTTATACAACCCAAATCACATGGAATCAACCCAACTCCACCACCACCCAAAATAACTGAAAAAAAAAAAATTACATGCGATCTCCACCGGTTGACCTCATCGGTGAGGCCAAACTCCACGGCGACGGCCGATCTCAATGGCAACAGTCTAGGTGGAGAAAAAAGAAGAAAGAGAGAGAGAGAGAGAGAGAGTGACAAAAAGAGAGAGAGAGAGAGACAGAAAGGCGTAGAAAAAGTGGCAGGAAAAGAAGAAAGAAGAAGAAAAAAAGGAAGAGAGAGTGATGAAGGGAGAGGCCGAGGAAGAAAGAAGAAAAAAAGAAGAGAGAAAAGAAAGAAAGTCATAAAGGAAGAGAGAGAAGAAAGAAAGTCATAAAGGAAGAGAGAGAAAATGAATAAATTTTTTTTTTTTTAGCATTTTCGTCCGTACCGTTCTAAAGATGAAACGGTACTGTTCATGTATGCCAAATATTATAGCATTTAGAACATCTTATGAGAGGGTTTTTTAGTGTTTGGTGTACCAAATGCCAAATATTTGGCATTTAGTACACCTAATGGGAATGCTCTGATGTTGCTGTCATTTTGAGTCTAAAATATAAATAGCTTTGCTGCCATGCCATCAAGCATCACACTCCCTACCTACCTAAATGGTCCATATCTTAACATCTATGGTCCCTAGCTTAGCTGCCTGCTTGGCTGTTTTGTAGTGTTTGTTGTGTTAGACAGAAAAAGAAGTCACTGTCTTGACTCTTGACAGCCTCCCTAATAATTTAGAATAATAAAATTGTGATTGGTGAAATATTATACTTATATGAAATTATTAATAACATAATGTCTCTTAGGCACCAATAATGACATTCACTACAACAATTATGAAAAGGATTTTAAAATTTTTTAGGCGAAAACCACATTTTAGTCCCTACATTTTCACGCGATTCTCATTTTGGTCCCTAACTTTTTTTTTCACTGCTTTTAGTCCCTATTCTGGAAAACGTATCTCATTTTTGTCCCTGCCGTTACATCAATGACGGAAATTGCACAGGTGGCAAACGGCATAACTTAAAAATATTAAAATAATGTCCTCATAAGCCACGTGGAATCTAATTTAATTTTTTTTTAAAAAAATTACTTATCATTATTAAAAAAAAAAACGTTCTTCTTGTTCTTCCCAAAACGAAGAACTCAAACCCAGATTACATGAAACAAACCCAGCAACTGATACCTCAAACCCAGATTACAACAACACAAACGAAAAAAGAAAAAAAAAACAGAGATCAAACACAAACACAAACATAGATCACAACAACACAAATGAAAAAAAAAAAGAAAAAGAAAAAAAAATAAACAGAGATAAAAAAATTTCTCACCCAAACAGCAATACCCACAAGACAAACCCAGCAAGACCCAAAGAGAATGACCGATCTGAAGAAGAGCGCCACCGATTACAACAACACAAACGAAAAAAGAAAAAAAAAACAGAGATCAAACACAAACACATACCCAGATCACAACAACACAAATGAAAAAAAAGAAATAAAGATCAAAAAATTTCTCACCCAAACAGCAAGACCCACAAGACAAACCCAGCAAAACCCAGCAAGACCCAAACAGAAAGACCGATCTGAAGAAGAGCGCCGCCGCTTCGGTGGTGGAGGTGGACTCGCTGGGATCGACGGAGGAGAAAGAGGCCGATCTGACCCACCACGCATCGCCGATCTGACCCAAAGTCACCGAGATCGAGCTTCATTGTGGCCGAGATGGTGGTTGAGGCTGATCTGACCCACCACGCACCGCCAGCCTCATCTCTCTCTCTCTCTCTCTCTCTCTCTCTCTCTCTCTCTCTCTCTCTCTCTCTCTCTCTCTCTGATCAAGGTTTAAAATGTTCTAATGATAATAAAAAAAATGGTTTGATGATTTTTAAAGTATGTACTTTTTTTACTAACACACTTAAAAAAAAAAAAAAAAAAAAGTACATACATTTTTTTTTTCATTTTTGTTTACTGTGATCTGAGTCTGTGTTTGTGTTTGATCTCTGTTTTTTTTTTTTTTTTTCTTTTTTCGTTTGTGTTGTTGTAATCTAGGTTTGAGTTATTGGTTGTTGGGTCTGTGTTCTTCTAATGGGTTTGAGTTCTTCATTTGGGAAGAACAAGAAGAACGTTATTATAAAAATTAATAATGATAAGTAATTTTTTTAAAAATTAAATTAGATACCACGTGGCTTTTGTGGACATTATTTTAATATTTTTAAGTTATGCCGTTTGCCACCTATGCAATTTCCGTCTTTGATGTAACGGCAGGGACAAAAATGAGATGCGTTTTCCAGAATAGGGACTAAAAGCAGTGAAAAAAAAAGTTAGGGACCAAAATGAGAATCGCGTGAAAATGTAAGGACTAAAATGTGATTTTCGCCAATTTTTTATGTAAACAAGAAGGCAAATACGAATTTGGCCAGAGTGAGAAAGATTACCTCTGATGGGAAGTTCGCCGGCTTCTATCATATCTTGAATACAAAAATAAGCCCAGAAGGAGCAAGCACTGGTTGTACGGAAATGAATGACCGGAATACCAAGCTCATTGCCAACATCAATAGGAAAGCTCAAACTACCATCTGCTATGATACAAGTCACCGACTGTCCAGTAGCTGAATTTAACTGACCAGAAGACATCATTTCTTTAAATAATGGCTCAGTTACCAATTTAATGGAATCAAACACTTCCATGGATCGGTAACCAGCTCGTCGATCAGCAGGAAGGCCATCTGGGATGCTCTTGAATTGAAATCCAGGAAAACAAGCAAAACGGTCTAGAATGTTGCTGTGAAGGAGAAGGCGATTGTGGCTGCGATCGGTGTTGAGAAAGGTGATGTTGAGGCCAGCAAGTGAAAGAAGCTGAGCTAGATTGAGCATGGAGTTGACATGTCCTTGTGCTGGAAGTGGAAAGATGAGAACATGTGGAGCTTTTGATTCTAGAGGTTCCATGCTTGTGAGAGCTCGATCTAGGATTCTTCTAGTTCTAGGGTGCTAATTGCTAAGTGTGGCAGTCAGGGCTCTATATGTATATGGGTGTACTTCTAGATGTGGTGGAATGTATTTGACAGGTAGATGCATTATTATTATTATCATGTATGCGTGGAAATGACGACCATGTGGGCTCACTAGATAGTGAGGCAATAATCTTATGGACCGACGTGACGGGACTGACGAGTCCGTCCCACACTGACGACACCATTCATGGACGAAGACACCCTTAGGAGTGACAAAATGATCATGCACGTTACTGACGAAGACATTCAGGTCATTCAATGCAGCCAATTAAGCCCAGAACGGTTAGAAGGCCAACTGTACGGACCGTTGGAGCACATTGATGCCACATTAACTGCCCCCAAACATTACCAGAAGGAGCATTAAGATCTCCATAACTACTCCAACGGCTAGGGGCCATGAAAGAGTATAAAAAGCCCACACATTGCCAATGACAAGGTACATACACATTGAGAGATCTCTTTTGCTCTGTTATTTTCTATATTGTTCATTCTCAAATAGCAATTGATACTAACTTTAGCATCGGAGGCGCTGTGGTAGGCACCACACCGGTGACCACCTTTGTAGGCTGGAGGTTGCTTCCATCTGACGATTGACTGACGAGTTTACGCTTCATCACGACGCATGAGATACCGCTTTCTATATTTTTTTTCAAAACAAATACAAATGTGGTAGTCTATGTCTGTGCTATTTATATTTTTTCAAAACCAATACAAATGTGGCGGTCCATGTCAGAGCTATTCTAATCAAGCAATCAGTGGTTTTGCGGTAAGGTATTCTATTTTTTTAGAAGTAGTTCTAAGACCACAAATTATTTCATAATTTTTTTGTCATAATTTTGACATGGTAGATTGTGAGTGGTTAATTATCACTTATACATGAACCCACAATTTTTTCTTTATCAATTATACCCTACCACATCACAGTTGTAATAAAAAGTTGTGAAAAATTATATGGTCCTAGACTTTTTCTTGTTGTAGCTCATGGGATGGAACAATAGTCATGTGGTGCAGGATTAATTGGGAGTTGGGAGTTCGGCATCTTACCTAGGACTGAGCAAGGACCTGGCCCACCCGAAAACCCAACCCGATCCGACAGGTTTTGGGCGAGTCTGAGAATATTCGGGTCGGGTTTCGGGTCTTAATTTCAGGTTATTTTCAGGTTCTGGTCGATATCGGATCAGGCATCGGGTCCTATAAATATACTAGTCTGAACCCGATTTTTTCTTTTGAAAAAAACCCTACTCTGTTTCTATTCTCTCTTTGCCTCCCTCAGCACTCCGCCTCCCTCAGAGCCTCAATTATCTCTGTGTGAGTCATCCTTCCCATTTTGTGTTTGGTTTTAGATTTTGGATAGTGTTGTTGTGTTTGTGTGTGTGTGATAGTGTTGTTGTGTTGTTTGTGTGTGTCTGATATTTTTATCTCTGTGTGTTTTGAAAATGGGTAATAGGGTAAGGGAATAGGGAGTTTCGGTGTGTGAGGTGTAAAGTTGTTATTTACAATTATGTATTTTGTTGGCTTTTATTCCGTGCCAAATTTGATTGTAATTATTATCAATCGTTTATACCCTGTATCTATTGTGGGATTTGTTGTAAGGGTTGTGTGATAGAGAGAGAGTGTGAAGACTCAAGCATTTGCAGGAGGAAGAATTCTCGCGGGTATGTCGCGACCTAGCTTCCCGCGAAGTGAAACATGTGCCCTGTACATGCTGGAATGCGAAGAGTCAGGCTAGGTAGAGACAGCTGTGTCTCGCGAGTATCTCGCGGGTAAGGCCTTCCCGCGAGACACCCGCGAGGCTATCTGTTCTGCCAGCCTGTACTGACTGACTCACACTTTCTGTGCCTATCCTATATATACCCTCATTATCCACAAATGTTGAGGAATGCTTCAGAGAGAAAAACCCTAGCCAAACACATTGAGAATTAGAGATTGTCATCCCCACCTTTCTCTATACACTTGCTTGTGGTATCTCCTCAACCCTTCCCTCTCCATTTCCACACCATTGAGAGGGTGATAGCCCAAACACTTACCACACCCTTTGAGAGTGTTGTGTGACGTTTTGGTGCTGCTGGGAAGCATTGGAAGAAGTCTGGAATGGCAGATGCAACATGGAGCTTGTTGCGGGATCCGGGGTGCTAGATAAGACACGGTTCCGAGAAACCTTGTTGGAGTAGGAGCTTGGAGGGCTTAGGTACATCGGGTAGATTAGGCTTGGAGGGTCTCTTGCTAACTCATGTATCCCAACTGATTGTCTAGTGGATCGATTTCCGCTTGGAGGGCGGCGGAGAGGTTTTTCGCCGAGTTCTTCGGTTTCCTCTTCGAGAACACGTCTTGGTGTTTTCTGTGTTTGCATCATTCTTCCCTACTCTTGTTTATTCCATTATACTGCTGTGTTGCTTAGTTTATGGAATAGAGTAGCTTTTTGTTTATCCGCTCGCTTTTACACTATTCTGCACTTAGTCTTAAGTTAGTGTAAAATCTATTGAGCCGTAAGTTTAATTGGGGGGTCTAAATTGCTCTTGTGTTTTCAACACATTTTCGAGCTTTCATGAGGTGTGGCCGCCGCAGTTTCCATCTTCAGAAGAGTCACTGCTCGCAAGAGGACTTGTATGCCTCCTCCTTTCTCTCTCTCTTGTATTAATTTATGTAAATATATATTTGTTTAGTGAATGTATTAGTGTTACTTGTTTGTGCTTCTGGGTTTGCTTATGTTTCAGTTTTTAAGAACTAGGTTTTTGTTATTGCTTGTGGGTTTGCTAAAATCAAAGTCATTTTTTTAAAATGCTTTTTTTAATTAATGTAATTGTGATGGGATATTGGTGGATTGTTTTTGTATTTTGTGGGAGGGATGATGTGTAAAGGGAGGGATCACATACCATCCTGAGGTCTGTGTTCTCACTTTTTTTTGGTTTCTGTTCAAACTTTTTTCTTGTGTCGGTTCTAAGATTTTTGTTTGTTTCCATTGGATATTGATGTTAACTTGTTATTGTTTCTTAATCTTTTGCTAAATCACTGGATCTTGTTATTTGGGTTTTCCGGGTTTTTGGATTTTGGGTCCTTCTCAGAATTTTTTTTTTCAAACTTTATAGTTTAATCTAAGGGTCCTTTGAATAAAGTAATAAACCATGACATTAACCTAAAAATACTCGTAGGCCTACTGATCCGAATTGGGTTAAATGGGAAAAACCAAACCCTGGCTGGTTCAAATTAAATACTGATGGATCTTCTTTAGGCAATCCTGGTAAGGCAGGGGGTGGGGGCATCCTAAGAGACCATGATGGCAACTGGATCAAGGGATTTACTCGAGCCATTGGCTTGGCTTCCAACCCTATTGCTGAACTTTGGGCGTTAAGAGATGGTCTCATAGTGTGCAACAATCTTAATATTCAGTCCCTTGTTGTTGAGATGGATGCTTCTATGATTATTAATATGCTTTGTAATGACAATGCTCGGTCTAGATCCTTATCCCCTTTAGTTGATGATTGCAGAATTCTTCTCAACAGGATCCCACAGCACAGAGTTCAACACTGCTATAGGGAAGCGAATAGATGTACCGATGCTTTGGCGAAGATGGGAGCAGATCACTGTACAAATTTTGTTTATTTTGATAATCCCCCTCCATGTATTTTAAATCAAATTAGGCAGGATGCCTTAGAAACTTTGTATTGCAGGCGTAGCAGTAGCTGTGCTGCTATGCCTTAGTTTTTCTGTTTCCTTTCTTTTCTTTTATTGTATTCCACTTTACCAAAAAAAAAAAAAAAAACCATGACATTAAAGTGTACTTCACATAAACGTTTTTTTGTTTTTTGCTATAGCTTCATAAAAAAAAAGTTAAAACCCACTTTTTGGATGCATTATGCTAATAGAATGGAGGTTTAGTGGATGGGGAGATTACAAATTTGGTAGGATTAAACTTTTCAGTTGCTTTATTAGATGTGTGTAAAACTTTTTAGTTGCTTTTGTAGTTGCTATCAAAGGTTATCTTGGTCTAGCTAAACAGTTGATGGAATGACTATAATTTTTCCACATTTTTTTTTTTTTTTCCTTTTAGAGAATCATAATTTGGATACAAACATCAGTTGGATTTCTTGAGGAACTAGGAGAACATGTTGATTTACAAAATGTCTTATTCTATAAGCTCTGCCTTTGTAATCAATTGTTGATTAAATGAAGTAGGATGATTTTTTGGGTTTAATGCATAGCTAGGACCACTGCTATTTTAAATTAGGATTGAAGTAATTAGAATGCCATATGGATTCTGATAGTCTTACTTACTCTTACATTTTACATTAAGATTAAGTTTTTATTTGTTTTGCCAATTTTATTAGGCTTTATTGATTAAATGGAATTTTTATAGTTGCTACGCTTTTATTTCTTTTGTAAATGCATTGTTTAATGATTGATTTGTTTTGTGTGGTACTAGGTCATGGATTCAATGGAGCCTACACAACCAGATGTTGCCACTACAAGACCAACCATGAGACCTCCTCATCCACCGCAGGTGATATCTTCTTCTAATCCTAATAAGAGAAAATCACCATCAATGGCTTGGGACCACTTTAAGAAGTTTATAGATGAGGAAGGTAGAACTAAGGCAAGATGTTTATATTGTAGCAAGGAGTACATGGTTGATAGCAAAATTTATGGCACATCTAATTTAAAAAACCATACACCCATTTGTCCTGAATATCTTTTTAATGAATTGCATGATGGACAAGACCCATTGTCCAAGTATGTAGAGGAGGGAAATCTAGTGTCTAGGACTTTTACAAATGTTGTGGGTGGAAAAGTTCTTGCTGAGATGATCATATTGGATGAGCTTCCATTTAGGTTTGTAGAGAATCAAGGATTTAGAAGGTTTTGTAATGTCTTCCAACCTAATTTTAATATCCCATCTCGCTTCACAGTAGCTAAAGATGTGAGTCGGATTTATTTTGAAGAGAAGGATAAGTTGAGAAATGCCTTGAGAGGCCATAGGCTTTGCCTTACCACTGACACATGGACTTCAATACAAAATTTTAATTACATGTGTCTTACTTGTCATTTTATAGATGATGATTGGAAGCTACATAAAAGAATTTTGAATTTTTGTATTGTTGATAACCATTAGGGGAAAACCATTGGCAAAATGGTTGAATCTTGTTTAGAAGAGTGGAATATTGGGGGGATTTTCACCTTGATGGTGGATAATGCTTCCTCAAATGACGTAGCCATTAGTTACTTGAAAGAAGCTACTAATATGCGGAATGGGACTGTTTTGGGGAATGAATTTGTTCATGTGAGGTGTTGTGCTCACATCCTGAATCTTATTATGACCGATGGCTTAAAACATCATAATAAGTCAATTAATAGAGTGTCATCATGCGGTTAGATATGTGAAAACTTCTCCAAATAGGTTACAAACCTTCAAGAGGTGTGTGGAAAAAGTAAAATTAGAGTCAAAGGCTATTCTATGTTTGGATGTGGCCACTAGATGGAACTCCACCTATAAAATGTTGGAAAATTGTGAAAAGTTTGAACATGCATTCAAGCGGATGGAATATGAATATCTTGATTATATTCTACACTTTCGGGATGGGGACTATGATAGGAGACCTCCAAATGAGGATGATTGGGAGACCTGTAGAAAATTTGTTAAGTTTTTGAAACTTTTTTATAATGCTACAAAGAGGTTTTCAGGTTCCTTGTATGTGACATCAAATGCTTTCTTTGATGAGATATATATGATTAAAAGAAAGATAGATATCTTTTCTAGGAGTGAGGACCATTTTTTGTACTCAATGGCAAAAACAATGAAAGAGAAGTTTGACAAGTATTGGGGGAGCGGGGAGGATTCATCAAAGAAGGGAAATGTGCCGTTGTATGTTGCTGTGGTGCTTGATCATCGAAAGAAGTTGGATTATTTGAATTATTGTTTATCAAATTTGTATGGGGAGAATGTTGCTAAGGTTATTATTGACCATGTGCAACATGTATTGGAACGCTTGAATGGGCATTATAATTCAATTCATTCATCATATGTGTCTATACAAAGTGCGAGTGAGATATCAATGATCGAAGGTGTTGGTGTTGATGTTGATGATGATGATGATGATGATCCAGACAGATTTATTGCCTCTCAATACAAGGCTTCTAGGCAAGGAAAACAACATGTTGGGTGTGTAGATGAGGTTGCAAAATACTTGATAGAGAATAATGAAGGGGAAAATGACAAAACCTTTAATATACTGGCTTGGTGGAAGTATAATACTAATAAGAATAGTATATTATCTCGACTAGCACGAGATGTGTTGGTTGTACCTGTTTCTACTGTGGCTTCTAAGTCGGCATTTAGTACGGGAGGACGTATACTAGACCCATTCCGTAGTTCACTTGCCCCTAAGATGGTACAATCTCTCATATGTACTCAAAATTGGCTTCAATCTTCAATGCAAATTTCGCTTTGACAAGCCATGGATGATGTTGAGCTATTTGAAGATTATGGAAAATGTAATGTTCTTAAAATTTATTAACTTGTGTTTTAACTGAAATTTAATATATCTTGTGTATTTAATATATCTTGTTAGTGCATTAAATGGAATTTAATATATATTGTTGTTCTAAAATGTTTTGAAGCTTTTTTGGAAGCGAAGTTAGCTTCACCTTCAGCAGTGTCACCTCCACCATCAAGCACTATTACAAATTTTGACTGATCTGCCTACATACATTGGTGAGTTTTGCTTCTGCATTTATTACTTGAGCTGCTGTTCCAATACGCTACCTCTCTCTGTACCTATTAGCTACCATCTGGAATATTTCTTGATGATTACTAATGATGAGGTCAAGAATTTCACCAGTGAGCCACACGATACCTATGCGCTTGAATGTCAACCTGCACAACACAAAGAAGGAAAAACCTCACAGAGAGCACCGGTGTGGTGCCGGCCGAATACCCTTCGAAGGTTAAGTCAGAAAATATTATCACAACTCTAGAGTGCTAGAGAGGGTAAATTATGCGTACCTCCATTTGTTGAGGGTAGTAGGGCTTTTATAGTAGTAGAGGGTGGACTTCTCTTTCTTGGAGTAGAAGTCTTTTCCATATAGGAATCCCCTTGAACGTAGATCGCGGAATCCTTTCCTTATAGGACTCGTACATCAAACGTGGACCGCAAGCATCTTATACCAAGGGCCTTTATGGCCTTTGGGCCTACTGATATTTCACATTGGGCCCGTCCACTATCGGCCCACAGTAAATGACCGTCAGGCCTACCTCTAGCCCAAATTCTTCCTCTTCAGTTGCCCCCTTCACCTCATGGGTCCGTCATACTTTAGTGGACGGAAGCATGGGGTGACGATAAATATTGTTGGGGATGACGGTTCAAAGGGACTGTGGGTCGTCGGTCCGAGTCACTAAGGATGACGGTATCAGGGTTTAAACCGTTCAGTAGTCTGGCAGCCGACAAGGTCTGGAATGCATTAAATGGCTCATGACACGCGTCACCTTTCTACAGGCGATTGTGTGGGATCGAAGCGTCGCTTCGTCTTCCGTGCACTTTCCTTATAAATATCAAACTTCGACTCTCATTTCTACACTATTAGCCAAAAATTCAATTGTCAGAGAGCGATCCGTCACCTTTTGTCAGAGATTTAACCGTCATATTTGCTAGAGACTTGACCGTCCAGTTAATTCATCCGTCGATTGCAATTCGGTAAGTAATTTTTATCCGTCTACTTTTTTGCTTATATTTACCTTTGGGATTCGTCATATATATTTCTATTAGACTATATGCTCCCGTCGCTCTTTCCAGACCGTCAGAGTCTTAGGTTTTGTCATTATATGTAGGCTATGTCTAGTGCGTCAAGTAACCAGTCGGTCGTCCGTGACGGGGCGGACTATGAAGAGGTATACCCATCAGGTCACAAAGACCAAGACGATTTAAGCGAGAGGAGTTCGTCTTCGTCCTCCCCGTCCTCATCAAATGAGGATATGGAAATGGTCGAGGTAGAGGAGAGTTCAGCTGATGACGAAAATCAAGTAGTTAGATCCGTCGTGGGGGCTGATGGACTCAGGGAGTTCATCATGCTTCCAAAGTGGACGGTACATGCCTTCACTTCCACCATTAAGGAGACCCATTTTAAAACACTTAGGGCCAACTATCAAATCCCAGATTACATCCCCATCCGTCTACCCTGTTCATCAGAGAAATGTTATTACGAAGGGGTAGACGATGTAGGAGTGTACGAGCAGATGCTCAAGGCAGGTCTTAGATTTCCCTTGAGCTCCCTGCACCGCGAACTCCTACAATACTTAGGCCTATCCGTCAGCCAGTTATCCCTTAATGCCTAGAGGGTCTTCATAGCCATGGAATTCCTGTACGGGGCTATGTCCGACGGTCGAAGAAGATTAACAATAAGGGAATTCCTCCACTGCTACCGTCCAGATGAGATAGATAGATCAAGAGGGATGTATAGCTTTGTTCCTAGGAGCCATCTTTTGAAAGTAATTTTTGAGACCCCGGACTCGAATAGAGACTGGAAGAGCCGTTATTTTTTCATTGAGGGCGACGGTTGGATGTGTCATCCAGGGGAGACGGATTTCATGCCCGTCGACAAGGTTTGGGGCGTATTAAACCAGTCTGGTATGAGCCCGTCATATAACAACTATTAAAAGCCTGTTTAATAATTTATTCGTTTTTAACGTCCGTCTACTTTTTGCAGTTCGACGGCGACCTCAAGTTACATTAGAGGAGTTTAGTTTTCTTGAGAAAATTTTCAACAAGTCTAAACCAGAAGAACAGACCTGGGCAAAGCTAGTCAACCTCAACACAATCCATTGGTACTGTGACGGACCTGAGTTTACCCCAGATGCACTTAAGTACGAAGAGCGCACCCGTCAACGTAAGTCCGTCTATATTCTTTGTTCAAATTTTGTTATTGCTTTTACACCCGTCTACCTCTTCAGAGATGGACGCTGCAAAAAGGAGAGCAGCTATCAGACTACAAGTCGCGAAAAACAAAGAGACCAGTGCGGACCCTACGGGGACGGGCACCAGCAAGCAGGCGGCCAAAAGGAAACTACCGTCCAAGGGAGACTGTCTTCCAAAAAAGCCCAAGGTTCCTTTGGGACCCGTCCTTGGCTTGTTGGCTGGAGAAGCTAAGACGGTTACCCCAGTGAAGCATGGGGCTGGTAAGGGCCTCATGACTGGTCCGTCGGGAAGCCAGAAGAAGCCACCCCCTCTACTTCGCGAGGATTCCAAATACGCCCTTGAACGTCTTTCATCCATCATAACCACCGAGGACTACGAGGATCTGTGCAACCACTCGACGGAGGCTATGGGTGAGACGGCCCTTTTCAGCGTCGCTCAGGTAATTCATCCGTCGCTATATTTTCCGTCACTATATTCTCCGTCAGGATTCCTTCTTTGTCTCAGCCCCTTTTTCAACTCATGTTTTTCTTTCAGGCAATGATTATGATGAAGGGGATGATGGGACGGTGTCTCAATCATGAGACGACCTTAGGCCGTGTTCGTCAGAAGGCTAAGGCGACGGAGGAGGAGTTGCTCGAGCTGAAGTCCTGGAAGGTCGTTCAGGAGAAAAAACTTAAAATGGCTGAGGGAGCAAGGGACGAATATATGAAGCTGACGGAGGACATGAGAACATCCTTGGAGGAAAAAGACCGAGAAGTCCGTCAGGCTAAGGAGACCGCGATACGGGAGTATCGGGATTCTGAAGCCCTCATCACCGAGCTTAGTCTTTCATACAACGACGGTTTTGATGACACCGTCCGTCAAGTGAAGGCTTTGCATCCAGAAGTGGATTTGTCCGTCGTCAACATCAATGCCCCTGAACAAACATCCGTCCAGCCCGCTTAATCAGATGATACGGACGACCTGTTTTGTGAGAACCCCGCTAACCGTGAAGCTTCCAGGGATCCAAAGGATAATCTGCTGGCTGTAGACACGACAGTTATTGATCAGACGGTGGTTGTCCGGTCGTCTGTTGAGGATCAAGCCCGTCGAACAGAGAAGAAAGACATCCCTGCTACCCGTCATGATGCGCCGACGGATTAATAATTTGTAATAGTTAATTTTTTTATATTTCTTTTTTGAAAGGTGGAGAACAGTTTTATGATACCTGTCATGATGTAAACATTCCCTTTTAGGGTTTATTTTAATTAATATTTGGTCCGTCGACTTTTTTAGCGTTAATGGAATATATCCGTCCGTTTTGTTTAATCCTGACGGAAATTTGGTTTATCCAGTTTTATCTTTCAAATCCAACTTGTGAATTGTGTTTTTATCCGTCGGGTTTATCCGTCTAATCTGTGGAATGGTTGATATCCGTCCTCTTTGTAGATTTTATATTTTTATCCCTTTGGGATGATCCGTCCACCTTGTGGACTTATTTTTGTATCCGTCCAGCTTGTGGACTTGGGATTTTTCATCCCTTTGGGATGGTCCGTCCACCTTGTGGACTTATTTTTGTATCCGTCCAGCTTGTGGACTTAGGATTTTCCATCCCTTTGGGATGGTCCGTCCACCTTGTGGACTTATTTTTGTATCCGTCCAGCTTGTGGACTTAGGATTTTTCATCCCTTTGGGATGATCCGTCCACCTTGTGGACTTATTTTTGTATCCGTCCAGCTTGTGGACTTAGGATTTCTCATCCCTTTGGGATGGTCCGTCCACCTTGTGGACTTATTTTTGTATCCGTCCAGCTTGTGGACTTAGGATTTTTCATCCCTTTGGGATGGTCCGTCCACCTTGTGGACTTATTTTTGTATCCGTCCAGCTTGTGGACTTAGGATTTTTCATCCCTTTGGGATGGTCCGTCCACCTTGTGGACTTATTTTTGTTTATGTAGGGAAAAACACAGTAGAGTCTGAATACTTCTCTTTATTGAAAGAAAATAATGCTGAGGAAAATGTACCTGCCCCCTCGGGCTTAAAAAGGTACTTGTAGAAAAATTTGTTCGAAGTAGAGAGCAAAACTTAAATAACCAGAAAATTGTCTGAGGTAAAGAACTTTATAAAAAACTAAGTAAAACATAGTAATAAACTGGAAACTGGGGGAGAGCCGACGATCTTCATGGTGCCCCTACTGGTAGTACCTCCGAAGGTGCTCTGTGTTCCATGGATGTTGAAGCTTCTGTCCGTCCATGGTTTCGAGGTGATAGGTCCCTTTTCTTTTCCAAGACGAGATCCTGTATGGTCCTTCCCAGTTGGGGCCGAGCTTTCCTTGCGCTGGATCTCTGGCAGCTCCCATTACCTTCTGTAGCACAAGATCTCCGATCTGGAACTCCCTGTGTTTGACGTTGGTGTTGTAGTATTTCGCCATGAGGTTCTGGTACCTAGCCAACCTCTGTTCTGCTGTAGCCCGAACCTCGTCTATCAGATCCATCTGGAGCCGCAAGGCCTCTTCGTTGCGATCCTTGTCGTAGTTCTCTATGCGATAGCTCGTGAGCCCGACCTCTGCTGGGATGACGACATCACTCCCGTACGTCAGCCTGAACGGTGTCTCTCCAGTGGGTGTTCTAGCTGTTGTACGGTATGCCCACAAAACGCTCGGTAGTTCGTCGGGCCAGATGCCCTTTGCCCCCTCGAGCTGGGTCTTGATGATCTTCAGCAAGGACCGGTTCGTGACTTCTACTTGTCCATTGGCTTGAGGGTGTGCGGGCGACGAATAGTGATTTTTGATCCCCAGCTCTGAACAGAAGCTCCTAAATGCTCCGTTATCGAACTGCTTTCCGTTGTCGGAGACGAGCACTCTTGGTATCCCGTACCTGCATATTATATTTCTCCAAACGAAACTCCGTATGTTCTTCTCCGTGATAGTGGCCAGGGCCTCTGCTTCTACCCATTTGGTGAAGTAGTCGATGCCAACGACCAGAAACTTCAGCTGTCTCGCTACTATTGGGAAGGGGCCCATGATATCTAGTTCCCATTGGGCGAACGGCCAAGGGGCCGTCATAGGCGTCAGCTCCTCGGTCGGTTGCCTAATCAAGTTACCGAACCTCTGGCACTTGTCGCAGGTCTTGACGTATGCTTGCGCGTCTTTTTGCATCGTTGGCCAATAGTACCCTGCCCTGATCAGTTTGTGCACTAAGGATCGTGCCCCCGAATGGTTTCCACAGATACCCTCATGCACTTCCCTCATTACGTAATTGGCTTCCTCTTGACCCAGGCACCTCAGGTACGGACGCGAGAACCCTCTTTTGTATAAGATATCGTTGATCAATACAAATCGCGAGGCTTGGACTTTCAGCTTCCTGGCATCATTTTTTCCTTCGGGTAGTGTACCCATCTTTAGGTATGCTATTAATGGCGTAGTCCAACTATCTTCAAAAATCAACTCCTGCACTTTTGTTCCGTCATCAATAAGTGAGGAGAGTTGTACAAATGACAATACCTGTTCGGGAACGAGCATGGACTCTGCCGAGGCTGCCTTCGCAAGACGGTCAGCACATTCGTTCTCTTCCCTTGGGATTTGAACGAATCTCACTGTGAGATTACCGATCCGGTTTTTTACTTCTTCCAGGTACTTCTTCATCCTCTCACTTTTGCATTCGTAGATGCCATTAATTTGACTCGTTATCACTTGGGAATCGCAATGGATGATCAAGGATTCGACACCTGCTGCCTTCGCGAGGTCTAGTCCTGCTACCAAAGCTTCATACTCGGCCTCATTGTTGGTTGTGGGGGAGTCCAGCCTAATCATGCATTCGATTCTATCTCCGTCGGGGGTATGGATTAGTACACCGGCCCCTCCTACATGCCTGTTGGAGGACCCGTCCGTGTGGATGCTCCATTGAGCCTTTGTGTCTGCCCCCACGCCTTCTGACCTGGAAAATTCTGCAATGAAATCGGCCACGGCTTGTCCCTTAATGGCATTTCGTGGACGATACTGTATATCAAATTCACTCAGTTCAACCGTCCATAGGGCCATGCGTCCTGCCGTCTCCGGGCTACTCATGGCTCTCCGTAGGGGTTGATCCGTTAGGACCACTATTGTGTGCGCCTGGAAGTATGGTTTGAGCTTTCTTGCCGCAGTCACTAGCGCGAAAGCCAACTTCTCCATTTTGGGATACCTTTCTTCCGCTCCCCGGAACGCCTTACTTATAAAGTAGACGGGTTTCTGTGATCCATCCTCTTCCCTAATTAGGGCCGCGCTGACTGCCGCTTGCGAGACTGCTAAATAGAGGTAGAGCTCCTCTCCAGGCTTGGATGGGCTGAGCAGCGGTGGGGCTGACAGGTACTTTTTCAAGTCCTCAAATGCTTTCTGGCATTCGTCCGTCCACACGAACGACCTTCTTAACGTACGGAAGAATGGGAGACACTTGTCCGTCGCCTTTGAGACGAACCTATTCAGAGCTGCAATTTTACCGTTCAATCTTTGCACATCCTTGATTGTTTTTGGCGGTTCTAACTCCATGATGGCCCGAACCTTCTCTGGGTTAACCTCTATACCTCTATGGGAAACCATGAACCCCAGGAACTTTCCTGCCGTTACTCCGAATGCGCACTTGTTCGGATTTAACTTCATATTATACGACCTGAGAGTGTTGAAAGTCTCCTCTAGGTCTTTCAGGTGGTCACGCTCCAGAATGCTTTTTACAAGCATGTCGTCAACATACACTTGCACATTCCTCCCAATCTGGTGTGCGAACATTTTGTTCATTAGCCTCTGGTAGGTTGCTCCGGCATTCTTTAGCCCAAACGACATCACTTTGTAGCAAAATAGCCCCTGACCTGTGACGAAAGAGGTCTTCTCCTGATCAGCTTCATCCATCTTGATTTGATTGTAGCCGGAGAAGGCATCCATGAAGCTCAAGAGTTGGTGCCTTGCCGTTGAGTCTACCAGTGTATCGATCCGAGGCAATGGGAAGCTGTCCTTCGGGCAAGCCTTGTTGAGGTCCGTGAAGTCGACACACATTCGCCACTTCCCTGTAGCTTTCTTAACCATCACTACGTTCGCTAGCTAGTTGGGGTAATATACCTCCCGAATGAAATCTGCTTCAAGAAGCTTCCTAACCTCCTCGGCTATTGCTTTGTCTCGCTCTTCAGCGAATACTCGCTTTTTCTGTCTCACGGGTGAAAACGTGGGGTTCACATTCAGCCTGTGAACTATGACTGAGCGATCAATACCCGGCATGTCCTCGTGGCTCCAAGCAAAAATATCCTGATTATTCCTTAGGAACGTTGTTAGGGCCTGTCGTGTGGGTTGACTGGCCAATGTCCCCATTCTAGTTGTCCGTTCGGGTCTTGACTCGTCTAGAGTTACTTCCTCTAGTTCTTCTACTGGTTCTGCTGCGACCCGCTTTTCTTCTATGCACATGGTGTGCTGGTGGTCATCCATTTCCAGCATGGCAATGTAGCATTCGCGGGCGGCCACCTGGTTCCCTCGCAACTCACCGACCCCATACTCCGTGGGGAACTTAATCATCAGGTGGTATGTCGAGGTAGCTGCCTTCCAGGTATTGAGAGTTGGCCGTCCAAGGATAGCGTTGTACGCTGATGAGCAGTCGACTACGAGGAATGTCACATCCCGAGTGATCTGCTGAGGATAGTTGCCTACTGTTACTGAAAGTGTGACCGCACCCAATGGGAATACTCTTGTTCCTCCAAACCCCACTAGCGGGGCATTCGTTGGTATCAGCCGTTCCCTATCGATCATCATTTGCTGGAATGCAGGGTAATATAGGACGTCCGCCAAGCTGCCATTGTCGACCAGCACTCGGTGCAAGTTATATTCTCCCACTCGTAGGGTGACAACCAATGCGTCGTCATGCGGATGATGTAGTCGTCGTGCATCTTCCTCTGAGAATCCGACGATTGGGCTATCTCTCCGTGCAATCTTCGGTACCGAGCCCGTCAGTTGAACGTTGTGAACCATTCGGAGGTAAGTTTTTCGGGCTTTTTTGGACGACCCAGCAGCTGATGTACCTCCCACAATCATCCTTATGTCTCCGATTGGGGGTCTCGGACGTTCATTATCCCTTCGGGGTTGATGCTCTTGAGGTGGCTGGTCCGTCCTCTCTTTCCTCACAAACTTTTGCAGTTTCCCTTGTCTAATAAGGGCTTCTATCTGCTGCTTCAGGTCATAGCATTCTGCTGTGTCATGGCCGTGATCGCGGTGGAAACGGCAGTATTTGTCTCTTGATCTTTTGCTGGGATCTGATTTTAGTTTCCCGGGGAAAGTTAGAGCCCCCTCGTCCTTGATTTGCATCAGGACTTGATCTATCGGAGCCGTCAACGGGGTGAAGCTCGTGAACCTTCCTCCGGGTGGTTTAGAACGTCGCTCAACTCTTCGGTCGTCTATTCTTGGCCTCTTCGACCCTTGATCCCTTTGTCCTTCCTCCTGTCGTTCCCTCTTCCTTGGCTTATCCTCTCGAGCCTGCAATGCGTCTTCAGCATTCATGTATTTGGTCGCCCTGTAGAGTACTTCTGACATGGTTTTAGGGTCGTTCTTGTATAAAGAGAAAAGGAATTTGCCCTTCCGCAGCCCATTTGTAAAGGCTGCTACCAGTATCTTGTCGTCAGCTTCGTCTATTGAGAGTGCCTCCTTATTAAAGCGCGTTATGTAAGCCCTCAGCGTCTCGTCCTCCCGTTGCTTAATACTCATCAGGCAAGCTGTGGATTTCTTGTATCTGTGCCCTCCGATGAAGTGCGTTGTGAACTGGGCACTCAGCTCCTTGAAGGTGCTGATCGAGTTTGGCGTTAGTCGGCTGAACCATATCCTTGCAGGGCCTTTGAGTGTCGTGGGGAAGGCCCTACACATGATTTTGTCAGCTATTCCCTGAAGGTGCATCAGGGTCTTGAATGTCTCCAGATGGTCCAGGGGGTCCTTCACTCTGTCGTAGCTTTCTATATGTGGCATGCAGAATTTATGGGGTAGGGGGAAGGCGTTCACGGCGGTAGTGAAAGGTGAGTCCGTGCGATTGACTAGATTGTCCAGGTCACTGGAAACTCGGCCCTTGAGCGCGTTCATCATCACCTCCATCTGTTCCCTCATCGCCTGCATCTCTGCGGCAATTTGTGGCGGCGTTGCATTCGTGAGGGATGGCATGCTCAAATTCAGCCTTTCTGGTCTGCTCGGGGCATGGCTGCCCTCAGGTCCCTCCTGGTTCCTTCTTGCCGCGCTGGTCCCCTCTTCCTCTTCTTGCTGGCCGTTCTGTTCTGCATTCTTCTGTCGCAACTGTTCCTCTAAGTCGTTATTTTGTTTTGTGAGACGTTCCACCGCGGCAGCGAGTGTTTGAACTTGTCTTTCGAGGGCAGTCGTGGGTGGCTCGTCTCCTTGAACGTCGTTGTTGGTTGCCATCGAGCGTGTGAGTACCATGCAACCCTTAAGTCTGAAAAACGATAGTATGGCTTTGGATCTCTACTAACGTTTCCCACAGACGGCGCCAACTGATGAGGTCAAGAATTTCACCAGTGAGCCACACGATACCTATGCGCTTGAATGTCAACCTGCACAACACAAAGAAGGAAAAACCTTACAGAGAGCACCGGTGTGGTGCCGGCCGAATACCCTCCGAAGGTTAAGTCAGAAAATATTCTCACAACTCTAGAGTGCTAGAGAGGGTAAATTATGCGTACCTCCATTTGTTGAGGGTAGTAGGGCTTTTATAGTAGTAGAGGGTGGACTTCTCTTTCTTGGAGTAGAAGTCTTTTCCATATAGGAATCCCCTTGAACGTAGATCGCGGAATCCTTTCCTTATAGGACTCGTACATCAAACGTGGACTGCAAGCATCTTATACCAAGGGCCTTTATGGCCTTTGGGCCTACTGATATTTCACATTGGGCCCGTCCACTATCGGCCCACAGTAAATGACCGTCAGGCCTACCTCTAGCCCAAATTCTTCCTCTTCAACTAAAAATCAAGTTTGAGATATTTTCGCAATTAGTTCTGATCTTCTAAATAAATTCAAACACTATTAGCTCATACTATAAAGCAAGCAATTACAGTTACCGTTTGATGATCATTGGTCTCTTGAATCTCTATTCTCATCTTCTTCTCTGGTTTGTAACCTGTGACTTGTGTTCATGATTCTTTATTATGTGTGAATTTGCATTTTTTTAGTTTTTGCAACTTCAACTTTTGTAGCATGCATCGTCTACTGAAGGGTGTTTGTTTGTTGTAGTTGTAGAGTCAAGAAAATTAGTGTGACATACATGAATTAACTAGGTTGTTGAATTGGACCCATGATGGTGTTTTATGTTGAAGCTTCATCCAGATAGGATTGTCATTGATTTTATTGCAGTATGGACTATTAATTGATGATCAAAACCCTGTTGTGTGCCTGGAAAACTATTGCTTTTGAGCTCTTCTCTATTGAAGTTCTTGAAAGATGTAACATGCTCCTTTAATACCCATTTCATTTCTACAGGAACAAAAATGACAGAACAGATTGGAACAGCAAAGCTAGCAGTCTTTTTTTAGTATGAACTCTTTGAAGGAGACCCTGACCACCTCAGAACTGTCAAAGCTACACCAACTCAGACTGATCCATGGATTGATCTTTCCCATTTTGTCATTTGGCCTCGTTTTTGTTATCTAAAAATTTCTTCTTTGTTGTGTGTTTTTGGGTTGGCCCTTTTTGTGTTATTTGGTTTAAGGCTCTCTCTTTTTTGTTGAAGTATCTGAATTTTAGCTTGTTAAATTGTTATTTGGATTATAATTTGTTTTGTTGATTGGTATTATTTTGGTTGGTTCTATTTAGAGTTTGTGTTTTCTGGGTGATTAGATTGAAATTTGATGCAAGTAAATTGCATTGACATGCATGGCATGCTCCTTTGTAGAGAATCGATGTATCAGTTCTTGCTCTCCCTCCATTGGAACTTATTATAGACAGTATAATATTCAATACAACTTTGAAGCTCCTTTGTAGAGAATCAATGTATCAATTCTTGCTCTCCCTCCATTGGAACTTATTACAGACGGTATAATATTCAATACAGCTTTGAATAGCTTTGATTAAAAAAAAAAAAAAAGTGTCCAACTCGAGACCCAACCCAATACCCAGAAGACCGACCCAATTACAGACCGATTTTTCGGGTCAGGTCAGGTTTAAGGCAGCTAAACCCGATTTCTATCGGGTTGGGTTTCGGGTCACAGTAAACCCGACCCGACCCGACCCAATATCAGTCCTAATCTTACCGTCATTGGCATGTATAAAAGTAAATATTTTCCATTTTTAAATTCCAGAGTCTAGAAATTACCACAAATTCCCAGTATGATGTATGGCTAAAGGGGAACATGAAGTTAATTATTTGTTTATTTTTTGAAAACCAAGTAAATTAGGTAATAAATAAATGAAATAAGCATTATGCTATCTATCGAAATTGTATTTATAAAATTTGATGATCTTGAATCTGTCTAAGATATTTTTTAGAATGATTTTGTCTAAGAAATGAGTAGACGTATTCCCTCCAATTTCTAGTATTATAAAAGTTAATGAATGCTTTAAGGATATTGATTTAAAAAAAATATTTTTAAAAACTTTTATTGAAAAGAAAATAATAAATTTTTTTTATAGCTTCATATATTTTTTATAAAAGTTGTATCAAACTTTCTTAAAATTGTCCATTAACAAATACTCTAAAAGTACCGTTAACGGAACCCTATTTTCTTGATATAAAATACTGAACCATCTCAACTCTTATCAAGTTTTGGTGATTGACTGATACTATTGATCAGTCCTTCCTTATTTTGTTTTTATAGATACTGTTAGGACATATGTCAATATAGAATTGGCTAATCCTTTGACAAAACGCACTTTACTTGTAATTAGGTAGATTTAGGATGTGTTTAATGTTTCAAGAAACAAGGTTTCAAGTTCAAGTGTTAAAGCCATGCAAATCTGTCCAAGGATCAAGTGAGAAAGTGTTGGATTTTAAAACTCGACAACTAGTATCTATCAAGGGTTAAAAGGCTATTCAAGCCCGATGTTCGACAGCTGCTCGATAGGTAGGGTATCTATCAAGATTTATGAAATACAGATTTTTAGTTCTGATTTTCATCCAATTCGTGAATAAATGTTTGAGCTTTCTTTTATCACAACCCTAAACATATATATGAATTATTTTAAGAGCAGTCAAAGGTTGTGCAAGTGTAAAACAAAGTTTTGTTAATGCAAATTGTGACGGGAGACAGAATTTGCTCTAGTTCATCTTTCTCTTGAAGAAGCTCCTGCGTTTGTACGCCGTTGGGTTTTGTGACCAAGGAGCTTCGTAATCTTCATCGTGTTGATGAACTGAAGAATTTTGCAGCCAACATTCTTTCTCAAGTTGGTGAGTAAGCCGCATACTAAGATCCGTGCATCAATTGGTTAGTCATGTACTGAGAGCCATGCATTGAAAATGAGAGATTGTCACTACAGAACAAGTCCAATTATGTATTGGGGTAAGAGTTCAACTATAGATTGGTATTAGGTATTGGGATTCTGTTTACTTGTAACCGCTTGTTGTGATAATAGTGGATTCTCGGGAGTGGTGACTCTAAAATCACCTGGTGGGGTTTTTGCTGTGTAGGTTTTCCCCATTCGTAAACAAATCATCGTGTCAATTTATTTTCCGCTGCATTTTTAGTTATTTGGTGATTTGTTTGTGCTAATTGAACCTAATTAATTCACTTGGCTAATTAATTGGTAAATTCATCACCAAGGGTCAATACATTCTTGGCCTATCAGATACAATAAAATTTAAACCTGTAGCATCTGCTCAATGTTGATTGATCTTTTTATCATCAAGTCAAGACATCAATTTATTTTTTGTGTATATGGGGTTATATAAAGTTGTTATTTACAACTATGTGTTTTATTGGCTTTTATTCTGTGCCAAATTTGATTGTAATTATTGTTCAATATTTTGTACCTTGTATTTATTGTGGGATTTGATTGTTAGGGTTGTGTGATAGGGAAAGAATGTGTGAAGACTCAAGCAATTGAAGACTAAAGAGTTTTCGCGGGTAGCTCGCGACTAAGCATCCCGCGAAGTGACTCATGTGCCTTGCACATGCTGGAATGCGAAGAGTCAGGCCAAGATGGAGACAGCTGTGTCTCGCGAGTATCTCGCGGGTAAGGCCTTCCCACGAGACAACCATGAGACATTTTGTTTTGCCAACCTGTCCATTCTGATACACACTTTCTGTGCCTACACTATTTATACCCATATTACCCACGAATGTTGAGGAGTGCTTTTGAGAGAAAACCCTAGCCAAACACCTTGAAAGTTAGAGATTGTTATACCCACAATCCTCTACACATTTACTTGTGGAATTTCCTCAACTCCTACCTCTCCATTTCCATACAATTGAAAGGTTGATAGCCCAAACACTTACCACACCCTTTCAGAGTGTTAAGTGAAGTTTTTGTGTTGCTGGGAAGCATTAAAAGAAGCCAAGGATGGCAGATGCAACATGGAGCTTGTTGCGGGATCCGGAGAACTAGACAAGACACGGTTTTGAGAAGCCTTGTTGGAGTAGGAGCTTGAAGGGCTTAGGTACATCGGGTAGATTAGGCTTGGAGGGTCTCTTGCTAACCCATGTATCCCAACTGATTGTCTAGTGGATCGATTATCGCTTGGAAGGCGGCGGAGAGGTTTTTCACCGAGTTCTTCGGTTTCCTCTTCGATAACACATCGGCGTGTTATCTTGTGTTTGCATCTTTCTTCCCTACTCTTTTACTTTCCATTTTACTGCTGTGTTGCTTTGGTTATGGATTAGAGTAGCTTGTTCGTTTATCCGCTCGCTTTTACACTATTTCGCACTTAGTATTAAGTTAGTGTAAAATCAATCGAGCCATAACTTTATTTTTGGGGTCTAAACAGATCTTGTGTTTTCGATACATTTTCGAGCTTTCAATTGGTATCAGAGCGGGAACACTCGCTATGGTTTAACTACCTGAGTGTGTTCCTTGACCCTGTTTGAGATGGACCGGTCTCAATCTTTAAATGTTCCACCATATTTTGATGGTAGTAATTATGCCTTTTGGAAAGTCCGAATGAGGGCATTCTTGTGTTCAATTGATGATACTGTTTGGGATGCGGTAGAAGTAGGATGGACAAGGCTGGAGGCCACTAAATCCACTTGGGATAAAGCAGCACTTGCAGCAGCTAACGCTAACAGTAAAGTTTTGAATGCAATCTCTTGTGGTGTTTCTCCAGATGAGTTTCACAGGATTTCTCACATAACAATAGCCAAGGAAGCTTGGGAGATATTGGAGACCACCTATGAAGGAACAACGAAAGTGAAGGATACAAAGCTTCAGATGCTTACCACCAAATTTGAAGAGCTTAAGATGGGAGATGATGAGTCCTTTGATTCCTTCTATGGGAAGCTCAATGAAATTGTAATTGCTAAGCCCAATTTTGATGAGAAGATTGAAGATGCTAAGGTGGTAAGAAAAATTTTGAGATCCTTACCAGAGAGCTTCCGAGCAAAAGTCACAGCTATAGAGGAAAGCAAAGATTTGGATGAGATTAAAATCCAAGAGCTCATTGTATCTCTCCAAACGTATGAGCTGAGACTGCCTTCTCATAAGTCGAGCAAATCTCTTACTCTTAAAACCATCATCGAAAGAATGGATGATTCCTTTGAAGAAGATGGAGTGGAGAAGGAGGTAGCATTTCTTGCAAAGAACTTCCGAAAATTTATGAAGATGAAGAACAGTGGGAAACCGTTCAGCAGAGGGAAGTTTTCATCCTCCAAAGGTGATAGGAAAGAGTTTAAGAAGAAAGAAGGGAAGGATACCCAATCTCCTCAAGGCATTGTGTGTTATGAATGCAATGGCCATGGACATCTCAAAAAGGAGTGTTCCAGCTATCTAAGAGGGAAGGGCAGGGCATATGCCATAACTCTTAGTGACTCGGATTCATCCAATTCTGATTCGGAAGAGAGCTGTGATGGAAAAGGGAATTACTCCGCCTTTATGACTACTGCTAATGTTGAGTCCTCGGAGGACTTGAGTTTGCTAGTGCAAGAACTTAGGAAGCATAGTGATGAGGAATCCATAGGAATTGTAGAAGAATTGGATGCTGAAGATGATGAAGATTTAGCTGGTCTTCAAGAAAACTACAATTCCCTACTTGAGAAGTCAGGAGAATATACAAGGGTGGCCAAGGTAGCTATTAAAAAGATGAAGAAGGCAGAGGTGGACTATAGAAGTCTCCTAGTGCGATATAACGAGGCCAAATCTGAAATAGAGACGCTGAATGGAGAGCTGATGGAAGCCTACTCAAAGATAAAATTCCTTGAGCTTGAGGTGGTTCCAGCCAATGCAAAAGTAGAGCGAGTCTCCTCCAAGAAGCTTGATGAACCCCTCTCTCATTAAAAACATTTCTATGACAAAACCGGAGTGGGATATACTGGAGAAAGTAGTTCAGCTGTCAATGTAACCAAGGAAGTGAAGTTTGTGAAGCCAAGGAGCCAATTGTAGCTACCACAAAGGCTGAGAAAGCAAAGCCGGAGAAGAATAAAATTTTGGCTGACCAATGGGTGTTGAATAAGCCTCGAAACCAATTAGTGGTCAAGCCTAAGGTTCAAGGGAAATCACCTCCAAAGTCACAAAGAGGTCCGAGAATTCAACATTTCTATCATTACTATGGACTTCAAGGACACACTAGACCAAATTGTCATAAACTGAGGGCATTGAAGAATGCAAGTGATCAAAGGTCAAAAGAGTCAAGAAATGACAAACAGAATTGGGCTGTTGAGCAATCAAGAGGTCGAAATGGTGATTCCGGTGTGATGGACGTGATGAAGATGATCGGTGCATTCACCACTTGCTTGGAGAGCTTCACTAGACGGTTTGAAAGTCCTAACTCTCGTACCCGGGTATTAAGGTCAATTGAGTAGAAGGTTAACTAGTTAAGAAGTTCCATATTTTTAAAATTTTCTCTAAGTAAATAGAATCAAGTATATTAATTAATTAATTATATAAATATTTTCAAAGTTTATAAAATTTGTTTTATAACAAATAATTATTTAAAAATAATTATTAAAAATTCTTTTAGAAGAATATAAAAGCCTAACTACTAATAATATTTTCATGTGTCTACTATCTGCTTTGATAATTAAAAAAAAAAAAAAAACTATGTTATGTATTTATTCTTTTATTAATCAATATTAACATACACACAGGTAGGGGTAGACGCTCAAAATATGAAACACCTGGCTGGCTACCGTGCGTGGGCTTACATCCCACAAGGAAAAATTTGGTAAATAGTACATTTTTCGGAAAAAATTCGGTGACTAGCACGCGTTTGAACTTATTTAGTTAGTTGGATTGTTTTTGGAACTTGAGTTTGTCAAACTTGAGTTCCAACCCAAAATTAAGTTTCCTAAACTCGATTTACTCTTGGATAACACCTGACGTGGATTTAAAAAATAAAAAATAAAACACGTGGAACTCAAGTTTACTAAACTCGAGTTCTATGCTTTTTTAAAAAAATAACTCAGATAGAACTCGATTGTAGGAAACATGAAATCCGTTATTTTTTAAAAATGGAACTTGAGTTTACTAAACTCGAGTTCCACGTGTTTTTCTTTTTTAAATCCACGTCAGGTGTTATCCAAGAGTAAATTGAATTTGGGAAACTCAATTTTGGGTTGGAACTCGAGTTTGACAAACTTGAGTTTTAAAAAAAGTCTAACTTAGTGCCCATTTGTTTCAACATTTTCAGCCCAAAAGTCACGTTTTGAAAAAAGTTGGCCCAAAAGTCCGTTTGGCTAGTAAAAAAACGCAACTTTTTTTAAAAAGTTGCGTTTTATAACTATGAAGAGAACGCGCAATTAGTGCCCGTTTGTTTCAACATTTTCAACCCAAAAGTCACGTTTTGAAAAAAGCTGGCCCAAAAGTCCGTTTGGCTAGTAAAAAAATGCAACTTTTTTTAAAAATTTGTGTTTTATAACTGTGAAGAGAACGCGCAATCCTTAAAGCAAGTCTTCAGGTCCATTTTGCAAAACGGCAGTGCTCGTTTTTGATATATCCGTTGGGTGAGTTGGGCAATTACCAAATTGCCCTTAATAAAGGATGCTCATGTCTTCAGATCACGCACAGTTCCTCATACCTCTCATCTCATTCCTCTCATCTCATCTCTCTGCTTTGCGCAAAGCCAGCTCCCTCACGCCTCTCAGCTCTGCTCTCTCCGTGCTGCTACAAGCCTCTCCTTGAGCGTAAGTCTCTCTTTTCTTTTGTCATCCGTTGAAAATCTTCTTCCTCTTCTTCTTCTTTCTTCGTCTTCTTCAACGGGCATTCCTCTGTATTTTTTTCAACTTTAATTTTATTTGTCTAATCTGATATGAGAAATACATTTTGAAGGTAGAGTTTTGATCAACAAAACACCAAGAAACACCGATCTGCTACCAAAAACCACCAGGTACCAACACTAATCTGAAATTTTTTTTTACCTATCAAAATTTTTTTTCAGATCTTGCATGCTTTGTTCTTGCTAAAGATCTACTTGTTCTCTTGCCGGGTACTAAAAAAAATTTGTGGGTACATGCTTCGTATTTTTTTATTTTGTGGATGCTCTGTCTTAAGTTATGCGATATCTGATTTGGGTATTTTAGAAATATAAAGAATGAGAAAGAAAGAAGAATTTTCAAAAGAAATATAAATATTTTTCATGCTGGTTGTCATAGAAGAATAGAAGAATTTTTCTAGTTGACTTTAACTTGATTATGGTAGAGCTTGTTCAGGTCATACATAACGTTTTCATTCTCATTTCTCACTCATCAATTATGCTCTTTTGTTGTTGTTTCAACAGAAAATGTTTTCCAGAAAATCAGCCTATTTTTTTTGGGTGTTTGGTTGTGACCTTGAAAATAGGCAGAATTTATTTGTCGTGGTTTGTTGAGTATGTGACATTTTGGAATATTGGGCTTGTTTTCTGTTGAATTACGTTTTCCAATGTACCAAACACAAAAAAAAAAAAAAAAAAAAATACCATATGATTGTAATGCAGCCCAGATATAGTCACCAGTGACTGAATAGTTTACATATGATATAATTTTGTTCTATCACAGATGAAATTTAATTACTGAGATTAAGAAATGAGAAGTGCGTGTGTTGCTGCATGGTGAGGTGCTGCAGGGTGTGCGTGGGCTGCTGATGTGGGGTGCGTCTACTGCTGATGGGGCATGCTTGTGCAGCTGCACACACATGCCCCATCAGCAGCAGACGCACCCCACATCAGTAGCCCACGCACACCCCATCAGCACCCCACACAAGTTTTTGTGTTTTAATGTTGATTATTAGTTATTTAATTATCTGGGTTTTTAAGGCTGTGGTTGAAAGTCTTTTGCTTGATATGAATTTTCAAGTTTTAGTTATGTTATAGGGTTATATTTATTTTTATGTTTTCTAGTATTGAGTGGTAGCTTGAGTTTTTTGGGTTGATTTTTGTGGTTTTTGTTGATTATTAGTTATGTGATTTTCTGGGTTTTGAATGCTTTGGTGTAAGAATTTATTGCTTAGTTTAAGAATTGAGGTTTAAGCTATACATTTTCAGTTGGTGTGTCAAAGTTGATCCATTTATTGTGTCTTATGGTTGCTTAACTCTATAGATGGGTAAAAACACCACTTCCAACTCCGAGGCAAACAAAACAAGAGCATTATGGGGAGATCCAAGTTGGACAACTACTTTTTGTAACCTTTGTGTGGAAGAGATTGAAGCTGGGAATAAATGATTCTTTGCTGCCTTAAGTGCCAAAGGTTGGAGCAATTTGATAATCAAATTCTGTGATGAGACCGGTCTAAACTATGATAAGAAACAATTAAAATGTAGGTGGGATGTATTAAAAGCAGATTGGAGAGTGTGGGAAAAATTGAAGGGTCTTGACACAAATTTAGGTTGGGATGCAGTGAAGGAAACAATTGATGCTAGTGATGATTGGTGGGACATGAAGTTGAAGGTAAGTTGAGCATTTTATTAATATGTAGTTAGTTTGAAATAGTTATGTATATTATTGTAATATGAGTGAAATGACAATTGCATTTTGTAGGAAGTACCCAAAACTTCAAAATTTCGACATAAACGTCCACAGAATCTACAACAACTTGATAGAATGTTTAGGGATGTTACAACAATTGGAGCAAAATTCATGTAGTACAATTTAAACTTGGATTATTGGTATGTATTTTATTATCTTTTTACATTTTTATGTAGTACAATTTAAACTTGGATTATTGGTATGTATTTTATTATCTTTTTTCATTTTTATGTAGTATAATTTAAACTTGGATTATTGGTATGTATTTTATCATCTTTTTACATTTTCATTTTGTACTTCATGATGATGAAAATTATTTAGATTTAATTAATATTGATAAGAAGTCATTAATGATAATAACAAATAATTATGGCACTAAAAAAGAAAAATTGCCCAAACATTATTAAAATAATACCAGTAATATATATTTATTATTATTATTATTATTATTATTTAGTAAGTATATGAAGTAGTTGATTTAAGTATGAAATAAACTCACATCCAAAAAAAAAATAAATAATAATAAAAGTATGAAATAAACTCCCTTATATATACATTGTCCTTTTTGATAATTTATCCCTCAAACTGCCACTTTTATAAGTACTAGCTAAATACTCGGCAAAATTTGCCAAACGGTACGAATTTGAAAAAAAAATTAGGCGGATGGCATGCGATCAAAGTTTATTAGTAAGTTGGATTGTTTTTTGGAAATCGAGTATAGCAAAATCGAGTTCCAGCCAAAATCGCCAAAATCGAGTTTAGTATACTCGACTTCTTACCGAGAAATACCTCTGAAATGGATAAAAATGGAAGTCGAGTACAGTAAACTCGATTTTGGCTGGAATTTTGGCTGGAAGTCGATTTTCCTGTACTCGATTTCCAAAAAACAGTCTAACTAACTAATAAACTTTGATCACATGCTATCCACCCCCTTTTTTTTCAGATTCGTACCGTTTGGCAAATTTTGCCCTAAATACTCAGCTTTTTTAAAAAGTACTTTTTAACCATTTTTATCAAACACTCAACTTTTTAAAAATGTACTTTTTTATTATATACTTTTTGAAAACTCAACATTTCATGCACTCTTGCAAAATACTGAACAAACTCACCCTTATTAAATACTTTTGGCCGCATGTTATCTATCTAATATTTTTACTTAAAAGATGCTGTTGAGCAAATTTTGCCCTTCTCCCAGACCCAAAGTACCCGGTTCGGGGCAAAAGGGGAAAACTGTAAAATATGTAGGCGCATATTTGGCAGAAGAAGAAGAAGAAGAACAAGAAGAAGAAGAGGAGGCAGAGGAGATTGGTGTGAGAGAGTGAGACTGAGACTGAGAGAAGGAGAGAGAGAGAGAGAGAGAGAGAGAGAGAGAGAGAGAGAGAGAGAGGAAACTGATTTTGGGTGCAAGGGATGCTCTCAAAACGCAGCGTTTCAGGTTAGGATTTTTACCATTTTTTCCCTTTCCTCGCCGTGTCCAGTACGCGTACGACACGGGCACGGCAGGCAAATTTCCGTGTCCCTGCTTTCTTGTTTATGGTTAACTGAGTTATTACCCCTTAAATAATTGGTGGGTTTTTCTTACATGCCTGTGTTCTGTCTTTTTTTGTTGATATTTGAGGTTCTTGAATTATGAGATAAACAATGTGGATACACGTATAGATATACACACACAGTTGTATATGGTACTATCAAATATGTCAATTTAGCTTGCAAGTTCTTTTTTATTTTAAGTTTTAGTTTATGAGTTATGACAACCTTAAATAATTGTTGGGTTTTGTTTACATGCCTGTGTTCTGTTATAGGAAAGGTTTTTTTTTTTTTGTGTATGGGGTGGATAGTTGAAGCGCTTGAGTAATGAGATAAATATTGAAGACAAGAAAAATGAGTATTGTCCCCAAGGAGACCATTGAGGTCATTGCTCAAAGCATTGGGATTAACAACTTGTCTCCAGATGTTGCACTTGCTCTTGCTCCCGATGTGGAATATAGAATGCGTGAGATCATGCAGGTAGATTTCAGCTTTATGCAATATTATTGATATGAGTTTGTTTAGCCACTGCTGTTTTGATACATGTAAGTGTGATTTGCTAGGCTGCATTGCTTGGTTGTTCCTGGGCATTGTTTTTTTTTTTTTTTTTGATATAGGAATTAATATGTGTTTCTAATTGAGTAAGAAATCATCAAGTAATGGTTGGCTTTTCCATTTTTGTTGAAAGCATTTGCCATCATAAAGCTAAGTTAGATTCATTATCGATATCAAGTACATTTGAGCCAGTTTGTGAAAATGAATCAGCAATCCCGTTATAACAAAATTGCGTGGCCTCAGATGTTTGTGTTTAGTGAATATATCGTATGAAGTGTTACTGTACAAGAAGCCTTGGTTGTTGTCTCTGAAATTCAAGTCAGAATAGCAAACATTTGGAATATGGTATAGATTTCATAGGAGTAAAATTGAAAAGAGAGGCATATTATACTGTCAAAGTGAGGCTAGTAATGTCAATATTGGAATTTAGGTTTCATTGTTTTTCCCTCCTCCATTTTACTTATAATGTGAGGAGTTTTCTTACAGTTGGAGGAGATAACACAATTATTTAAGGAAATAAAGATACCGAAGACCTAGTAAAATTTCTTCTCACAAATTGCAGGAGGCTGTCAAATGCATGCGTCACTCTAAGAGAACAACATTGACAGCAGAGGATGTTGATGGTGCACTTAACTTGAGAAACGTTGAGGTTAGTCTTGCAGAATGATTAGAATGTATGGCTTTTGGCCCATATTAATATGTTGCTTTCTTATGACATTTTTTCATCTTTAAGATGCTTATAGTTTGCCCACGGATACACTTTCATTTTATAGAATTGCAAGGTGGAAAGATAGCTACAGCATGTTTGGTGCTTTGATTTATTCTTCATAAGCAGATCCGAAGTTTATATATTGGTTTTGCACTTTTTTGCAAGTTATTGTAAGGACAATACATTCTTGTCAAATGTCTTAATTTTAGATGTATTTCTTCCAAAATGTTAGTTAAAGTAAGAAGTGTATTTTGTAGGTTTTTTCATTTAGGGTTTTTTTGGGGGGGGGGGGGGGGGGGGTTTGGGAGGGTTGGGGTTGGGTCAGTCCTGTGTATCACCAAAATGTAATACTGCCTTTGTTCACAGGCTTAAAGAACTTTTTAAAGTTGCATGACTAAGGCTACAAGCAAATAAATTGTAAATTCTATCATTACTCTAGCTAGTGCTTGTGATGCTGAATGAAATTATTGATGAATATGATAGCATAACTTTGTAAATTGTTATTTTCAATGTTTTAGAAAACTTCTTTTGTTCAATCTCATTTTGTTTAATCTTCTTGCACCAGCCAATATATGGCTTTGCCTCTGGGGGTCCTCTACGGTTCAAAAGAGCTATTGGACATAGGGATTTGTTTTACATAGATGACAAGGATGTGGATCTTAAAGATGTAAGGATTTTCTGGTAATTTTTATTGCCATTTCAGATTAATTGGGTGCAGCACCTTATAAGGTTTAGTAATTCTGTTTGACTTGTAGGTGATTGAGGCTCCTTTACCAAAAGCACCTCTTGATGCTGCCGTTCTTTGTCACTGGCTAGCCATTGAAGGTGTACAACCTGCTATTCCGGAAAATGCTTCTGTAGAAGGTTGGTATATGCATAGTTACAGCTTGCAATCACAACATTGTTGGACTTGTTATTTTGACTAATTAGGATCTATCTTCGAGAAGTCTTTAGTAGATGATTGGAGTGCAAACTAAGCATTTTACTGGGTTTATAGAGTCCCCTTCTATGTTTAACTTGTGTCAGGGGCTGACATGCTTTTTACCCATTCATAGCACAAGATTTTTCATGAATGGTGTGATATGATGTGGTTTTTGGATGGATTGGGATCTGTGCTTTGTCTTGTGGGATTAGATCTAAAAATTCAAATTAGAGAATCAGTCAGTTCTTCAATAAAAACTTTTTACCTGCACTTTTCTGTTCCTTGTCTGCAGTAATTACAGCTCCTTCTAATGTCAAAGATTATGAACAAAAGGATGATGGACTTCCTGTTGATATTAAATTACCAGTTAAGCACATATTGTCTAGGGAGCTTCAGGTATATGATATGTTATGTGCATTTTCAATTTATTCTTTATCTCATCCTGCAGTTTGTTAGGTGTCCTCTGTTGTTGTCTTTGCAGCTTTACTTTGACAAAATCACTGAGCTAACCATGAGTAGGTCTGATTCAGTCCTTTTTAAACAAGCATTAGTGAGTTTGGCAACAGACTCAGGACTTCATCCATTAGTTCCGTATTTCACATACTTTATAGCTGATGAGGTAGATACTCTGTGATTATAGTATCAACAAAATTGATAGATGTAAATATTAGCCTTTTGTTGCTAATTCCACCTTTAAATTATCCAATATTTTCAGGTATCTCGTGGTTTAAGTGATTATTCCCTTCTGTTTGCTTTGATGCGTGTTGTGCGGAGTCTTCTTCAAAATCCTCATATTCACATAGAGCCTTATGTAAGTTTACCTCTGATTTAGTGGGGGAATTTTTTTATTATGTACATAAAGATTAAATTTTGTTTAAATTGATTATCATTGTTAATTTCTACCTCGAGATTATTGGGTAGACCATTTGAGGGGGGGAGAGGGGGGGGGGGGGGGGGTTGTTCAAAAGAACAGTCCCATTAAACATGCATTTTAATGTGGATGTAGCATCTGTTGACCTGTTAGGCTGTCACTAGGTTATTCAAAGAAGACCACCTAGACCGCAGCCACTGATTCAAATGAAACTGGCTTCTAACCAGTCATATTCCTGAATCTTCTGCCTATTTTGAAAGCATTTGATCTAATAATCTCTGGTGTGGATCAAAATTGGATTGTGAGTTTACAGCGGAAGGATTTTTATTTTTATTTTTAAAGAAAAAGTGGAGCAAGAAGCAATTATAGATCCAACAGGAATGAACATTCTGAAAGTTCAACAATGAAATTGAATTGCAGAAGGAGATATCTTTTTAGAGGACAAAAGCAGTATAACCTTCTTTATTTTTTGTGTGGATAAATAATAACTTTATTGAAGAAAGAGGAGAGGCTTTGTATACACAGGATGTGTACACAAAGCTCTCTTAAAAAATTACAATGAAAAGAGGACTATCTGATTCCATATCCAATCTGTTAGATATTCCCAACTACACGGGGTGGCTGCATGATTCCTTTGCCAATCAGCACTATCTAGACTCTAGACCCACAACCTCCTTCGAATGCTTGGCAACTATGTCTTTTCACATTGCCCCTACCCTCATCCTTTTTGGCCTTGTCAAAGTTTTGGCTCTTCAATAATAAAACCGCATTCTGTGTATTCATAGACTTTCATTGTCCATGTCTGAGTAATTGTGGATTACCCTTCCTTTCCTTGGAAGAGTTTGTGGAAGCCTAAAGTTCCAACAAAGGTCAGTTTTTTCCTCTGGACAGCAGCATTGGGGAATATTGTAATTACTGATAACCTCTGGAAGTGCAGATGTGATAAATTTGTGTTGCAGATGGACTATTGATGATCTACTTCTCCATTGCACATTTATTGGAGAGCTTTGGACCATGGTATTTTCATTGTTTGGGATTTATTGGGTTATGCCGAAAGGTGTTTGGAGCTTTCAGCCAGTTGGAATTTTGGAAAGGCAAGATCAGGAGGTGTGGTAATGTTGAGATTTGGAGCATGATCCCTCATTGCCTCATGGGTGGGGTATATGGTGGTTGAGGAATGCTTGGGCTTTTGGAGGTTGTCAAAGATCAGTTCATGACCTGAAACTTTATTTAAGTCTTTGTTTGAGTGGATAAATGCTTTGGGTTTGTTTTTATTTTGTTGCTTCTTTGCTTGACTTGCTTGATTGATGTACTTTTAGTGTTTAATTTTGGTGTACCTATTGTACACATTTTGTGTATCTGGGTGGTGCCCTTTCAGCTTCTTGAATGAAATTTTACTTTAAAAAAAATTAATAATTTTTCAATAATACTAAAGAGATTCCCTCATTCAGATGCAGCAATTCCTCAATGAATTCAAGCAAATGTTGAGTTGAACACATTTTTAATATAACATATATGAATTTATCTTGTAATTTGTGTGAAGGGCCTTTTATTGGTTTATCTAAGAGGGAATTCTTTTTAATTATTACAATAAAGATATGGATGTAGACATCAAAATTTTCATGATGTATTTACAGTCATTTGATTGATCATGATCAAATATTTGTGATCAAGTTAACTTATAATTGATGATGTGTCAATAGTGGACAATTAACAAGTCTCGACCCAATGAAATCGAGCCACATGTCAAGCCTTTGAATTGTCCCCGACTCACATAAGAATGATGTGTCACAAGCCACATAAAGCCATGTGGCAGCTTCAAATGAAGAGTCAGAAGAAAAGACTCATATGGAAGGTTCTTATTAAATGTAAAGACCAAATTAAATTCAAAATTTGTAATTAATTCTCAAATCTCAATAAATGCTGAGAGAAAATTCCTAATTAAAGACCATTGAGCAGTCTATAAATAGAAGCTTCTCATATGAGAAAGGGGACAAACACTTAGAGAGAAAAATCATATAGACTACCTGATGTAGGACAAGGAGGAACAACAAAATCTGATTTAGAACACCAGGGGCAGATCTGGTATAACTTGGGTTTTGAAGGATTAGGGTTAGGTTTTGGTGGGGAATAGGGTAGAAAATAATAGGGGTTATAGGGTTTTCAAAGGGGACAAGTATTAATAGGGTTTCAGAATTAAAACAAAGGTTAAAATTAAGATTTGGATTGCTGTGAACAGTAATGTGAATAGTAACCATGAATAGTAAAATTAAAGAAAATAGATAAATTCTAGGCATCACGTCTAGACTTCCTAAGCAACACACCTAGGGTTCCTTGGCATCACACCTCGGAAAAGGTTGCATCACACAAATCATAAGAAAGCTTCATAGCTCTTAAATTCTAAGAACATTAATTATTAACCAACTCAATAGAAAGTACTACAACTCTTTAAATAGAAAACTAATATCTAATCCTAGTTGAACTAGGATTTCTTAAAACCCTAATAAGACTTGGACTTGGACTCAGGCTTTTACTACTAAGCCCAACTAAATAACCAAACTTAAAATAAAGCCCAAAAGAAGATCTAATGGACTGTTAGCACAGCCCATTCCAGTATATTATGAAATTACAAAACTGCCCTTGATACATAAAATCAAATAAAATATAATAAATCTGTCTTCCTATTGCCTCCTGCATCGCTACTGAAATAGAGAGTCATCTCTAAGTAAAAAAAATGTTTTCTTTCTCATTCAAAACCAAGGCCACTTCCTACTTCAAATCAAAGTAGGGATTTTCCTTCAAGTTCCTTCAATTTGGTTCAAGACTAAGCTAATAGCCCTTGGCATCAAATCAAATATGTTCAACAACACATTCAACATGGAGACATCAAGGCATGATCCAAGATCAAGCTTCATAGCTCTTTGGATCGTAAATCTTCTTGGAGATTAAATCAGAAGAATTTATTGTGTTCTTTCATTGTAAAGAGTCATACAGAGGAATGTACCCACTTTCATATAAATCAATACAAGTTGTTCATTTGTTACCCTATTTTGTGACTGTGATTTATCATTATGAAATTTGTGTGTACAATGTTTATGAAGGGTCTTATATTTGTGAATCTGAAAATTTTATTGGTTTTCTTGTCAGCTACACCAATTGATGCCTTCTGTGGTAACATGCCTTGTTGCAAAAAGGTTGGGAAATAGGTTTGCAGACGACCACTGGGAACTTAGAGACTTCACAGCTAATCTGGTTGCTTCAATATGCAAAAGGTGAGATTTTCCCTTGTGTTATATGTTGAACATGTAATAGAAGAGGCTTCCTTTCTGTGCAGTTGTGATTACCTCTCTCATGATGATATGGTCGCAACAAGTATGTGATCAATATACTATTATTTCGTGCATAATATTCAAAAGCATGTTATACTGGAAGACCCCGTTGTTTATGCATATTCCACTTTCTGCCAAGTTGGTTGATGTGACTAACATTGCGGTAGTGTTACGTTCCAGTTCAATCTCCTTGTTTAAACTATTGGGCTGATGCCTTGGACATTCCGAGACCAAGATTTGGATCACTGACAAACCTGCTGCAACTTTTTATACCTATATATAAAGAAAGCAACCATTGTGACCAGATCAACACAAATTGTTCAAATGGATTATTTTGGGTTTCTGCTGCACATCTAAATAGTTTGAAAAGTAACTTAGCTATAACTTGACTTCACTCTAGGTGACCTGGACTGACCTGCCAATGGAATTGATTTGTCTATTAATCCAATATGCTGATTACAACTGTTCCGGTTATGAAAGTTTTACTCTGCATATTTACAAATAGAGATTTTCAATTTTTTCCCTGTTATTACATGGTCCATGCAGACACTTTATTGTAGATTTGACATCTTTTTTTTTTTTTTTTTTTTTTTTTTTTTTTGGGGTCAAATTCCATTGCAGATTTGGGCATGTTTATAACAATCTCCAGACACGTCTGACAAAAACTTTGCTCAATGCATTTTTGGACCCAAAACGGTCATTGACTCAACAGTATGGTGCAATTCAAGGCTTAGCAGCCTTAGGACCCAATGTGGTATTCTCAGCTCCCATGCTCCTTGAAATTGAGGATGAAAACAAATCTTATTTTCTATTAAATGCATGTTTGAAAGTAATTCACAGATTGTTGTCCATGCTTTATCTTTTAGAACCCAATTTAACTGATTAAGTTGTTGGCTTAAGATAAGCGGAGGGAGTGAAAAGAGGAATTAGACTTGTAGAGGACAATGGAATAGAAGAAGAGAGATTTAAATTTTGTCTTTGTTTGAATAAGATTTATTGTGAAAAGAAGATTTAGTTCACATTATGTTTCATAACTCTTGTTTCTCTTGTTTAGTTTCTATCTGAATCTCTGTAGACCTGCAAAAGATATTTTTTTTCTATTTTCTCTATTAACCATTTTCTATTTGAAACCAAATGAGAGATTTAAGATTTGTAATATCAGGAAGGAGGTTTCTTGGTCCAGTCTTGAGAAGTTCTCAATTTTCTAAAATTAATTTTTGTCTTTTGTTCAAATAAGATTTATCTTGAAAAGAGGATTTGGTTCACACGATTTTCTCTTTGATTTTTCCTTCAACAATTTTCTTTGCAACCCAATGAGAGATTTAAGATTTGGTAATATCAGGCAAGGAAGTTTATTGGTCCAGCCTTAAGAAATTCTCAATTTTGAACCCTAAAAATGATGTTTGCAAGTAATCTCCCTCAGTCTCTGCATAGGGTTTCTTTTCCACTATGATTCAAATTGTATTTAGTGTTTCTTCCCAAATTCTTATACCGAAGTTGGTTTAAGGAAAGTCACACAATACTTAATTCCATTTGCAATGAGGCTTTTGCAGTCTAAACTCTAAAGTAACTTTCTTTGAAAAAAGTAAACATGAAAACCTGAGACAGTATCTGAACTCTCTCATTTGAGTCATTTTGTACCTATTTTTCCCTCTTTATAGATGTGGGTGATTGTTATATATCTGAATCTATGTTATGTTTGAGTTTCTTCATCGTATTTGTACTTATCTACAGGGTTTTTGAGTTGTTTTTTATGCTTCTGTGCTTTACAAGTAGGTTCGCATTCTTATACTTCCAAATCTTGAGCCATATATGCGACTTCTTGAACCAGAGATGCTTCTTGAGAAGCAAAAGAATGAGATGAAGAGGAATGAAGCTTGGCGTGTTTATGGAGCCCTGCTGGTGAGATTCTCTTCTTATCCAATCCTTGTATGATTCTACATTGATGGAAGTTTTAAGTTGGATGCATGGGTGTAATAAGACCTTGCTTTTGCCAGCATGCAGCAGGTCAATGTATATATGATCTGCTCAAGATGTTTCCACCTCTGACATCCCTGCCAGCACATGCAGTATGGAGGTCCAATGCAAGAGTTACTACCACAGTGTCAAGTAAGAAATATACTGATTTTTTTTTTATTGGCTTAAATTGAATAATCCATTTGAACTTACCTCAAGTGTTTACACTGGTAAATGTATGTAGGGTTTCAACTTTCAAGTGAATTGCAATTAGGGCAAGATTGTGTAAATGGTGTTTAAGATTTCTTTGTAATACTAGGATTGGGCACACATATATGGTCACAAGTATATTCAAGGGTCAGGTTGTTAGCTCTTAGCTACATGCATGTTACGTGCTTCTTACTCGTAATAAGATTTTGCCACCTTATGATGCAAAGGAAAGGTGTTTTGTAATGATTCTTCTATTGGGGGTAGAATTGGGGACTATTTCTGCTGCAATTGATGAACCTACAATGTCCTGCAATGAGCCCATAACAATGAGTAACATCTATAAAAAATGCTAAGCCATTAATCAATATGTCAACTCAGCTCTTAAAAATCCAACTCAGCAAATCAAACAAAATTACAACCTTTGCCCCTCCCTCAATAACCCCCTCTCCCTCGGACACCCCCACCGCATCCAAGTCCAGAATGATGAAATCTGGGGACGTGTTTTGGCGTGTAGATGCCTTACTTGTTCCTTGCCATGTCGATTTTGGAGGTCGCAGCAGATATGGTGCCGTTTGAGGCCAAGAATGAGGCTTTGGTTTTGATGCAGGAGCATCTTCTAAGCTGTTATAAGATGTCTTTGTTTGAGTTCTAGTTAGCAGCCTTAGCTGTTGAGAACAGTTAGTTACAACTATCTTTGTGTCCAAACAAGAGCCGTTAGGCAGTTAGCTTATATGGAAGTCATTCTTATCTGAATTAGTTAGTCTTGTTAATGAGTTAGTTACTTGTATGAGATGTAACCAGTGTTAGTTTGACACTTGGCAAGATACTAATGGCTGTTAGTTGTAGAACAGATTGTAAAGTACTCTTGTACTCTCATTTTGTAACCAATTTTTGAGAATTAGTGATTTTAAGCCTTTGTGTGCTTTTCTTTGGAACTTAGTGTTCTTGTAGAGGTGCCTAACCACCTACTAAATGTTCTAAGCAACCCTCATTGTTAAACAAACCTAAAACAGTTCAGCCTACACACGTTCCCTACACTAGGTTTGGAAATGGCTAGGGGTGATAGATTGAGATGCGGATTTTGAAGCATGTCTGTTGTTGAAATTGATTGAGTAATTGAGGAAGGGGAGACTAAGAGGAATGGAAGGTCCCTGGATTCATTTATGAGCAGATTCATAGTTTGGTGGATTGGGGAAAGGTGGCTTTGTGGAGGAAAAGTGAGGGGAAAAGGTGTCCATTGCATTGATGAGAAGATTCGTGGTTCATTTAATGTTTTTGCTGCAGCTTTGAGATGGTGAAGATTGAGGTCGAGATCTCACCGCTCCGGCCTTGGACTTGATGGCACTGTGGCGGCATCTATGGGAGGGGGGGTTATGGTGGGAGATGCAGAGGTTGTAATTTTACCTATCAAAAAAAAAAAAGGTTGTAATTTTGTCAGATTTTGAGTTGAATTTTTAAGAGCTGAGTTGGCCTATTGATTACTGACTTAGCATTTTTTTATTGATGTGGCTTACTGTTATTTGCTCATTTCAAGACATTGTAGGTTCATCAATTGTAGGGGATATGATCCCGTAGAATTGGCTCATGTCCAAGGGGAGAACTGCAAAATGCAGTATACCTGAACTGTTTTATTCTATTTCTGAGCAGGATCCACCTCTTTCAACTTTGGACTTAATATTTGATCAATATTGCTATACTTGAGGTCATACTATAACAGCTTTTTAACCCTTATTTAAATCACCAAGATAAGCGCAAGGAGAGCATGGAGCACTTGGAAGAGCAGCCACCCCACAAGAAAACAGCAACTGATGGTCCAATTATTCCAGTTTTTACCAATTCCTCTCCATCTCACATGGAAGGAATATCTGTGGTTCCAGTTCCTGGTGATTCTAACATGGGTCCATCCTCATCCTCTGGACAGACACCTAATGAGATAGTTGATGGCAGGGGTAAGAGAGACAAAGGTGATAAACAAGCTCTGAAGAAGTCAGCTCTCCTCAATCAGATATGGAAAAATGACTTGGATTCTGGGCATCTCCTGGTATCGTTGCTTGAGCTGTTTGGTGAAGGTATTTTATCCTTCATTCCAGCTCCTGAGATGTCTTTGTTCTTGTGACCATTTGTACAAAGATGGAATCTTCCATTTTTATGGTTATGTATACAGATTTGAAGATTGAATGATAGAGATCTCAAGATCAAATTTTCAGTAAAATTCTGCGAAATTTTTATGGCATTCATTGTTATTGTTGATCTTGATCATGTGTTAGATTATTTGGAATTTGGATGTGTTCGACAATATATGAGTAGTTGTAATTTTTAGAAATCCATGTTATGTAGTCATCCATAATAGTTACTGATCATAAATAACCATTGCACTAAGAATGGTAATAACCTGTAGAACTCTTACCATGTTGACTGACAAAAGATAGTGTATTTATTTCCGTTACTACTATGATCCAAATTTAGGAAATAGGAGAACAAAACCTAAAATAAAACTGTTTCACTTGGTGAAAGTAATACATGGAGGATGCATTAGCATTAGGTATTTAGGTTGCAACAAAATTAAATGGTGGTCACCCTTGTCATTATGGACTCTCGGTCCACAGCTTTCTTGAGGAAGCTGTCCTCTTCAAGGACCATCTGAACTGGCAAGAACCCCATTCCATTAGCCATAGCAAGCATCATTTCCTTGGTTTCCCCTTTGAACTCCTCCAGATCAACTGTCCCATTAGAGTCATGATCAAACTGCATGAATAGGGAGTCATATACATGAGCAAGCTCACCGGGATCTGGCTTCACATCAATGCCAAAGTGGGTCTCAAAGACCCTCAAACTCTGCAGCTCCTTCAACATCTCTGCATATGAGAGAAGGCCATCATGGTCGGTGTCGAGGTTAGCAAAACGGTCACATATTGAGACATTAAATGCTTCTTCGTCTTCCACAAAGTTGAAGATGGTGGCAGCATCCAAGACTTCTACACTCATTTTTTTTCTTAGCCTTGAAATGAAAAGATAAAAGGTAGCTTTGAACTTAAGAATAAGTATATTTTGATTTTGAAGTTTTGATGAAAAAGGTGGTGTCCTTCTCATATATATATATAACCATGTCTAGTGGCGTTAGATTGTTGAAATAGTGAATTGTGTACACATGTATGCAGTTTCGAATACTCCCAAGTTTTTAGCCTGTGGTTTCTCTTTGCCTTTGTTTTTGTGATTTCTTATGCAAACCGACCAATTTTGATGGTTCCGGGAGGCATCATCGTGCATGGTAGGCTAATGCCTTCTACTTTAATGGTAATATTTTGGTCTATGATGCACTGTGTAAAGCTGATTATCATTAGAATTATTTTTATCTAACGGAATATAAATGAAAGGATTTTGATTTTTAAATAATTTAGTTTAATGCAGCTTGTCACATAAATTTTTGAAGGACAAAATTTATGTACAGTATCTTAAGTATTGTTTCTTAGGTTCTTCTCTTAAGATTTTGACATGTAGCCATTTAACTAAAAAATACATTTCCAATCTCATAAGAAAAAAGCCACATGACAGAATTTGAAGAAGGAAATCTAAAAAACAGCACCTAAATACTGTAGTTTAGTCTTACCCATTTTTGAAACCTACATTTTTACACCACATCATTTTGGTATATATTTTTTAATTCGGTTTTTAGAATGGGTCATACTAACAAGTGCTCTTAGGATATTAGTTAACAATCTATTTTAGGAAAGTTTTGACACAATTTTTATGAAAAATGAAAAAAACTGTCTAAACATTAATTATTTTTTTTTTCTTATAAAAACTTTCTTTAAATGGATTATTAATCAATGCTCTAAGGGCATTTGTTAGTATTTTCTTTTTAGAATTATAGATAATACTAAATTATGTTAGTTTAAAATAATAATAACTCACTGCCTTTTGGGATAGAACAATCTAACATTAAAAAAATTCTTATAAAATTAGGTTTGGTCTTCATTAAACAAGTTCTAACTAAAATTAGGTTTCTCTTTTGGTATTTATTACTATTTAATAATTAACTTTGTATCACATATGGAACTTCGATCATATATCATGTAAGAAAGATGTTGCGTATATTTGCTCCGTGAAATATCTATCACTGAGGTTTGATGCAAGAGGAACATCTGATCAAACTATTTTTGCACATTTCGAGTCATCGCTCTTTGATCGTACGGTGTGATAAGTCCGATCCGGTCCTATTTTTTGAAATGGGTCTATGCAAGAAAAGGTAGGCTTGTATTTGTATATTAATATTAATATTATAGTTTCCTCGTGAATCCATGGGCCTGTGTTAAAAATCCATTGGCTTAGTATGTCTCTAGAAAGTCAAAATCAAAAGAAAACGACTTTAAATGCATCCAAGAGGACCAACTTTAATACTTGGCTCCTTGAGGTAGGTCGGGTCAAAAACTAGGAAATCCACAGATCATGTTTTGTAGTTTCATATATCCATCCCTAAAATTTATTTTTTTAATTATTGAAAATATTAATTCTTTTGTCATTCTTTCTCTTTTCGTTAATTTTTATCTTATTGAAATTTCTTTTTAAAATTTAGGGATAGGAATGGGATTCCCTTCCTTTTAAATTCTCTAATTTTACTTAGATATAAGACATGGTACGTTTAAAAAATCTTAATAATCTTGAAGTATCCATGTAAACGATATAAAATCAAATAATGCCACGTATGTCACATATGAGTAAAAATTGAAAAGAGTTGAAAGATGAAAAAGGAGGATCTTATCCATTGTGGGAAATGACTTGCATAAAGGCATTAGCATTGGGGTGTAAACACCCCTAGTTGCTATTTTGGCACCAACAAGCTAAAACACAGCTCCATCCGGGTATGTATTTCTAAAAAAATTTACAACCCATGAACAGTCAGTTCTTAAATATAGAACTTACAGTAGCAATGGCTGTAAAACCGAAAATAATATTTTATTCTTACTCACTCTCTATATATATTTAAAAAAAATACATTCTCTCTCCTCATTCTCTATCTCATCTCTCTCTCTCTCTTGCCAACCGTTCCCTCTCTCTCCCTTTCTCTGACCTTACTCTTTCTTTCTCCCTCTCTCTCCTCTCTCTCTCAGACCTTGCTCTCTCCCTCAGATAGGTGTAGATTGGCGGAGGCTGAGCATGAGGTGGGTGGTGGTGGGTCCATGGGTTGAGTGAGGTTTGGGTCTGTTGGTTGAGCGTGGTTGGGTCGGTGTAGATTGGTTTTGTGGGTTTTTGTAGATCGGTGTAGATTGGTTGAGCGCGGTTGGGTTGGTTTTGTGGGTTTTTGTGTATTAGAGGTGGTGGGGACCGTGGGGTCGCTGGATTTTTTTTTTTTTTTTTTTTTTTTTTTTTTTTTTTTTTGTAGTTGCGGCAGTGTGTGGTGGTAGGGTGGTGGTTGTTTGAGTGGGTTTTGGTGATGGTTGGTTTCGGTGGTGGCTGGGTTTGGCAGCGGTGGTGGATTTGGTAACAGTGATTGCTGACTTCTCTCTCTGTCTCATTTGGGTCTCCCTCTCTATGATTTTGGTGGTCGTTGATGGTGGTGGTGGTTGTATGGGGTTTGATTTTGGGATGGGTATTGCCTGTGGTGGTGGTGGCAAATTTTTTTTTTTTGGGTAATTTTGGTGGTGAAGAATTGGTGTTTGTGGCTGAGTTTTGGTGGGAGGTGGTTGTGTGGCTTTACCAGAGAGAGAGAGAGAGAGAGAGAGGGAGGAAAGGGAAGAGAGGAAAGAGACGAGAGTGAATTGTTTATATTATTTAATGTTGTAGTTTATATAATTTTAATGAGTTGTATATAAAAATAGAAACTGGGATATCAGGTGAGTTGTAAAAGAAGATGATAAAATAGATAAAGTAGATTTTAAGGTTGTGTGAGGGTCCTTTTTGGACGGTGTCCAGGCCCAAGTAAAAGCAAGGACCCTGGACCTTTTAGTTGTTGTTTTAAGGGATTGGGTTTGGTTCACCACAACTAAATGGGCTGATTACGAACTAGATGGTGCATAGATCAGGAATCCTACAACACATACATACTAACAAACAAGAAAATATATGTATTGAACAACAAAAAACAATAAGGGGGCAACGCGATAGAGAAAGACACAAAGTGAACGTTAGGGGTCCTTAATATACTTTTTCTTTTGAAGCCAGGGGTCCTTAAGATACTGTGTAGTATTTCATTAATTTTTCAATTGTGTAATACATTATACTCACTAGGACGTATCACAAGGTTCAAATAAGTTCAAATAAGTTCAAAAATCACAGATTTAGATGGCTCTTCAGGCCTCTATGACTTGCAAAGTTTGAATCCCTTTGAATCCAAGTGTGTTCTCTAGTGGCTGTTTGAAGACATCGGACGGTGTTTTCCTCTCTTTTCTTACTTTCTTTGAATTCTAATAAAATTTTCTCAATGATTCTACTCTAATTCACTATTGCTGAATGTCCCCTCACTGTTGGCTACTTCTCCCTTTTATAGTGTCATTCTAGGGTTCTGGGGTACCACTGATTCCCCCCATTTGCTCTCCTAAGTACCAGAACCAATGTTGTGCTAGCAACATTGGTGGCTGGTCCCTTCCTTATTTATCATAATTTCCTCCTTTTGGTACTTCTTCCCCAAAAGTCTTCCACTGACTTTTCATTCTGAGGTTCCCTTAAAGAGTTGACCTTTGGTCCTTCTTCCTTCAAGGCCTCTTACCTTTTTCGGACCCAGCTTTTGGTTGCCTTTCCTCTTGTCATTTTTTCCGAGTGAGCTGATTCCTTCCTGCCAGGTTGAAAGTCTTCCCAGCTACTTCCCTTCATGGTTCTTCATTCTGGGTTCCCCGATGTACCAGCTCCTTTCTCATGAATTGTTGGTTTCCAAGCTTTCTAGTTCTCTTTTGCATCATTGGGTGGCTGATAAAGACGTATCTATTCTTGTTCCTTGTGTTTCTTGGCACTCCTTTTGAGTTGTTCTAATTTCATCCTGGCTTTGCTGTACGTCCCGAGGATTCCAAGCCCCTGGCTGTCCTTGGGTATCCCGATCCAGTTCTTACCACTGGACTACCTAGTGGTTTTCTTCCCTTGGCGGGCTGGGCCTTTTTCTTCTTCCCTTTGTTTCATGAATTCTAAGGCCTATCCATTCGTGAGTCTGGGTTTTTCCTTAAGTCCCTTAATGAAGTTGGGCCTACCATCTTTTTTCCTTTATTGCGGGCTCAAGTCTTTTATTTTCTCATGGAGTTCAACTCTCTGTGCCACTTTGGGCCTTGGTGCAACATGGTGACTTTTTTTAGACTTCAACAGGTTGTAAAATAGAACTTTTTTGGAATCTCGGATGGGAATGGTCCAAGCCAAAACCAAAACAGTTAGCTGACTTAGCTAAGTGCCTAAGAGTGATGAGATGTAAGAGGAAAACATGTGTATAATACATTATTGTTTCTCATTTTAAACATCTCATTTCACGTGAATAAATATCAATAAAAATGTGTTCATCACCCGTGTAATTGTAGAAGTTATGTGTACAAGAGTTTAAAAGACGAGTGTGAAACTATATTTTTTTGGCCTAAATATACTATTAGTCCTAGTCCTAGAACTTTACCTATTGGGCACTTTTAGTCTTATAAGTTTCACGTGAGTATTATTTGGCCTCTAAAATTTAAAAAATGAGTGTTATTGGTCTATTTGTCAACATCCGTTTGTTTCCTTGCTTATGTGTCTAAATAAGTAATGATATGTCATTTTCTTTTACATGACATAGCAACTCTTTTAATAGTAAAAATTTACACAACAAACCATACAAACTTAGAGCAATTCGTTTTTTAAGCTATCCAATTCAATGCTGTTTCGAATGGGTGTCTCTTTTCCTATATCAAACTCAAATCTCTCTTTTCTAAAATCAATCCTAAAATAAACCTGAAGCACATAATCCCCAAATTTGAAGAGGTGGAAATAAGTAGACATGGCAAAACAGGTCAGAAATTTCTGACTCGACTCGAGTTTTTTGACTCGAAGTAAAAACGGATTAACCCGTGACTCGGCCTGATTTTTTGTAGGTCAACTTGACCCGACTTGGCTAACCCGTGATCCAACCAGTTAAAAAAAAAGTCATTAAAAAATATTAGACTACACCCTTGGGGCCTAGGTGCATAAAACACAAAGCATGGCAAATTGGCAGCCTACTGCCAAGCCAGTAGCCAATAAGAGTAAATAGTGACATGAGTCACATGACAACCTATTTATTTTATTAAAAAAGAAGAAGTTAAAATGAAAGGAAAACAAATAAACAAAGCAAATAGAAAAACATTAAAATCAGGCTAACATTAAAACAAGTTACTAACACTACTTGTCTACTTACACAAAGTGACAAAACATAAGTTGAAGTTACTAAACTAAAAGAAAAAGTCCAAACCAGCAAACCTAAGAGCTTTCCATCCTTTCACTTAGTGCTCTACGCCTCCATTGCTCCAGCTCCTCCTAAATAATCTTTCTAAATAATCTAACATTATTAATATTTTAAATGCAACAAGAACATGTGCACTTAAGGAGAATGATAACTTGACATGGTCCATGGCATTTATTTATTTATTTGTTACTTTTGTGGAAATGATATTATTAGCGGTGTAAACTTAAAATATATACTTTTTGGTGCTCCTTAAGATCTATCTCTTTTTGAAGTTGTAAATTTGTAATTACAAGCATTTTGACAGTGAGTTATTAACATTGAAGACTTTGTTATCATGATTTCATGACTATAAAGAATTTTAGTCATACTTAAAACTGTCAAAATTGGAATGATATTAACAAGTGGCATTAGGTGCAATTCATTTCCTTAATTGATTTTATTCATTTTCTCTAAAAAGGTTGCCATTGATTTGTTTTTGTAATTTTTTTTTTTTAAAAAGTTCATTTGAAAAATACGGGTCAACTTGATTCAACCTGACCCAATTGACTCAACCCGACTCGACCCGCCTTTGCCATGTCTAGAAATAAGTGAGTGAGCCAGTTGGGAAGAGGAAGAGAGACACGTGGACATGGTGATAGAGAAGGATTAATATTTTTTTAGGGGTAATTTTGTAATTTTCTATCTTTTCGGATGTACTTTTTTTTTTTTTTTTTTTTTTTTTTTGAGAATCTTTTCGGATGTACTTGGATCCATATATGCTGGATTATAACTTAAAAACTCGGTTTTGTTTTCTTACTTTTATTTTAATTTTAATTTTTTATATTCATCTCTTGGGATTTGAGATAGTTGTTTGAGATGATGTATTTTATTCAATTCAATGGACTTTGAGAGATAAATTTAGAGCATAGTTATCAGAATTAAACTGAAGATTGACTTGAGTGAAAGATTGGTTCACTGGATCCAGGGGCGGAGCCAGAAATTTTGGTTTGGAGGGGCCAAGTTATGATGTTAATATATTAGTTAAGACAAACCTTTACACACACACATATATATAAATTAATTTACTAAGAGAATTTATCATCTTCTAAATTTTACTAAGTATATAAAAGTCATGTATTTCTTCTATTAGACATGTACAAAAATGTATCATTTTCCACATAGCTTAATTTGTTAAACCTCTTAAATTATATGATTTTAATATAATTTCTCTTTCTTTTAAGAGCACCATTGAAATAACTCAAAATTTGGGAGGGCCAACTTTAATTTTTACATGCTATATTTTTAAAAATGTAAATAACATACATACTACAAAATAATTTTTTAAAATTTTGGGGGGGCCTTGGCCCCCCCACCCTTGTATGTGGCTCCGCCACTGACTGGATCAACTATCGGTTCAATGGTTGAAATGTTAATATATAAGTATATTATATAATTATAAAAATTAACTAAAATAAAGTAAAATAGGTCATTCATGTAAATTAAAAATTAACAATCTATACTATATGACATAAAATTGAAAATATTTTAAATAAACACACTATTTACATCATTTACGTAAAAAAATCCAATATCCCAAATTTATAATCATAAACTTTACATATTATATAGGGCTATGCAACATACTACTTAATCAGCATAAACAGTTAGACTCACTCCACTCTGTACTGCCTTGCACAAATATAATATTGATTTTCAAGTGAGTTTGGTAGGTTTAATTATTAAAGTAGTGAGTCAAGTTGGGTGGTAGGTTGAGGTTTTTATTTTATTTTATTTTTTTAACTGCCAAGACCTAACCCAACTTGCCTATATATACATCTCTTTTTAATCTTTATATCATATCAATTTTTTTTGTTAAATCCATAATTTACACACATATAAAAAAGAATGATACTTTTCCAATATATTTGTGCACACATAGTGCAAGTTATGGTAGTCATAACCTTTTTTTTTTATTTTTTTTTTTGAGAAAAAGTTAGAAAGTAGTTATAGTTTAAGACGTGTGTACTTTGATCTTGGGAAAGTGGGTCACTTCCAATGATTTCCTTTATTGGTTTATAAGATTTAGGGAAAGTAAAACTACTTAAATTTATCCATAAATGCTAAAATAAAATTTAAAATTTAGTATACAATACATAACTGAAACTAACATACTCAATTTGCTGAGTCAAAAACCGCCCATATTTAATATTTTTAGCCGACCCACCATTTTTGGGGGTGTAGAGTCAATGGAGGTTTAAAAATTTTCCAACTTGTCAATGGCGGATTGGTTAAAATTTCTCTCAACCCACTCGATCCTACCCACACACATTCCTAAATTATTATATATCTCTGAAAAGTTCAAAAGTAAAAAAATTTAGCTTAATTGTTAAAATTGATAAATTTTTTTGTTAAATTCAAAACCGTACCATAATAGTAAAAAAGATCATTTATAGGAGAGAATGGTGTGACAATTAATAGTTGCGTAAGGGAGGGAGGGAAAAATACACCATATATCGGATGCATGAGTCCTCTTTCTTGGATGAGGGTAGACTCCACACTTGTGGATGATATACCTCCTCATAAAAGGAGGGATAGTGTCAATGTATATATTTAAAATGCTAGAAGTCTCTACAACCTATTAGGTAAGAGCATCCACATCGGTGTAGCTAAAAATGTTAACATTTAACATTCACAACACACTCTGCATTAATGGTCTTATTTTTACCTTTAGCTAAATACTATTCATTTTTTTATTAATTTCTTTTTCACTTTCTCTCTGTCACGAAACCCAATTAAGTGATAAAATAAATTTTTTTTTATACCTTCTTGCTACAGTGAATTGCTAGTCTTGGCAATTCATTGTAGCAAGAAGGCAAAAAAAAATAAACCTTTAGCTCCACCGATATTGGGCACTAAATTGAAGTTTAAGGTGGTAAAATATCTAAAACCAATGGTAATGCGTTTATAAAAAAAAAAACCAATGGTAATGCTCTTAGACACCCATTAAAAAAAGTCATAAAGGTATCTTTGTATCTGTCACAAATATGGTAACTTTTGTTTACTTTATCCAAGCAATGTCTTTTAATTGCGGGGCAAGGCGATTTTTAATTGGCTTTTCGCGAAAAACCGTGGGTTAATATAGTATGATTGGTCAAATGGTATTGCACTTCATATAATTTCGGCAAGTGTCACGGACCACGGATATGACAATTTAACCAGAGGTATGATTCGAAATTAATAAAAATGATTCAGAGTTGATGTTTTCATGTTCGTTCTCCCGTGACTCCGTGAGCACAATTTAGCACTTTCAAGTTTCGACTTCCCAAAAATTTAAAGTAAAATGAAATTAGCTCAGTAGACCAGATTTTTGTGGATTATGTGATTAGTGTTTAGCATGATTTTAAAAATTGGTACGGTCAAAGAACCAGAAGAGACACTAGTTACTGGTTTTCTAATTTGACTGGGGTCGAATCGATGGTCTGACCGGTGACGTCATAAATAATATAAATAAAATTATTTTTATGTATGATGAAGTCGAAAAAATCACCAGTGAGCTGCACGTACTCACACGCCCAGAATGCAACCTGCACAACACAAGAAAGGGGAAAGACCTATGCAGAGAGCATCGGTATGGTGCTGGCCAAATACCCTCCGAATGTCAAGTTAGAACTCTTTTCACAACTCTAGAGTGCTAGAGAGGGTAAATTATGCGTACCTCGTTTTGTGAGGGTATTGGGGCTTTTATAGTAGTCGAAAGTTGACCTTTTTTACTTGGAGTCGAAGTCTTTCCTTGTAGAAATCCTCTTGAGGAGTCCTAAACGTGATGGACAAGTCATATTCCTTATAAAGAAGATCTCCATCGATGCACGCAGCTTCTAGAACCCTAATTGTGTTAGGACTCTAATTACCCCTAGAATCTAGGAGGTGTGCCGCAAGTATTCCCATATAGGGATTCTGTCTGACACGTGGCCAGCAAATCCGTCCTCACCGAGTCTTGCACCTAATGGGCCCGTCCATCAACATTGCTTGGATCCGTCAGCTTATTTTCTCTTCTTTAGTTGCCCCCTTCACCCTATGGGTCCGTGATCTCAGAGTGAAAGGACCCGTGGGGTGACGGTTCGATTTGGATCTTGAGAGACTTGTCAGTCTTTGACAGGCTAGCCCGAAATTATTTCTGGCGTAGGGGACCTAAATTTTGACCAAGACACTTTTGGGTGACATGGTTCATCTTAGAATTTTCACCAAGGCATTCGCGAGTGACTTAGTTCGTCCTTCCACCCGTAGGTAGTAGGACTTAAAATTTGTACCAAGGCACTTGTGAGTGATTTGGTCCGTCCTTCTACCCATTGGTAGTAGGACTTAAATTCGTCCTTCCACCCGTAGGTAGTAGGACTTAAAATTTGTACCAAGGCACTTGTAAGTGATTTGGTCCGTCCTTCTACCCATTGGTAGTAGGACTTGGTCCGTCCTTCCACCCGTAGGTAGTAAGATTTAAATTTTGTACCAAGGCACTTGAGTGACTTGGTCCGTCCTTCCACCCGTAGGTAGAAGGACTTAAATTTTGTACCAAGGCACTTGAGTGACTTGGTCCGTCCTTCCACCCGTAGGTAGAAGGACTTAAATTTTGTACCAAGGCACTTGAGTGACCTGGTCTGTCCTTCCACCCGTAGGTAGAAGGACTTAAATTTTGTACCAAGGCACTTGAGTGACTTGGTCCATCCTTCCACCCGTAGGTAGGACTTTAATTTTGTACCAAGACACTTGTGAGTGACTTGGTCCGTCCTTCCACCCGTAGGTAGTAGGACTTGAATTTTGTACCAAGGCACTTGTGAGTGACTTTGTCCGTCCTTCCACCCGTAGGTAGGAAGACTTATATTTTGTACCAAGGCACTTGAGTGACCTGGTCTGTCCTTCCACCCGTAGGTAGAAGGACTTAAATTTTGTACCAAGGCATTTGTGAGTGACTTGGTCCGTCCTTCCACCCATAGGTAGTAGGACTTTAATTTTGTACCAAGACACTTGTGAGTGACTTGGTCCGTCCTTCCACCCATAGGTAGGAAGACTTATATTTTGTACCAAGGCACTTGAGTGACTTGGTCCGTCCTTCCACCCGTAGGTAGAAGGATTTAAATTTTGTACCAAGGCACTTGAGTGACCTGGTCTGTCCTTCCACCCGTAGGTAGAAGGACTTAAATTTTGTACCAAGGCACTTGTGAGTGACTTGGTCCGTCCTTCCACCCGTAGGTAGTAGGACTTGAATTTTGTACCAAGGCACTTGTGAGTGACTTGGTCCGTCCTTCCACCCGTAGGTAGTAGGACTTAAATTTTGTACCAAGGCACTTGTGAGTGACTTGGTCCGTCCTTCCACCCGTAGGTAGGAAGACTTATATTTTGTACCAAGGCACTTGAGTGACTTGGTCCGTCCTTCCACCCGTAGGTAGAAGGATTTAAATTTTGTACCAAGGCACTTGAGTGACCTGGTCTGTCCTTCCATCTGTAGGTAGAAGGACTTAAATTTTGTATGAAGGCACTTGAGTGACTTGGTCCGTCCTTCCACCCGTAGGTAGGAAGATTTATATTTTGTACCAAGGCATTTGTGAGTGACTTGGTTCGTCCTTCCACCCGTAGGTAGTAGGACTTGAATTTTGTACCAAGGCACTTAAGTGACTTGGTCCGTCCTTCCACCCGTAGGTAGAAGGACTTAAATTTTGTACCAGGGCACTTGTGAGTGACTTGGTCCGTCCTTCCACCCGTAGGTAGGAAGACTTATATTTTGTACCAAGGCATTCGTTGGTAGCTTGGTTCGTCCTTCCAGCTGTAGGTTGGAAGACTTAGAATTTTCACCAAGGCATTCGTGGGTGACTTGGTTCGTCCTTCCACCCGTAGGTAGGAAGACTTAGAATTTTTACCAAGGCACCTATCGGTATCCTTGGTTGTCGATCCATCCCATTGGGATGAGGATTAGGTATCCGTCGGCTTTCTTTTGTAGTGTTTAGCCTTGAGGTCTTGCTATAGCATTGGCATTTGTCTTATGCTTATACGTAGGATTGAGCATCCTTCTGCATGGTAGGCCATTGATACATTGCCCCCGAAACGCGTGATGGAACTTTCAACCTTCAGGACGCGTTGTAGTCATTTATTAGCGTCCCATTCTCAAGGTATTTTATTTGTCTACTTTGAGTCATGGACTTGCCGATGTGACTGAGTGTTACTTCGTCATCAAATTTTGTGTGTGTGTCCGTCCACCTTTGTTCATGGACCTACATCCGTCCTTTTTTTTTTTGGGTTATGGACATGCATCCGTCCACTTTCTTTCCTTTTTTTTTTTTTTTTTTTTCTTTCATGGATATGCATCCGTCCACCTCTTTTTTTCCTTTTTTTTTTTTTTTTTTTTTTTCATGGACATGTATCCGTCCACTTGTTCATGGACATGCATTTTTTCTTTTTGTTGTTGTTGCATCCGTCCACTTGTTCATGGACATGCATCTTTTTTTTTTTGGTGTGGATGTCCGTCCACTTTCTTCATGGACATGCATGGAAATTTTTTGGTTAATAGACATGCATCCGTCCATTTTTTTTTTTTGCTAATAGACATGCATTCGTCCATTTTTTTCTTTTCCATCCACTTTTTGGGTTGTCATTTTTTGGTCGCGGACTTGTTGAGGTGACTAAGTGTTACCTCGTCACCTTGTTGGTTGTCCACTTGGGGTCGTGGACTTATTGAGGTGACTAAGTGTTACCTTGTCACCTTGTTGGTCGTCCACTTGGGGTCATGAACTTCTTGAGGTGACTAAGTGTTACCTCGTCACCTTGTTGATCGTCCACTCGAGGTCGTGGACTTGTTGAAGTGACCAAAAGTTACTTCGTCACATTGTTAGTCGTCCACTTGGAGTCGTGGACTTGTTGAGGTGACTAAGTGTTACCTCGTCCCTTTGTTGGTCATTCACTTGGGGTCGTGGACTTGTTGAGGTGACTAAGTATTACCTCGTCACCTTGATGGTCGTCCACTTGGGGTCATGGACTTGTTGAGGTAACTAAGTGTTACATCGTCACCTTGTTGGTCGTCCACTTGGGGTCGTGGACTTGTTGAGGTGACTAAGTGTTACCTCGTCACTTTGTTGGTCGTCCACTTGGGGTCGTGGACTTGTTGAGGTAACTAAGTGTTACCTCGTCACTTTGTTGGTCGTCCACTTGGGGTCGTGGACTTGTAATTTTCATCATTCTTGGATGATCTGTCCACTTTGTGGACTTATAATTACATCCTCTTGGGATGATCCGTCCACTTTGTGAGAGTGTTTACCCTCTTGAGGTGATCCGTCCATCTTGTCGACTTTGTAGGAATGCAGGTAGGAAAACATAGTTGTGTCTGAATATTCCTCTTATTACTTAAAAAATCATGCATTTGTAGAAAAGTACTTGCCCCCTTGGGCTTAAAAACATATTGTAGCAACAGATTGACTAGGTGAAACTAAAAAACTAAATAAACTGGGAAATTAGGGAGCGCCGTTGTTCTTCATATTATCTCTATTGGTAGTATTTCCGTTGGTGCTCCATGTTCCATAGGTGCTGCATATTTCGCCCGTCCAACGTTTCGAGGTCGTAGGTTCCCATCCTTGGCCATGGTCTGTTGCTCTTCCATCTCCATCATGGCAATGTAGCACTCGCGTGCGGCCACCTGATTTCCTCGTAGCTCTCCAACCCCGTACTCCGTAGGAAATTTGATCACTAGGTGGTATGTTGACGTTATCGCCTTCCATGAATTAAGGGTGGGTCGTCCGATGATAGCATTATAAGCGGATGAGCAGTCGACCACAAGGAAAGTCACATCCTTAGTGATCTGCTGAGGATAATCACCTAATGTTACCGAAAGCGTGATCGCACCCAATGGGAATACCCTCGTACCTCCAAAACCAACCAGCGGAGCATTTGTCGGTATTAACCATTTTCTATCAATCCTCATTTGCTGGAACGCCGGGTAGTATAGGATGTCTGCTGAGCTACCATTGTCGATCAGCACTTGGTGCATGTTGAAGTCCCCCACTCGTAAGGTGACGACAAGTGCGTCATCATGAGGGTGGTGAAGACGTTGGGCATCCTCTTCTGAGAATCCTACGATCGGGCTCTCTATCCGTGCTATCTTTGGTACGGAGCCCGTTAACTGGACGTTATGAACCATCCTGAGGTATGCCTTTCTGGCCTTCTTGGACGACCCCATAGTTGCCGTGCCCCCTACGATCATTCTTATATCCCCTATAGGTGGTCTGGGGCGCTCATTTTCTTGTCGAGGTGGCTGCTCTTGATGTTGCTGATCCGTCCTTTCCTTGCTGACGAACTTCTGCAGTTTTCCCTGTCTAATAAGGGCTTCGATTTGCTGTTTTAAGTCATAGCAGTCAGCCGTATCATGTCCATGATCACAGTGGAAACGACAATACTTGTCCCTAGATCGCTTATTAGGATCTCCCTTTAACTTTTCAGGAAAGGTCAGGGATCTTTCGTCCTTGATCTGCATTAGTACCTGGTCTATTGGGGCAGTCAACGGGGTGAAATTCGTGAATTTCCCTGCAGGGGGCTTGGAGCGTTTGTCATCCTTTCGATCTCGGTCCTATCGGGCATCTTCCTGTTGCTCCCTTTTTCTAGGCTTTTCCTCCCGAGCCAGCAATGCGTCTTTGGCATTCATGTATTTGGTTGCCCTATAGAGTACTTCTGACATGGTCTTCGGGTCGTTCTTGTATAAAGAGAACAAGAACTTACCTTTCTGCAGCCCGTTCGTGAAAGCTGCTACCAGTATTTTGTCATCGGCTTCATCGATCGAGAGTGCTTCCTTATTGAAGTGCGTTATGTAGGATCTCATTGTCTCGTCCTCTCGTTGCCTGATACTCATCAAGCACGCCGTGGACTTCTTATACTTGTGCCCTCCAATGAAGTGCGTGGTGAACTGAGCGCTTAGCTCCTTGAAAGTGCTGATGGAGTTCGGCGTCAGTCGGCTGAACCATATCCGTACGGGGCCCTTGAGCATTGTAGGGAAGGCCTTACACATAATCTCGTCTGCTACCCCTTGAAGGTGCATTAGGGTCTTGAAGGTTTCTAGATGGTCCAGAGGATCCTTTACTCTGTCGTAATTGTCTATGTGCGGCATGCGAAATTTATGGGGTAGGGGGAAGGAGTTCACGGCCGTAGTGTAAGGCGAGTCGGTACGGTTGACCAAATCGTCAAGATCACTAGAAACTCGCCCCTTGAGCGTGTTCATCATAACCTCCATTTGTTCCCTCATCGCCTGCATCTCTGCGACAATATGTGGTGGAGTCACATCCGTGAGGGATGGCATGCTCAAGTTCTGCCTCTTCGGTTTGCTTGAGGCGTGGCTGCCTTCAGGTTTCTCCTGATTTTTCTTTGGAGTGCTAGTCCCTTCCTGATCTTCCGGTTGGTCATTCGGTGCTGCATTCTTCTGGCGCAGCTGTTCTTCCAAGTCGTGGTTTTGTTTGGTGAGACGTTCCACGGCGGCACCGAGAGTCCGAACTTGTCTCTCGAGGGCAGTCGTGGGTGGTTCCTCTCCTTGAACATCGTTAGTAGTTGCCATCGAGCGAGTGAGTACCATGCAACCCTTTAGTCCCGGAAATGATAGTATGGCTTATGAATCTCAATTATCGTTTCCCACAGACGGCGCCAACTGATGAAGTCGAAAAAATCACCAGTGAGCCGCACGTACTCACACGCCCAGAATGCAACCTGCACAACACAAGAAAGGGGAAAGACCTACGCAGAGAGCACCGGTGTGGTGCCGGCCAAATACCCTCCGAAGGTCAAGTTAGAACTCTTTTCACAACTCTAGAGTGCTAGAGAGGGTAAATTATGCGTACCTCGATTTGTGAGGGTATTGGGGCTTTTATAGTAGTCGAAAGTTGACATTTTTTACTTGGAGTCGAAGTCTTTCCTTGTAGAAATCCTCTTGAGGAGTCCTAAACGTGATGGACAAGTCATATTCCTTATAAAGAAGATCTCCATCGATGCACGCAGCTTCTAGAACCCTAATTGTGCTAGGACTCTAATTACCCCTAGAATCTAGGAGGTGTGCCGCAAGTATTCCCATATAGGGATTCTGTCTGACACGTGGCCAGCAAATCCGTCCTCACCGAGTCTTGCACCTAATGGGCCCGTCCATCAACATTGCTTGGATCCGTCAGCTTATTTTCTCCTCTTCAATGTAAATTTCCATATCTTATATTAAAGTAATTATAAAATATACATACTTTTTTTTTTTTTTTGAGAAACCAGCCAAGATGGCCACTTTATTCAAAAGACGAAAAATCCGACAAATAATAATTATAAAAATCCGGTGGAACAAACTCCATCTAAATCAACAATGGAAAAGAAAACTTTGCTCTCTTGGTAAAGGTATCAGCTAAAGTATTACATTGTCTACAAATATGAGAGAAAAAAAACTCTCAAGAGAGTTAACAAATAACATAATGTCTTTAATAATATGACCACAAGATGAATGTAATAATAATCCATTACTAATAGCATTAATGGATATATATATATATATATATATATCATAATAGTTTTTCTCAAGATATATATATATATATATGTAGGGTCAGATTCTGCAGCCCAAGCCCAAGAAGGTGTGGATTTGGAGCCCACTGAACCCAAAACAATAAATTTGTAGAGAGTGGGTGAAAGAGCTAGGCTAATAATGAAAATAACAGTATTAAACGGCAATGATGACAGGAAGATTTGAATTAATATGTGCTCGGACAGTTGTGAATGTCTCGTCCGAGGAGGTGATTTTCATTGATGAACTTAGGTTACAATTGTTGGAGCTACAGTAAAATAATATACTCTTCTCTCTCCCTTCTTTTTTCGATCCCCCTTCTATCAGAGACCCCTCTCTCTTATATAGCACTGCCTTTCTACATCTTCACCGTCCACTTGTTCATCATCTGGGCGCCCACTTGAGTGCATGTCCCATCACACTCCCCCTTTAGCCCTGTCTGAGTGGCGGTAGCTGAGGATGCACTGTTCAGGGGTCTTCTCCACATAAATGCGGCCAGGAGGGTAGGTGCAGTGCATTAAATGCGGTGGTTGAAGTCTGTCTCCTTGATATTTCTCTGTTCCTGTTACCTTCTTGTGTGTCCGAGGCCCCCTTTCTCCCTTAACACTTGTCAAACAGATCGCTCGAACCTCCCATACACGTGTCGGGCAAAAACCTCGTCGGATCCAAGGGTATCGGGCTTCTCGGACATATGGACATCTCCTCGGACAGTGCACGTACTCATCTCCAGACATTCTCCTTTCACATGGGCCTCTGATTGAGTGTCTTGGTCTCCTCGGACGAACAGTATTCCTCATATAGGGCATTGGGCCCAATACGTTGGGTTGGGCTTTCTCCCCCCACAATATATATATCTCATAATAGTTTTTTTTTTTTTTTTGAGAAGCATATAATACATACTTAGACGTTACTTCACTTCTTCTTCTTTTTTTTTTCGTTTTTTTAAGTGCAAAAAAAAAAAAAAAAAAAAACAAAACACTAAACAAACTAGTCAAGGAAGACCCCACTCTCCCATTCCCAATTCCCACATCCCACACACGGCCACACGTTATTCCCCTTAAAAAAAGAAAAAAACAAAAATCTTTTACCACATATTACTTCAACGTACTTTGCACGCTTTTTTAACTCTTTTAGGATCCGTTTGGTTCGCGTAAAATAATTTCTATTTTCAGGAAAGGAAAATATTTTCAAGTGTTTGGTTGTATTATGAAAATTGTGTGTAGAAAATATTTTCATGTGTTTGGTTGTATTCTTGAAAATACTAGAAAACACATTTTCTACTTGTTGCTCACATTTTCTCAGCTTCCAAACAAATATTAATATCATTTCTCAATCCACAGTCACAAAAATACAAAACCCACAGAAAAAAAATCATCAAATCCGATCAAAAGGCGAAGGTGTGTGGGTCGGGTGTGGGTTTGAAGGCGACGGCGATGGCGTGTGGGTTCGAAGGCGAAGGCGACGGCGAAGGCGCTTGAGGCAACCGTTGGAGTCGATCGTTGCTTGGAGTCGATCTGGAGCTTGAGGCGACCGTTGGTGTTTGGAGTCGATCGTTGCTTGATCGGCACGGTGCTGTGATCTGGAGCTCGGGGTTCGCCGGCGATCTGGAGCTGAGTTCTCTCTGAGTTCTCTCGCTCTCTCTCTCTCTCTCTTTTGATTTTTCCGGAAATGGTTTGAAGGGAAAATAAAAACGTAAAACCATTTCCGGGTCAAAGCAACATTTTACACGGTCAAATGAAAATAATTTTCGGAAAATGCTATTTTCAAAGCCAACCAAACAGCCTATTTTACGGAAAATAATTTCCGGAAATCATTTGAAGTCAAAACAAACGGAGCCTTAATTTTCTATTTTTTCAACTTCTTACTTCTACTTCGTAGTTTCAGTCTTTCACATACACAGGAGACTAAGAGGCTGTTTGGCTCCTACTTTTTCATCACTCAATTTTCGTCACTCAATTTCTATCACTCATCACTCATTACTCATCACTCTAAAATTAATACCTGTTTGGCTCCATCACTGAAATGTCATCACTCAATTTTTTTCACACTATTTGTGGGCCCCATACCTGTCATTGGTGCAACTTTTTTTTTTTTTTTTTTTTTTTTTTTTTTTTCTCCAGTACCCACAAACCCGAACCAGTGAAAAAAAAAAAAAAAAAAAAAAAAACCCAGATCACCGAACCCAGTGAAAGAAGAAGAAGAAAAAAAAAAAGGGAGGAACACCGGGGAGACTGAACCCAGGAAAAGGAAAAAAAAAAAAAAAAAAAAAAGAAAAAAAAAAAAGGAAGAACATCGGGGAGACCGAGCCCAGAAACCAACGTGAAAAGAAAAGAAAAGAAAAAAGAAAAGAAAAGAAAGGAGAATAGAAAAGAAACCCAGAAAGTGAAAAGAGAAGAAAAGGAGAATAGAAAAGAAAAGAAGAAGAAAAAAAGAACCAAACCCAGAAAGTGAAAAGAGAAGAAAAGGAAGAAGAAGAGGAGGAGGAGGAGCAGGTCTGTCCCAGACCCGTGAAAGACAAAAAGAAAAGAAAAAAAAAAGAGAAAAGAAGATAAAGAGGGAGCAAAGTCTGACTGTGGGACCGGGTGTGTAATGCTATTTACAAGTTTGCCATTGAAAACAGAGAATTGGAAACTGAAAACAGCCAAAAGTTGTTTTCAGTTTCCACAACTCATAACTCAAAAAATAGAGAATTGAGTGTTGGAAACAGAGTTATGAAAACAAAGAAATTGTGCAGGCAAACGAGTATTTTGCTATGGGTCTCACCATTTTTGAGAATTGAGTTATGGAAACAGAAAATTGAGTCATGAAAACTAGTGAACCAAACAGCCTCTGAGAGAGCATCTACTTTGTACAACCTATTAGCTTATCACTGTGCCGATCGACCACCACACAAGCATTGGAGCTAGTTTGGGACAAGTTTTTTTTTTTTTAAACGACTGTGTTTTTGACATTTGATCAAACTGTCTTAGAACCAGTTGAATCGTACCGGTTTCCGGTTTCTGGTTTTCATAGTTGAACTTATATATATATATATATATATATATATTTTTTTTGTGTAATTTCCAATTTTGTAAGTATATCGGATTGGATTGATGTTCAGTTCTCGGTTGAACTGGTTGAAATGGCCGGTCCGGTCCGATTTTTAAAACCTTGATGTTTAGAACCCCATTTCCTTTTTCTTATGTGTGTGCATGCTTTTCAAAAAAAGATGAGTAATTGTCTCACGTTACTTAAGAGATTTTGTTGTGTGTAGTATAACTTGTCTCTTTCTTCTTTAAAAGTTACATTCACTTTAAAGTGGAGTTCGCGGTGTACTTTTGTGTTAGAACTCTCATTTGTGTATGTGTATGTGTGTGTTTTTTTCTCAAAAGGAAAAAAAAAAAAAAAAACATGAGTTTGATTTAGGGAAAGAGAGACTCATTAGAAACATATTTGATTTGAGTGGGTTTAAAAACAAGTTAATTGGTGTTTATTTGGGGGCTAATGTTAATTTTTTAATAGCAAAAAATTGTCATGTCACTTAAAAAATTACATATCATTACTCTGTTAGGCACATAGACAAAGGAACTAACAGAAGTTCCACTCATGTTTTTAAACTTCAGGGACTAATAGTGGTCACTTGAAACTTTTGGGACCAAAAGTTATCAGTAGGTAAACTTTAGAAAACCAATTGTGTATTTTGGCTACCTTTAAGCAAAATACTAATTTTTAAGCTTATTGAATAAACGAGTGTTGCTTGGATACAGTACCCTATGTTATAGACTATGCTATATTTGTAATGATTTAGTGCTAAGTGCTAACTAACTTAGGGTCAAAAGGGTAATTGTGCAATATTTTAGGGTAAAATAATATTGTACGATATTATGCTAACTATCTTAGATTCATGATAGGACTCACAATTTATGTAAGAGGAGAGAATATGATATTATTGTATTTCCAAAATATTGTATAATATTCTAGGATCAAAAACCTGAGGGGTGTGATAGAGGATTACATCAACGAGAAAAATAATGTCTTGGGGCCACGATTTCAATACATAGCTAGGGATAGAGCTACTCATAAACGAGGAGGGGCTACTTGTGGAAAGTATGCCTCGGCCTGGAGTGGATCGGGCGGAGGGTGAAAATGGAGTTGCCACCTGATTTAGGTCCAAGAACCAAATTGGGCTTTTTGGGCTACTTACTTACATGCATAGGTTTGCATACTAGATATGGGTCCGAGTTGGGGTACGACTTGGGAAGGTGTTAGACACCCAAGACTGCCTAGCTTGTGGGCTGACTCCATTATGTGTTGATAGACCATATTTAATTAAAGAGTTTATTAAGAGGGTCCTAATCCTTAACCTAAACACTCATCATGCACTTAGATAAAATAACACACATAAAATGTTAAATATCACACAATAACAAAAAAGGAAACACATTAAAACACAAATCAAACATATTATGCTAAAAAGGAAAAGATAACAATTAATTAAACACAAAAGGAAAAATATCACAAATAAAACAAACATGGCAAAAATACTAAAACAAACATGGAAAACAAATAAACACGACTATTAACCTAAAACTGAGTCAAATAGAATCAAAGAACAAATGAAAAATAACTAAATTAAATAAAAACAAGATTTTGCCCTAATTTGGGTTTGGGGTGCATACGCATACTTAACCATGCGTTATGCATCCTTAGCACAAAAACTGTAAAATCACATTTTTATTGAATCAAATATATGCTTGAGTTTAAATCAAAGAGATTAACAAGATAAACACTAGAACAAATAAATAATTACATCATGGTTAGATTAACATACATCAAACAAATATAACAACAATCAAACAAAGAAGATGTGAATATTTCTATTTGTTAGAACACATTAACTTGATATCTAGAGGCATGATCAAAAGAAAATACTAAACACAAAGCAAATTAAATCACAAGGTTAGATTTGACAACATCAAGAAAACATCATAATCATTAAACTTAAACAAGAACAAACTAGTTTTTGCCTTAGTTTTGTGCTAGAAAGAGGTTTTGAATACTTAGAAAAAATGTGCAAAGGTGCTGTGGTGAGATTAGAAAAGATGAACTAAGGTTTAGAAAAGATGGAGGCATTCTTTCTAGCTTGGGTTTTGATTAGAGACAAAAGGTGAGTATTTATACATTAAAATTAGGAATTTAGAGTTTTTTAGAGGCTTTTGAACGTTCCCAAGGGTTTAGGGGCTGGCCCACATCAAAGAATGATGTTTTGGGGGCCAAAAACTCAAGTTCTAAGCACCTGGTAACAAGCCTGCATATGGAGGTTTCAAGCATGCGTACACATGCTTAACTCATGCGTATGCATGCTTACCAAAAATCCTAATTTCGATTGCACTTTTGGTCCAACTTCAAACGGTCATTACTCACTCAATATAAATCCAAATCATGCAAAAATTATGTTGAAATTGAAGACTAGGATATCTAATTTCCAAACAAACAAACCCCACTTAAAAATTCTTTGTGTATCAAAAGTTATAGTAAAAAAAGTAAACAAAGGTCATTTTTAGCATTGTTTTCAAAGCGATTTAAGCACTTTTGAGTTGTGATTACTTCCAAACTATTGTGAACTCTTTAATTACCCTTAGTTGACATATGTTAAGCTCATCATTGGGGCCGGGGACCAAAAGTTATTAACGGGTACAAAATAAGATGTCTATAATATTTATATCTTTTTAATCTTTGTATCATATGATTTTTTTTTACACACTTGTTTTGAGTACTCATTCCATGTGAGCACACAGATTTTTGCTAGTGCACAATGCATGATTTTTTGTTAAATGAAATGGCCACCAATCAATGTGATTCTACGTTACGCTATGTTTCTTATATCTAATTAATTTTAGGCCAAAATACAAAACACACCCTCTAAGTTTCACCGTAGTCCTCTAAGTTTGCATTTTGTCATTTCAGTCCTCTAAGTTTCAATCATCCCCAATTTAATCTGAAAGCTCGAAAATGTGTTGAAAACACAAGAGCAATTTAGACCCCCAAATTAAAATTACGGCTTGGTTGATTTTACACTAACTTAATACTAAGTGCGGAATAGTGTAAACACAAGCGTATAAACAAGACAACTACTCTAATCCATATTTAAAGTAACACAGCAGTAAAAATGAAATAAACAAGAGTAGGGAAGAAAGATGTAAACACAGAAAACACCGAGATGTGTTATCGAAGAGGAAACCGAAGAACTCGACGAAAAACCTCTCCACCGCCCTCCAAGCGGAAATCGATCCACTAGACAATCAGTTGGGATACATGGGTTAGCAAGAGACCCTCCAAGCCTAATCTACCCGATGTACCTAAGCCCTCCAGGCTCCTACTCTAACAAGGCTTTTTGGAACCGTGTCTTGTCTAGCTCTTCGGATCCCGCAACAAGCTCCATGTTGCATTTGCCATCCTTGGCTTCTTCCAATGCTTCCCAGCAGCACCAAAATGTCACACAACACTCTCAAAGGGTGTGGTAAGTGTTTGGGCTATCAACCTCTCAATGGTATGGAAATGGAGAGGGAAGAGTTGAGGAAATACCACAAGCAAGTGTATAGAGAAAGGTGGGGATGACAATCTCTAATTCTCAATGTGTTTGGCTAGGGTTTTCTCTCTGAAGCATTCCTCAACATTTGTGGGTAATAAGGGTATATATAGGATAGGCACAGAAAGTGTGAGTCATTCAGTACAGGCTAGCAGAACAGATTGCCTCGCGGGAAGGCCTTACCCGCGAGATACTCGCGAGACACAGTTATCTGCACCTGGCCTGACTCTTCGCATTCCAGCATGTGCAGGGCATATGATTCACTTCGCGGGAATTTAGGTCGCGAAATACCTGCGAGAATTCTTCAACCTTCAAATGCTTGAGTCTTCACACTCTCTCTCTATCACATAACCTTTACAACAAATCCCACAATAGATACAGGGTATAAACGATTGATAATAATTAAAATCAAATTTGGTACGGAATAAAAGCCAACAAAATACATAGTTGTAAATAACAACTTTACATAATCATTCGTTAACAATCTGTCCAATGCTATTGTTAACTTACCCAAACAACGCCATTCTACACTTTATTTAATATTGATTTTTTATTATTATTTTTATTTCTTAATTAAAAAATAATAAAGCCCAGAAATTAGATTAGAGGGTGGATGTTGCTCCCTTCCCCACATTTGAAGAACACGAATTGAAACTCCACCCACCCGATAATTGAGAGACTGAGAGGGTGAAAGAGGGGGAAAGAGAGAGAAAAAGAGATCGGGAGGGAGAAAGGGAGAGAAAAGCGAGTGTCTTTGTTTTCCTATTCACGCAAAAACTTCTTTAGTTCAGCCACACCAAGTCCTCTTTTTGGAACTTTTTTGCACTTGAACGTTTTTTTTTTTTTTTAATTTCTGTCAAAACATTGAAAAAAATCCATGAATCTTTGTTTAATATACCACAAAAGGAAGCAAACCTAGAAGAGAGAATTTAGAAAGCAACAAGATTTCCTCATTTTCAAGATCACCATATCTAATTTAAACCAAGCAACAAAGAATAATATATATTCAAATGTTACCGTGATATATGGAATGGAAATCTCAAAGGATGTTGGAGTAGAACATGACCACCTATGAGAAATGAACAAGTGGAACCAAAATATAAGAAGTTTAGCCTCGTTTTCTGCTCAGAAATATCTCTTTCTCTCTCTTTTTCCCTCTTGATCTCTCTTTCCCCCTCTCTCTCGAGAAATTATAATATCTTCATGGTGAACCTTGTCATTTATCTATTATTCCACTAAGTGTGCGTTTGGATAGAACTTATTTTGTTGAAACTGAAAACTGAAAAAACTGTAGCAAAATAATTTTTAAATGTGTGAATAGTGCTATGAGACCCATTTTTAATGAAAAAAGTTGATAAAAAGTGAAATTTGTGGGTCTGTGAACAGTGCACATATGCACTGTTCATGGACAAAAAGTCAACAAGTGCGGCTACAAAAAAGAAAAAAAGAAAAAAAAAAAGGAAAAAACGCGCAAACGCGAGATGTGGGTGAGGAAACGTGGATCCAAACTCACCTTAAAAGACTCCTACTTGTTTAAAATTGTTGAGTTAGTAGTTAATTTCTGTTTAAATTTTTTTTTCTAACTCAGTAATTTTAAACAGGCCTCAGTTATTGGGTGGGTTTTGTGTTCTTTAGATGTGTGGAGAGAGTGATGTCCACCCTCTAATTTAATTTCTGGATTTTATTGTTTTAATTAAAGTTTATTTCTAAATTAAGAATTAAATAAAAAAATAAAAAATATATTAAATAAAGTGCAAAACGGCGTCGTTTGGGTAAATTAACGGTAGCATTGGACGGATTGTTAACAGATGACTGAATTAAAGATTATTGAAATTTAGAGGATTGAAATGACAAAATGCAAATTTTAAAGGACTGAAATGAAAAACGGTGAAACTTAAAGGATGAATTTTACATTTTGGTCTTGGTTTTATTACCAATCCTAGGTTAAGGGGTCCTAGAATTTCCTAGCCAAACAACATCATCTTAATTATGTTATCAGAAAAAATATAGGTGTTATTTAATATTGTGGTTAGCGGTGGAGCTTCAACCCTTTTGATTTGAGAGGTCAATTTTTATTATAATTGTACGGCCCCCGCACCAAGGCCCATATTGGGCCTTGGACCCTGGCCTGGGTGTATGGCCCATAAGGCCAGTCTCCCTCTACCTGGCGGCCCACCCCAGAGCCACGCGTGCTGCAGGCCCAAGCTTTGCCTCTTCATCGTTTCTCGGCAATACCTCCCCGAGCAGTGATAAATATTCGACTTTCGGAACACCCTGCCCTGTACCTACCCGGCCGTGCCTCGGAAAGGCACCGCTGCCGAGAACTATCGTGGAGGTGGGAACCAAGTTCCAACGCCATCCTCACCGCTTCCCACTCCCACCTAACCACCCACTTACGATCGATAATACTGGACCGCCGGTTGCACTTACTGGCAAGTAATTATGACCTCTCCACTAACCTATGGACTATAAATACAAGAAGTTTTGAGAAGACAAGGGTTGGAGAATTGACTGTAAGAAGAGTGTAAACAGAGAGGGAGCAGAGTGAGAAGGTGGTTCAGACCCCCGAGGAGAGAAAAGTGATCCCATTGAGTCTTAGCATTAAGAACGACCCAGTGTAGGAAATCCAAACCCACTATACAAGTAAGTTGTGAGCCCAAGTGAGGCCCAGCCCAACGGGTTTCATTTCTGGGTGCGCACAATTGGCGCCGTCTGTGGGAAATCCTACTAAGCAGTGGTTCCGCCGAGACTCGTGTACATGAAGATGTCTGGAGGTAACGCCGAGAGTGGCTCGACAAGGTCTTCCCGGGGCTCCACCTGGCGGGAACAAAGGCAGAAGAGACGCGAGGATCCGGCTTACGAGCAACTGGAAGAGCGGTCCGGCCTTGGAGAAGGGTCGTATCAAACGGGGAGAACGGTATCCCATGCTTCCCGGCACAGGCAGCCCGACGTCAGGGATGAAGAGCTTGAGCGGCTGCGGAGGTTAGTACAAGACCTGGAGTTGGAAGCATGAAACGAGCGCCGCCGAGCCGGTCAAGACGACCGAGGGAGAAGGCCTGACGCCGAGGAAGAGAGACGCGGGATGGGATCGAATCAATCAGGATCCCGCCACCACAGGGAGCGTTCGCACTCGAGGGAGTCCCGTCGCCGCCAAGACCGCTCCCATTCAGCGGAATCTTGCCGACGGCGAAATCGCTCTCGGTCGCGGGAATACGGGAATCGGGGCTCGGATTCTCCAGAGGGACGGCCAAGGAATGCGGCCATGGATGCTATGAGCCGTGCACTGCGCAGGGCGGCTCGGTCCCCATTCTCAGCAGATATTGAGCGAGCACCGATGCCGGACAGATTTACGCGCCCGCCGTTCAATTCATATGGCGGGAAAACGGACCCCGTGGAGCACGTCAGCCACTATATCTAGATGATGTCTCTACATACCCAAAATGACGCTATGATGTGCAAGGTTTTTCCCTCCAGCCTTGGCCCCACAGCTTTGAGGTGGTTCAACGGGTTGCGCAAGGGCTCCATTCATAGTTTCGCCGAGCTAATACAGGAGTTCGGTTCCCGTTTCGTGACGTGTAGTCGGGAACAGCAACCGGTGGACGCGCTGCTGTCTATGAAGATGAGGGCAGGGGAAACCCTCCGTGATTATGCTAGCCGATATTGGGAACTCTACAACGAGATTGGCGGAGGGAACGAGAAGATTGCAGCAAGCACTTTCAGAATGGGATTGCCTGAGGAGTCGGGGTTGAGGGAATCATTAACAAAGAAACCTCCCGAGGATATGAGGCAGCTGATGAGGCGCATTGAGGAGTACAAGCGACTGGAAGATGACAGAATACAAAGCAAAGGCAAGGCATAGGTGACAGATCGTCCTCGGCAGAGCGGTTTTCAACAGAGGGCACGGGGAAATTTGAGGATTCAAGAACCAGTAGCACCGGTAGGGGAGGTGAACGTAACGTTCAAGGAGCCCGTGCATAAAATTGTGGATAAGATTAAACACGAACCGTATTTCAGATGGCCGAACCGGATGGCTGGCGACCCCTCTAGGAGGAATTAGAACCTATACTGCACATACCATAAAGACCGGGGACATACTACCGAGCAATGCCAAGTATTAAGGGACCATCTCGGGCAGCTGGCTAAGGCAGGGCACCTCAAGGAATTTGTGACAGACGCCGGGGATCGAGGAACAGGGCATGGCGCCCCACACAGAGGGAATCCCCTTCCGCCCCCTCTTGGGATAATTGATGTTATTCACGTCGCCCCGAAGGGCATTTCAACGGCAAAGGGGAAGGAGGTGTTGACAGTAATATCGGTGGAGGGAACTACGGGCGTGCCGCCTCCCACGAAGAAGATCAGACTTACCCGAGAGCCAATCGCTTTCAACGACAGTGATTTGGAAGGAACCATTCAGCTGCACGACGACGCGTTGATAGTCACGGCAAGGATTGGCGGCTTCGTTGTGAAGAGAATAATGATAGACCAGGGAAGCGGGGCGGATGTTATGTACCCGGACCTATTCAGGGGGCTCGGGTTGAGGAATGAGGATCTGTCGAAGTACAACACTCCCCTGGTTGGGTTCGACGGGAAAATGGTGGCTCCCGAGGGGCAAATCTCTCTGCCCGTGAACATGGGGGGCAAGGAGGTAATGGTAAGCTTCATCATAGTTGCCTCATACTCGCCCTACACGGCAATTCTAGGGAGACCATGGATACATGCAATGGGGGCTGTCCCGTCCACTCTGCACATGAAGGTCAAGTTTCATACTGATTATGGTGTCACGGTGATACAAGGAAGTCAGCGGGCGGCCAGGCAATGTTTGATCGCCATGGTCGATTGGAAGAAGGAGCAGACCGACCAGAGGGATCAGGCCGACCCCAAATGTTCGTCGTCGGGGACGCCTTTGTAGCAATTACAGAACCCGCCAGAAGAGAAGGGGGTCGCGCGCGCCGAGAATATGCTCAAGGTAAAGGTGTTGCCGGATATAGACAAGTACTTCCAAATAGGGGAGAACATGGAGGACCGGGAAAAAGTAGAGATGTTGCTACTCCTAATACGGAATGTGGACGTATTTGCATGGAGTCCATACGAGGTGCCCGGGGTGGATCCCGAATTCATCGTGCATAGACTTGGAGTTGACCCCTCATTCACCCCTAAAAAGCAGAGGCCGAGGAGATCAGCCTGGGAGCATTCCGAGGCAGTAAAGGTGGAAGTTCAAAGATTGAAGGAGGCTGGGGTGATTCGGGAAATCTTCTTCCCGGATTGGTTGGCGAACACCGTGGTAGTGAAGAAGAAGAACGGCAAGTGGAGGGTTTGCGTCGACTTCACCGATCTGAACAGAGCCTGCCCGAAAGACCCTTTTCCCGTGCCAAAGATTGATCAGCTGGTGGACGCCACGTGTGGGCACCCGAGGATGAGCTTTCTAGACGCTTTCCAAGGATATCACCAAATCGCCCTGGCGCCCAAGGATCAAGAAAAAACGGCGTTCATCTCCCCGGAGGCCAATTATCACTACATGAGGATACCCTTCGGACTGAAGAACGCCGGGGCCGCCTACCAACGAATGATAACAAGAATGTTCCGAGACAAGATAGGGCGCACGGTCGAGGTATACATCGACGACATGGTGGTGAAGAGCAAACAGGAAGCCTTGCATATGGGGGACCTCCAGGCGGTTTTCGAGGTTCTCCGACGGCACAAGTTGCACCTTAATGCGGAGAAGTGCACATTTGGCGTTGGGGCCGGGAAGTTCCTGGGGTACCTGATCAGTATGCGGGGAATTGAGGTCAACCCCAACTAGATAGAAGCTGTGAGAAGACTGAAGCCACCGAGCAACCCGAAGGAAGTGCAAATATTAACCGGGATGCTAGCAGACCTTAATCGGTTCATCTCAAAATTCGCAGATCGCTGCCGACCATTCTACCAACTACTGAAAAAATGGACTGGATTTCGGTGGAGTGAAGAGTGTGACGAAGCCTTTGTGGATCTGAAGAATTATTTGGCGCGGGCGCCCATGCTTACGGCGCCAGAGCCAGGTGAGGATTTGTTCATGTATCTGGCGGTATCCGAGCACGCCGTGAGTGCTGTGCTGCTGAGGGACAAAGGAATCCAGCAACCCGTGTACTACATCAGCAAAACTCTAGTCGACGCCGAGACGAGATACTTGCCCTTGGAGAAGCTCGTGTTAGCCCTAATACACGCCACCAGGAAGTTGCCGCACTATTTTCAAGCACACACTGTATACGTCCTGACCGAGTACCCATTACAGTCGTTATTAAAGAGGTCGGACTTTACGGGCCGAGTAGCCAAATGGGGAATTCGACTTGGTTCCTTCGACATACGGTACAGACCCCGAAGCTCGGTGAAGGGCCAGGTCCTTGCGGATTTTATCGCCGAGTTTTCGCCCAAAGAGAAGGGGGAGATGGTTTGTCGACTGGAGGCTCGCCCGTGGAAGGTATTCGTAGACGGCGCGTCGAGCTCCACGGGTGCCGGCTCAGGGGTCGTTATAATCACATCAGAAGGAATACGGCTAAAGCACTCGTTTAGATTGGGTTTCAGGGCATCCAACAACGAGGCAGAATATGAGGCTTTTCTGGCCGGACTGAGGACAGCTTCGAGCTTGGGGGCCCGGGAGGTTGAACTATATTCGGATTCGCGTCTGGTGGTTAATCAGGTGCTGGGCAGTTTTGAAGCCCGAGATCCCCGGATGAAAGCGTACCTAGAACAGGCGAAACTAGTTATGGCCGGCTTCAACACGGTGAAGGTTTTTCAAGTAGCCCGAACGCAGAACAGACACGTCGACTCCCTCGCCACGCTGGCATCGTCAGTGATCGAAGAGATACCGCGGCAAATCAAAGTCGAGCTGATTTCAGAGCCGAGCGTCAGGGTAATGAGCGACTCGAGAACTACAGGGATCAATGTCACGGCCATCGCAGCCCCTACCCCGTGCTGGATCGACCCCATTATCGACTTTCTGGCTGAAGACCGTCTACCGAGTGACGAGAAGGAGGGCATCAGGATCCGTAGGATGGCTCCTCGGTATTGGTTGGCGGAAGACCGAACTTTGTATCGAAGGTTCTTCGGAGGGCCATACCTCTTGTGCTTACGCTCGGAGAAGGTGGGCGAGCTCTTGGCCGAGCTCCATTCTGGGGTGTGCGGCGGCCATGTCGGGGGACGTTCATTGGCGCACCGAGCGATGACTCAGGGGTTTTGGTGGCCTCAGATGCAGAAAGACGCCGCCGAGTATGTGCTTAAGTGTGAACAGTGTCAGAAGCATGCCCCTCTGATCCATCAACCCGCGGGCCACCTGAACCCGATCAGCAGTCCTTGGCCTTTTGCACAATGAGGGCTGGACATCATCGGCCCATTCCCTCGGGCAACGGCGGCCGAAAGTTCGTTTTGGTGGCCGTCGACTATTTTACCAAGTGGGCGGAGGTGGAAGCTTTGGCCAACATACGAGATGTGGAAGTAAAGAAATTCGTATGGAAGAATATCATCACCAGGTTCGGGGTGCCGAACACTATCATATCGGACAACGGGCTACAGTTTGACAGCCGGGCGTTCCGAGAGTTTTGCGGTGGCCTCGGTATCAAAAACAGGTACTCAACTCCCGCTTATCCACAGGACAACGGTCAGGCCGAGGCCGTGAATAAGGTGATTGTGAGTGGGCTGAAGAAAAGGCTGGAGGGCGCGAAGGGAAACTGGGCCGAGGAACTTCCCAAAGTCTTGTGGGCATACCGCACCACTCCTTGACGGTCCACCGGGGAGACCCTTTTCTCTCTCACGTACGGAGCGGAAGCCGTGATCCCTACCGAGATGAATCTATGCAGTGCGCGAGTAGCGGGGTTCGATCACGCCCAAAACGACGAAATGATGGTAGGATATTTGGACAAGATGGAAGAATACCGCGAAATGGTGACAATACGGCTTGCGGAATATCAGCAGAAGCTCGCCCAGAGATACAACTGAGGTGTAAGAACGAGGGAGTTTGTCGCCGGGGATTTGGTTCTCAGAAGAGCCGTGGGCAACATGCGGGACACTAGTGCCGGGAAACTGGCGCAAACATGGGAGGGACCCTACAGGGTCACAGCAGTCGCCGGCACCGGGGCTTACTTCTTGGAAGACCTAGACGAGAGACAGCTGCCCCGACCGTGGAACGTCCATAATCTCAAGAAGTACTATCATTAATGGGCAATACGCCGAGCATAACGTTAACCGCAATCTATTGTATATGTTTTGTTAGTTATACTAATGATGTGTCTCATGCAGATCCGCACGCTTTTAACCCTAATCCTCGGTTCGATCCCACTCACCGAGCATGTTTCATTCTTAGCCGATTTGTTCTAAGGACGGAAGCCTGACCCCCGGTTCGATTTCGGTCACCGGGCAGGTGGAAACCTTAACTATTCGCCCTAAGGACAGAAGCCTGATCCTCGGTTCGATCTCCATCACCGAGCAGGTGGAAACCTTGACGGCCCATTCTAAGGACAGAAGCCTGACCCTCGGTTCGATCCCTATCACCGAGTAGGTGGAAACCTTAGCCGTTTGGTCCTGAGGACAGAAGTCTGACCCTCAGTTCGATCCCTATCACCGAGGAGGTGGAAACCTGAACGATTCACTCTAAGGACAGAAGCCTGACCCTTGGTTCGATCCCTATCACCGAGCAGGTGGAAACCTGAACGATTCCCTCTAAGGAAAGAAGCCTGAACCTCAGTTTGATCCTATCACCGAGCAGGTGAAAACCTTAGTCATTTCATCCTAAGACAGAAGCCCGACCCTCGGTTCGATCCCTATCACCGAGCAGGTGGAAACCTTACCATAGCCAGACACATCACAATAAAGAGGCAACCAACGAGAATTCATTACTCGGTCAATGCGAAAACACAACACGATAAAGCATTCATATTAAGACATAAAACTCAAACTAACATTTTGTTGCCAAAACCCGGCAACTCAAAATAAAGAAAATACAACATAAATAAATTATCCCGTCACCACAACCCGGTGACATAGGCAATTCCGTTCATTTAAATTCTCAAAAAGAAGGAAAAATAAAGCAGGTTTGGCTTTCAAACTTAGATATCCGCCGCATGAGCGGAGGATGCATCATCTTGAGGGCGTTGGTCGGCGTAAGGAGTTGGCAACTGGACGTCCTCCCCGGTTCGGTCCCCAACATGAGGGTTGCTGGTCCCCTCCATATCGGTCGGCACCGCGTGAGAGTCAATGGCGTTCACCAGTTCCCTCATGCTGGAGGTCTCTTCTTCGTCAATAACAAGGGGCGCAGGCTGCTCGGTTTGGGGGATACTCGGGAAAGGGATCTTGCTGCGATCCCTCAATGGAGAATCCTCGGGAATCCCCAAGGCTTGAAGAGCGGCGAACCAACCCTCCTCATATCCGAGCTTGTGGGCCTGGCGAATGACCGGCTCCGCCGAATTCTCGGCATCTGCGAACCCCTCGTTATACCACTTGTTTTCACAAGCCTCCAACGCCGCCTTCGAATCGGCCAATTGTCCTTCCAGCATGGTGTTCAAGCTCTGAGCCTCCGCCAATTTAAGCTCGGTGCCTCCTAGTTGCAGTTCCAGCTCCTCAGACTTCGTTTCGGCAAGAGCCTGGGCCTTCACGGCCGTAGCAATTTTATTCTCTACCTCCTCAGCAATTTTTGACTTCTCCTTCACCGTGGCCTCAGCGACGTCCCTCAGGGCCTTCTCCCGCTCAATGTCCTCGGCTAAATCCTTCATCCTGCCGTCCACAATGTATGACATTTGTGCAGCCTGACCACACAAAATTCAATTTATAAGGCAAAATGGAAAGCACAAGTACATGAGCAAATGGGAAACCGAGAATGGGAAAGAAAAACGAAATAGTTACCGCTATGGTGTGCCACTGCATACGCCTCCCCAAAGACTCATCCGTCCCTTGCGTGAAAGCGTGCAAGTCCTCGGGCAAGAGGATGCCGCGCACCAGACTCTGCGCCACACGGCCCCCATAACCTTTGTCCCATACTCGGGCACTGGCCGTCGATGGAAGAGGCTGGCCGTCAAGTTGGAAGGAGGGTCGCCATGCTGCCAAAGCCCGGAAGTAGACGCCAGGTCTATCCCGGTTTGTGCTACCGGTTCCCGGATGACAATACCCGTCGAGGCCCGGAGGGGCACGTTGCCCGAGCTCGTCTGAGTCTGATCGGTTGTGCGTGGCCTTTTTCGAACTCGGGTTGCTGGGACAGCGGTAGGCGAAGCGTCTTGGCCAGGGGTTTGTTGCTGCTGCGCGGCAGGCTGGGCGCTCGGGACAAAGCGGTCGATCGTCATTTTCCTCCTAGCCACCATGGCGTTGCCTTGATCGGATCCTGTTTCAGAAGAGTCAGTTGGTTCAGCGGCTGCACCCTCCTCTTCCCGAACAGGAGCCTCGGGCTCTACAGTTTTCTCGGGCTGAGCAGGAACTTCTTGCTGGATTTGCTCGTGGGCACGTCTCTTACGCTCGGCAGATACGCGCTCGGCTGATTCATCACGAATGGGCTGTCGCTCGTCTAAACAAATGAACCGGGGGCCGAGATCACGTGCCTCGCCTACAGTTAGCTTTGGTGGGAAGAAGTTTGCGTGCCGGACGTCGATATATGAGAGGAGAGGGCTGTCAACTAGCAAAGCTTGGCTAAATGCCTGCCAAGTTGAGTAGACGAGATTGACACCGAGGATAAGGTGGGATGCTCGGAGTTGTCCGTCCGAGTGTACGAAGATTTCCGACCTGAGCATGAAATTCAGGTCCCGAACATGTACCACCCTGAGGTCCGGCTTGAATTTTTTACTCTCTGCACAGAGGAAATAAGGGTTAGTGATCACATAACCGGACCAAAATCAAAAGAGACCAAAGTAAATAAAGGTTAGTCACCGACCAACGTCGCGCGGCGAAAATGCACAGGGGATCTCCTCGGCAAACCAATTGCCGCTCACCCGAACGAAATCTTTAGCCGAATTTCGGTTTGAATCTGGTAGGCATGAAATAAGCCGTACCCTTACATCCCTAGTCTTTATATAATAGTCCGACTCAATATTGCCGCACAGACTATACATCTGATTAATGTCATAATGATTTAGTTGCAACCCGTACAACTGGTTCAACCTACTCACGCAACTCACTACCCGGTAAAAGTTGGGAGGGAGTTGGTCGGGACAAAGGCCGTAAAATCTAAGGGTACTAAGAATTAGAGGGTCAACCGGGAACCTAAGCCCACCCTCTAGAATGGCCATCAAGGGAAAGAACACCGTGTTTTCACCACGGCGCCTCTGGATGTCAATATCGCCCATATTACAGTAGGCAATGTCTACGTCCCTAGGAACATTATAGGCTTCCCTAAATCTAGCCAAAGCATGTGCGGAAGAAAGGAGGTAAGAGTAACTCATTTTTCGAGCGAGTGTTCTTAAAAAGGAAAGAAATGCTATGATTTTCAAAGAATTGAATGAAATGGCCAAACAGAAAAAGGAAGAAGAGGGAAAGGAACTTACTGTGGGCTCTAAAGAGGAAGTATGTTCTGGGCCAGGAGATGAACCACGGAGGAGGGATGCTCGGCAGAATAAGATATTGAAAGGTGAGGAACGCAAAAGTGAGGGTAAGTGACAGGGACGACTACTTATAGGCGTGGAGAGTAAAATGAGAAGCATTAAATAACCCACTGGCAAGAAACCACGCGGACCGCCGCTTCAACTGCCACACGCTTGACACATCGGTTCACGAACCGTCAGACAGTGATGACGGATAGGCCGTCAATCAATTCCAAACGCGTCTTTTGAGACACGCATTAATGCGCCCATCAACGGCCGGGCACTGACCCTTCGACTTCCCAGACAGGTATTTACCCCTTATGATCCTTGATTCACCCCCGGGAATGGGGAGCGAATCAAGGGGGGGCTATTGTACGGCCCCCGCGCCAGGGCCCATATTGGGCCTTGGACCCTGGCCTGGGTGTATGGCCCATAAGGCCAGTCTCCCTCTACCTGGCGGCCCACCCCAGAGCCACGCGTGCTGCAGGCCCAAGCTTTGCCTCTTCATCGTTTCTCGGCAATACCTCCCCGAGCAGTGATAAATATTCGACTTTCGGAACACCCTGCCCTGTACCTACCCGGCCGTGCCTCAGAGAGGCACCGCTGCCCAGAACTATCGTGGAGGTGGGAACCAAGTTCCAACGCCATCCTCACCGCTTCCCACTCCCACCTAACCACCCACTTACGATCGATAATACTGGACCGCCGGTTGCACTTACTGGCAAGTAATTATGACCTCTCCACTAACCTATGGACTATAAATACAAGAAGTTTTGAGAAGACAAGGGTTGGAGAATTGACTGTAAGAAGAGTGTAAACAGAGAGGGAGCAGAGTGAGAAGGTGGTTCAGACCCCCGAGGAGAGAAAAGTGATCTCATTGAGTCTTAGCGTTAAGAACGACCCAGTGTAGGAAATCCAAACTCACTATACAAGTAAGTTGTGAGCCCAAGTAAGGCCCAGCCCAACGGGTTTCATTTCTGAGTGTGCACAATAATAATTAGACATTTGATTTTTGGAGAGCAACTCTTCACATGTTAATATGGATAACCCTTAGATAACTCTTCATTCTCAAAAGAAAAGTTTAGATAACTCTGGCTAAAAGTTATCTACTAATTACATAATAACTAGCAAACACATGGATACATTTAAACTAAATACAATTTTTATTATAAAAATATAAATAATTAGTCAAATTATTTTTTTAGAGATAGCATATAACATATGCATACGTAGAGACACATTTAAAATTAAACACAATTTTTATCATAAAAATATAAATAATTTGTCAAATTATTATTTTTAAATTAAACGTAATTAGTCAAATATTAAAATTCTTATCTAAATTTAATACTACATATGATTTTTATTCTTCTAATTTTTTATAAGATAGAACGTGTGATGATCTTTGTTGTGTGGTGATTTTTATTGAGTATATGTGATTGGTTTTTTATTTTTTATTTATTTTTTATAGTTTATTGATATTAAATTGTTAGTATTTTGCACTCATTAACTCACTTTGTACAAAGATTAAAAAGCTTAAGTGGATAATTATGGTGTGGTCCCCACATAAATTTAGATACATGGCGCAAAATTGGATTTTAATTTAATTTTCTCTAAGTTTTACACACACACACACACACACACACATATATATATATATATATATATATATATTACAGTGACTCTGGGACATAATTTTAAGAAACAAAGTTATCGATCTATCTAAGTCGCCACTTTTAAATAGCTCTTTATTTAAGTAAACTTTGTTGAGGGAAATGCGGTATTTTGCCTTATGCATTGAATCAACAAATTACTTCCCTCCCAAGTCATATATTTTAATAAGTTTGTTTACTCTATTTTTTTCAATTAAATATTCGGTGATATTTGGACCAATCCATTTTGTTTCCAATAACTTTTCTTCTCTTTAAACACATATTACTTTTACCATATATATTTTATCATTAATTAATAATCAGATGATATAATTTGTTTATCATAATTGTTAAATCAACACCTTTCTTCAAAAACTTTTAAAATGGGCTCCTTAATGTAGATTATTTTGAGCATTGGATCATCCCTTCTCACATGTTTGTTTGAATCTAATTGCAATTTTACAAGTATACTTGAATTTTGTAAAAAATTACATCCTAACATAAAACCTATTATGATACCTTGTGTCATGGCTACATTTAAAAACTGGGAACCACTTAACTTTGAGATTCTCATTGTTCCAAGATCACAATTCTTGAGCAAGACTTATTTTATAAAGAAATATTATATGAAGAAGTACATTTATAAATTAAATTATGATTCAATTGTGTTTGATCATTCAATTATATTGTGGGGCCATAAAGAGTCAGGCAACCCCAGCCCACTTCAAACCAGGCCCAAAGGCCCACGCCGAGGACGCGTCCAAGGTCCAAGAAGCATTGCCGAGGATGATTACATCCTCGGACGCCCGAGATCAGAAAGTGAGCAAGCAGCACACCCTCAAGGGGAATCTCCCTGAGCATCCAAGGAGCAAATAGCAAGTACCAAGCACCGGACATGGAAGCATGGTGGAGGAGCAAGTCCCAGATGAACTGTCACCTCCACATTAAATGCCCTCAACTAACGCCCTGGCCGCATTAATGAGGATAGGACCCCTGAACAGTGCCGTCTTGGGCGCTGCAACCCACAGGAGGGATGGGAATGCGGCTGATGGGACAGGCTCTCGAGTGGTGGCCTGGCTGATCAACAAATGTAGGGCTAGGATCAACTGAGAGAGAGGTATATAATGTAAGAAGTCCCTCTTGAAGAGGGGACGGACGGAAAAACCAGAGAAAGAAAGTACTGTAGCCACTTGTGTTCTCTGAAACCTTGTAACCTTTCTTCAAAGAAATAATAAGAACTCCAAGCTCTATAAGACCCGTCCGAGGAGCCTTATTGTGCATCCTAACCCACGTTTAAGTTATCAGCATTCACGTACAACCATGCATGGCCGTTGCATTCCTCACTAGGGCCTAGCTCTTGAACCCATACTTTATAAATTCATTGCAGGGTTAGCTGGGCTTGGGTCTACTTTCTCAACCAGTAGAAGTGCCCAAAACCGGTCCCTACAATTGGCGCCGTCTGTAGGAAGAACTTGTGCGGTAGTAAGGACAACAGTCAAGTATGGTAGGATGGGGCCCTCACCAAAGAACTCCCAATCGACCTGAACCGGCGAAGTCACGGCATCAGGGTAACTATGGCGACCTCGGGGGCGGTCAGAACGACAACGGACGATTTCGAGAAGGAAGCGTGCATACTTCAACAGCGAGTGAAAGCCAAGCCTGCCGGGACGAGCACGTTCCCCAGAAGTGCGACGATGGCCAAGCCACGCGATCGGAAGAGGCCCATAGCCACGCTTCCCAGAGAAAGGATGATAAGGTGGCCATGTAGCGCGAGATAGATGATCTGAAGAGGAAGCTGCGCTGCGCGCGGCGAAGACGGTCCGAACCCAGCCCTGACCTGCCCTCTGACGACGAGAGTGATGATGAATACAGGCAAAGGTCAAGAACGCCCCCCAGCGAGACTTTCTCTCACGAGGAGGAGTGCTACCAGAGGCGTAGGCGTGCCAACCCAACCCCCAGGGGCTTAGGAGGTGACGCCATGAGCAAGGCGCTGGATCAGCTCTCCAGGTCGCCCTTCACGCGTCGTATAGAAGAGGCAGAGCTTCCTCGGCGGTTCCAGCAGCCAACCTTCATTGCTTACAATGGCAAAACGGATCCCGTGGAGCATGTGAGCCAGTTCAACCAGAGGATGGCTGTCCACTCCAAGAACGAGGCGCTGATGTGCAAAGTCTTCCCATCCAGCTTGGGACCTGTGGCGATGAGGTGGTTCAACGGTCTAAGGACGAATTCCATAGACTCGTACAAACATTTGACCCAGGCTTTTGGTTCCCGCTTTGTCACGAACAGCAGGCCTCCTCGGCCCATGAGCGCATTGCTGTCCCTATCCATGCGTGACGGGGAGACCCTCAAGGCTTACTCGGACAAGTACTGGGAGATTTACAATGAGCTGGACGGCAAGTATGACGCCGTCGCCATCAGTACATTCCAGTATGGGCTACCAATGGGGCACGGCCTGAGGAAGTCCTTGACCGGAAAGCCCGCCACCAGCGTGCGGCAACTGATGGATCGAATCGACAAGTACAAGCGGGTGGAAGAAGATATGCTACAGGGCAAAGGCAAGGAGAAGGTTATCCCTGAGGAGAGGAGGGATTTTAGGTCGGACTGGTATAGCAACGCCCGCCCGAGGAGGGATTTCGGTGGGCAATCCGGGGCGACCAATGCCTAGACTGTCAGCGCCGTATTCCGAGAACCCGTACATAGGGTGCTAAAAAGGATAAAGAACGAGCTATACTTCAGGTGGCCGATAAAGATGATTGGAGAACCTGATAAGCGCAACCAGAACCGTTACTGCCAATACCACCAGGACCACGGACATGCCACGGAGGACTGCAGGAACCTCTGGAACCACCTGGACCAGCTAGTCCGGGATGGAAGGCTGAAACACCTTCTGCACCATTCCAGCGGCCAGCAAGGCCAGACCTACCAAGAGCCTCGAAGGGACGCCGCCGTAGGGCAGCCCGCTGGGACGATCAACATAATCTTGGCCGCGCCAGGAAGAACAGGCACACCCCCTTTGCGAGTATTGTCCGTAGCCCAACTGCCCGCCGAGGACCTTCGGACAGGGCCGAAGAGGTCCAGGAGGAATCTTCCCCCAGCATTGAGTTTTTCGGAGGAGGACAAGATTGGGACCACCCAACCACACGATGACGCCCTAATCATCACCCTCAGAATCGGGGGCTATGACGTGAAAAGGGTGATGGTGGATGGTGGATGGTGGCAGCGCAGCCGAGGTCATGTGTCCAGACCTCTACAAGGGGCTGGGGCTAAAACCGGAGGACCTCACACCTTATAGCTCCCCTCTAATGAGCTTCGACGGAAAGCTCGTCATCCCAAAGGGCATGATCAGGCTGCCCATACAGACAGGCCCAGTGGTGGTGGAGGTGAACTTCGTGGTGGTGGACACATACTCCCTCTACACGGCCATCGTAGGAAGGCCCTGGCTACACGCTTTGGGGGGCGTAGCCTCCACCTTGCACCAGAAGGTGAAGTTCCCATCAGGGGACCAGGTTCTGGAGATCCGAGGTTGCCAGCCCACGGCGAGGCAATGCACGGTGGCAGCCATATCCTATCGGCTTGATGCACAACCCTCGGCCCCTGCCGAGGAAGATTCATAGCAATCAAAGACCCTGGTGGAGCCTCCCGATATAGCTGCCGAGGATGCCAAATGTGAGAACCTGGAGAAGGTGGTAATTGACGATGATCCGGAGAAGCTCTTCCAGGTCGGGACCCAGCTGCCTCCCCAGGAGAAGGAGGAGTTACTTGAGTTCCTCAGAAGAAACCTTGACGTGTTCGCGTGGGACCCCTGCGATGCCCCTGGGATTGATCCATCCTTCATCTGTCACCACCTTAACTTCAACCCATCTGTGATCCCCAAGCAGCAGCCACCCCGGCGCCCGTCGAAGGAGCACGCTGATGCGATCAGGGAAGAGGTCAATAAGCTTAAGCGCGCGGGGGCTATCAAAGAGGTCTTTTACCCCGAATGGTTGGCCAACACTGTGGTGGTCAAGAAGAAAAGTGGGAAGTGGAGGGTTTATGTAGACTTCACAGACCTGAACAAAGCATGCCCAAAGGACCCCTTCCCAATGCCACGAATAGACCAGCTAGTAGATGCGACGACAGGCCATCCTCGGATAAGCTTCCTAGAGGCCTTTCAGGGCTATCATCAAATCCCACTAGCCTTGGAGGACCAAGAGAAGACAGCCTTTGTGACGCTCATTGGGAACTACCACTACAAGGTTATGCCATTTGGCCTGAAAAACGCCGGATCCACCTACCAGAGGATGATGACGAGAATGTTTGAGCCGATGTTGGGCAAGAGCATCGAGGTCTATGTTGACGATATGGTGGTGAAGAGCAAGCTGGTGTCCGAGCATTTGGAGGACCTCGGCCGCACATTTGACGTCCTGAGAGAGCACAAGCTTCGCCTTAATGCCTCAAAATGCTCGTTTGGCGTAGGCTCTGGCAAGTTTTTGGGGTACATGATCACCCACCGTGGGATCGAAGTCGACCTTGACCAAATCGAGGCCATTCACAATTTGAAGCCTCCGCAGAACCCCAAGGAGATCCAAAAGCTCACTGGGATGATCGCGGCGCTGAACCGATTCATTTCCAGGTCGGCTGACAGGTACAGGCCCTTCTACCTCCAGATCAACAAGTGGAAAGGATTTGAGTGGTCCGAGGATTGTGCCGTAGCTTTCCAGCAGCTCAAGGAATATCTATCCCGGCCGCCTATTATGTCCAATCCTGAGGCCGACGAGGTCCTATACGCATACCTTGCGGTGGCGCCCCACGCAGTGAGCCTAGTGCTGGTACGAGAGGACAATGGCGTTCAAAAGCCAGTTTACTACGTCAGCAGGTCGCTGCACGAAGCAGAGGTCAGATACCTACCCCTAGAGAAAGCCATACTGGCGGTGGTCCACGCCACGAGAAAGCTCCCCCATTACTTCCAAGCTCACACGGTGGTTGTCCTAACCCAATTGCCTTTGAAGTCTGTACTCTGTACCGCTGACTACACGGGAAGAATCGCGAAGTGGAACACAATCCTGGGGGCTTTCGACGTTAAGTACATGCCTCGAACTTCCATAAAAGGCCAGGTTCTGGTAGATTTGACGGCCGAGTTCGCTGAACCAGTCGTAGAAGTGACAGCCGAGGAGAAGAGCTATGATGAGAAATCAGTTGGGGCAATCTCCATCCCGGAGTCACCATGTTGGAAAGTATATGTGGATGGCGCGACAAACCAAAGGGGGTCCGGAGTGGGGCTGGTCCTAGTATCCCCTGAAGATCATGTCATTGAGAAGTCCCTGAGGCTCGGATTCACGGCCACAAACAACGAGGCCGAATATGAGGCATTACTGCAAGGGATGATTATGGTGCAAAAGATGGGAGGAAAGTCGATAGAAATGTTCTCAGACTCAAGATTGGTGGTAGGACAGGTAAAGGGGGAGATAGAGACCAGAGATTCGAGAATGCAAGAATATCTGAGCCAAGTCAAGCGCTTGCAGTTGGAGTTTGGCCCCTTCAGCTTGTCCCATATTCCTAGGAGTGGGAACAGTCATGCCGATTCACTTGCCACACTCGCAACCTCCTCGGCAGAGGCTCTGCCTCGGATCATACTTGTGGAGCACCTGGAGAGGGCAAATGAAGTGCCAGAGGGAGTGATCCCCGTCCATCCAGTTGAGATGGGTCCCAGCTGGATGGACCCCATAGTGAGATTCCTCAAAGATGATGTCCTGCCTGAGGAGAGGTCGGAGGCAGAAAAGATACGGAGGAAAGCTCCTCTGTTCTGGTTGTCCGAGGATCACAAACTATACAGGCGCTCCTACTCTGGGCCATATCTGCTGTGCGTCCACCCCGAAGCGACAGAGTTCTTGCTCGAGGAGCTGCACGAAGGAATCTGTGGGAGCCACACAGGGGGGAGATCCCTGGCTCACCGGGTCGTCACACAAGGATACTGGTGGCCAGGAATGCAGCAAGAAGCCCAGGAGTATGTGAAGAAGTGTGACCAGTGCCAAAGGTTCGCCCCAAACATCCATCAGCCAGGAGGGGCCCTCAATCCTTTGTCCAGTCCATGGCCGTTCTCCCAGTGGGGCTTGGACATTGTGGGACCTTTCCCCAAAGCACCAGGGAATAAGAGGTATCTGTTTGTGGCCACGGACTACTTCACCAAGTGGGTCGAGGTCGAGCCGCTAGCCAATATCAGGGACGTAGACGTGAAGAAATTCCTTTGGAGGAACATAGTTACACGATTCAGGGTCCCTCATACCCTCGTCTCGGACAATGGGCTCCAATTTGATAACAAGGCCTTCAGGAGGTACTGTTGCGAACTTGGGGTCACAAACAGGTACTCAACGCCAGCCTACCCTCAGGGAAACGGACAGGCCGAGGCTGTCAACAAGGTCATCGTCAACAGGCTTAAGAAGAGACTGGATGATGCCAAGGGGAGATGGGTAGAAGAGCTGCCCCACGTCCTCTGGACGTACCGGACCACGCCCCGGCGCTCAACAGGGGAAACACCTTTTGCCATGACTTATGGTGCGGAGGCAGTGATCCCCCTGGAAACAAACTTCTCGACGCTAAGGACGAGCTCCTTCACTCCAGGCAGCAATGATGAACTGCTGGGGCGGAGCCTGGACTTGGTAGATGAGCGAAGAGAGCGAGCAATGATCCAGCTGGCCTATTACCAGCAAAAGCTCAAGCAAGGGTATGACGCCAATGTAAAGCTCAGACCACTAGCACCGGGGGACCTGGTGCTGAGAAAGGTCGTAGGAGCTACCAAGAACCCTTCCTGGGGAAAGCTGGGACCCAACTGGGAGGGGCCCTACCGAATTACCTCAGTGGCAGGGATAGGAGCATACTATTTAGAAGATTTAGATGACAAACCTGTACCTCGTCCCTAGAATGTAAATAACCTGAAAAGGTATTACTATTAATGAAGAAGTCTCTTTTGATTCAGATGTTCTGCCTATCATAATCACACGTCTCGCGTCCCAACGACTCATATATCTGGGTACTAGACAGAACCTAGGTCTTGCATGGTCCAAGGACTCAAACCTATGGGGAAACTAGTTACTTACAGCCAAACTGAAGCGTTAGACTGAACCTAGGTCTTGCATGGTCCTCGGACTCAAACCTATGGGGAAGCTAACCACTCATATCTGGGTACTAGACTGAACCTAGGTCTTGCATGGTCCAAGGACTCAAACCTATGGGGAAACTAGTTACTTACAGCCAAACTGAAGCGTTAGACTGAACCTAGGTCTTGCATGGTCCTCGGACTCAAACCTATGGGGAAGCTAACCACTCATATCTGGGTACTAGACAGAACCTAGGTCTTGCATGGTCCAAGGACTCAAACCTATGGGGAAACTAGTTACTTACAGCCAAACTGAAGCGTTAGACTGAACCTAGGTCTTGCACGGTCCTCGGACTCAAACCTATGGGGAAGCTAACCACTCATATCTGGGTACTAGACAGAACCTAGGTCTTGCATGGTCCAAGGACTCAAACCTATGGGGAAACTAGTTACTTACAGCCAAACTGAAGCGTTAGACTGAACCTAGGTCTTGCATGGTCCTCGGACTCAAACCTATGGGGAAGCTAACCACTCATATATGGGTACTAGACAGAACCTAGGTCTTGCATGGTCCAAGGACTCAAACCTATGGGGAAACTAGTTACTTACAGCCAAACTGAAGCGTTAGACTGAACCTAGGTCTTGCATGGTCCTCGGACTCAAACCTATGGGGAAGCTAACCACTCATATCTGGGTACTAGACAGAACCTAGGTCTTGCATGGTCCAAGGACTCAAACCTATGGGGAAACTAGTTACTTACAGCCAAACTGAAGTGTTAGGCAGAACCAAGGCACTGCATGGTCCTCGGACTCAAGCTTATGGGAAAACTAACTACTTCAGAAGACTAAGTGTTAGGCAGGACCAAGGCTCTGCATGGTCCTCGGACTCAGGCCTCTAGGGAAGCTAACTACATCGAAGAGATCCTAAGTGTCTACTCGAAGAAATTCTACCTGGTCCTTAGGAAACGAAAGGTCCACCCGAGCATACATGCCCTCGTTATAATAGTTGATGCCGCGATTGGCCGAGATACAATTGAAGTTAAAATCATACAAGTAAAGAAAAAGCGGATAGCGTGCAAGTAAGCAAACAGCCACAACAAACAGAAAAAGAAACAAAGCTCGCATTTCATTAAGTCCAAAAGAATTACACAATGGGAGTTACATTACAAATAAAGAAAAAGGGAAGAAAAAGATGCAAAAAGTAAAGTGAGGCAGGCAGAGGCGCCAAGGAGCCTAGTCCTTCTATTTAGTTGCCCGCTCCAGTGGGTGGTTGGCCCATAGCTGCCTCAGGGTCCTCCGAGCCCTGACTGAGTGGGATGGCTTGCAGAGGCACGGCAGGAATAGCAGCCCCCTCAGCAAAAGAAACTTGGGCATTGGGGGAGGGCTTTGCAACCTGCTGAGGCGCGTCCTCATTAGAGCCGTCGCTCAATTCAACCACCGCGGAAGGATTACTTCCTTGGACTGGCTCACCAGTGTCTCCAGTGTCCGAGGCCCCCTCACCTGGAGTAGCAGCAGTTTCCACAGCAGCCCCCTCGGCCTCAGAGCCATCTGGGGTAGCCTCGCGGATGACAGGGGGGTAGTACACGCTCTCCTCCTTCCACAGGTCAGAAGAGGCCTCTACCCCAGCTTGTTTAAGGGCTTCACTCCAAGTTTCAGAGCAGTAGCGCCTACATACCCCAGGGACTTGGGATTTGTAGGCAGCTGCTGTCTCAGTTGCCCCAGCAGCATAGGCTGCCTCCTCAGCTTCCTCCTTGGTGGCCCAGGCCTCCTCCCTGCCTTGCTCTGCCTCAAACTTGGCCCTCTCAGCTTCCGCTTTGGCCCATTCAGCCACCCTCTTGGCCTCCTCAGTATCGGCCACCTGCTTTGTCAGGCTAGCTATCAGCTCCTCGGCGAGCTTCAGCTGCCCCTCTACATCACCCAGACGCTTCGTCTGAGTTTCGGCCTGCCTCTGGGCACCCTCAAGGCCTGACAATGCGCTGTCCCGAGCCTGGGTCATTGCCTTCAGCTCCTCCCTGGCCTTGGCAAGGTCCTCCTCGGAGGTCTTGAGGGTCCGAGTGGCCACCAAGTGCCTCTCGCGCTTTGCATCCATGGCCTTTCCATGGTCATTGGCCGCCTCCTCTAGCCTGAAAGTGGTCTGGACAGCCTGCCGAACAAAACAGATACATGATAATTAGCCGAGCTCAAAAAAAAGAAAGGAAGGCAGAAAAAATCGAAGCGAGAAAAAAAAAAAAAAAAAAAAACACAAGTGTTAAAGGTCTTACCATCCCCAAATATCGCTTGAGGCAGTGGAAGACCTCCCTACTCCTCATGGTCCCCAGCTACTCCATGTCCGCAGGAAGGAGCAGGCATCTCTCCACCGCGTCAGCCACGTACGCGCCTTCGCCATCCCTAAAGTCCCTGAGGGAGGAGTCATCCCTCAAAGGTGCCCCACGGAGCATTGGGGCGGGGAGCCAGGCCTGAACCTCGGGCGGGGCAGTGACCTGTTTGTCCTGGGCTGTGGAGCCTATCCTCAGCTGCTTCGAGGGCCGCCGAGTGTCATCCTCCTCCCGTGCGGGCCCAGACTTGTCCTCGAAGGGCCTCTTGCCCTTATCCTTCTTCTACTTAGGATCAGCAGGCTCGTGCTCGTGCCTGGACGGCGGGTTCGTCTAAAGCGGAGGAGGAGGAGGCCTAGATTGGGTTGAGGCCGACCTGGTCTGAGCAGGACGAGTCTTTGGAGAAGGGGGAGGAAGCTTCGGCTTGGACTTCCCCGGCTGCCCTTCGATTAGGTCGAGTAAACTGGCTTGGGCCTTCTTCTTGTAGCCCATCTCAAGCCGAGAAGATGTCTTTGACGCTAAGAGATCTGCCTCGGTTAGACGAGGATCACCCAAGTCTCCAGAAGGGTCCTCGGACTGATGGACTTGCTCAAAAACGTCAAAATCGTCCTCGGCAGGACCAAAATCTGCAGCTTCCCCTTCCCTCTCTAAGTTCTCTTCCGCGGCCTCTGGGAATATGTAGGAAGAGGAGGGGACTACTAACGTGACGCCTTCTGAAGTGGAGGGATCCTCGAGAAACTCAAACCCGTCCTCGATTACAGTTATTTTCTGCAGCCAAGGATCCTTTGCTTTAATCACGTGCTTTGGGGCCGCGAACGATTTTTGGAGCGGAGTGTACCCCAAGATTTTGTGAGCGGCTCTAACTTGGTGGTCTGCTTCGTTTTCAAAAGCCGTCGACCTGAGCACCTTCTGCAAATCCTCCCTGTTGATCAGGTTGAAGTGGCGCGTGAAGGAGTGCAGATCTGCAGAAAGAAAGCACATTCACGTTAGTAACCAAACAGTACAAAAAGAAATGACGCAGGAAACAAGTTAGAATCTTTGAATGCCCTCCTATTCCCACTGCCCCACCTGGTGTCCCCTCTGTCGTCGGGCAGTGAAGGCCATCGTGCCACCCTCCGGACACGATGAGAAAGTCCTCGTTCATCCCCTTGTTGGACTCAGGGAGGCACTGGATAAGCCGGACCCTATCGTCCCTCGTCCTCATGTAGTACGACTTGTGCTTCAGGTGCTGAAGGTTGTAACAGTAGTTCATGTCGTGATGGGTCAGCCTTAGCCCCATCTTCTTGTTCAGAGCGTCCACACAACCCAGAATTCTGAAGATGTTGGAGGCGCACTGGGTGGGGGTTAACCGGAAATATGTAAGGTAACCCCTCGTCACCGGCCCCATGGGGATCCTCATCCCCCCTTCAAGGAAGGCGATGATGGGAATCACCACCTCGCCCTCCTGCCTCCGGAGGTGCCACTCCCCTTCCTCACAATACCTCAAGCCCACGTTGGCCGGTATCTTATAATCGGCGATGAATTTCTCCATCGCCTCCTCAGTGAAGACGTACTTCTTAAGCCTACCCATCCCAAATGACGCCTAAGAGAGCTAAAGGAAGAGCAAATAAAAGAGAAGGAGGAGTAGAGAGGAAAAAAGCTCAGAGAGGGATAGAGCGACTTACAGAAATGAGGAGAAGCTCCTCGGACAGGCTTTTTATGCTGGAGATGTAGGTGGAAATTTGGCTGGACTCTGAATGAAGGCGCAAGAGCTCTTGATTGTGAATGAAAAAAGGAGAAAGCGGTTCGAATGGGTATTTATACCCTAGATGGAAGAGCCGCGTGAGTTTTCCTGCCCATAAATGTTTGGCGCATCCCCACCGTTAGATTGTCATCGGCCCGTTGAACGTGGGGAACATAAAGCCGCCCGAATTTAATGCAGGACACGTTACGCGCACCGAAGCGCCAGTAACGCACCTTGGGCAGACGAAAAGGCTCCAACGCTGACGAGGGACAAGACTCGATTGGACACGGAGCAGGTCCGAGGATGTCAAAATCCTCCTTTCCGCCCGAGGATGCGGACAACAAGATTTTGAGGGGCTATTGTGGGGCCAGAAAGAGTCAGGCAACCCCGGCCCACTTCGAACCAAGCCCAAAGGCCCACGCCGAGGACGCGTCCAAGGTCCGAGGACGAAAGTGTAGAGCCCAGTTGCCCAAGAAGCATTGCCGAGGATGATTACATCCTCGGAAGCCCGAGATCAGAAAGTGAGCAAGCAGCACACCCTCAAGGGGAATCTCCCTGAGCATCCAAGGAGCAAATAGCAAGTACCAAGCACCGGACATGGAAGCATGGTGGAGGAGCAAGTCCCAGATGAACTGTCACCTCCACATTAAATGCCCTCAACTAACGCCCTGGCCGCATTAATGAGGATAGGACCCCTGAACAGTGCCGTCTTGGGCACTGCAACCCACAGGAGGGATGGGAATGCGGCTGATGGGACAGGCTCTCGAGTGGTGGCCTGGCTGATCAACAAATGTAGGGCTAGGATCAACTGAGAGAGAGGTATATAATGTAAGAAGTCCCTCTTGAAGAGGGGACGGACGGAAAAACTAGAGAAAGAAAGTACTGTAGCCACTTGTGTTCTCTGAAACCTTGTAACCTTTCTTCAAAGAAATAATAAGAACTCCAAGCTCTGTAAGACCCGTCCGAGGAGCCTTATTGTGCATCCTAACCCACGTTTAAGTTATCAGCATTCACGTACAACCATGCATGGCCGTTGCATTCCTCACTAGGGCCTAGCTCTTGAACCCATACTCTATAAATTCATTGCAGGGTTAGCTGGGCTTGGGTCTACTTTCTCAACTAGCAGAAGTGCCCGAAACTGGTCCCTACATATATATAAGACATAAGCCCTCATTATTATTTTGAATTTATCTTCAAAACAAGAAGATTTCCGAACTAGAAGAAAATCGATGGCAAATGAATTTATGAGAAAACTTTTGGTGGCAATGATGAATTCAATTATCCTTATTCTTATTGTAGTACACGCTAAAGACGTTCTTACCTTTTTCAATCCATCTTCACTTTCAACCTCACTTCAATTTCCCTCGAAACTTGATAATATTGAAGAACCATAAAAGACTAAAAAAAAAAAATTGACCAATTTTATTAGCCCAACAAACAATTCAAACAAAGCACACACATGCACACATGTACAATTGGGTAACCCTACATGATTGGGTTTTAAGCTCATCAACATGTGGGTAAGCTCCTTAAAGGTAAATGGACAAATCAGTAGGTTACTCACAACTAGGTAGGCCATTGTTCCAACCTTGGGCCTAAATGGATCCAAACTGTTAACGTACTCAAAGCCCATCACAGGCAATGGCACAGATTGTGAGTTGGTGGGATGAACTTCGGAAAGTCTTAGCCTGAATGGAGCCTCCACTTTCCCACTCATCACCAACCAAGGTCACATGGGTACAAAGTGCATGTGTGTGAAAAAAAGAGAGAGTAAAATAGGATTGGGTTTAATTAATAAAATCTTTATTTAATTATGGCCTAACAGCATATCAGAGTTAAACTTCATTTCTATCCCCAGCGGAGTCGCAACTGTGGGCGCAAGGGAGTACGCCTCGGCTGAGTGGACCGTGGCAGAGAAAAAATGGAGTCGCCACCTAGATTAGGTCTATGCATCATATTGGGCATTTTGGGCCAATCACTTACATACATAGGTCTACATACCAAATTATGAGTTCGGAGTTTAGGTACGGTTTGGGAAGGTGTTAGGCACCCAAGACCGCCCGGCTTGTGGGCCGGCCTCCATTATGTGCTGCTAGACCATATTTAATTAAAGAGTTTATTAAGAGAGCCCTAATCCCTAACTTAAATATACATCATGCACTCAAGGAAATAACACACACAACATATTAAAGATCACATCACAGTATAAAAGGAAACAAATAAAACACAATCAAACATATACTAAAAAGGAAAAGATAACAATTAAATCACATGCATAAGGAAAGATTACAAAATAAACCAAACATGGAAAAAAGATTCAAACAAACATGGAAAATAATTAAACACAATTAATTAACCTAAACATAGTCAAACAGAATCAAATATCATGTGAAAAATAACTAAACAAACAAAAACAAGAATTTTTCCCTTATCTGGGTTCGAGGTGTGCACACATACTCAACTAAGCGTACGCATGGTTGAACCATGCGCACACATACTCGATGGATGCATATGCATCATTTAGCATAGATCCGAAAAATTACATTTTTAGAGATTAATCAAATAAAGATATAACATGTGAGATCAAACAAGCATGTTAGAACCCTAAACACTAAACTAACATAAAGCAAATAAAACAAACATCCATATAAACAAATAAACATGAAACAAAATCAAGTAAATATACTAAACTAACATAACATAAATAAACATGTTAAACTTAAGAGGAAATATGTAAGATTCAATTAAAGAAACAAAAGGGGAAAAAAAAAAACAAAATATAACTAAGCCATGGTCAGATTAATAAACATAAAAGATCATAAAGTCAACTAAAACAAGTTAGAACACTTAATATAATATCAAACAAAGAAACATGTGAATCCTATGTAGCAAAGTGGAATCATGGGAAAGAGACTCACCTTACTTTAGAATCATAGATTTGAGATTGTTGCCTACAACATAAAGATTAGATTGAGGGAACAAGAATAATTAGAGAACACAACAATAGTTAGTAATCACAATCAAGAATAAAAGGTTTTGAAAAGAGAAATCCAATTAAAAACAAGTTTCTGCCTTTGTTTTGTGCTAGAAAAAGGCTTTGCATTTCTGTAAAAAAAAAAAATGTGCTAGCTGCTGCCCTAGGGTTTTGAAAAGAGAAAATAGAGTTTTAGAGAAGATGGAAGCCAAAAAATAACTCTCTCTCGCAAGGGTTTTGATTTGAGACATAAGATGAGTATTTATCAGTTAAAATTAGAGTTTTCAGGGCTTTTAAGGGTTTTCAGGCCCTTAAAAATGAAGTTCCACTGCCCATAAAATTGGCCTGCGTACGCATCTTTTGAGGGTGCGCACGTACCCTTGATTCATGCACATGCATGCCTGAATTCCTGACAGTTTTGATGGCCTAACTTCAAACAGTCATAACTTACATAATATAAATTCAAAGTAGGCAATATTTGTGTTCAAATTGAAACCCAGGATGTTTACTTTCCAATGAAATAAACTTAACTCAAATATCATTTTTGGAGCAAAATTTAGGGTTAAAATAGGGAGCAAATGTCATTTTTCAGAATCGTTTTCAATGCGATTTGAGCACTTTTGAGTTGTGTCTACTTCCAAACTATTGTGAACTCTTTAAATACCCTTGGTTGACATATGTCAAGCTCATTATTGGGGCCGGAGACCAAAATTTGTTAATAGGTACAAAATGAGGTGTCTACAATTACTATCGAAAATTCATTCGTGAGAATGGAAGGATTGCGTCGCCACTCACCAACATGTTAAAAAAAGATATTTTCACATGGACTCCTGTATCCAAAAAGGCCTTCTAAGCTCTCAAGGAGGCAATGACTCAAGCACCGGTGTTGGCCCTTACCAATTTTGCCAACATATTTGTGATGGACGACCCATTGCTTTTTTCAGTCAAGCATTGCATGGAAGGAACTTATTGCTCTCTAAGTATGAAAAAGAAATGCTAGCCTTGGTATTGGCTATTCAAAAGTGGCGGTCTTATCTCCTTGATCAAACCTTTGTAGTGAGAACCGATCACCAAAGCCTTAAATTTCTATGGGAGCAGCGAATCACAACATATGCACAATAGAAATGGTTGTCCAAGTTAATGGGGTCTGATTTCCAAGTGGAATACAGGAAGGAAATTGAGAATCAAGTGGCAGATGCACTCTCTAGAAAGGAAGAAAATGTAGAATTTGATACAATCTCTACTCCAGTTCCTAGATCACTTGATACCATTAAGGAGGAGGTGCAAACTAATCCAAAACTACAACACATTGTCAAGCTTTTTCAAGAAGGGGAGGCTGTTGGACCATGGGACTTCAAGGAGGGAGTATTATTTTTTAAGAATCAGATTTATCTTGATTCTGATTCTCCATTGCTTCAAGATATAATCCTGGAGTTTCATTCTAGAGACACAAGACTATATTTGGCATTGTGATGTGTGCCAAAGACATAAGACGGAATACACCAGCCTAGCTGGTCTTCTCCATCCTCTACCTATTCCAACTAAGGTATGGTCTGATATATCTATGAATTTTGTAGAAGGTTTGCAACTTCTATGGGTAAATAAACCATTTTTGTGGTTGTGGATCGGCTTTCCAAATGCGAACATTTTATACCCCTTTCTCACCCATACACAGCTCAGAGTGTGGCCAAGGAGTTCTTTGATCATGTTTTTTGGTTGCATGGGCTACTCGAATCGATAGTGTGTGATCGTGATACTACATTCATAAGTAAGTTTTGGGAGGAATTATTTCTCCTTAATGGAACTAGCTTTAATATCAGCTCTGCTTATCATCCGCAAACCGATGGGCAAACGGAGGTAGTTAATCGCACTTTGGAGATGTACTTGCGGTGTTTCTCAAGTCCTCGATCCAAGGAGTGGGTTAAATGGACTTCTTGGGTTGAATATTGTTACAATACAAGCATTCATATGACCACCAAAAAGACCCCATTTGAAATTGTGTATGGTAGGCCCCCACCAAATTTATTGTCATATGTTGCAAGTACAGCTAGAACTGAAGTAGTGGAGAACGAATTGATAGCATGGGATGAGGTTTTGAAGGAGCTTCGTGAAAATATTTTGTTGGCATAGTTGAGGATGAATTTTTATGCAAATAAGAAGCGTAGAGAGAGATATTTTGAAGTAGGGGAATGGGTGTACTTGAGATTAATTACAACCTTACCGCTATTTATCTGTGGCCTTGCATAGGAATTTGAAGCTTTCTCCTCAATTCTTTGGACCTTTCCAGATCATAAAAAAAGTTGGTGATGTTGCCTATAAGCTTAAATTGCCAGAAAATTGCAAGATTCACCCTATGTTTCATGTTTCCAACCTCAAATCACTACAAAAAAAAAGGTCCTATGGCCACGTTTTTAAAACGCAGCTATAGGTCAGAAAAACATGGCTATAGCCCAATTTGGCCTATAGCCGCGTTTTTTTAGGCCGTGTTTTTAAATGTGGCCTAAACTCCGTGACTATAGGCCTGAGGGGTCTATGGCCGCACTTTTTAAACATGGCCTAAGACCAGGACCTATGGCCACATTTTAAACGCGGCCATAGGTCCTGGCCTTAGGCCGCATTTAAAAGTGCGGCCATAAGTCCCATGTTGACAGCTTCAGACTAATATTTCAGCCGCGTTTAAAATGCGGCTATAGGCCGCAACTATAGCCACGTTTTTTAAATTTGGCCATATCTGTGACCTATAGCCGCATTTAAAACACAGCTACAACCCCCTAAATTTTTTTTTTGAATTTATCTATAGTCACGTTTTAAAAACGCGGCTATAGTTTTTTTTTTCTTTTTCTTTCTAGGCTAGATGACGAATGCAAATACAAATGCTACTATAAGTTTGTCAAACGCTACTATAAAAACCTGTCACACACACAATTCCAGCTTGTTATTCTAGCAAAATTCCGGCTTGTTGCATGCAACAAAATAACAAGCCAGAATTCAAAAGGAATATCAAGCTGGAATTTTCTCAAACCTGTCACAATTTCAATCAATCTTTAAGGAATACGGGAAAATTATCAATCTTTAAGGAATTTGCAGTTCAATACAGCAACAAAATAGGCATCAAGTTTAGGGTCCATTTGACACAAAAAAGATGCAGCAAGCATCACACACATATATGTATTTATACTTCAATTGCAAACATTACGCACATGACGGTTTCTAACTTCCTATAGCTATCTCGGATGCTTCTAGGGGTGCCTTGTCTACAAGTGGGGCATCGGTTTCGTACTCAGTTTATGTCCATAATGGCACTGCAAAAATGTAAAATGCAGCAGTCAGCTATTTCGAGCCAAGCAGAGAACTAAGAAGATTATAAGTTACTTTTCCAATAGTGAAGTGAGACAACACATTTCAAGCAATGTTATTATAAAATATCCTTATGGAAAAGATCTGATAATAAATCCTTGGCCAGGGATATAATCCACCATTATTGCTTGTGCTGTGTGGACTCCATTACACTAGAGGGAACTCCATTTTATCTTTCTCTAATCAACTAAAGCCATACTTCAATAATAGAAAGGTTGAGAACAAGTCAACCAAAAACCGCAATGCTGAAACACTATAATAATGCAAGAACCAAAGAGAGAACATAAAATCAATTTAAAGGCCTTTTCATATGTTTGTTAGCCACCTACTCACGTTGCAGGCATTCACAGATGAACATACAAAACCTCCTCCACCAGTACAGGGTTCACTGAAAGATATATTTATAGAAACATTTAGAGCATTTGTGAAAGGTGTTAAGGCTGTGATATATGCTGTAGGCGGGATTGTATCTGCAAAATTACGGTATAATATGAATCAGCTAAATGTACAGGAAAGATATAAGTTAGCATGATTGCCAGAAAATCTAATCTACAATGTTAACATCATAGACTTGGTTTGTTTCAGCAGGCTTGATAAAGTGTCAAACTAACCTTCAGTGTAAACAGGGTCTGTTTAAGTCTTTAAAAATAAGAATAGTAAGGAAAAAGTTATGCATTTCATATAAAATTGAAAATTGAGTAGATGGGTTCTGTAGAGCCAGTTTCAGAAAAATGTATAAATTAGAAATTGGGTACCAAAAAATACACTATAAGCTTACGGGAAATTGATTTTGTCACATTCAATTAGTTGGTACATAGGGAGGCAAAACATTTCCTCATAGACATAACTGTCGAGGACTTTCAAGCAAGGTCTTATTTTAAGTTGAGTGGGAGTTGAAGAAAATATAATAACAAAAAAAAAAAAGGGATAAAAGGAAGGTTCTTAACCAACAGTCCAGCTATAGTTAGCAGTCAGTACACTCTAATCTCTCCAATTAGGCCACCAATGTAACAAATCCTAAAAAAAAGCAATTGCATGACGCACAATGCAGGGGGAATTAAAAGAGAGAAAAGACGAAGGAAAGTACAAAAAAACCTTATAATTAAGGTGTCCTCGTCTCAAAGATACATCACATGAGTGTTCAATTCAAACATACAAGATGTTTCACTTGTGGCTTAGAGACAAACAAACAGAAGAGAGCGTAATGGTGTATAAAGCAATTCAATAGTTGTTGCAGTTACCCAAAAGAACAGAATTAACAACTATGGTTCCAATCACAAAATGACTAATATAGAATTAATCAGAGTATCAGACACAACAATTTTATCCACCTCAACTTCAAGCAAAATTCTTTTTCTCGATAAGTAAAAGAAATTTAATTGTAACTAAAATACAAAGCTACAAAGAGAACTGGGTATATCAGCAATATACCCCAATATTCATCTACTATAAAGCCACGCATATCTTTTGGTCTACCCTGTCAAAAGACATCCAAAATAAAAGGGACCCATTTCAAGCTGAAGAGGACGGCCGGGACCCACTTATAAAAACATCCAACTCACACTTCACAAGGCTCACAACCCCATCCCCCATTGCCTTGCTGTAAATAAAACCATACTCAACACAACCCATCAAATTCTCTTGCTTAAACCGTCACAAAAACAAATCCCTTTAGTTCTCAATTTTTAAATTATTATAATTGCTTTCTCAATTAATATCTTATTACCAAGTCGTAAGCATTTGTTTTAGATTTCACAAACTTCTCAACTACTTTATGACTAATGATTCACTCACTATTAAACTTGCTGATTTTTGCCATCAAAAGAATCAAAACTAAAACACCAGTGGACATGGACATTACATGAACTTGGTAATGTTAACAAAAAGTTAAAATTTTATATAGTGAGTGAATGAACTTGGTAATGTTATGAATCAAAACTAAAAGAATCAATACGTACCTATATATTTATTCATGTACATGTTCATTTAAAATTTTGACTCTTTGTTAATAAGTTATGCAGAGTTTTCCTAGCATGATGGAGCTTTTAGGAGCCTAACTGCAGGAGGGTGCTCTGCACTTGGTCACGCACTTGGTCACCGTGTTCCTAATATCATCAATAATTGCCTTAACCACCAACTTGGATTTTTTTCATTTGTTTGGTTTTTTCACTTTCTTGCTAACCAATCACACAATCCATAGGAAACCCAAATTAATCTCTAATTCATTTTCTTTTCTTTTTGTGAACTTTCTTGCTAACCAAACACAACACTAAACACACCCTTCTTATACAAAAAACAAATAACCTAGAAAAGCAACATCCAAATTATCTATTCTAACATCAAATTATCTATACACAATCACTTTTCAATTCTCACATCAAATTATCTATTCTAAAAGCAGTTTCAATAAAATTTATAGTATCCTTAACATTTTTTGAATTAAATTCAATATAGCTATATTAATGAATTTGATTGCACAAATTTAAATTCAATATAGCTATTTTAAATTCAATATAGCCATATTGTAACATATATTCTTTTTCAAATTTTCACCAAAACCCAAATTTTCACCTTCGTCATTCTCACCAACCAAACAAAACCCAAATTTTCAACAGAGACACAACCTTAAATCACCGGGAACAACATGCAACCAAAAAGTAAAACAAGACCCAATTTTAAACTTTTTTCAAACTCATCGGTCACAAAGTCTTCCAAAACTCAAAGTCAATCCTCAGCGATCCTTGTGACCCAAAAGATTAACATCATGAGAGACCCACATGCAAGCGAGAAAGTTGAGGTCAGCCATGGGTATATTATAGAAAAAAAATGCTATGAAAATGAAAAGCCAAAGAAGGTCGTACCTTGCAGAATCGGATTTGAGCCTCTCTCAGCTTTTTCTGATTTTACAGAGAGAGAGAGAGAGACACAAGACACGGACTTTGCCTGTGCGATGACGGTGGGGTGTGAGGGCTTGAGATCGGAGATGGAGGATGAGGGTTGAGATCGGATATGGAGGCTTGGAGGGCAAGGGTTGAGATCAGAGATGGAGGCTTGGAGGACGAGGGTTGAGATCAGAGATGGAGGGTGAGGGTGAGGGTTGAGATCGAAGATGGAGGCTTGTTTGTAAGAATTGAGATCGGGCTCTTGAGATGAACGCTGATGTGTGGGAGAGGCTAGGGTTTTTAAATGTTTGACAAAATAGTATTTATACAAAGCCTAAAGCCGCATTTTTAAGCTGCGGCTATAGGCAAAGTCTGAGGCCGTGTTTAATAAACGCGGCCCCATCCCAAACTAAAGCCGCGTTTTAAACACGCGGCTTCAGACAAAATTTAAAGCCGCGTATTAAACATGCAGCTTCATACCAAATTTAAAGCCGCATTTTAAACACGTAGCTTCAGACCAAATTTAAAGCCGCGTCTATAAAACGCGGCTTCAGACAGGGTAGAGCCGCATTTTATAAATGTGGCCACAGTTAAGGAAAAAAAAAATGGTTAGCCAAAAATAATTAAATACAAAGGTCCTATAGCCGCATGTTTTAAACGCGGCCATAGTTCCATTGCAAAAAATGCGGCTACAGCTCAAAAAAAACGTGGCTTCAGAACCCTTTTATGGCCCTGCATTTAAAACGCGACTTTTGTTTTCGCGTTTAAGCTGCGTTTTTTAAAAATGCGACTTCAGTCCGTCTGGGGCTGGGTTTTTACAAACGCGGCCTAATACCCCCGCGTTTTGTAGTGAATAGTCACTTGGCCACAATGACCAACAGGGTACTACTTTGCCAGAAATTCATGGGAGCAATAGTGTTGTTGGTCCTCTTCCACAGGCTGTCTTGGATAGGTGAACTCAGAGAAACAAATAAGAAGTTTTGATCCATTGGCAGGGGCTATCACCAGTAGAAGCTACTTGGGAGGATGCTTGCACAATGTGGCTTCATTTTCCTAATATAATTACCCTTGAGGACAAGGGTCAAATTTAAGGGGGAAGGAATGTTATGCCCAAAGAGAAGTGGCTAGAGCTACTGGGTTCACACGCTCTATTGGATGTTCATTTGTTTTGAATTACTTTATCGGTTACCTTTTATTCGTATTTGTTTTTTTAATCTCTCTGTGCTAGTAGAGTCAGGGAAGATAATAATGACAATCTGAATAATTATCAGATTAAAGTATTAGGAGTTTGGTTTTACAATAACAATCTAAATAGTTATTGGATTGAAGTATTAGGGAGTTTGGTTTAGGAGTCTTGCTTATCCTTATCTAGTTGCTAAGTTGATCAGGAATATTGGAGTTGTTTATTTTTTTATCCAAGTCTGTAAAGCTATTTATATAGCTTCATGTTATATCAATAAAAATCAATCAGAATATTATTCAGCAAATTTGCTAATTGGGATGTCAGGTTTTTCCTTGAACTAAAACCAAATTCATATCCTCTTTATTCAGTTTGTTACAACAAAAGCACCATAGCTGTGCGTAGTTAAACACCGATGACATTTGGACTTTGGTACTGTGGAAAAGTTTTTTTTTTTGAGGGTGATACTGTGGAAAAGTTTAGACCACTAGTTTAAACAAAAAAAGCACATGCATGCATGCTTATTTATATTTTCTCATACTTCAAAGCTTACATTCTACATTATTCAAACTAATACATGCATAATACTTTTTTCCACTCTAGTTCTCTAGGGCTTGGCTTCAGTTTCCATCTGGGCCGCCACCTCCACGGCCTCCATGGCCTTCTCCACCATGGCCTCCTCCATATCCTCCATGTCCGCCGCCATACCCTCCATGCCCACCACCATACCCTCCGCGTCCACCGCCGCCATACCCTCCAGGTCCACCACCATACCCTCCACGTCCACCACCACCACCATACCCACCACGTCCACCGCCATACCCTCCTCCGTAACCACCATACTTTGCGTCTTCTACAGGCTCTGATTCTTCTGCTGCGTGCAATGCAACAGTTAAATAACTCAGTGCAAAATACTTGATCACGACAGATCAAGAAATATATACATAAAGAGTGTTCTGGTTTAATAGTACTGTCTCATTCTTTTCATAGGAAAAACCTAGGTTTATTTCCCTTATCCTTTACTTGTAAATAAATAATAAAAGAAACGATACATATACTAACTTCTTGCTAGAGCATATAATCATGATCGGTATATAATGTATAGTTCTTAATTGTAAAAATAAAATCACATTCGTCATTCTTTTTAAGTATTTGTGGCTGCAGGTTCATGATTAATATTAAGATATCATGATATTCATATTAAAAAAAAAAATTGAATAAAAAATAAATAAAAGAAAGCTGTCCTACCTTTTTTCAGAAATATGAGTGAAAAATGTAAAAAGAGAAAATGAAAGAAATTTAACAATAATAATGGGTGTTAGACTAACGTTTTTCTTCATCTTTAGATGTCTCAGTAGCCACGGCTGAGGAGATAAGAAGAACAGACGCAAATAGAAGAGCTAAGAATATTAAAGCCTTCGGATTCATTTTTCTTGACAAAACGCTATTCAGAAATCACACTCAAAGATTTTAGGAAGGATGAGAACTGTTAGGTTTCCTTAACCGTTATTTATAGTGGTGGAGCAATGCCAAAAACCGAAAGGGTGTAAACGTAAAAGACAATAGATTATTAAAGTGTTGCGTCATTAATTCATATCCAAAAGTTTAGTTGGCTGTTGGACGTTGGCTCTTTAGTATGCATTAATTATCTAATTCTTAATACTTTCCATTGACAGACATTCAGATTGAATAAAGACATGTGTATTAGTTGAGCTCAGCAAAGTGTGAAGTGGTGCCAAGTAGCAAATAAATTTGGAGATTTCTGCACGTACTCAAGATAGTAGTTCATAAATGTGGACAGATTTGTCAACACAATAGTAATGGAAGATTGGTTCAGCATCCGCATTAGCCGAGAAAGTATACCATGTTTCGGTAATATCAATTTAGTATCTGTTTTGGTATTTTCTATTTAATAAATGAGTCACACATGTTTTAAAAAACTACATCAGACTACTCCAATAAATTAATCACAATCTTCTATATTATCGGGAAGATAAATTAATAATTTATTGGAGTAGTCTGATGTGATTTTTTGAAATAGGTGTCACTCATTTATTGGATAAGAAATACCAAAACAGATGCTGAGTTGGTATTACCGAAACATGGTATACTTTCTCGCATTAGTCATCCACAAATTAAGTGCATAAGGTCCTTGTGAAATTAACTACATGCATGAGAGGCTTTAACAATACAACTATCATTACAAGGACTGAAATCGGGTCGGGTCGAGTCAGTTTCACTACCACCCGCAACCCGACCCGATAACAATCGGGTTTATCAAGGAGAAACCCAACCCAACCCGAAAAGTATAGGTCTCTGGTCGGGTCGGGTGATCAGGTATTGGGTCGGGTCTATCTTTTTTTATTTTTATTTTTATTTTTTTTTTCAAATTGTGTGAAGGTGAAACCATGAAAGGCCTAAAAGAAACATTGAAATAGTTACCACTTTAATGAGCTATTAATGGGGAAAAAATTACTTACTCTATTACTCAAACTTGCAATTTAAAAGTTGTCATGGTTTTATTTTTATTTTTAAACTTCCATGTTTGAAGGATCTCCACTTTTTATGATAATAAAATACTAATGCCTTTTTCTTTATCAAGTTAATGCATGTTTGTTTAGGCAATATTTTTTTAAGTTATTTTACTAATTTAGTGATTTACATTAATGTGAAAAATTAAATCCAATAATTTATTTATTGTCGTATATAGGTTTAATGGTCGTGATTTCTTGATTAGGCAACAAACTTTTACAATTTTTTTCCTTGTGTATATCTTGACCCGCTTCTCATTGAATGAGAAAATAAAATTTACCATTTTTGTTTACATTAGCACTAGGCTTAGTTTGGAAATATACTTTCCAATAAGAAACAAGATCCTTTATATAATTAGGACTGAAATAAAATCGTTTTTAAACAACAATTTGACTTTCACTATGAAAAATATTATTGTTAGAGTTATTCCTTTTTTGTAAAGTCCAATTATTTTATTATCATTTTAACTTTCATTTGGATGGAAAGTGTTGTCATTAGAAAATTATGCTACAATAAACTAAATTATGCTAAAAATTATATTTGGAAATATTGCAAGAAAAGACCATTACTATTTAAATAAAAGCAATATATAAAAAACAACATTTGGCATTGAAAGTTATGGGAAAATGCCAATGATGTTTGTTTCAGTAATGATGTTTTCTAGAAAATAAATCATTTTTCAAGAAGCATTTTCTATTGAACTATCTCATTTTCCAATGTTTGGTAACAACTTTAAATGAGTTGAAAAACAACCTCCTAATCCCGTATTTAGTTTGCTATAAGATAGAGCCATTTTCCAAAAAAAAATAATTAATGGAAAACAATCTCTAAAAATAAGCTATACTTTTTATGTTGGCCAAAAATAATTTTCCTTTAACTCATCTTTTTTATGCTTCCAAACGCTGAAAAACACGAAAAACTATCTTTACACAAGGTTTTCCATCGAAACAAACGGAACGTACGTTTGTATTTAAATATAACTTTTACAATTTCTTTTTTTGGCAAAAAAATGTCATTTGGTGAAATGAAGGGAACATACTAACTTTGTATGTATTCTAGTCTTATCTAAGAATAGAAGCAAATAGGTGTTGGGATTTATGCCCTAAAATCCAATTTATTAGCATGTTATAAATAATTAAGTTGTTTAATTATATGAGACTATTTATGAACTAATAGGACATTATCATAGTCCTTAAGATGCATTGTATGTGGTTTATATGATTTAGTTATAGAAGATATAAATCACAAGTTCTTTGTAAACTCAAAATATAGTTCGTAGTTGGTGATGAAATTGGGCGTTTCATCTGCGAAGACTATAACACATCAACTAAGATAGTTTGTCTTGATCATGGAAGTGTAGACTTCTAATTGATGTGTTGATACGTCTTAAGAGTTAAGACATATTGAGCTAGATCGCTATGAGATTAATTATTCAATCAACAACTGTCACCTGAATAATTAATCTCACGACTTCTAATTTCATAGACTCTTAATCCTGAAAGGATAGTGAACCCGATTATGAAATGTAGGTTACTTTGATATATCAGGAGTGAGATCTAATATTCACGGTCAAAACCTCAGTATGTTGGGTAACCACACGTAGTGTTTACGGAACACATATTCTCAAGATGGAATCCATAATCTCTTTTTATAGAGACACAAAATATCTCTTTGAGATAAGTTTAATGGGAACTGGTTATTCAGGGTGCCCACTTTAGTAAGAAGTTACTAAATTTTATATTTATTGAAATTTGATTTCAATAAATGTGAATAACTAATAGATTAAACCGGGCACTCAAGAATAAAATAGTTGTTTACAAAGTGACAGTTCTTTATGACTTTGTTTACTATGGATATTTCATGGAGGAGTTATGTGATATCATTAGAGTCTTGGGATATAATTTATTAATAAGGCTTAGAGTGCAATTATATTTATATAGTGGTACTAAATATAATTAATGGTAACTTTGGACTTGTCAAGAGTAGATAGAAAAGCCCAAGGCCCATTGGAGCTAGTGTCTTATTGGTCCCTTTTGCTCCTACTCCAAGCCACACACTAAAGCCCAATTGAAAAGGCCTAATAAGCCAGCTTAATTAGATAATCAATTAGTTATAAAGGGAGAAACATACAAAATTTTATTTAAGAGAGACATCATTGTGAAATGGTGTGTATGTGTGAGTGAATCCACTCGATTATTCTCCCTTGGAAACTGATTGAGAGACCACACTTCTTGGGCGTAAAGTGGAATTGGAGTAAAGATTAAAAGTGTTTCCAAGTATTTCTAATATTTTATTTTGAATTTCACCACACCAAGGTACGCTTTCTATTCTTTATTATAGAATTCAAGGTTACACATTATCTTTCATGAATGAAGTAGATATGTGATTGTTGCTTCTGCTGTGTGTTTTGTTTGAGATACAAAACCAGATTTACCAACAATTGATATCAGAGCGGTCTTCAATATCATGTTCGTATAACATGTGATTGAGTTTTAGAATTAAAGAAAACCATTATCTTTGTGTTTTCAAATTTTTGCATAAAGTTATTGTTCCATAAACCTTGTGTGCATTGATCAATATATGCGATATATTGTTTTGCATGGTTCCAAGAGGACACGGCTGTAACTTTTGTTTTGTGCCGTATATTTTTGGTGTTTGTATTCATCAAGGACACCATCTACACATCTTGCAAATGGGTATACTTTTGTTATGCACGGCTTGGATATTATCGAACGTTGTGAGTAGTTATTGAATGGTATTGAAATAACCGTCACGTGCATGTATTTAGTTATTGCACCGCTTGGACTATTTTTGCACCGCTTGGCCATCTTATAAGCATAAGACAATTTAATTTTAATTGTTTATACGGATTGGATGACACATGCATGTGAATTATGTTTTGCACCGTTTGGCTATGGAAAGACAATTTAATGTTAATTGCCTTGATGGCCATCTTGCATGTGTTAATAGTTTATAAAGGATTCATCCAATATATATATATATATATATATGGATTCATAAGCATTCGGATTATTGATATAAGGTAGTGATACAATGTTTCTAGCATGTATTATATGCCTTGGATGTCTTGGATCCGTATATTAAAGAGTGTTTCATATGTTGCAATTTATATGGAGATACACGGATATATATGCTATTATGTCAATGCTAGGATTATGAAATTTATTCCTAATGAGATTAAGATTATGTTTTCAAGGGTTTCTAGCATTATTATGGTTCTTGATCTTGATCTTGAAAACCTTAATGTTTGATCTGTGAATCTTCATTCATAAAATCAAAAGGTGCTTTTGATGGAAAATTACAAAAACTGTAAAAAATGGTTGATGGAAAATTCTAAAAAAATTCAGTTATATGAGTTTTGATTGATCGGGAATTCCTTTAGATCGATCGAATGTACTTTTCGATTGATCGAAGAGGAATCGAGAACCGATTGAGTCAGGCAGAAACTCCATGATGAAATTCTTCATTGTCTTGATCGATCGAGAATTCCTTTCGACCGATTGAATGTTGATTTCGATCGATCAAACAGGAATTGAGAACCAATCGAACGAGGCAGAAACTTTGTGATGAATTTCTTCATTTTTCGATCGATCAAGTAATAGGTTTGACCGATCGAAGGCACTGAATTTTGAATTTTAACTTGTTTTTGACTAAGTGTTAAAATTTTGATAAAAAGCAAGGCTATGTGATTAATTTTATAGTCCTTAAAAGTTAAGGAGATTTATTAATCATTATCTAACTAAAAGACCTAATGAGATCAAAGATGCTAGTTAAATAGAACTCTTAGTCCTAAATTTGTTTTAATTAGAGGTTTTTAATGAGATTAAAATTCTAATTAAAAGGTATATAGTTTCTAATAAGTTAGAATCTTTTATCTAGTAAATTAAGGATAGAGTTCTTTATAACTAATTTTTGATTCATTAGAGTTTAAGAAATCCTAAATAGTTTAGGACTTCCATTTTAGTTAGTGATTCTAATAAGATTAAAGTCTTTATCAAGTGCAAGGTTATTAGTTGTGATGAGATCATAATTATTTAAGAAAAACCCAAATAATGAGTGGGAGTGCTGATATAACTCTTTTTGTTAAGTTTATTATAATGTGAATAGATACCTTGTCTTGACTTCGAGCCTTGCATTCCATGCAGAGGGTATTTATTTCATGGATTACATGATTAAACTTCTTTGTGATTGCGCGAATGTTCGTTACGCTATTGTGACATGACTTAGTAAGATCACATCGAATTTAAACAATTAAACACTTTTGATGTGTAGGGTTAAAATTGTGATGAGATCACAATGTTTTCAGGACAATCCACTTGTTTTTAAAATTTCTAGTGGGAGAGAGATACAAGGGTTGGATCTCACGGCCTCCATTATCGGTTCATAGTAGTGTGGGTAAGCACCTCGTCTTGGCGTATATGCCTCGCGATCCCAAAGGAGGGTGTTTTGTTTCATGGTACTACAAGTTTAAATATTATAAGGGAGATGAAATGTGGCTACACATGATTCTAGATAATGGTGTACACTAGACTAAGTGTAATGTTAACCTCCCAAAGGAGCTATGTCATTATTACTTAGAGGCTAAAGTTAATACGACATATTATTAGTGTTTGATAAGAGTTATCATGATAGCACTAATAATGAGAATAATTCTCAATCAATCATGGTGTTTATAATATACTTGCTACCAAGGAATTATAGACATGAATTGGGTTGTCGTTGCACCTAATATAATATGTTTTTATGGGTTCCATATTATATGGTAGTGGTTGCAAAATATAATGTCCTAGTATTTAAGTTCATAGTCTCAAAATAAAGTTGTCATAAATTTTTGTTCTCTAACTACTATTTTAATAGAATCACATTAACTAAGAAATAATTTTGAAAATGGTGCTTAAAGGAGTTGAAGTACATATTTATGTTTCGATTAAGCATTGTCATAATTTCCTATACATGATGCATTTATGGAAGATAGCTTATGATGTGATCATAGTCTCCATTGAAATGTTAAAATGTTACATTGGCTTCTATCTCAATTGTGCTACAGCATGAGATACAAGAGTTAGTACTAGACTTAGACTTTATATTATGTCTAAATGAGATGTTTGATATGAATCATATTGAGTGCTAAGAAAGGCTTAAGGAGTTCCAATTCTACATCATTTTATGAAAATATTTTATTTTTTAAATGAATTGGAATTCTTGGGTGTAGAGATTAAATGTTAATCTCATATGGATATGATCCACAAGTCCTTGTTAGAATCATTTGATCAATTCAGATTGTTTTGAAAATAAATTCCTTTTATATTATTTGAATTAATGAGTGAGTTCTATACAACGGAAGACATCCTAAAAGCTAAGACTAGGATCAATATGATTTAATTCAAATTCTTAACCTAAACTGAAAGGTAAGGGTGGTAAGAAGAGGAATTATAATACCAAACAGTTGGACAAGTTATTTTCCCTAGGAGTTGCCAAAAGGAAATTAGACTCAAAAGTTTGACCAAAAGGAAAATGTTTCCATTTTGGTAAAGATAAGCATTGTCCATAATTATCTTCTAGATGGAAATTTACATGTCTTATTTTTTAAAGAGAAAGTTTCCATTCTTTGGTATTGTATGTTTTGGCACTTATGTTTAGATTTTATTAATCTAAATGATATTCAAGATTGGTGAAAGATGGGCTTTTAGAACCATTATTTTGTTATATTCCTAGTCTATGTATTCTATTTAGAGGATAATATGATGTAGGGATCCTTTTTGTAAAGGAATAAAGTTCCAATGACTTCTTTAAGTCAGTGCATACATAAAGGAGGAATATGACTCTTTTAAAGGTAAAATGTTCTAGAAGAAAAATGTCAGAATTTTGTTGGACAACTATAAAATACATTTAGAAATGAGATGGTTGTATTAGATACACCACAAGACATTATTCTGTAGATAACTATTACACCGGTTCAATATTGTAGTGGGAGGATTATCAATTACCAAATAAATTCATACTTTTGGAATAAACTTTTGAAGTCATTCCATAAGGATATGAATTTGATCCTCAGTCCTACATAAAGGCAATAGCTGATATGAATATGGATTACTGGATCAAGGTTATGTGAATAGAATTAGATTCTATTTAAAGTCTAGAGCTTGTAGAGATGCCTAATGGCATTAAGCCTATTGTTTTCAAATAGGTCTACAAGTAAATGAAATTGATAGATTTGAAGGTGCAAACCTTCAAAGTCAAGACTAGTAGTGAAAAGATTTATTTAGAAAGAAATGGTTCTACTATGAAAAGATTTTTTTACCAATAGTCAAGTTTGACTCTATCTAGATTCTCTTATTCATTATATTTCATTTGGATGAAATATGACAATGAATATCAAGAAAGCTTCTTTTAGTAGCAATCTTGAGGAAAACATCTATATGATGTAACTAGACTTGTTCATAGCAAAGAACCAGTAGTGTTTAGTATGTAAGTTGCTTAAAGTCCATTTATGGACTAAAGAAAGCATCAATCATAAAATATCATATTTGATCAAGCAATCAAATTGTTTGATTTTGATCAAGTATTTAAAAAGCCTTATGTGTGTAAAAGCTATATAGAATAATAAATTTCTTAATGTATGTTGATGACATTCTAATCATTTAGAATGATGCAGAGTTATTGTTGTCAATGGAGTTTTTTTGTTGTCTAGTCCAGTTTGATATAAAGTACTTGGGAAAGACTAGTCACGTCCTAAGAATTAAATTTTGTTAAAAATTCAAAAATTAGGATGTTGAGTCTATCTCAAACTGCTTAAATAGATTAGATTCTAGCCAAGTATAACATGTAATACTTCAAGAAATGATTCTTTTCTTTTTAAGTTTGAATTTCCTTTATATAAGACTATAGTCCTAAGACATATAAAAGGAAGAGCAGAGCATATTAAGACGGTTCCTTATACTACATCAATAGGAAGTCTTTATGCTATGCTATATACTAGGCTAAATATCTATTTTGCGGTGGGCATGGTAAGCAAATATCAAATTGAATTTAAGATCACTTAATTTAGTGGGAGTAAAGCATATACTCAAATATCTTAAGAGAATGAGAGATTATATGCTTGTCCACAAAAGTGCGGATTTGATGGTTACTGGTTGTACAAATATTGACTTTTAGTTTGATTGTGATTCATGAAGTTGGACTTCAAGATATGTGTTCATCCTAAGTGGCGAAGATACACATTAAGCGTAAGTATTATCTCATTAGAGAGATAGGAGTACTTGAGAAGTAGTAGTAGAAAAGATAATTTATGCAATAAATCTGACTGGATCTTGTTTCCAAACCTTGCCTTAGAGTGATTATGAATTACTCCAGAGGGAAATAAGTATCGGATATATGGCAAATTGTCTTTGAGGGCAAGTGGGAGATTGTTGGGGTTTATGCCCTAAAATCCAATTTATTAGCATATTATAAATAATTAAGTTGTTTAATTATATGAGACCATTTATGAACTAATGGGACATTATCATAATCTTTGAGATGCATTGTATGTGGTTTATGTGATTTAGTCACAGAAGATATAAATCACAAGTTCCTTATAAACTCAAAATATAGTTCGTAGTCGGTGATGAAATTGGGCGTTTCATCTGCGAAGACTATAACACATCAACTAAGATAGTTTGTCTTGATCATGGAAGTATAGACTTCTAGTTGATCTGTTGATGTGTCTTAAGAGTTAAGCCATATTGAACTGGACCGTTGTGAGATTAATTATTCAATCAACAACTGTCACTTGAATAATTAATCTCACGACTTCTAATTTCATAGACTCTTAATCCTGAAAGGATAGTGAACCCGATCATGAAATGTAGGTTACTTTGATATATCAGGAGTGAGATCTAATATTCACAGTCAAAACCTTAGTATGTTGGGTAACCACACATAATGTTGAGGGAACACATATTCTCAAGATGGAATTCATAATCTCTTTTTATAGATACACGAAATATCCCATTGAGATAAGTTTAATAAGAACTGGTTATTTAGGGCGCCCACTTTAGTAAGGAGTTACTAAAGCTTATATTTATTGAAATTGGATTTTAATAAATGTGAATAACTAATAGATTAAACCGGATACTCAAGGATAAAATAGTTGTTTGCAAAGTGACAATTTTTTATGACTTTGTTCACTGTGGATATTTCATGGAAGGGTCATATGATATCATTAGAGTCTTGGGATATAATTTATTAATAAAGCCTAGAGTGCAATTATATTTATATAGTGGTACTAAATATAATTAATGGTAACTTTGGACTTGTCAAGAGTTGACAGAAAAACCCAAGGCCCATTGGAGCTAGTGTCTTATTGGTCTCTTTTGGTCCTACTCCAAGCCACACACTAAAACCCAATTGGAAATGCCTAATAAGCCAGCCCAATTAGATAATTAGTTAGTTATAAAAGGAGAAACATACAGAATTTTATTTAAGAGAGACATCATTGTGAAATGGTGTGTATGTGTGAGTGAAGCCACTCGATTATTCTCCCTTGGAAACTGATTGAGAGACCACACTTCTTGGGCGTAAAGTGGAATTGGAGTGAAGATTAAAAGTGTTCCCAAGTACTTCTAATATTTTGTTTTGAATTTCACCACACCAAGGTAGGCTTTCTATTCTTTGTTCTAGAATTCAAGGTTACACGTTATCTTTCATGAATGAAGTAGATCCGTGATTGTTGCTTCCGCTGTGTGTTTTGTATGAGATACAAAACCAAATTTACCAACAATAGGTTAGTTTGATGCAACATTAGTACATTCCCTTTGCATTTAAAATGTGGTCATAGTGTGGCAAACATGAAATATTAATACGTTGTAACGACTTGCTTTACAAATTAATGTCTTATTTTCTCTCTCTCTTTTTTTTTTTTTTTTTGGAGAAAGGATGTCTTATTTTCTCTAGCTTTACAAATTTAGTTAATCTAAAACATAAGCTTATTCAAATTCAATTTATTTTTATCTCACACATATACTAATATATATTGAAAGTCGTTAAGAGCTTTGTAATTATGCTAAAAATTATATTTGGAAATATTGCAAGATAAGACCATTACTATTTAAATAAAAGCAATATATAAAAACAACATTTGACATTGAAAATTATGGAAAAGATCTATTAAAAATATTAAATTTCGAATATTAAATAGTAAAGTTAATATATGGAAACTCATTAAAGACTATTGAAAAACACCCTTTAAACAATAAATTAAGAAATAAGAATATTAAATTCCATTGCCCAATTAGGTGCTAAGTTTAACAAACGAGTATGGAATAGTGGAATCTATATTATTTTCTTTATCATTTTCTCATTTGTTTCTATCATCATAAATACTGTCCTATTTTCTTTAGCTTAACCACCCCCCCCCCCCCCCCCAAAAAAAAAAAAAAACACTATACTAAACATAACCTATACATATAGAGTAGCCTAGAGAGTAAGACACATTTACATATCTCTCTCCCTCTCTCTCTCTCTCTCTCTCTCTCTCTTTTCTATTCTTTTTTTTAGGGGAATCTCTCTCTCTCTCTCTTTTGGGTCTGTATCATATTTTTACTAAAAAATGGTACAAGATTCTCAACCATAATGTCGTGCTTGTCTGATACATTAGGTGTTTTTTTTTTATTTTTTTTAAAGATCAGTCGGGTCGGGTTGGACCCGAAACTGACCCGAACCCAAGGTAGACCCAAATATTGGCCCGAACCCGACCTAAGCATCCATCCAACCCGCCCAAGATGCTTCAGGTCGGGTCGGGTGGGTCGGGTTGGCCGGGTTTATGCTCAGCCCTAATTACAAGACCAGTAGTTAATGAAATTCCTATATCAATTGAGAGTAATAGTAATAGTCTAACACCCTAGGCTAGGTATTAAATTTACAACCCTAATCAACCAATTTTACGGCTTAATCACTTTTACATAATACCCTAGGCCTAGGTATTAAATTTAGACCCCTAATCAATAAATTTTACCTAGCATCCTTGGTCTAGGTATTTAAACCCCTAATCAACCAATTTTATGGCTTAATTAATTTCACCCTAAACTAGCATTAAACTCAAATATACGTTATTAACCAAATTCACAATTCATTGTATCAATACCAAAACCTCCACTAGTGAAGTAATAAAAATAGCAGTAAAGAAATGCAAACCACACAATAACATCGATATGTTATTGAAGAGAAACACCCGAGCACCCAAACGAAAAAACCTTTCTATGGTATTGACATTCTAACCTCCACTAGTGAATAGTTGTAGTACAGGTTTATAGTAAGCCCTCAACATAAAGCTAGCTAGCCTAGTACTTGAGCCCTTAAACTCCCGCACTATGCCAATTCCTTTCTTCAACTAGCATCTAGAAAGTGCGCATTGAACGGCCAACCACAAGCCACCAAGAACCCTTGGATTTGTGGTGTTGCTTCAAATGGCTTCCACACTCAAATAAGGTGCAAGTAGTGATAGTTTAAATTTCCTCTCATGGATATGAAAATGGTGAGAGGGAAAGAGATGAAAGAATGGCTATGGTTTACTCAATGGACGTGGTTCTCTCACTCTCTCTCTCTCTTAAAGATAAATCTCAATATTACCCTCTAAAACTCACAATCTAGTTCTCTAGGGTGTTTCACATGCATAGGATCATATTGAAGTGGGTTGGGGTTGATTCAAATGGGCTAGCCAAGAGATATGAATGTAAGACTAGAACGCTGTCGTCAAGTAACTCATGAGAGTGAGTTGCTCCTGAAAAGGTCTCTCCTTTTTCTGCCACGTGTTGAACTTGTGGGCAAGGGTCCATCTCGCGAGAGCGAAGTCCTCTTCAGAAAAATAGTGACCAAGGTTCAAGTACATTTACCCAATTACAAATAAACCTAAAAAATACATGAAAATTAAGCACAGTTACAAGAAAAAATGGCATGGAATTAGCCAACAAAAACAACAACTTTACATTAACAATATAACAAATTTTATTTTCCTTTCAAGATTCTTACACTGGGACAACGACATAGCATAAATAGCTAGTGTCACAGCAGTGGCGGCTCCATGAACTTTTCCTAAAGTGTTCTTTAAGAAGCATAATTTTTCCCAGTGGCGGCTCTAGGAATTTTTCTCAAATGTATTGTTGTTTAGTTGTTTCATTAATTTGTTTGTCTTTTATAAACTACAATTTGTTATATTGTTGTTTCGTTAATTATAAAATTATTAATTGTTGTTTAGCCTAACATAATATAATTTGTTTGTCTTTTATAATATATTGGTTAATTAAATTATTAATTATTGTTTATTAGTTGTTTTTCCCAATTAATTATTGGTTAATTAATATCCCAAACAAACAAAATTAATTAGTTCAACTAATTACTATGGTTGTTTGATACTTGGAATATCACACTATTACTTAACAAAAAAAAAAAGAAAAAAAAGAAAAGAAAAGTCAATAAATTGTGCAACACAAAAATATATTGGCCGTATAGCTTAAGTCCAAGTCTAAAAAAGAGTGATTTATTACATATTTTATGACCATTAGTTGAACTAATCAACTAGCACACAACACATAGCCATATTTATTAATTATTAGTTGCACACTTGCACTAGCACTAGCACACAGCACACTTGCACTACCCGGGCCTATGCCCCCATCCACCCCCCAATTCAATAGACAAGCCCCAGTGCCCCATGGCCCCCAATCACAAGACTAAAGCCAATCAGATAAAGCCAATTTATTGTATCTCACCAAAAGACACCAACACCAACACTAAAAGACAATTAATAATCTCACCAACACCAACATCGGATAAAGCCAAAAATAGGGTAAATATTAATAAAGAGAGATTGAGATGAAGAGAGAGAGAGACTGGGAGACTAAGATGAAGAGAGAGAGAGACTGAGACACAGAGAGAGAGAGAGAGAGACTGAGAAGTTTGAGATGAAGAGAGAGAGACTAAGACAAAGATGAAATACCTTAAGGTTGAGGGAGCAAGGAGGCCTGAGGCTGAGGGGCGGCGCCGTTGGGACTCAGGCAGCACATCGAGGCGAGGAAGACCGATCCGATCTCCGATCTCCTTCTCCGATCTGGCGATCTCCTTCTCCGATCCGGCGATCCATTGGTTCTGGCATTTTGTCGTTCTAGAGCTCAGTATATTGGGTTTATGGGTTAGGTTTTTTTCTTTAGAATTTAGGTTAGGTTTCTTTCTTTCTTTCTTTCTTTCAAGTGTCGTCCATTGGTTTCTGATTTCAGTATATTGGGTTTTTTTTTTTTTTTTTTTTTGGAATCCGTGGGTTTGCCACTGTAATATGTTGGGTTTGCTTTACCTTGTTTTTTTTCTTTAGATTGGGTTTGCTTTACCGATTGATGTTGGGCTTTTTTTCCTGGTGGGTTTGCTCTATTACAATTTTTTTTTTTTTTGGTTGCTTGAAAGTAGAACAAATATATATATATATATATATATATATATTTTTTTTTTTTTTTTTTAATTTGAGGGTGTTCCTAATTTTTTTTTTAAAGGGTAAACAAATAAAAAATTTTAATTATTATATATAATTTTTTTTTTCAGTTCAGGGTGTTCCCAGGAACACCCTGGGCTCAACGTGGCACCGCCACTGTGTCACAGACCTCAAGTACAAAAGAGAGTAAAGCAAACAAGTTCAATAAATTGATTGTGGTTCAAATTGTCTTCGTCTGCAAAAGCCTAAACCTTTATTATGCAATCCAGCAAACATGACAACAAATACTGATTATAGCAAAATAAAAGACTTTAGGACATCATCATGGCCATTCAGTGCCCTAATACACGACAAATTTTCAGCATCCCTGACCCGAAACAAGAAGAATATAAGAAAATAATTTATGTTTCCGTTTTCTCTTTTTTCTCTTTTTTCTTTTCTTTCTTTTTTTTTTTTTTTTTTTTTTGAAGGTTGCTATAAATAAGGTTCTGAATTCCATTCTGGATTGGTTATTAGAATGGAATATTTCGGTACAAAATTGTACTGGTGAGTCATTTTGAGATTACACACCAGATATGTATATTTAAATTCCTATCTATGGATGAAATTTTCATTTTTTTTATCCAATCACTATTTATATATTAATAATAATATTATTATTATGCATGGTGTAAATATATAATAATAATAATAATAATATCTTTGTTTTATAAAATTATTGATACTTAATAATAACAATAACCCTTTATCTCTCTTTAGTTTTTTGGAGCCAGCAAGTGAGCCAAGCTCTCGTCTTCCTCGTCTAACACCATCACCGTTGTCATCTTCTACATTTTGGTTGCAAAACCACTTAATCATTTCATTTTCTGTCTCTCACTTCCATGTCTCTTCCTAATTTTTCACTCTCTCACTGTGTTACAACTTCATTCTGGAACAAGTATTTCAATTGGCACACCGGTTCAAGCCAGAATTTGAAGTGTTAGGACATATGTGATTCACTTGTTAGGAACATATGTCACTATTTTATGTAATTGGCTAATTATTTGACAAAACGCACTTTACTTGTATTTGGGTAGATCTAGGATGTGTTTAATACTTCAAGAAACTTTGTTTCAAGATCAAATGTTGAAGCCATGCAAGTCTGTCCAAGTTTCAAGCCAAGAAAGTGCTTGTCATTAACGCTCGACAGCTAGCCATATGTCGAGGTTTAAAGAGTTGTTCAACCTTGTGGCTCGATAGTAGCTCGACAACTAGGCGTCTGTCGAGGTTTATGAAAAACAGATTTTTAGTTCTGTTTTGACTATAATCCGTGATTATGTGTTTGGGTTTTCTTTTCTCACAATCCTAGACATATAAAAGGATTATTTTAAGGACTGTCAAAGTGGACACAATTTGCACAAGTGTTGAGCAAAGTTTGTTCAAGCAAATTGTGACCGGAGACAGAGTTTTGCCCTAGTTCATCGTTCTTGTGTAGAAGTTGCTGTGTTTGTACACCGTAGGGTTTTGTGACCAAGCATCTTCTCGATCTTCATTGTGTGATGAACTGAAGAACTTTGCAGCCAACAACCTTCTCTAGTTGGTGATTGAAGTCACGTACTGGGATTCGCGCATTTGGTTAGTCACGTACTGGGAGCCATGCATTATAAGGAGAGATTGTCACTACAGAACAAGTCCAATTGGGTATTGGGGTAAGGGTTCAACTGTAGGTTGGTATAAGGTACTGGGATTCCTTTACTTGTAACCGCTTGTTGTGATAATAGTGGATTCTCGGGAGTAGTGACCTTAAAATCACCTGGTAGGGTTTTTGCTGTGTTGGTTTTCCCCATTCTTAAACAAATCACCGTGTCAATTTATTTTCCACTGCATACTTAGTTTAAATTGGTGATTTGTTTGTGCTACCATGCATTTGCATGTTAATTTGATTAATTAATTAAACTTGGCTAATTAATCAATTAATTAATCACAAGAGGTCAATACGTTTTTGGCCTATCAAGTGGTATCAGAGTAGGCACACTCTGATTAGGGTTAATCTTTGCTGTGTTGATCCATTGACCCCTGTTTGTCATGGATAGAGGACAATCATTAATTATACCTCCTTTATTTGATGGCACTAACTATGCATACTGAAAAGTATGTATGAGATCTTTCTTGCAGTCTTAGATGAGAAAGTGTGGCAAGCTGTTGAGATAGGCTGGACCAAGCCAAAAGAAGCGCCAGCCGATTGGGATGATGCTAAGATCAAGGCGGCAAACTTCAACAGCAGAGCATTGAATGCTTTATTCAGTGCGGTCACTAATGAGGAATTCAAGAAGATATCCTCTACTAAAACTGCTAAGGAGGCATGTACCATTCTCCAGACAACCTATGAGGGAACCAAGGCTATCAAAGATTCAAAGATTCAGAGGCTTACTACAAGCTTTGAAGAGATTAAGATGGAAGAGGATGAGTCATTTGATGAGTTCTATGCCAAGCTTAAGGACATAGTGAAATCAACTTTCAATCTTGGGGAAACCATTCCTGAACCCAAGATTGTGAGAAAGGTGCTCAGATCTCTACCCGAGAGATTCCATGCCAAGATTACGGCGATTGAGGAATCAAAGGATATTGACAAGATTCCTTTGACAAAGCTGGTTGGTAATTTGCAGACCTACAAGCTAGGGTTAACAAGAATTGGCAAGTCGGGTAAGGGCAAGAGCATGGCATTGAAGGCCAAGAGCAGTCATACTGATGAGTCTTCTGACGATGAAGATTCTAAGATAAAGTCCTACATCATCAGGCAATTCAAGAAATTTATGAAGAATGCAAATGGAAAGGGCTTCGACAAGGACCGCAAGCAATCTAGCTCCTCATAGTTCAAGAGCCAAGATAAAGGAAAGAAGGATGCTAGGGATGGCGGTCAGTATACTGTTCCTTCAGGACCAAAGTGCTTTGGGTGTCAAGGCTTTGGACATATGAAACAGGAGTGTCCTACATATCTAAAGAGCATTAGGAAGAGCAAGGCACTTGCTGCTACCTTGAGCGACACTGAGCCTGAGGATGATTTCGACAATAAGGATGATGGAATCCTGAATGCCTTCACCGCCACTGTCAATCCTACTGAGGGGATTGTTGAAGATGTAGATGAAGAAGAGGAATTGGTGGAGTCCAAGTTTGAGAAGATGGATGAACAAGATGACATCCACACAGCCTATGCAAAGTTGTACAAGGTCTCAGAAAAGCATGAGAAGTTATATAGGTTGACCACCAAGAAGCTTAGTGATGTGGAGCTTGAGCGTGTAGAGCTTTCCACAAAGTTTGATGGATCTAATCAGACTATTGGAGCACTAAGGTTTGAGAACAACTTTTTGGCTGAGAAGATCAAGAAGCTTGAGGCAAAATTGTTCCAAGTCAGAGCTCAGCTGGAAAGGACTTCAAGTGCGAAGCTTGAGAGATGCTCGGCATTTAGAAATCTGCTTCTGATCAAACCAGTTTAGGGTATAATTTCTCTTCTCCTAGTATTGCTTATACTAGTTCTACTGTTTTTGTTCCTCCTAGTAATAATGTTGAAATTGAGAACAATGATGTTAAAACTGATTTAGCTAGTGAGAACATAGACAAGGGTAAATCTATCTTAGGAGCACCCCCTAAGAAGGATAAGAAAGAAGTTAAAAACCCTAGGGCTAAGAAGGCTAATTCTCAAAATTCTAAACAGAAGAAGCAGCATCTCTGTCATCATTGTGGAGTTGCCGGTCATACTCGACCAAATTGTTATAAGTGGTTAGCCACTCAATAGAGCAACGGCATGATAACATCTGAAAGCTAGAATCAGCTTCAATCCTCTCTTGCTCCCCTTGGAGATCTTCTCAAAGCCCTCATGTTCCTTTCAAACTTGAACGGTTTCAATTCTTCTCCCTCACCACCGGATCAAGGATTTGCTAGACGGAAAGGTTCTTCCAAGGTGTGGAAGGAAAAGGGCTCCAAGTGATTCTATCACTTTCTTCTCTCTCTTCGTGTTTTTTATTTTGCATAACTTGTGTGTTTTGCTTTTATTTTGAGTCAGTCTAGTTTTATGTTTTGCTTTGTTTAACATGTTTTTGTTTGTATATTCTCTGTTTTGTTTTGTTTTTTTTTTTTTTTTGATATAAAATTTTTAAAAAAAATTGAAAAATCAGAAAAATACAAAAACAGTGTGTGTTTTGTGTACATTGGTACTTGTGTACCTTGGATGGCCATTGAAACAAAGTTTTCTAAATTTTGTATCTTTTGTAGCTTAGATGAGCATCTCTATGCACAACTAAGCAAATGAGTTTTGTGGCTCGTGTTTGTGATGAGTAAGATTAAGTAATCTCTTGTACTTAATACTCGTATCACTCTTTTTGACGGGAAGGACTAGAAAATCCTAAGAGAAAGGCATAAATAACCATCTCACCACTGTTGCCCGTCAATCATGAAATGACATCTGTATGCTTTGGTATAGCAAAAGTGCAATGTCAATGACATTTGTGTGCTTCGGCATAGTAAAAGTGGAATGTCAAAAGCTTAACATTATTGGGTATTTCTTTTCTTTCTCTTTTATGCCCATGCATGATTTGCTTAAAAAGAAAAATATGCAAAGAAAAATCAAAAGCAAAAAGATCAAAATGCTTTTAAATATGATTGCAATCGTGTATTCTAGGAGATGTGGGAGTTATAGGATGTACCTCAAAGGTGATAGTCCCCATCAAACAGTTATGATTGTGTGTGAGTTAAAGTGATTTTTTCATATCTCAAATTGTCATAACATGTATACACTTATGCAATCTTGCGATGTTTTTCACACACAACACGCAAAATTCTTTGCTACTCTTGATACATGTGCAGGTACAATGTGATTTTGCCATCACAAGGTTTATTTGTGTTAATGTATGCTCACTAAACTGTCTTGACTTATTTTTGAAATATAAAATTGGTTAGACTTGTTTAGTGTGTGTGTGTGTGTGTTTTTGGGATCTATGTGCTTAAAATTGTTGTTGAGAGATGATTTTGAGAGCTTAAAATGTTGATTGGATCACTGGTTGAGTTGCATGCTTGATTGCATTCATGTCTATGTTTTTCCCTTCTTGAAAAACTGTTTTTAAGCAATCTCGACAGCTTCTCAACACCTCATCGATATCTGGCTATCTATCGAGTTTTTCAACTTCTTCTTATCGCAATCTCGATAGCTTCTCGACAGCTAGGTGGATCGATTGAGAAAACTTCTGTCTCCTCGATAGCTTCTCGACAACTGGTGGATCGATCGAGCTTTTCTTATCTGTTCAGTTGAATTGTTCCTCGACAGCTTCATTTGTCGACGCCTTTTTTCTCTACACCTGTCTCGATACCTCTCGACACCTCTATCTGTCGAGATTTACTGGGCTCCTATTTAAGCGCGAATCGCAATTTCCTTCTCATTTTTCTCGATCTCTCTCTCAACAGACTTGTCTTTTCACCTGCCCAAACTCTCTCACTCACTCCAAACTTCACTCTCAAGCATTTTTCTAGCTTTCTCAAGTCTTTTCTTCACTTGGTGAGTTTATAATCTCTTATTTACATGCATTTTATGTTTTGAAATCTAGGTTTTGGGGTTTTTGAAAAAAATTTGGGTTTTTCAAAATTGATGAGTTTTTGTTGAAATTTTGGGATGGGTTTTTGCTTAAATGAGTTTAAAATCTCATACATTGCATCACATCAGCATTATAACAGTATTATCATGCATTTAGATGTGTGCAAATTGATTGTGTGCTGGTAGGATTGGATTGGGCTAAGCCCATGATGCTTTTTATATTGCATGTCACATGTTCATGCATTTCTCATGCATACGTACTCTCTTTTTAATATACTCGTTATATTTGAAATGTGTGGGGACTTTTCTGATTGTCTTTCTCTCTCCCTCTCTTTTCCGTTTACGTTAGTCGTGTCTATGGCACCTAAACGTAAGTCTGCTCCGTCCCGGAACCCTCTTCGTTCCGAGGCATCGTCTTCCTTTGATCCTACTCCATCACATATTCGGTTCCGTGATGAGGATGCCCGTAAGGCCTTCTCGGAGAACTTTTCTTGACAAGGCATTCATTCTGAACGCCGAGTCATTTTGGTAGACTTTGCCGACACTGACTTACCCACTGTCATTCACAATCGGGGTTGGGAGTTACTGTGTGACGTCCTGGTCACATGTCCATCCGTGCTGATCCAGAAGTTTTACTCCAACATGCATGGATTTGATTTTTCAGTACCTCTCTTTCATACTCGCGTTCGAGGTACGCGCATTGCTGTCACACCGTAGCTTATTGCGGATGTGCTCCATGTCCCTAGGGTAGAGTTTCCTGACTACCCTAGTTGTGAGCGTCTAAGGACTGTGTCCAAAGATGAGCTCAAATCTACTTTCTATGAGCGCCCTTCTGATTGGGGTGAGTGTTAGCTCACTTACTGTTCGAACTTTGCAAAAGGTCCTCAGTTTTTGAACATGGTTATAACTTTTGTTCTTCACCCTCTCTCTCACTATAACTCTATCACAAAGCCTCGTGCTCAATTTTTTTGTCCCTTCTTAAGCATCTTACCATAAATTTTCCTTCTCACTTTATTCTTTCTATCCTAAATGTCTATAGGGATACGGCGTCCCAGGATAAGCTCATATTTCCTTCTACTATCATGAGAATCTTACGCCATTTTTATGTTCCCTTTCCAACGTCCAACCACTTTACTCATATTTGTGCCATAGACACCACTATCGTTAAACGTAGCGAGGCACAGTTTAGGTCGAGGCAGTCTGGGTCAGCAACTCCTCCCTCTCGTTCGGCTCCATCTCGATCTACTCCATCCACATCTGCTCCTTCCTCTTCTACGGGCGATGTGACTCTAGGAGACATCATGACGCAGCTTCAGCGCATGGATGCTCGCCTTAATACACTCTCCACTGAGCTCTATCAGGTGAATGTTTGTGTTGGCCGTATTGTACGATGGCAGGCGGTCATGGGTGGCTTCATTGATTCTCCTCCACGTACTCCAGAGGCTTCTGATGTTGAGGATGATGATGATATGCTACTACTTCTGAGGATGTTGGTGATGGAGATGCTAGCTCTTCCGGTACAGATGAGATGTCTACTTGACACTCTTACCCTATGTCACTCGTGACAAAAAGGGGGAGTAATTTTGTATATGAGAGTAGTCATACTTAGGGGGAGAGTTAGTATAGGACCATTTTGATAGAGGCAGTGTTGATATCTAAGGGATGTTGTAAGGATTATTTGTATCTTTTTTTTTCTCCACTTTAGATACATTTATTCTTGTACCTTAGGTCTTGTGACCATTATTGACATACATTGTACTTATCTTCTTTATATGTTGATGTATGTTTCTTTCACCTACCCTTACATGTGTTGTTTCTTTTCTCTCTTTATGCACATGCTTCTTATTACGTGTATGCAATCTATTATTTCTGTTTCACACAAAGATGCCTTGATGGGTTTTGTTTAAAGTGTTTCAGAAATACAGGTTGTCAAAGTCTACTTGCCATAAACTCTCTTCTTGCAAAGTTTTTCAAGAGTTTGTGCTAGGATAGATTTTATTGTATTCAACAAGTGAATATGAGTTAAGTGATTTATGACTTCTCTCATATATTCATTTGTTTGTTGTGGTTTTATCACGGATTGCCAAAGGGAGAGATTGTTAAGACATATGTGATTCACTTGTTAGGAACATATGTCACTATTTTATGTAATTGACTAATCCTTTGACAAAATGCATTTTACTTATATTTGGGTAGATCTAAGATGTGTTTAATACTTCAAGAAACTTTGTTTCAAGATCAAGTGTTGAAACCATGCAAGTCTGTCCAAGTTTCAAGCCAAGAAAGTGCCTGTCATTAAAGCTCGACAGCTAGCCATCTGTCAAGGTTTAAAGAGCTGTTCAGCCCCGTGGGTCGACAGCAGCTCGACAACTAGGCATCTGTTGAGGTTTATGAAAAACAGATTTTCAGTTCTGTTTTGACTCTAATCCGTGATTATGTGTTTGAGCTTTCTTTTCTCACAACCCTAGACATATAAAAGGATTATTTTAAGGGCCGTCAAAGTGGACACAAGTTGGACAAGTGTTGAGCAAAGTTTGTTCAAGCAAATTATGACCGGAGACAGAGTTTTTCCCTAGTTCATCGTTCTTGTGTAGAAGTTGCTGTGTTTGTACACCGTAGGGTTTTATGACCAAGCATCTTCTCGATCTTCATCGTGTGATGAATTAAAGAACTTTGCAGCCAACAACCTTCTCTAGTTGGTTATTGAAGTCACGTACTGGGATCCGCACATTTGGTTAGTCACGTATTGGGAGCCGTGCATTACAAGGAGAAATTGTCACTACAGAACAAGTCCAATTAGGTATTGGGGTAAGGGTTCAACTGTAGGTTGGTATAAGGTACTGAGATTCCTTTACTTGTAACCGTTTGTTGTGATAATAGTGGATTCTCAGGAGTGGTGACCTTAAAATCACCCGGTAGGGTTTTTGCCGTGTTGGTTTTCTCCATTCATAAACAAATCACCGTGTCAATTTATTTTCCGCTGCATACTTAGTTTAAATTGGTGATTTGTTTGTGCTACCACGCGTTTGCATGTTAATTTGATTAATTAATTAAACTTTGCTAATTAATTAATTAATTAATCACAAGGGGTTAATACGTTTTTGACCTATCATGAAGCAAGAGAAAACAAAGGTATTGCTTGCACTAGTCTACACGCCATAATAAAAAATTTCGTCAATTTTGGCCAAAACGACACAGAATGAAAAATTTTGTCCATTGGTTATTGTTGAGTTATAGATTAACCTCGATTAATTAATTCAATTACTCAAGTTGATTAATTAGGTCAAATTACATGCAAATCGTGGAGGCACCAACAAATCACCAAATAAACTAATGTGCAACGAAAATTAAATGACACAGTGATTTGTTGACAAATGGGGAAAACCTCTCGCAAGGCAAAAACCCCCACCAGATGATTTTCAGGTCACCACTCCCAAGAATCCACTAATCAAGAACAAGCGGTTATAAGTATGAGGAATCTTACCACTACCTAGGCTATCCCAAAATACAAACCTACAATTGAACCTTTACTCTAATCCCAATTGAACTTGATCTTGTAGAGACTTCTTCCATAGCACAGATCCCAATACGTGACTAACTCTTAGCAACTGAATGATTATTGTTGGTTGCAAAGTTCTTCACTTCAAAGTATGTTGAAGATCTGGAAACACTTTGTTACAAAACCCTAAGGCATACAAAATGCAGTAGCTTCTCATAGAGTGTATGAGTTCTCTTTTTGAGTCTCTATGTGTTTGATGACTTTAAACTAAGCATTTTATATGGTCTAGGGGTTTAGAGAACAAAACCCTAGCAAGCCAAGTCATCATGGGCCGAGATTTAGATCTAAGAATTCTAAAATCACAGAGCTCAATAGATTGAGCTTGTGACAAGAATTCTTCATTAAGTCTCAATAGATGCTAGTGTCGAGCTTCACTAAATCAGTTTTTCTTCACTTGTTTCTTGGTTCAATTTTCATGTCTTTAAAGGTACCACTTATTATGTTTGTGCAACATACTTCTAGATACATTAAACCCATCTTAGAGTTTGCCTCAACTTACACTTTTCGGGCACGATTTCAGCCTTGGTGACTTGAGATCCGCCATGATTGATGCAGCATCTTCAGCATTTGCAGTGAGGCTTTGCATCATACACTGGGTTTGTTACTTCCATTGCTTCCACTGTAAAGGTTTATAAGCTTAGAAACAATCGTTTAATGTGTTCTAGAACATCAAAAACATATGTAAAATACTCTTCATTTGTTCTTGCAAAATACTTAATTATGACCACTCAAATGACTCGGTAGCATTACTTGATACATAAAATACTATTTTTTTTTAGCTAGAAAGATACATATATAATCTTGATTAGTATATAATTGATATATTATTAAATTCTTGATTGTGAAAAGGGAAAAAATTAATTAATTCTTCTTCTTTTTACATATTTGTGACTACATGTTCATGATATTTATCTTTAAAAGAAAAACTATAAGAAAGAGAAATCTTTTCTTACGTTTTTCAGAAAGATGGGTGAAAATATATAATGAAAATGGAAGAAATTTAACAGTAATAATGGGTGCTAGACTAACGTTTTCCCTCATCTACAGATGTCTCGATCGCCAAGGCTGAGGAGATGAGAAGAACAGACACAAACATAAGAGCTAAGTATATAAAAGCCTTCGGATTCATTTTTCTTGAGAAAATGCTATTCAGAAATCACACTAAAAGATTTTGGGGAGGATGAGAACTGTTGAATTGTCCTAACCATTATTTATAGTGCTGGAGCAGTACTAAAAAACGTAAGGGATAAAGAATAAGACACTAGCAATTTAAAGTGGTGCATCATTCATAACCAAAAGCTTAGTTGGTTGTTAAGTATATATATGTTGTTTCTTAGTTTGCATTTTCAAATTCTCAGCACTTCCCATTGACTGACATTCAGATTGAACAAAGACGTGTATCAGTTGAGCTCAGCCAAGGGTGAAGTTTTGCAAGTGTCAAATAATTTTGGAGACTTCTGCATTTAGATAACAGTTCATACAGGTGGACAAATTTGCCAACACGAGCTATACAAGATTGGTTTATCGTCACATAAGTCATCCCTTTATGTTGTAGTGTAGTAAAAGTTATTATGAAAATATTATGGACTTTGAGAAAGATTTTTAAAACATATAATAGAAACGAAGAGAATTTAAAAAGAAAATAGATCAAATCACTAAAACACTAAAAATTTAGGTGGTTTAACAATAGCCTACATCCATAGCTAGTAAGGGAGAATATAAAATTGGTGTAAAAACACTCTCACATAACCCAAACCCTAATATATCCAAATGGATTTTCCTTACAAATACAAAGATTAGGGACTTCACCTATAAAATAAAAAGAAAATTTTATCTATTGCACACCACCCTCAAAGAGATTTTGCTCTAACTTGAATCAATAACAATAGCCTACGTCCATAGCTAGTAAGGGAGAATATAAAATTGGTGTAAAAACACTCTCACATAACCCAAACCCTAATATATCCAAATGGATTTTCCTTACAAATACAAAGATTAGGGACTTCACCTATAAAATAAAAAGAAAATTTTATCTATTGCACACCACCCTCAAAGAGATTTTGCTCTAACTTGAATCAATAACAATAGCCTACGTCCATAGCTAGTAAGGGAGAATATAAAATTGGTGTAAAAACACTCTCACATAACCCAAACCCTAATATATCCAAATGGATTTCCTTACAAATACAAAGATTAGGGACTTCACCTATAAAATAAAAAGAAAATTTTATCTATTGCACACCACCCTCAAAGAGATTTTGCTCTAACTTGAATCAATAACAATAGCCTACGTCCATAGCTAGTAAGGGAGAATATAAAATTGGTGTAAAAACACTCTCACATAACCCAAACCCTAATATATCCAAATGGATTTTTCTTACAAATACAAAGATTAGGGACTTCACCTATAAAATAAAAAGAAAATTTTATCTATTGCACACCACCCTCAAAGAGATTTTGCTCTAACTTGAATCAATAAACCAAAAGTTCCCAATACCAAGCTGCAATGCCACACACAAAACAAGCAATAACCCACAAACAAATACCAAGTTGCGCTACCCAAATCATATGAAAAATTGCTCACTACCAAGAGAGAGCTTCTCACAAACTAATTCAAAGTATCTCCCATATGGGAATACCTTTGGGTTGAAGCCACCAATCCCTATGTACATAGTTTTATCAATATGTAAGAGTTCAATATCTACTCCTTGGTGAACAAGGAATAATATTCTTGGTGGAAAAAGAATGCCATCCTTGGTGGACAAGGAATAGACAACATTCCTTCCTCACCAAAAAAAAACCTAATCGATTCAAATTAAGAATTTAAGACAAGATCTAAAAAATTTCTTCCTTACTTCAAAGTCACAAAACAATCTTTCAAACCATGTCAAAGTAGAAATTTGAGACAAATTTTAATAGAAAATGCATAAAAGACTTGCTACATGACACTGCAACTAGATACGACCATGCCTATTCTGCATTTGACTTTTACAATACAATTATCATTATAGGAAAGTAATCAAATTCCTGTATTAACTAGACACTAGTTCATTAACATGGCAAAACTAGTGTCACGCATCACACAAAGCAAATAAATACTTGAAAATGAACTTGTCATTGTGGGTATCGATAACTTCTAAATTGCCTTCTTCAATGGAAGTCCAAACTTTTATAGTATATTCCAACGAAGAAGACAAAAAAATACAAGTGACTTACTTCCGGTGTTCTTGTGCATAGGAAAAGGCACGACATGACAATTGACACGGTTTCATAATATGTGAGTTTTTCTAAAATTTGGTTGCCATATCTTTTACCATATCTTGTTCTTTTTAATTCGATCTTAGTGAACTAGCTCATGTCTTAGAGGAATTGAAACGTCTTTGTGTTGATGCAAGAATTGTCTCAATTGAACAATCAGATTTTCTTGTCAAATTTGGTTAAATTTCAGTCAAAGTTAATCAAACCCCATATTTTTCTTCGGATCTCTTTGAGTTTGACCTAATTTGACTAATATTAGTTGAGTTAAAGGGTTTGGAAGGATGTAGTGGTCACGGTTCATTTCTTGATTGAAATCAAGGATTTTCATATTTCACATACAAACGGTGATTTGCTCATGGTTTTTTTTTTTGTTGGGGGGGGGGGGGGGGGGGGGGGGGGGGGGGAGGGAGGAGGGATATAGTGTAGCAACATGTAGTTATGATTTAAAACCTAGGGGGGTGTTCTTATAGAGGATTTGCTTAATGATGTGAACGACATCTTAGGGACACCAAGTTGGTTTACCATTAGGTTAAGAAACAAATTGGCTTTTTATGTAAGTATGATTGAACCCAAATCAAACCAATTTTGACCTGGTAAATTTCTGACCCATACCCAATTTTGACCTGACCTGTCGAGGTAAACTAGTAGCCTGCTCATAATGACCTTTTTTTTTATTTTTTTTATTATGAGGGGGATGCTCAAAATGCCTTGGTTATAAAATTTTAAAATAGTTTTTCTATTGGCTCATTATATTTTTATACTAAAGTTATATTAAATTTTCTACTTTATAAATGAAAATACTAATAATTTTACTTGTCAACTTGATGAACAATGCTCACATATAAATGTTTTCAATGTCGAATTTTACTACTAACATTGAATTTTTAAATTTTTTTTTTTTTTTTTTAAAGTTCATTATTGATTTCATCATAATTATTAATTTTTTTTTTCTTTACCTAATTTGTGATATTTTATTCTTAAATTTATATATATTGTATGAGGTTGGATTAGTTTTTTCCCTTTAATTTTTTAGATTATTTGCTTATACACAGCTTTTTAAAAATCTCAATTTTTTTCTAAGTTAAAACTATAATAATACCAATTTCAACCAATAAGCAAAGTTTAATAAACTTTAAGTTCGTTTAAAAAATTAATCTAAAAGCACACTTACTTCATAGATGATTTCACTTTACTTCATATATCATTTATAACATGTATGGGAGTTTTTCTTTTCTTTTCTTTTCTTTTCTTTTTTCATTGAATTATTAGACTAGTATGCAATTAAAATTAATTATCAGATTATAAATTTAAAGATTTCCGTATTATTCAACTTTTATCTCTGTGTTTTTTTTTTTTTTTTTTCTCTTTCTTTCTTTTTTTTACTGTATTGAAATAAATACAGAAAAAATAATCCAAAAGCATGTTAAAAGTTTTTTTTTTTTTTTATGACAAAAAATGCAAGATATTATGGGTTGATTCGATCTGATCCATTGAAGATTGTGTAAGTAGGGGTGTTCGCGATGCGGTGCGATTTTGAGCCATTTTTAGCACCGCACTTTACAATGTGGTTTAGGCAAAACCATAACTGCATCATACCTCATTTTTGCGATCACATGTGCAGTGCGGTGCGATTTAGAGTTAGCGAAAACCATAACCGCACCACACCTCATTTTTGCGGTCACTTGTGCGGTGCGGTGTATAAAATGCGGTTTGAAACTAATATTTCAAATTTTGGGCTTTAATTGTCTAGCAAAAAACTGATTTTCCCCTTTGTTTTGGGCCAAGTCTTAAAATATTGAGCTAGTTTTTCTTTAATTTGGGTTGGTTTTCCTAATTAACACTTACAAGGGTTATTAAATTTTTTTTTTTTGAAAACTAGGGTTATTAAATTATTAATTTTTTTTGAGAAGTATTAAACTATTAATTAATAATATATTTAATATTAAAAAAATTAATATATTAATATATAGAGAGGGTGCGGTGCGGTGCGGTTTGTGCAATTTTCTTATTATAAAACCACAAACTGCACTGTACCATGTGGTGCGGTGCATTGTTACTTGTGGTGCGGTACGGTTATGCCATTTTATGGGTGATTTTGGTGCAACTTTTACGATTTGTGCAGTTTGGTGAACACCCTTGTAAAAAATATAATAATTGCAACCTCTTTTAGCCCGATAAACTTTTGAGACAATGATTTATTGACCCGAATCCGAGCTGCTTGATATGTTTACCAACTGTAGCTATAGGTAGGAGTTGGGTTGAACACCCACAATATTTGACCTTTCTATTGTTGGAAATAACCCTCACTCAAGAGTATAATTGGAGGCAGAAGGAGTAATCACTGGTCAGCGGTCAACAATTAAAGAGTTTTACCAAAAGTTGCATGCTTGCTTTCTATATTTTTTCACCTGCTCCGGAGTTTATATATATATATATATATATGTGTGTGTGTGTGTACACACACTCTCCAAAGTATAAAATTAACATACTCAAAAAAGAATTTATATTTAACATTTTTGCTAATAGATGCATTTCTTAAAAACTCTAGTTCTAGGGCTTGGCTTCATTTCCTTGTGGACCGCCACCAAGCCCACCACCACGCCCTCCATGTCCACCACCACGTCCTTCATGTCCACCATCACCATGACCATACCCTCCTCTGCGTCCACCATACTTTGCGTCATCTACCAGGTTTGATTCTTCTGTTGCATGAAATGCACAAGTTAAATGAATTTCAATTATTATTATTATTGAAAAATTGCCTTCACCCCAGGTCTCTACCACAGTTATTTTTAGAGAAACCATCTAATTAAATATGTCGTGGTACAAATTTAAATTGATATATACTTTTTTAATAATTCGGGAAATGAAAATTTGAACTTTGGACGTTGATGACATCAGAATGTGAAGAATATAAGGTTATTGGCATCTGAAATGCATATCTAATGGCAAAGTAATAATATCGTAATAATGAGACTATATATACATATATATAAATGGTACGACAGATTGGACACTGTTATTAGGGGTGTTCACCAAAACGCATAAACCGTACAAACCGCAAAAATCGCACCATAATTGCCCGCAAAATGGCATAACCGCACCGCACCGCAAGTAACAGTACACCGCACCGCATGGTGCAGTGCGGTTTTATAATAAGAAAACCGCACAAACCGCACCGCACCGCACCTCTCTATATATTAATATATTTATTTATTTTTAATATTAAATATATTTTTAATAGTTTAATAACCCTAGTTTTCAAAAAAAAAAAAAAAAAAAAGTTTGATAATCCTATCAAGTGTTGACTAGGAAAGCCAACTCAAAATAAAGAAAAACTAGCTCAATAGTTTAAAACTTGGCCAAAAACAAAAGGAAAAAATTAGTTTTGGGCTAGGTAGGAAAAACCCAAAATTTGAAAAATATACTGATTTCATACCGTTCAAATCACATCTTATACATAGCACCGCACGTCTGACCGTAAAAATGAGATTCGGTGCAATTATGGTTTTCGTTAAACTCTAAACCGCACCACACCGCACCGCACCGCATATGTGACCGCAAAAATAAGGTGTGGTGCAGTTATGGTTTGAGCTAAACCGCACCACAAAGTGCGGTGCTAAAAATGGCCCAAAACCGCACCGCACCGCACCGTGAACACCCCTAACTGTTATAATATGGATACGACATCTCAAATGAAGTGCCAATACATCTCATAAGTAGGGAATAAAATGTGAAAATAGGAACAAAAAATAGGACGAGGGATTTATATTCACATCTCTAATACCCTTAAAATAAATTAAAGTGTATGGAGTTTGCATCAACTTACGCTTTTCGCCATGATAGCCGCAGCACAATTCTAATACAAAGACACACCACAATTCTACTCAAATGCCATGGTAACTTTTAAGGGAGGGTGGGGCAAGTTATACTACATACAACATACTCTCTAAAGCAATGATGGGCGTATACTTTCATGGGCATATGTGCCATGAAAGAACTTATTTGGAAGGAGAGTGGAATTTGATGGGTGTATACTTATGTGATGTTTTTGGAAGTTTAAGTTATGAGATAGTGTGAGTTCCTTCTTTCTTTCTTTTTTTTCTTTTTTTTTATTATTTATTTATTATTATTATTATTATTATTATTATTATTTATGGTTCTCAAGCCCGGTGATGATGGGGGATCCTGGGCCACCAAAGAAAGGATGATAAAATGTGGGGTGAACTAGGTCCGATTCTCTACGGTCTATTGGGGTCGTTATATGAACCAGTTTGTACGCAAGTCACATAGAACTTTATAAGGCAAAAAATGTGATTTTCTCCTAAGCTATAAAATATTATTGTAAGTATTTTAATGTTGTAAAATGACATTTTATTCTTACAAAATGAGTAAAATAATTATTTATAATATTCACAATGAGAAGGAGATTAAAATAGAATATTTAAGGCTTATATTTTATTGGTGAACATTTAAAATAGTTCTTTCACTCGGTTCCTCCATGATGGTTCCTTGGGAAAGATGTTACAATAGTTTCTCCACCAATGGTTCTCAGGACATGGTTCCTCTACCAGTGGTTCCTCCACCAGTGGTTCCCAGGACATGGGTTCATGGTTCCCCAAGCATGATGTCATGGTTCTCAAGAATACTAGGTCTTTAATCCATGGAACCCAAAACATTGGTTCTAGGAACCGACGAGACCTTTTAATCTGGGAACCCAAAATGCTGGTTCCCTGACCACAGGATCTTCCTCCATGTTTACTAGATTTTGGCATTTCCCTTTACCTTTGTAAGTCCTGCATAAGAACTATACAATACAAATATTCTCAAGTAATTGTTAGTTCCTCAGGTTAGGATATGCATTCTAAAACATATACATATATGTATGAATGAACTTCAAAAATATGGGTTAGCCACGAGGTCCTTGGCCCAATTCTCACAGACTTAGTGCTTTTGTACAAGACTTGTGGGATTTGGAACTCAAGTCCAAGTAGTTTTGCTTGGACATTTCCTTCCAAGCCAATCAAGTGAGGAGGATTTTGTGGGAGAGAGTGATATCTTATGTGTGCATGTTTTTGCATATGTTTCTTTGGAGGCTAAGTGATATTTTGAATGATCTTAAGGATATGGGACGAAGTCATCCTCCTAGGCTCTCTCGTTTTGTTCTTTTTCTCTCCTGTCTCTTGCTGAACTCTTAAAACTCTAAAAATTATTCTTTTAAACCTCTAGAACCCCCTGGAACTCTCCCCTTCCCCCCCCCCCCCCCCTTCGGCTATGCTTTGGTGCTCCTTTTATAGTAGACATGGTCTGGTACCCCAAGCGAGGATCTCCTCAGTTTGCTGGGTAAAACCATGGCCTCTGATAGAATCTGAAGGAGTTCCTTGGGCAGAGTTTTAGCTGAGTTTGGAAATTATAACTCAAAAGATTATTTGGCTTTAGCTACAAATGGAAGATGCCTTCCTGGAAAGTCAAAGGAATAGGTGGGATATTCAATGTAATGGATGACAGTTTTGATTGATAAGGACAACTAAGAGGAAGTTATGGGGAGATGCTATGCATATGGAGGAACTGAGTTAGGCCTTTGGTTCATGCATTCCAAGCAAATACATTTATCAAGGGAAAACTTCAAGATCATCCTTTCACTAGAAATCACTCCCCTGCCGACCAAACCACTTCTCCCTTACTACCAATTTGAGATCCCATGGGCTTGAGCCATGGGTTACAAAGAGGATACCTAGTTTTGTTGTATTTTTTAATGACTTTTGTTGTGAATCTGAACATACACCTTGGCTTTCCCATGTGTCAGCCAAGATCCTCTTCTCAAGGCTTTAAAAGGACACATCAAGGTCCTAGGGCCTTGATGTTGACTCTTCCTGATTTGGCCTTTTTCCAAAAATGGCATAGATTCCTCCTTGCAATAGGTGAGCTTGGAAAGTCTCTGACCATCCTCCCATTTGCTTCATGTCCTCTGCGTTGACTGGAATCCCTCGATTCCTACATCAAGTACTAAACCCGAGGATACCACTCGTCACTTTCACTTCTCTCTACCTCTTGATTTCGACAGGACATCTAACGAATCTTTCCTTCTTTCAAGGATACTTATGAGTGACTTGTTCTATCTTCTGGGTTGCCCACGTCCTTCTCAGGATCTTCTAAGCTGTCCACGTCCTTCTCAGGATCTCCTAAGCTTTCCCTCAAAGGATCCGCTTCTTGGGTGATGGAGATCCTGCTCGTGTCCTAAGTCTGGGTCCTCTTCTTTTTTCCTTTTTCCTTCTTTTTAGGCATTTGGGCCTTCATGGTCCTTCTTAACTTCACGATTTGGGCCTTCTTTTGTTAAGGCCCATGGTGTTTCCTTACTTTTCATGGAATAGGCTTCCTTGTCACATTTTGGTCCTCAACAGATAGATAATGTGACAACCGTAAATGGGGCAAGATATATTGGTGTTCTTTGATTGCCACTCTTCTACCCTTTCCTAGTCTTTAATTGCCCCTTTTACATTAGGTATGGTTTGATTCCTGTAGAATCTATAACTCCTTTTAGTATGTTGGACAAATCATGGTTTTCTATTGAAGGTGTGCTTATGTAAATCTGGAGAGTTCAAAATTCTATTATGTTGAGTAGAGGGTTACCTTGAGTCTTATAGCCAGAGACGAAACTACTAAGGGGTTGAGGAGCACAAAGCACGTGTGATAAGGCGCGCGCGTGTGTGTAAAATTTATATTTTAACAATTGAACACAAAATAATTATTTTTGGCCCCCCTCTTCCCAAGAAGTTACAAAAAGACTCATGAAAATGATAAAATGTAATAGGCAAACACCCATACTATAACATCTGTAGCGTTTCTATGTTACAGTGTTGGCTGTTGTTGAGGACTATTTTTTCATGCCACATGGAATTATTTCATTGGCAAATCAAGCCACATCAACATTATCATGGATTTTGGGTAAATCTCCTTTAAAACCCAAAAAGGCTCATATTTTATTCAATTGCATTAATTGGGCTCACATGGCCCTTAAGATCTTCACTTTAAGAGGCGGATTCATGGTCCACATTTTCTCATCATCAATTGGGCTCATGACCCACGACATCATCAACATCAATATATGGATTGAGCTCAAGCAATGATTCAAGGCTTAGCCCATATTATCTCTCTCATGCTAATGATGATTCAAGGCTTAGCCCATATTTACACAAAACAATGTCAAAGCCCATGGTTCAAATTCCATGGCAATATTATCTCATCAAAGCTCATGACATGTTATCTCATCAAATCCCAAGGTAAATCATCTCATCTTCAGCTCATGATCCAAGATCATGAGTCTCATTAGAGAAACTTTGGGAGTCATGGTTTGGAAGGCCAAGAAGTAAGTTTAGTAAAGCTCTAGCAATTTAAAGTAAAAGAAACATGTTGTTTGGCATGTATTCTCCAACTCCCTGAATTCTAACGAGTCAGTGTGTAATGGATAACATCTGGTAAGCCTCTCTTATCAGATAACACTTAAAATGATAGAACTCTCCATTACTCTTCAGTTAAAACTTAATACTTATCATATAACAAATACTCAATAGCTCTAGCCATCTAAATGCTAATCAAATAACTATTCATTCAATCTCCAGCTGTTCCTATACGAATTTGGAAACCTAATCATATTATTTCACATAAACTACATTACTATTTTCAACTAAAATCCAACTCAAACACATTGCTAAATCTAATTGGCTATCTTTAATCTTCAAATATAAATATTCATAATATCTTTAATATACAGCTACCATCTGCCATAATCAGAGCAAATATTCCCCTGGCAACTACCTGAGAAGAGCATTTAATGCTCTTCTTGTTCACCAAGATTGAGTCACAACACAATGAGACCTTGATTAGTTCTCTAAAACTTCATTAATTATCAATTAATCATCTTATTACTTACTAAAAATGCATTATAATAGAATCATGGACCAAAAATATAAATACCCAAAAAAAGAAAACATTTCTAGCAAAACACTAGCAGCGTGTTCAACACTTGATACTTGGCTGAAAGTGACATCACTAGCTATTTAATGCTCAATCCCAACAGTCAGCTACTATACCCAAAATAGCAAGATATCCTCAAAAGAGATCTTACAATTTTCAGCTAAATCCAAGAAATAAATTCTGAATATTCTCTCCGGTAGTTTGACATCATTTAGCTAACCTCATCTACTTCAGCTCCAAGCAACAGTTGTCTTATGACAGTTGTGACAGCTTTTTTCAGATAGCTATGATAGCTATTTTAGAACGTATATGACAGCTAACTTAGTAGCCTTGACATTACAAAATTTTCTTACTTGACTAAAAACCAAAACCAACGAAAGAAACTATCTTTTTCTTATTAAAATCCTTTCCTTTTTTTATGGTTTTTCCTCCAACTGGATTGATTTAGTTTCAAACTTGGCGCTATATAAAGAGGACCAAGCCACACACTATTCCACATACTATTACCCATCTTATACTCACTCCCTCACTCCCTAATTCTGAAACTTTATCATCTTGCTACTCATATCCTCTAAACACATCTCCATGTTCACTTCTCTTACAAAACCTCTTCTCTTAGAAAGCAACATAAGCCACCACCATACCTCATATTATCTACTACAACCTCTCCAACAGCTATAATCTCATATCTTTACTATCTTTAACCTTTATATCTCTCATACTTCCATATATCTTACAAACTCATTCCTCACTAAATATCCATACATACTTCCCATATCTTTAAACTCCGTAACTCACAAAGTATCTATATACAAATTACGTATCTCACAACATACTTATACATATCTCTCATACATCTTACAAATTACACATCTCACAAAATATCCATAATATCTCTCACACATCTTACAAATTATCTCTCACAAATTATGCATACATATTCCTCATATATATTACAAACCCATCTCTCACCAAGAACACATACTAATTATCTATACATATTACAAATACTACAATCCACAAAACATCTATATCTTGTACCATCTCCATACTTCTCAAAAGATATCAAACATTCATACTAAAAGCCTTTCTCATGGAAGGCATAAACTTCTAATACTAAAACCCTTCTCTTAGAAGGCACAAAGACTTCTTGCAAAAGCCCTTCTCATGGAAGGCATGGACTTCTAATACATAAAGTTCTCCTAGAAGGTAAAAAGACTTCATACCAAAGCCCTTCTCATGAAAGGCACAAACTTATCTTACAAAATCCATTTTCATGGAAGGCAATACTATTCATAACTTCACAATAACTAAAATAGCATTATCAAGGGAAAATTCATTTAACTGCATGATAAAAGGGACAAACTTAACCAGCCTCTATACACAGCTGGACATACTCTCTTTCCCTCCAGTTGCACCCATTTTTCCCATTTAATCTTGAAGTCATCATGGAAGGACTTATCATGGCATACTGCCTCTCCACCGCTAGATTCATTCTGCTAGAATATTATCAGCTCATTGATACTTTACAGCTAGAGTTATAAACCATACAAAGATAAATGACCATGTTTCCATGTCTCTAAATTTACATTATTGAATACATGATTACTTCACCTTTAAATAAAAATTACTTTAATATTACATTACTATTCAATAAACACGATCTCACTAGTGTTTTACTAATAGACACATATATTAATAAATTAATCTGTCACTACTAGACACATATAATTTGATCATAAACCTCTGCTGGACATACATTATTTGAACATAAACCCTTATTGGTCATATCTTATTATGTTAAACAAGACACATCCTATTGCTGGATATATGACACTTAATTAATTACTCCCTAATATTTGACATCACCCAATATACATTATTAAGAACTTTAACTCATAACTTGAACAATGCTATTACACTAAATACATATTACTTTATTTCAACTATTATTACAACCATTAATCAAAACTATTATATCAAACACATATTATTTATTTATTTCAATCATTATCATGATTCTTAAACTTTGGGCTTTACCCATTTTGTAGGCCTAAAAATACATTGGAAGCCATTGGACTTTGCGGTCCAATGTTGAGTTTCAAACTCAACTCCCCAGACAATCCGGGCCTAGCAAGGTCACCCTTCAAATGGACAACACATGGTCGTGCAGCAAATATTGGTCCCTAACAACTGTCTCTCACTCATTATTCACAGACCCAAGCTTTTTTTTTTTATGAGTGCTAAGATTGGCTATTTGAATTTGTGAATGAGATATGACTATTTTTGCTGAATAGAAAGAGAGATGAATACAAATTACAAACCAAGTTTACGTACTTGTAGTGAGTGAGAGTGGGGTGCGTGTGTGGCTATTAATTAGTGTGTGGGATAGGGTGGCAGGTGTGTGTGGCTATTAATTTTTAACTTAAAATATTTAAATCTCTTTTTTTTTAAAACTTAAAAGTTTTTTATGATTGTTTGTTTGTAAATTAGTGTTAATTTTAGAGAAGTGTTACGTCTACGATATTTCCATAATATTTCACAAGAAATCATAGGTAGTAAGTTGTTATTGGTTCTAATATGAACCCACAATTGAAATTATTCTTTTATCCACCAATAACAGTTAGTAGCAATCTGCCACTTAGGATTTTTTTTGTAAAAGTGTGTTGTGAAAATGCTATGTACATAGCATTTCTCTTACTTTCATGTGGGACATTATGGAATTGAACAGTTGTGTTAATAAATTTATGCTAATGTGCAGTGTGTAGCTATGAGAATTTACAAATTTTATTACATAAATTATATAAATTGATGTATCATTAATTAACAAAAATTAGGATTGACCAATGTAAATCATTTGTTTAAATATTTTTTAACTTTAATTTTATAAATTGAAAAGGAGATTGTTGCAAATTTTAATACAAAATCAACCATAGATGATTTTTGTTATTTAAAAGAATGTTGGATTCTATTTTTAGATGATTAAGTTACAATGTATTAAGAGACGTTTATTCTGTTTCTTCTCTCTTTTGTTGATATTTTCTTAACATACATGCTAATTTGGATTTTAAATATATTTTTTTAATTTTTTATTGAGGCTCCCCCCCTCCCCCCCTTAGAGCATCTCTAATAGATTAGCTAAATCTATTTTTTGGAGAACAAACCCCAAAAATCAACTCCAACAGATTCTCCAAATGCAAAACTTTTCCAAATTTTTTTTGAAGTTGCTACAGTGCTTCTCTAGATATAGAAAACACTGTAACAACTTCAAATGAATTTTTCTCCTTAAAAAAATCATACAACTCAATAAAAAAAACAATTCTTTCTCTCTCCTCTCACAACAACTACAAACATTCACAACGGCTACAAATACAACAATCATTTCTCTTAAACATCTCTAAACTCAAGCATAATTAAAATACAAACTCAAAAACGCAATCTTAAAATTAATCAAATCATAAAAATAAAAGCAAAAAAAAAAAAAAAAAAATGCCATCTAACCCATTTAGGCTGCATTGGGGAGGAAGATGAGCAGCGGCGGAGCGGAAGGCACGGCTTGGCACAATAAACACCGATTCTGTGCCTACCTATTTCCTTCGATCAACAGTGGAGCAAGCCTCTTGCTTGTTCTTTCTCTGTTTCTTATCACATAGAGAGCTAGAGAGTGTTCTAGAATGAAGTAAAGAGAGAGAGAGAGAGAGAGAGAGAGAGAGAGCTGGAGAAAGTGATCTGGAATCAAGTAGAAAAAGAAAAAGAAGGGAGCTAGAGTGGGTATACGTGTGTGGTGGAGAAAAAACAAGAGAAAAAAAAAACGTATGGATGAAATTGAAAGGATATAAAGAATAAGAAACGACAATTAAGAAATGCTACCACAATACACAATAAATCTTAAGTAACAGATTGTTATTAGCTAATATTGGTGAGTAAAAAAATAATTTCAGTGGTGAGTTTAAATTAGAATTAGTAACAACTTTTTACATAAGATTTTGTTGTGATTCTTGTGAAAATATTGCGAAAAATGTTGTGGATATTACACTTCTCATTGAAAAATATAGTTGTTGGTAATAAACATAGGAAAAATAAATAATGACTAAAAAAATAATAAAGAATGAATGAAGAAATAATATTTAAATGAGGTGGAGAAAATGATAGAGAATCTGTTGAAAATTGTATTTGAAAAAGTAGGTAAGTAAAAACTAAATATCACTGTTCACTGTCTAAACAGTACAAAAATTTAGGTAAGCTGCTGGAGATACTCTTAGCTAACTTGGTTTTATTTCTTAGTTAGAAAATTTGTTAAGAGGAAAGAAGTACTTGGTTTTAGTTAAAAAAGAAAAGAGGATTTCTTAGAATGTCAAAAGGTATTTAGGGGCATTTGATGTAGTAGATAACAACTCATACTGATGGGAACATTAAGAGGAAATAAAATGAACATCATGCACGTACGCATAGCAGAGCTTGAGCCAATTACCTGGTTCACGGCTCCAATCTAAACACATTGACCGAGAGGATGGCTACCAAGTCTGTCAACAATACAAAATCACTCCCCTACTTGTAAGACCACTTTTCCTATTATTGCATGCTTAAGAATTGTCAATGGGCTTGGGCAATAGGATAGAAAGATTGAATGTAGTGGGCATATGCTCATATTTGCGGATGGACATGTTGGTTGACTATGGATATTGGACTTCAAGGAGAGAGAGAGAGAGAGAGAGAGAGAGAGAGAGAGAGAGAGAGAGAGAGAGAGAGAGAGAATTCGTAAATAAATAAATAAAACTAGCCTCATCACACGTGCAAATTTGTAAATAAATAAATAAAACTAGCCTCATCACATGCACTTCGCACGTGCGATGAAACTTTTTATTTTTTATTTTTTGGGTTTACATGTTTTACTCATGGAAATTTTATTTTATTTTGTATTTTAAGAAGAAGTTGTATTAGTACTTCACTACTAATGTGAGAGAGAAATGTAGAGGTGAGAAAAAAGTAATTTAGCAATTAAAAAAATGGTAAATTACAAATTACACTCCTAAAACTTGGAGGTGTTTGGATTTTATACCCTGAAGTTTCAGAACTTGGATTTTACCCTATAAAGTTTGGGGGCGTCTGAATTTTACACCCTAACGTTTAAAAATTTGGATTTAACCTCCTAACTATAAAGAGTAGTTTGATTTTACTCTCTAAAGTTTGGTGATGTTTGGATTTTACACCCTAAAGTTTTAGAATTTTAGGGTGTAAAATCCAAACAATCTCAAACTTTAGGGGGTAAAATCCAAATTCTAAAACGTTAAGGTGTAAAATGCAAACACCCCCAAACTTCAGGAGGTAAATTTCAAATTTTAAAATTTCAGGGTATAAAATCTAAACACCCTCAAACTTTAGGCGTGTAATTTACAATTTACCCTTTAAAAAATGGTACGTTTGTGGAAAAAAAAAGGGCAGTTTTATTTTTTATTTTTTATTTTTTTCAAAAAAAAGAAGTTGTATTTGTACTTAACAACTAACGTGAGAGAGAAATGTGGAGGTAAGAGAAAAAACTGTTTTTTTTTTTTTTAATTTAGCTAAAAATTAGAAGTTTTTAAATTACTAATTTTATATGTCTAACCCTATGGTTTAAGCCTTAGAAATAGATGAATTTGAGGGTATTTTAGGTATCTAAATTGAAGATCTCAAATAGGGAAATCCCTTTAAATAGTAGTAGTAGTAGTAGTAGTAGTAGTAGTAGTATATATATATATATATATTAATAAGTAAAGTTGAGAGAAAATCTAATTAGATTCTACAATTGAAGTCTAATTTTGCATCATGTATCCTAAGTTATTTATTTTTCAAGAGAGTTTTATTTCTTAATTTAGGATTCAAATGTGAGACCACATCATAAATATCTATTTGAGTGAGTTATTGCGTATAAAAACCAATGACTTTAGAATTAATGAACATAAAAAAAATGGATAATTTATATTTTCTATCTAAATATTCTTATAAGACTTTTTAAAGAGTTAAAAAAATATATAAGAATGACTATCAATAATATTTAAATTATATATGTAAGAATTATACTATGCATATTAATGTATATCTTTTAAGTAACCCCATGCATATGTATGGGCCTACAAGTTAATCTATATATATATATATATATATAGGTAAAACTCAAAAAAAATTTAAGGGAAATGCTAACGAGTGCCCTTAAGGCATTGGTTAACAATCAATTTTAGGAAAATTTTGACATCACTTTTATGGAAAACGAAAAAAACTGTCAAAACATTAATTGCTTTCCCCCCCCCCCCCCCCCCATAAAAACTTTCTTTAACTAGATTATTAACTAATACCCTAAGGGCACTCGTTAGCACGAAGTTTAATTAGAATTTGAAATTAGAATCCAATTTTGCGTTATGTGTCTAAATTTATGTGGAGAACACACCATATTTATCCACTTAAGTTTGTGCCATGTTTCCACTTAAATTTTTTAATCTTTGTGCCAAGTGAGTTAATGAGTGCAAAATACTAAGAATCTAATACTAATGAACTATAAAATTAAAAAAAAAAAAAAATCACATATACTCAATAAAAATCATCACACAACAAAGATCACCACACATTCTATCTTATTAAAAATTAGAAAAAAAATAATGATCATAAGTAGTATTAAATTTGGGTAAAAATTTTATTATGTGACTAATTGCGTTTACTTTTTTAAAAAAATTGATTAATTATTTATATTTTTATGATAAAAATTGTATTTAATTTTAAATGTATCTATACGTATGCATGTGTTACATGCTATTTTTTATAATTTGATTAATTATTTATATTTTTATAATAAAATTTGTGTTTAATTTTAAATGCATCCATGCATTTGCATGGGTTATATGCTAGTATAAATAATTAAGGACTCAACGGGTGTCCTATTTAATTTATTGATAAAGTAGTATATTATAATTTACTTATTTATTTATAGACAATTTTTTTTAAAGAAAAAAAATCTATGATAAAACTCTAGATAATTGTAAGGACCAAATAAACTGGCGACCCAAACCCACTTAGAACAGTGAGTTGTACAGCTCAGCCTTGGCCCAAGTCAATAAAATTTGTAAGAAAGGGAAACAAACAACAAGAGAGGGCTCTGTCCGAGTATGAAAATAAGGAAGAAAGGGCTGATGTTATGGAATAGATGAGCAAATGTCTCCCCACAAGCCTGCCTGAGGAGGCCAATATTATACAAAAAGTGACACTGTTCACTCTCTTATCTTAATGTTCTTCTTGTTTCTTTGTCTTTTCTTGATACTTGTGTCTGCTTCTCCTTTTCTCTAAAAACACTATCTTTCTTATATACTCCTCCCTTCTTCACATCTTGACCTCCCATCATTACCTAACAAATCTCTCCTAATGACACTTGTCTCTTTTTACATCTAAAGAAGGTGGTAGAAGAAGTTTGCTTAGCTGTAACTTACACTGTTCATGTCACTTCATCATTAATGCAACTGATAAAACCAGGGACGGACCTATATAGGGGCAGGGAGGGCCATTGCCCACCCCCCCCCCCCCCCAAAAAGCTAGGAATATTAGTCAAAACATGGCTCTCATTTTGGAAGTTTCATTGAATTCAAGGTGAGCTATTCTCTCTTTTGTTGCGAACTTTTGTTGCGAACTTGATGTTGTACCAATCATCTACTCGCCTTTTTTTTTTCGTAACTTCATCTCTTTTGCATGCCATAGACTATAGAGTTTGTGGGGGTAGTTTTAAGTCTGTATTTCATTTCCTGAATATTGTCCCCAACAGAACTTCTTCTTCTGGGTTTCGGTAAGATTTTAAATCCATCTTTTAAATTTATTTCTTTTCCGACTTTTTTTTGTTCATTACTTTTGTTCATTATTATTATTATTATTTTGTTCAATCATAGACGACTTTCGAAGCTTAAAAGAGCGTCGAGTTCCATTTTGATAAATGTGTTGAAATGTTTAAAAAACACTTATTTTGTATGTTATACTTTGTCGACATTTTTATAATATCAAATGTTTAAGAAACACTTATTTTATATGTAGTATTTTGTTGAATATAAAATAGGTGTTAGTTTTTATTTTCATTAAAAAAAAAATTTGTTTTAAGCTTTGGCCCCTCCCCCAGGTTCAAATCCTGATTCTGTCCCTGGATAAAACTGTTGCCCACCATTTAATGCGGAGACAACAGGCTACTTCAAACTGAAAACTTCCTCTATTTTCACCAATTCTCTCCCTTCAGACCATTCTTCCCACCTGGAACACTTCAAAGTCCTTTATCTCATCCCCTCCTCTCCTCGGGCGAATTTCCCCTTCGAGCATGTGATATTCCCATATCAGTACTGCAACTCTTTAATTTTGTCCTCAGTCCCCAAGCACTTATAATAATTTTTCTAATTGATTAAAAAAAAAAATTTTAAAAAAAAAGGCCTAGATAGATAATTTAAGCTGTTGTAACTTGTAAGTCCCAATGAATTATCATATGCAATGCAAGTTTTTACTCTTTAAAAAAAAACCAATAAACTTGTCGTTTTCATGTGATTGTCAATGATTTAAGTGCCTAGATTTTTGCGTTGTCCCCGCGAGTATAAATGAGATGGGAATGGGATGCCATAACCTACCATGTGATTGTGATCTGCGTTAACATATAGTGAGTAGTAAGTAATGCATGATTTTCATAAATAAATTAGTAACTAACGAATGACCACTATTTTGGCATGTAATTTTATCCAATATTAAAATCTTTTGAGTCATTAGATCGACTGGCATGGATGGCGACTGTTTTGTGAAAGTGAGATCCACATTAAATCCTGTAAGGTTGAAATTTATCAACCATCTTGTTAGCTTTATTTCGTGTCAATTTGCTTGTAATTTAGCACTTAGTAACTCTGTATTTAGGTGGAATTCATGTAAGGGTAGTGTGTGAAGAGAGTGTGAAGAAAAGCTCAAGTTTGTGCAAAGAAGCAGAGTTTCGCGGCTAGAACTCGCGGCTAACTCGCGACTGGCAAGCCGCCAACTGCAGGCACGTGAGAAGCACACAGGGAAGCTGAAGGGTCGCGCCAGCTATCGCACTACAGGACAAAAGTTCCAGGCTGGCCAGGCCGTTATCTTGCGACTTGAACTCACGACTTGGCCAAGCCGCGAGACCAAGCCGCCAACCAGCCCTGTTTGCCAAAAAACTGTCTCTTCGTATTCCAAACACACACCACTATATATAGACCCTTATACCCACTAAATGTAGAGAGCTTCCAGAGAGAATTTTGTGAGAGAAACCCTAGAGCAAAACAAGATTGCCTCATCCCCAATCTTCATCTAAGAGACTCTACAAATTCCTCTACTCTCTTCCTCTCCATTGTTACATCCTTGAGAGGTCATTGACCAAATCCTTTTCTCACCACACCCACGTCTATGAGAAGGTTCATTTGGTGCTAAGGGAAGCAGTTTGGAAGGAACCAATATCCATTGGTTGATGCTATGGTCTAGTAGCGGAATCCAAGAAGCTAGAAAAGAAAAAGGTTCGGCGCAACCTCGTTGGAGCAGGAAGTTTAGAGGGCTTAGGTACCTAGGTAGATTAGGTTTGGAGGGTCTATTGCTGTTCATGTATCCCAACTACATTTTCTAGTGGATTATGCTTGGAGGGCGGCGGAGAGGTTTCACGCCGAGGGCTTCGGTTTCCTCTTCGATAACACATCGCGTGTTGTCCTTGTATTTGCATCTCTCTTCCTTTATCTTTGCCTTTTATTTTCTGATGTAGATGTGATTCTAATTGGCTTAGATTGTTTATCAATTCTGTGTTTGGCTTATGTTCATGTTCCGCACATTAATTGTTTGATTATAAGCTTGAATTGATAATTTGTAATTTGGGATCTAAACGTTCAAGGGTGTTTTATACACATATTGAACTTTCAAATCCTACCTCTAATGGATGGCTACAGTCTAGCACCGGACACAGCTAACGATCAAAGAGGATGATTGATGTTATCTCTGTTTGTTTATCCATAAAGTTGGATTTGGAACAGTTGAAAATGCATGACTTATGGGATTCAAGGAGGCCTGAGATTCAACATAACTTAAATATATGAAAATTTACGTACTTACATGGAATGGAGAATACTAGAGTTATTATCAATTATCAATTCTTTCTCCAAAAAATACAAAAGAGTTATTATCAATTTTATTATTAAAGGTTTATAAATAAAATGATAATGAATGTGATTTTTAATTATCACATAAACTGCTGAATTGATTTTATGTTGTGTTTGAAAGTTGACATATAATAGTTTTTAAGAGATTTATATAGTAAAATATGTAATGCCTATAATATTACCTATATATCATAGGACAAAATTTGGCTACAAACTTAGTTATAATCGAAAACTACAATTTCACTAAATATATTTTTTTTTTTTATGTGAATTTTAACAAATCTACAATTGGATTACATTTACTTTTTATGTCCTCCATTCTTGCAAAATTTATAGAAGATTAAATATTAATAGTTATGTCATCAATCAATTTTTTAAATTACAAGTTTTTGTAGTCTAAAATTATGCATAAAAAATAAGTTTATGGATCATATAGTAAATAAATCCAATTGGCACAAAATTTGACTTGTGTGTTAAAAGTATAAAGAATATGCAATCTAACAATTAGATTTTCAAAATATGTAGCCATGTTAATTATTTTAATGGAAGTTGTAGCTTTAGGCTACAACTAAGTTTGTAGAGCTTGTCCTATGACATAATCAAAAGGTTTTCATCCTTTTAAAAACAAAAAAAGTAAACAATAAATAAAATAGCTTATGTACATAAATAGGAAAAAGGAGGATGCATCACTAAAAAATTAGATATAATTTGAGATAAGAAAGGTAGGCATTTTCAAGTGTAGCTCCTATTGAGAATATATATGAATTCCCAGATCTATGAGATGCAAAAAACAAAAAGAAAATAACATACACTCAAAAGGCAATATAATCACATGACACAAGAAATGATGTGGTTCGGCAATTTGCCTACGTCTATAGAGTTGCAGTGGTTTCATTATTTTCATGGGAAAATACAATATGCGGCAGTACAATTTTTCTATCTAAAACAACACCCCAACCCTAATTTGAAATAACGGTATTTATATCACATACAGCAAATGAGCACTCCAGCTTGGGCCTGCTAGCCCAAGCCTTCGTTCCATGGATTAAACCTCATAAAATCTCCCATTAAAAAACCAAAATAATTTTATATCGAGTCGGGTCATAATCTAGATCAAACACAAACTAGGCTCCACATAGTCCAACAACTCATGCACCTCTAAACCCTATCATTTATCTACTTTGTATGAATTTTGTTGGGGTTCATCAAGACCACCAACTGTAAATCCCTTCACGGCACTTTGTTTATCTTTGCTTCAAACTTCAAAATTTGTTCCTTTTCAATCAAATAATCCTCCCAAAGAAACAAAAGTTAAAGTGATTAGAAACTCATATTCAATGATACACAAATTACTAGGTGTGGGGTGGGGGGAGGAAAGAGATGAATGAAACAAAAGTTAAAAAGATTAGAAACTCATATTCAATGATAAACAAATTACTAGGTGTGTATGTGGGGGGAGGAGGAAAGAGATGATTGACCCCAAACCAAAGACCGAATTGTCTAAGAACTAATATATGCACATAATCATCTTGGGTGACCTAGCTACCGACCTTTGGATCTCTTTCCTTCAGGTCATTCAACCAGAGCAATCAGGTCATTCAACTAGAGCAATCATCAATCTTAGTAAGACATGGCCCCCAACTTTCGGATCCCTTCCTCCTTGTTGGTCGTCCATTGCTACAAGTACCCTTAAAAACATTGCGCACTAGCTTCCTTCACATTACCATTGATTAAGCCCGAAAGTCATTGAATTTATTCCTGAGCGGACAACTAGCTATCAGAGATGTACTGCCCATTTTCAAGGTAATTTCCCACCAAATACAACACCCCCATGCTCTCTATAAAATTATAAATTAATACCCCACCCTTCTGCGCTGGTTTGGGACGAAGTAGGTTTTCTCTTTCTTAGCAAGGGACCCATCCAGTTGCAATGATTTACCATTGCTCATTCTTATCATTGACCTTGTGATGGTTCCACATTGTTTAAAATTTTAGCCACTTACAAATTTCATTTCCTTCGAGGAATATGGATAATAAAATTTAAAAAGGGTTTATCTCAAAATTCAAAAACATGATACTCCTATTGACATTAGAGTTTTTAGCAAATGATTTGAATTAAGTGGACAGTAAATTAATGATCAACAACGAACTAGATGGTAGTTCACATACTTGACTTTGTGTCAAAACTAATTCAAAATAGCAACTTCTCTCTCTAAGGCCTTAGGAGGCTTGACAATTAGTTCTACGGGGTTGACTAGAAAGTGGATTTGAAGTATCATATGCAATGTTAAGTATATTTGACAATTACATTTTTTACCTCATTTGAGTTTGCAAGCTTGTACTGATTCTTATTTCGGCCCATCATTAATATCATTTTTTCACCTATTACTAATAATCTACCATATCAACAAATGTCAAATTTGTTGTAAATTTTGTGTATCTAGAATTTCTCGAAGTCTCATCATTAATGTTTTTGTGGGGCCAGAATAAGTCAGCAACCCCGGCCCATTCCAAACCAGGCCCAGAGGCCCACGCCGAGGACGCCTCCAAGGTCCGAGGTCCGAGGACGAAAGTTTAGAGCCCAGGGCCCAAGGAGCATTGCCGAGGATGGTTACATCCTCGGGAGACCGAGGTCAGAAAGTGGGCAAACAGCATACCTTTAAGGGGAGTCTCCCTAAGCACTCAAGAAGCAAATAGCAAGAACCAAGCACCGAACATTGAAGCATGGTGGAGGAGCAAGTCCCAGGTGAACTGTCACCTCCACATTAAATGCCCTCAACTAACGCCCTGGCCGCATTAATGAGGATAGGACCTCTGAACAGTGCCGCCTTGGGCGCTGCAACCCACTGGAAGTATGGGAATGCGGCTGATGGGACAGGCTCTCAAGTGGAAACCGGGTTGATCAACAAATGTAGGGCTAGGATCAACTGAGAAATGAGTATATAATGTAAAAAGTCCCTCTTGAGAAGGGGATGGACGGAAAACCAGAGAAAATATAATACTGTAGCAGTGTATTTTCTCTCAACCATTGTAACCTTACTTGAAAGAAATAAGAACAACTTCAACCTTTGTAAGACCCGTCCGAGGAGTCCTATTGTGCACTCCGACCCACATTTAACTTAGCACAACCCATATTTAGGTTACTAGCATTCACGTACAACCATGCATGGCCGTTGCATTCTTTACTAGGGCCTAGCTCTTGAACCCATACTCTATAAATTTATTGGAGGGTTAGCTGGGCTTGGGTCCACTCTCTCAATCCGTAGAGAGCGCTCGAAACCGGTCCCTACAACTGGCGCCGTCTGTAGCGAGAGCTTGTGTGTTAGTAAGGACAACAGTCAAACATGGTAGGATCAGGCCCTCATCAAAGAACTCCCAATCGACCTGAACCGGCGAAGTCACGGCCTCAGGATCACTATGGCGACCCAGGGGGCGGTCAGAGCGACAACAGACGATTTCGAGAAGGAAGCGAGCGTACTTCAACGGCGAGCGAAAGCCAGGGGGACGGGCACGTCCCCCAGAAGCGCGACGATGGCCAGGCCACGCGATCGGAAGAGGCCCATAGCCACGCCTCCCGGAGAAAGGATAATAAGGTGGCCATGCAGCGCGAGATGGACGATCTGAAGAGGAAGCTACGCCGTGCGCAGCGGAGACAGTCCGAACTCAGCCCTGACCTGCCCTCCGACGACGAGAGCGATGATGAATACAGGCAGAGGTCAAGAACGCCCCCCAGCGAGACTTTCTCCCACGAGGAGAAGCGCTACCAGAGGCGAAGGCGTGCCAACCCAACCCCTAGGGGCTTAGGAGGCGACGCCATGAGCAAGGCGCTGGATCAGCTCTCCATGTCGCCCTTCACGCGTCGTATAGAAGAGGCGGAGCTTCCTCGGCGATTCCAGCAGCCAACCTTCATTGCTTACAATGGCAAGACGGACCCCGTGGAGCACGTGAGCCAGTTCAACCAGAGGATGGCTGTCCACTCCAAGAATGAGGCGCTGATGTGCAAAGTCTTCCCATCCAGCTTGGGACCTGTGGCGATGAGGTGGTTCGACGGTCTAAGGACGAATTCCATAGACTCGTACAGACAGCTGACCCAGGCCTTCGGTTCCCACTTTGTCACGAACAGCAGGCCTCCTTGGCCCATGAGTGCATTGCTGTCCCTATCTATGCGTGACGGGGAGACCCTCAAGGCTTATTCGGACAAATACTGGGAGATCTACAACGAGCTGGACGGCAAGTATGACGTCGTCGCCATCAGTACATTCCAGAATGGGATACCAATGGGGCACGACCTGAGGAAGTCCCTGACCGGAACGCCCGTCACCAGCGTGCGGCAGCTGATGGATCGGATCGACACGTACAAGCGGGTGGAGGAAGATATGCTGCAAGGCAAAGGCAAGGAGAAGGTTATCCCTCAGGAGATGAGGGATTTCAAGTCGGACAGGTACAACAACGCCCGTCCGAGGAGGGATTTCGGTGGGCAATCCGGGGCGACCAATGCCCAGACTGTCGGCGCAGTATTCCGAGAACCCGTGCACAAGGTTCTGGAAAGGATAAAGAACGAGCCATACTTCAGATGGCCGGCTAAGATGATGGGGGAGCCTGGTAGGCGCAACCAGGATCGTTACTGCCAATACCACCAGGACCACAGACATGCCACGGAGGATTGCAGGAACCTCTGGGACCACCTGGACCAACTAGTCCAGGATGGAAGGCTGAAGCACCTTCTGCACCATTCCAGCGACCAGCGGGGCCGAGCCTACCAAGAGCCTCGGAGGGACGCCGCCATGGGGCAACCCACCGGGACGATCAATATAATCCTGGCCGCGCCAGGAAGAACAGGCACACCCCCTTTGCGAGTGTTGTCTGTGGCCCAACTGCCCGCCGAGGACCCTCGGACGGGGCCAAAGAGGTCCAGGAGGAATCCTCCCCTAGCCCTGAGTTTCTCGGAGGAGGACAAGATTGGGACCATCCAACCACACGAGGACGCCCTAATCGTCACCCTCAGAATAGGGGGCTATGACGTGAAAAGGGTGATGGTGGACGGTGGCAGCGCAGCCGAGGTCATGTGTCCAGACCTCTACAAGGGGCTGGGGCTAAAACAGGAAGACCTCACACCTTATAGCTCCCCCCTAATGAGCTTCGACGGGAAGCTCGTCATCCCAAAGGGCATGATCAGACTGCCCGTACAGACAGGCCCAGTGGTGGTGGAGGCGAACTTTATAGTGGTGGACACATACTCCCCCTACACAGCCATCGTAGGGAGGCCCTGGTTACACGCCTTGGATGGCGTAGCCTCCACCTTGCACCAGAAGGTAAAATTCCCGTCAAGGGACCAGGTTCTGGAGATCCGAGGTTGCCAATCCACAGCTAGGTAGTGCACGGTGGCTGCCATATCTTATCGAATTGATGCACAGTCCTCGGCCCCAGCCAAGGAAGATTCATAGCAATCAAAGACCCAGGTAGTGCCTACGGATGCACCTGCCGAGGATGCTAAATGCGAGAACCTGGAAAATGTGGTAATTGACGATGATCCGGAGAAGTTCTTCCAGGTCGAGACCCAGATGCCTCCACAAGAGAAGGAGGAGTTGCTTGAGTTCCTCAAGAGGAACCTTGACGTGTTCGCATGGGACCCCTGCGACGCCCCTAGGATTGATCCATCCTTCATCTGTCACCACCTTAACGTCAACCCATCTGTGATCCCCAAGCAGCAGCCACCTCGGCGCCCATCGAAGGAGCACGCTGACGCGATCAAGGAAGAGGTCAATAAGCTTAAGCACGCGGGGGCTATCAAGGAGATCTTTTACCCCAAATGGTTGGCCAACACTGTGGTGGTCAAGAAGAAAAGTGGGAAGTGGAGGGTTTGTGTAGACTTCACAGACCTGAACAAAGCATGCCCAAAAGACCCCTTCCCAATGCCACGAATAGACCAGCTAGTAGATGCGACGGCAGGCCATCCTCGGATGAGCTTCCTGGATGCCTTTCAGGGTTATCACCAAATCCCACTAGCCTCGGAAGACCAAGAGAAGACGGCATTTGTGACACCCATTGGGAACTACCACTACAAGGTTATGCCGTTTGGTCTGAAAAACGCCGGATCCACCTACCAGAGGATGATGACGAGAATGTTCGAGCCGATGTTGGGCAAGAGCATCGAAGTCTATGTGGACAATATGGTGGTGAAAAGCAAGCTGGTGTCCGAGCATTTGGAGGACCTCGGCCGCACATTTGGCGTCCTGAGAGAGCACAAGCTCCGCCTTAATGCCTCAAAATACTCGTTTGGCGTAAGCTCTGGCAAGTTTCTAGGGTATATGATCACCCACCGTGGGATCGAAGTCAACCCTGACCAGATCAAGGCAATTCACAATATGAAGCCTCCGCAGAATCCCAAAGAGATCCAAAAGCTTACTGGGATGATCGCAGCGCTGAACCGGTTCATTTCCAGGTCGGCCGACAGGTGCAGACCCTTTTATCTCCTGATCAATAAATGGAAGGGATTTGAGTGGTCCGAGGATTGTGCCGTGGCTTTCCAGCAACTCAAGGAGTATCTATCCCGGTTGCCTATCATGTCCAATCCTGAGCCCGACGAGGTCCTATACGCCTACCTGGCGGTGGCGCTCCACGCAATGAGCCTAGTACTGATACGGGAAGACAATGGCGTTCAAAAGCCAGTTTACTACGTCAGCAAGTCGCTGCACGAAGCTGAGGTCAGATACCTACCCCTAGAGAAGGCTATACTGGCAGTGGTCCACGTCACGAGAAAGCTCCCCCATTACTTCCAAGCTCACACGGTGGTTGTCCTAACCCAATTACCCTTGAAGTCCGTACTTCGGGCCGCTGATTACACAGGTAGAGTCGCGAAGTGGAACACAATTCTGGGGGCTTTTGACGTCAAGTACATGCCCCGGACTTCCGTAAAAGGCCAGGTTTTGGCGGATTTGACGGCTGAGTTCGCTGAACCAGTCGTAGAAGTGACAGCCGAGGAGAAAAGCCGTGACGAGAAATCAGTTGGCGTAATCTCCATCCCAGAGTCACCATGTTGGAAAGTATATGTGGATGGCGCGGCAAACCAAAGGGGGTCCGGAGTGGGGCTGGTCCTAGTATCCCCTGAAGACCATGTCATTGAGAAATCCCTGAGGCTCGGATTCACGACCACAAACAACGAGGCCGAGTATGAGGCATTACTGCAAGGGATGACCATGGTGCAAAAGATGGGAGGAAAGTCGATAGAGATGTTCTCAGACTCCAGATTGGTGGCAGGGCAGGTGAAGGGGGAGATGGAAGCTAGGGATTCGAGAATGCAGGAATACCTTAGCCAAGTCAAGCGCTTGCAGTTGGAGTTTCGCCCCTTCAGCTTGTCCCATATTCCTAGGAGTGGGAACAGTCATGCCGACTCACTTGCCACACTCGCAACCTCCTCGGCAGGGGCTCTGCCTTGGATCATACTGGTGGAGCACCTGGAGAGGGCAAGTGAAGTGCCAAAGGGAGTAATCCCCGTCCATCAAGTTGTGATGGGTCCCAGCTGGATGGACCCGATAGTGAGATTCCTCAAAAATGACGTCTTGCCTGAGGAGAGGTCAGAGGCAGAAAAGATACGAAGGAAAGCTCCTCGGTTCTGGTTGTCCGAGGATCACAAGCTATATAGGCGGTCCTACACTGGGCAATACCTTCTATGTGTCCACCCCGAAACGTCAGAATCCTTGCTCGAAGAGCTGTACGAAGGAATTTGTGGGAACCATACAGGGGGGAGATCCCTGGCTCACCGAGCCGTCACTCAAGGATACTGGTGGTCGGGAATGCAGCAAGAGGCCCAGGAGTATGTCAAGAAGTGTGACCAGTGCCAAAGGTTCGCCCCCAACATCCATCAACCAGGAGGGGTCCTCAATCCATTATCCAGTCCATGGTCATTCGCCCAATGGGGTTTGGACATTGTGGGACCTTTCCCCAAGGCACCAGGGAACAAGAAGTATCTGTTGGTGGCCACGGACTACTTCACCAAGTGGGTCGAGGCCGAACCACTAGCCAACATCAAGGATGCAAACGTGAAGAAATTCCTTTGGAGGAACATAGTTACACGATTCGGGGTCCCTCATACCCTCATCTCGGATAATGGGCTCCAGTTCGATAGCAAAGCCTTCAGGAGGTACTGTTGTGAACTTGGGATCACAAACAGGTACTTAACGCCAGCCTACCCTCAGGGGAACGGACAGGCTGAGGCTGTCAACAAGGTCATCGTCAACGGGCTCAAAAAGAGACTGGATGATGCCAAAGGGAGATGGGTAGAAGAACTGCCCCACGTCCTCTGGACGTACCGGACTACGCCCCGGCGCTCAACGGGGGAAACACCTTTTGCCATGACTTATGGTGCGGAGGCAGTAATCCCCCTGGAAACCAACTTCCCCACGCTAAGGACGAGCTCCTTCGCCCCAGACAGCAATGATGAACTGCTGGGGTGGAGCCTGGACATGGTAGATGAACGAAGAGAGCAAGCAATGATCCAGCTGGCCCACTACCAGCAAAAGCTCAAGCAGGGATATGACACCAATGTAAAGCTCAGACCACTGGCACCGGGAGACCTGGTGCTGAGAAAAGTCGTAGGAGTTGCCAAAAACCCTTCTTGGGGAAAGCTCGGACCCAACTGGGAGGGCCCCTACCGGATCACCTCAGTAGCAGGGATAGGAGCATACTATTTAGAAGATTTAGATGATAAACCTGTACCTCGTCCATGGAATGTAAATAACCTGAAAAGGTATTACTATTAATAAAGAAGTCCTTTTTAATTCAGATGTTCTGCCTGTCATTATCACATGTCTCGCGTCCCAACGCCACTTACATCTGGGTGCTAGACAGAACCTAGGTCTTGCATGGTCCAAGGACTCAAGCCTATGGGGAAACTAGTTACTTACAGCCAATTGAAGGCAGCAACTGTACCTGGGTCTTGCATGGTCCTCGGACCCAAGCCTATGGGGAGCTAGCCACTTATCTTGAAGGCAGCAACTGTACCTGGGTCTTGCATGGTCCTCGGACCCAAGCCTATGGGGAGCTAGCCACTTATCTTGAAGGCAGCAACTGTACCTGGGTCTTGCATGGTCCTCGGACCCAAGCCTATGGGGAGCTAGCCACTTATCTGGAAGGCAGCAACTGCACCTGGGTCTTGCATGGTCCAAGGACTCAAGCCTATGGGGAGCTAGCCACTTATCTTGAAGGCAGCAACTGTACCTGGGTCTTGCATGGTCCTCGGACCCAAGCCTATGGGGAGCTAGCCACTTATCTTGAAGGCAGCAACTGTACTTAGGTCTTGCATAGTCCAAGGACTCAAGCCTATGGGGAGCTAGCCACTTATCTTGAAGGCAGCAATTGTACCTGGGTCTTGCATGGTCCAAGGACTCAAGCCTATGGGGAGCTAGCCACTTATCTTGAAGGCAGTAACTGTACCTGGGTCTTGCATGGTCCTCGGACCCAAGCCTATGGGGAGCTAGCCACTTATCTTGAAGGCAGCAACTGTACCTAGGTCTTGCATAGTCCAAGGACTCAAGCCTATGGGGAAACTAGTTACTTACAGCCAATTGAAGGCAGCAACTGTACCTGGGTCTTGCATGGTCCTCGGACTCAAGCCTATGGGGAGCTAGCCACTTATCTTGAAGGCAGCAACTGTACCTGGGTCTTGCATGGTCCTCGGACTCAAGCCTATGGGGAGCTAGCCACTTATCTTGAAGGCAGCAACTGTACCTGGGTCTTGCATGGTCCTCGGACCCAAGCCTATGGGGAGCTAGCCACTTATCTTGAAGGCAGCAACTGTACCTAGGTCTTGCATAGTCCAAGGACTCAAGCCTATGGGGAGCTAGCCACTTATCTTGAAGGCAGCAACTGTACCTGGGTCTTGCATGGTCCAAGGACTCAAGCCTATGGGGAGCTAGCCACTTATCTTGAAGGCAGCAACTGTACCTGGGTCTTGCATGGTCCTCGGACCCAAGCCTATGGGGAGCTAGCCACTTATCTTGAAGGCAGCAACTGTACCTGGGTCTTGCATAGTCCTCGGACCCAAGCCTATGGGGAGCTAGCCACTTATCTTGAAGGCAGCAACTGTACCTGGGTCTTGCATGGTCCTCGGACCCAAGCCTATGGGGAGCTAGCCACTTATCTTGAAGGCAGCAACTGTACCTAGGTCTTGCATGGTCCTCGGACCCAAGCCTATGGGGAGCTAGCCACTTATCTTGAAGGCAGCAACTGTACCTAGGTCTTTCATGGTCCAAGGACTCAAGCCTATGGGGAGCTAGCCACTTATCTTGAAGGCAGCAACTGTACCTGGGTCTTGCATGGTCCAAGGACTCAAGCCTATGGGGAGCTAGCCACTTATCTTGAAGGCAGCAACTGTACCTAGGTCTTGCATGGTCCTCGGACTCAAGCCTATGGGGAGCTAGCCACTTATCTTGAAGGCAGCAACTGTACCTGGGTCTTGCATGGTCCTCGGACCCAAGCCTATGGGGAGCTAGCCACTTATCTTGAAGGCAGCAACTGCACCTGGGTCTTGCATGGTCCAAGGACTCAAGCCTATGGGGAGCTAGCCACTTATCTTGAAGGCAGCAACTGTACCTAGGTCTTGCATGGTCCAAGGACTCAAGCCTATGGGGAGCTAGCCACTTATCTTGAAGGCAGCAACTGTACCTAGGTCTTGCATGGTCCAAGGACTCAAGCCTATGGGGAGCTAGCCACTTATCTTGAAGGCAGCAACTGTACCTGGGTTTTGCATGGTCCTCGGACTCAAGCCTATGGGGAGCTAGCCACTTATCTTGAAGGCAGCAACTGTACCTAGGTCTTGCATGGTCCAAGGACTCAAGCCTATGGGGAGCTAGCCACTTATCTGGGTGCTAGACAGAACCTAGGTTTTGCATGGTCCAAGGACTCAAACCTATGGGGAAACTAGTTACTTACAGCCAAACTCAAGCGTCAAGCAGAACCAAGACTCTGTATTGTCCTCGGACTCAGGCCTATGGGAACACTATTTACCTCAAGAAGCTAAGTATCAAGCAGGACCAAGGCTCTGCATGGTCCTCGGACTCAGGCCTATGGGGAAGTTAACTACATTGAAGAAACACTAAGTGTCTACTCGAAGAAATTCTATCTGGTCCTTAGGAGACGAAAAGTGCATTAGAGCATACATGCCCTCTTGTTGTAATAACTGATGCCACGATTGGCCGAGATGCAATTGAAGCTAAAATCGTGCAAGTAAAGGAAAAGAAGATAATGTGCGAATAAACAAACAGCCACAACAAACAGAAAAGGAAATAAAGCTCTCGTTTCATTAAATTGAAGGGAATTACACCAAGGGAGTCACATTACAAATAAAGAGAAAGGGAAGAAAAAGATGCAAAAATGAAGTGCAACGGGCAGAAGCGCCAAGGAGCCTAGTCTTTCTATTTAGTTGCCCGCTTCAGTGGGTGGCTGGCCCGTAGCTGCCTCAGGGTCCTCTGAGCCCTGACTAAGGGGGATGGCCTGCAGAGGCACGGCAGGAATAGCTGCCCCCTCGACAGGAGAAACCTGGGCATCGAGGGAAGGCTTTGCAGCCTGCTGAGGCGCATCCTTGTTGGAGTCATCACTCAATTCAATCACCAAGGAGGGATTATTCCCTTGGACTGGCTCATCAGTGGCCCCAGCATCCGAGGCCCCCTCGCCCGGAGTGGCAGCAGTTTTCGCAGCAGCCTCCTCGGCCTCAGGGCCATATGGGGCAGCCTCGCGGATAACAGGAGGGTAGTACACGTTCTCCTCCTTCCACAAGTCAGAAGAGGCCTCCACCCTAGCCTGTCTGAGGGCTTCACTCCAAGTTTCGGAGCAGTAGCGCCTACATACCCCAGGGACTTGAGATTTGTAGGCAGCTGCTGTCTCAGTTGCCCCGGCAGTGTAGGCTGCCTCCTCAGCTTCCTGCTTGGTGGCCCAGGCTTCCTCCCTGCCCTGCTCTGCCTCAAACTTGGCCCTCTCGGCCTCCCCTTTGGCCCATTCAGCCACCCTCTTGGCCTCCTCAGCATCGGCCACTTTCTTCGCCAAGCTAGCTATCTGCTCCTCGGCAAGCTTCAGCAGCTTCTCTGCCTCACCCAGACGCTTTGTCTGAGTTTCGGCCTGCTTTTGGGCACCCTCAAGGCCTGACATTGCGCTGTCCCTAGCCTGGATCATTGCCTTCAGCTCCTCCCTGGCCTTGGCAAGGTCCTCCTCGGACGTCTTGAGGGTCCGAGTAGCCGCCAAGCGCCTATCGCGCTCTAAATCCATGGCCCTTCCATGTTCATTGGCCGCCTCTTCCAGCCTGAAAGTGGCCTGTACAGCCTGCCAAACGAAACAGATAAGTTATAATTAGCCGAGCTCAAAAAAGAAATGAAAGCAAAAAAAAAAACTGAGGCAAGGAAAAGCACAAGTATTAAGGTCTTACCATCCCCAAATACCGCTTGAGGCAGAGGAAGACGTCCCTACTCCTCATGGTTCCCAGCTCCGCCATGTTCGCGGGAAGGAGCAGGCATCTCTCCACAGCGTCGGCCACATACGCGCCTTCGCCATCCTTAAAGTCCCTGAGGGAGGAGTCATCCCTCAAGGGTGCCCCGCGGAGCATTGGGGCGGGGAGCCAGGCCTGGACCTCGGGCGGGGGAGCGACCTGTTTATCCTGCATTGAGGAGCCTATCCTCAGTTGCTTCGATGGCCGCTGAGTGCCATCGCCCTCCCGCGTGGGCCCAGATTTGTCCTCAAGGGTCCTCTTGCCCTTGTCCTTCTTCTGCTTAGGGTCAGCAGGCTCGTGCCTAGACGGCGGGCTCGCTTGAGGCGGAGGAGGAGGAAGCCTGGACTGTGTTGAGGCCGACCTGGTCTGAGCAGGACGAGCCTTTGAAGGAGGAGGAGGAGGAGGAAGTTTCGGTTTGGACTTCCCCGGCTGACCTTCGATTAGGTCGAGTAGGGTGGGTTGGGCTTTCTTCTTGTAGCCCATCTCAAGCCGAGAAGATTTATCCGACGCTAAAAAGTCTGCCTCGGTTAGACGAGGATCACCCAAGCCTCCAGAAGGGTCCTCGGATTGATGGAGTTGCTCGAAAACGCCAAAATCGTCCTCGGCAGGACCAAAATCTGCAGTGTCCCCTTCCCTCTCTAAGTCCTCTTCCGCGGCCTCTGGGAATGTATGGGAAGACGAGGGCACTGCTACTGTGACACCTTCTGAAGTGGAGGGGTCCTCGGGAAACTCGAACCCTTCCTCGGTCACTTTTATCTTCTGCAGCCGAGGATCCTTAGCTCTGATCACGTGCTTTGGGGCCGCGAATGACTTTTGGAGTGGAGTATACCCCAAAATCTTGTGCGCGGCTCTGACTTGGTGGTCTGCTTCGTTCTCAAAGGCCGCAGACCTGAGCACCTTTTGCAAATCTTCCCTGTTGGTCAAGCTGAAGTGGCGCGCGAGAGAGTGCGGATCTGCAGAAAGAAAACACACCCACGGTTAGAAACCAAACAGTGCAAAAAGAAATAATGCAGAAAAGAAGTCAGAATCTGTGAATCCCCTCCTATTCCCACTGCCCCACCTGGTGTTCCCTCTGTCGTCGGGCAGTGAAGGCCATCATGCCACGCTCCAGACACGATGAGGAAATCCTCGTTCATCCCCTTGTTGGAATCGGGGAGGCACTGGATAAGCCGGACCCTATCATCCCTCGTCCTCATGTAGTAGGACTTGTTCTTCAGATGTTGAAGATTGTAGCAGTAATTCACATCATGATGGGTCAGCCTCAGACCCATCTTCTCGTTAAGGGCATCCACACTACCCAGAATTCTGAACATGTTGGAGGCGCACTGGGTGGGGGTTAATCGAAAGTAGGTGAGGTAACCCCTCATCACTGACCCCATGGGGATCCTCATCCCCCCTTCAAGGAAAGCGATGATGGGAATCACCACCTCGCCCTCCTGCCTCCGGAGGTGCCACTCCCCCTCCTCACAATACCTTAAGCCCACGTTGGTCGGTATCTTGTAATCGACGATAAATTTCTCCATCGCCTCCTCAGAGCCAACGTACTTCTTAAGTCTACCCATCCCAAACGACGCTTAAGCGAACTAAAAGAGGAGCGAATGAAAGAGAAGGACGAGTAGAGAGGAAAAAAGCTCAGAAAGGGATAGAGTGACTTACAGAAATGAGGAGGAGCTCCTCGGACTGGCTTTTTGTGCTGGAGATGGAGATGGAAATTTGGCTGGACTCTGAACGGAGGCGTAAGAGCTCTTGATTGTAAGTGAAAAAGGAGGAAGCGGTTCCAATGGGTATTTATACCCTAGATGGAAGAGCCGCGCGAGTTTTCCCGCCCATAAATGCCAGACGCATCCCCACCGTTAGATTGTCATCTGCCCGTTGAACATGGGGAGCATAAAGCCGCCCGAATTTAATGCAGGACACGTTACGTGCATCGAAGCGCCAGTAACGCACCTTGGGCAGTTGAAAAGGCTCCACTGCTGACGAGGGAGAAGACTCGATTGGACACGAAGCAGGTCCGAGGATATCAAAATCCTCCTTTCCGCCCGAGGATGCGGACAGCAAGATTTTGAGGGGCTATTGTGGGGCCAGAATAAGTCAGCAACCCCGGCCCATTCCAAACCAGGCCCACGCCGAGGACTCCTCCAAGGTCCGAGGTCCGAGGACGAAAGTTTAGAGCCCAGGGCCCAAGGAGCATTGCCGAGGATGGTTACATCCTCGGGAGACCGAGGTCAGAAAGTGGGCAAACAGCATAGCTTTAAGGGGAGTCTCCCTAAGCACTCAAGGAGCAAATAGCAAGAACCAAGCACCGGACATTGAAGCATGGTGGAGGAGCAAGTCCCAGGTGAACTGTCACCTCCACATTAAATGCCCTCAACTAACGCCCTGGCCGCATTAATGAGGATAGGACCTCTGAACAGTGCCGCCTTGGGCGCTGCAACCCACTGGAGGTATGGGAATGCGGCTGATGGGACAGGCTCTCAAGTGGAAACCGGGTTGATCAACAAATGTAGGGCTAGGATCAACTGAGAGAGGAGTATATAATGTAAAAAGTCCCTCTTGAGAAGGGGACGGACGGAAAACCAGAGAAAAGATAATACTGTAGCAGTGTATTTTCTCTCAACCATTGTAACCTTACTTGAAAGAAATAAGAACAACTTCAACCTTTGTAAGACCCGTCCGAGGAGTCCTATTGTGCACTCCGACCCACATTTAACTTAGCACAACCCATATTTAGGTTACTAGCATTCACGTACAACCATGCATGGCCGTTGCATTCTTTACTAGGGCCTAGCTCTTGAACCCATACTCTATAAATTTATTGGAGGGTTAGCTGGGCTTGGGTCCACTCTCTCAATCCGTAGAGAGCGCTCGAAACCGGTCCCTACAGTTTTAATCAACGTTTTGTGAATTTTCAATTTCCAGAAATCCCCATGCGTACGAAATACTATTTGCATTATACAAGCTTTCTTGTGTCTTCCTCCTCCTTTTTTTGATACAGTGTCTTCTAGTATTAATACATCCTATTAATTGGGTGCCATTGATATATTTATTTTTATGGGGTGCCGATGATTTTTTTTTTTTTTTTGGGGTAGAAAAGGGAAAGTCTTATTTATTTATATACTATACATACCACAAAAGTCTCAGTGCAATTAATGGGCACTGATTGATCAGGAAGTCGGTGAACTTTAGGCCTAGCCAATTTGACTAAATAAACAACTTGCTCTTTTATCGCCTTCCATCCTTTATTACTATATATACTAAAAAAATTAAAAATTAAGAAAAAGAAAGACGTGTATTTGATCATGTGGGTATTTTAAACAAAAGATAAGATTGAATAAGTTGAAGAGAACTCCTCCTCAACAGCCAACCACAATGTGGGGTCATATCTTTACTTACATACTTCCTAATTAATTGTTTCGCTCTTTCCATCCCTATACATAGAGAGAAAAGAAAGACGTTGGTTTTATGTCATCCTTCTCCAATAATAGTTTCTTTGATAATGGTGTTTGCTAAGAAAAACGGGTTCCAACTCCAAGGCTTTCCTTTTGGTAGCTCTTATGTTGGCCATTGTTCTTCTCATCTCTTCGGACGTGGCAGCTAGGGAGTTGGCTGAGACTTCCTCTAACCTGAAAAACGGTACGTTGGGTTCTAGATTTTGTCCCCTTGGTAACATTTTTTCATGTTAGAAATTTACATTTAATTTCTAGTTTATTTGTGTAGCAATAATTAATGAAGGTATGGTGCATGAATCTTTTTCTGTCTTACAATGACCAGTACCGATGTTACTGACATAATTGAGTTTTCTGAAAAATAGAACAAGCGCATTTCTTTTGTAGCACTGTAAAACATGTTAAAGAATTATTGAACATTGTTTGCACGTTGGCCTCAGCATATAAAGAGTAGCATTTTGACGTGTTAATTTGCGGCAATAGAGGCACATAATTTGTGTGTTTCCTGTTTAGGATAATGATTCTCTCACCTAATATATTTCACATCTACTTTTCGTATTTTAAATGTAGACATTACTTTTTCATATTTTAAAATGTGTACACAATCAGGGGCGTAGCTACGTGTAAGGATGGGGGGCCATGGCCCCCCAAAATTTTGAAATTTTTTTAAATATATATATAATTTTTTTAATTTTTTTCAAAATTTAGTCTACAAAAATAAGAGTTGGCCCCTCCAAATATTTGATTTAGTCCAATGATGCTCTTAAAAAAAATTTGGTCTAATAATTATAGAGACATAACATTATTTTTCACAGTTCTATTTTTTTATTGTAAAATATGTTCTTATATCTGTTAAATATTTAATAAAGTTTGGTACTAAACATATTTGAATTTATATCTTTTTCAACCAGTTATGTGGCAATTAACAAGTCATTGACTCATTAAAAAAATAATGTCACTAAAACTATACATGAAATGTCTTTTTAGTTACTCATAATGGGTTAGAGCAAGATAGCATCAAATATGTTTGAAGCTTAACTTATTCCTCCAAGTTTTGGATCATTTATGTTTTTAAAAATTTCATTAGTTCAATTGAAAGATTTTTTACTTTAGTATAAAATTTGATAATTTGTATCAAAAATGAAATTTTTTAAGAATTTCACTATATAAAAATAGTAAAAATGAATTTTATTTTATGAAAGATCGCCACCAAACATAATTTTGACTAAAATTACTAAGCTCTTTTTGTTTTTGTTTGGTGTGTGTGTATATAACTTATCAAATAAAAAAGTGTGTTTATATAATAAAAAAGCGTGTGTATAAGTGTATGTGGGAGTTGTCTTAATAAATATATTAGATTTGCAACTTAGCCCCCCCAAACGAAAATTCCTGGCTCCGCCCCTGTACACAATACATGCAATTGTATCTATTGTGTGATAAAAAAAATGTTTAAAATGAATGTAAGAGAATATTTACTGTCTTTTTTATGAGCACATGCCACATAGTGTGTGTTAAGTACATAGTGGCTTTAATTATCACAATAGCATAATTACATCATCTAATATGTTTCATCATACATGCAGCGGAGGTCTCCACAAAGACCAATGAGGCAGATGATGTTGGGTTTTGTGGAGCCTAGTTTATTTTTGGCCCGTTTTGTAGCCCATTGTAATCCTGTGCGCAAGATATAAAAGCCGCTTTTGTGATTAGGGTTTGTTAATTGTTATTGTGTTTCAAAGAGAGATAGAAACACTGTAGCCGCACTTTGTATTTTCTCCTGATAATAGTGAAATCCCTGCAACTCCGTGGACGTAGGCAAATTGCCGAACCACGTAAATACTGTCTTGTGCATGTGATTGTTTTCTTTGACGTGTGTTTTCTCTATTTTTTTTGTTTCTCACAGGTTGGAATTTCGGTTGAATTGCAACAACTGGTATCAGAGCCCATGGTGATGTGCGGCGAAAGTGGTGAGGTGTTCATGGTCCCTATCTAGCGGGGACAGAGAAAGCTTAAAACGGCCCACACACAAAGATCCTAGAATATTGCTATTGGTGTTAAATAATGGTGTAATGCGAGGTTCCCATGGATATGGACGTGCGGAGTTCCCATGGATGTGCGTGCGGGGTTGACACGTGGTTCCCATGGATGGCGTACAAGAGACCCATGGATGACGCGTTGATGAAGTGAAAAGCCCATTAGTTAAGGGGGAGTGAGTAGGACTTGTTCATGGCCCACAGAGAGGTCTTGAAGCCATAGAGAGGTAGACTCACACGTGAGGGGGAGATTGTTGAGTTACACATGTGAGTGAAGTCCCACATTGAATAAAGATGAGAAGAATGAGTGGTTAATATAACATAATTGAGCACATACCCATTGGGCTTAAGCCTTTTGGGTTAAAGTGTGTCTCTATATGTTATATTAATTACTCAAGGAAGCTCCCCAATGTGTTTATCTCCCCAACAACTGGTATCAGAGCCTAGGGTTAGATTTGAGTGGGAGCAATGGCAGAGGAAGCAGGAAAGGCGTCTGGAATAGAAAAGTTTGATGGCACAGACTTCGCGTATTGGAGGATGCAGATTGAAGATTATCTCTGTGGGAGGAAATTGCATCTGCCTCTTTTGGGGACAAAACCTGAGGTGATGAAGGCTGATGAATGGGCTCTTCTTGACAGACAAGTATTGGGAGTTATCAGGTTAACTCTGTCTAGGTCTGTTGCACACAATGTTGTAAAGGAGAAGACCACAGTAGCTCTGATGAAGGCTTTGTCTGGTATGTATGAAAAGTCGTCAGCAAACAACAAGGTGCATCTGATGAAGAAACTGTTCAATTTGAAGATGGCAGAGAATGCATCAGTAGCACAACATTTGAACGAATTTAACACTATCACAAATCAATTGTCGTCTGTAGAAATTGATTTTGATGATGAGATTCGTGCTCTGATTGTCTTGGCTTCTTTGCCAAACAGTTGGGAGGCAATGAGGATGGCAGTAAGTAATTCTACAGGAAAGGAAAAGCTCAAGTACAATGATATTCGAGATTTAATTCTGGTTGAGGAGATTCGCAGAAGAGATGCAGGTGAAACCTTAGGATCTGGTTCTACCCTAAACCTTGAGACAAGAGGCAGAGGTAATAACAGAAATTCAAATCGAGGCAGATCAAAATCCAAAAATACTAATCAGAACAGAAGCAAATCTAGATCAAGCCAACAAGTACAATGCTGGAATTGTGGGAAAACAAGTCACTTTAGGAACCAATGCAAAAGTCCTAAGAAGAAGAATGAAGATGATTCTGCTAAGGCTGTAACAGAAGAGGTACAGGATGCATTACTTCTTGCAGTAGACAATCCACTTGATGATTGGGTTTTGGACTCAAGAGCTTCGTTTCATACCACTCCACACCGAGAAATCATACAGAATTATGTTACAGGTTATTTTGGTAAGGTGTATTTGGTTGATGGTTCAGCCTTGGATGTTGTAGGTATGGGAGACGTTCGGATATTATTGCCCAATGGATCTGTTTGGTTACTGGAGAAGGTTCGACATATTCCTGACCTGAGGAGGAATTTGATTTCTATTGGACAACTTGATGATGAAGGGCATGTGCTACTATTTGTTGGTGGTACTTGGAAGGTTACAAAAGGAGCTAGAGTATTGGCTTGTGGAAAGAAGACTGGCACTCTCTATATGACCTCAAGCCCAAGAGACACAATTGTAGTTGCTGAATCAAGTACTGATACAAGCCTATGGCACCGCAGACTTGGTCACATGAGTGAGAAAGGGATGAAAATGCTGCTGTCAAAAGGGAAACTACTAGAATTGAAGTCCGTTGATTTTGACATGTGTGAAAGCTGCATCTTAGGAAAGCAGAAAAATGTGAGTTTCTTGAAAACTGGCAGAACACCGAAGGCTGAAAATTTGGAGTTAGTACACACTGATTTGTGGGGGCCTTCTCCGGTTGCATCCCTTGGAGGTTCAAGGTACTACATCACTTTCATTGATGACTCAAGCAGAAAGGTATGGGTTTATTTTCTGAAAAATAAATCTGATGTATTTGAAACTTTTAAGAAGTGGAAGGCCATGGTTGAGACAGAAACAGGTTTAAAACTAAAATGTTTAAGGTCTGATAATGGAGGAGAGTACATAGATGGAGGGTTCAGTGAGTATTGTGCTGCACAGGGAATTAGGATGGAAAAGACCATTCCTGGGACACCACAGCAGAATGGTGTGGCTGAGCGCATGAACAGAACTCTCAATGAGCATGCTAGGAGTATGAGGTTGCATGTTGGACTACCAAAAACTTTCTGGGCTGATGCTGTTAGCACTGCAGCTTACCTGATAAACTGAGGGCCATCAGTTCCCATGGAGTTCAAACTTCTTGAGGAGGTTTGGAGTGGTAAAGAGGTAAAGTTTTCACATTTAAAAGTTTTTGGTTGTGTTTCTTATGTTCATATTGATTCTGATGCTCGTAGTAAACTTGATGCAAAGTCTAAAATATGTTTTTTCATTGGCTATGGTGATGAGAAATTTGGCTATAGGTTTTGGGATGAACAAAACAGGAAAATCATCAGAAGTAGAAATGTGATATTTAATGAACAGGTTATGTACAAGGATAGGTCAACTGTAGTGTCAGATGTTACAGAGATAGATCAAAAGAAATTTGAGTTTGTCAACTTAGATGGATTGACTGAAAGTAGTGTCCAGAAAAGGGGTGAAGAAGATAAGGAGAATGTAGATTCACAGGTAGATCAAAGTACACCTGTAACTAAAGTCCGCAGATCTTCCAGGAACATTAGACCTCCACAACGTTATTCACTCGCTTTAAATTATCTCCTGTTGACTGATGGTAGTGAGCCAGAGTGTTATAATGAAGCCTTGCAAGATGAAAATTCAAGCAAGTGGGAGTTAGCCATGAAGGATGAGATGGATTCCTTGTTGGGGAATCAAACATGGGAACTGACTAAATTGCCAATAGGAAAGAAGGTTTTGCACAACAAGTGGGTATATAGAATAAAGAATGAGCATAATGGTAGCAAACGTTACAAGGCCAGATTAGTTGTTAAAGGGTTCCAGCAGAAGGAAGGCATTGACTACACAGAGATATTTTCTCCAGTTGTGAAGATGTTAACAATTAGACTGGTGCTGGGAATGGTGGCTACAGAAAACTTACATCTTGAGCAGTTAGATGTGAAGACGGCATTCCTTCATGGTGACTTGGAGGAAGACCTTTATATGATTCAGCCAGAAGGGTTCATTGTTCAGGGACAAGAGAATCTAGTCTGCAAACTAAGAAAGAGCTTGTATGGCCTAAAACAAGCTCCTAGACAGTGGTACAAGAAATTTGACAGTTTTATACATAAAATTGGGTTCAAGAGATGTGAAGCTGATCACTGTTGCTATGTTAAGTTTTTTGACAATTCTTACATCAGTTACTATTGTATGTGGATGATATGCTTATTGCAGGGTCTTGCATTAAGGAGATTAATAATCTGAAGAAGCAATTGTCAAACAGTTTGCAATGAAAGATTTGGGAGCTGCAAAGCAAATCCTTGGTATGAGAATCATTAGAGACAAGGCTAATGGTACATTGAAGCTTTCACAGCCAGAGTATGTGAAGAAGGTTCTCAGCAGATTCAACATGAATGAAGCTAAACCAGTGAGCACACCCTTGGGTAGTCATTTCAAACTGAGCAAAGAACAGTCACCGAAGACAGAAGAAGAAAGGGACCCTATGAGCAAGGTGCCCTATGCCTCAGCTATTAGCAACTTGATGTATGCTATGGTGTGTACAAGGCCAGACATTGCACATGCAGTGGGAGTTGTGAGCAGATTCATGAGTAAGCCTGGAAAGCAGCATTGGGAGGCAGTCAAGTGGATTCTGAGATATCTGAAGGGTTCATCAGATACATGTCTTTGCTTCACAGGTGCAAGTTTGAAACTTGCAGGGTTATGTAGATGTTGACTTTGCTGACGATATTGATAGTAGAAAGAGTACTACTGGGTTTGTATTTACTCTGGATGGTACAGCTATATCATGGGCTTCAAATCTACAAAAGATTGTTACTTTGTCTACTACAGAAGCTGAGTATGTTGCAGCAACTGAAGTTGGAAAGGAGATGATTTGGCTACATAGTTTCTTAGATGAATTGGGTAAGAAGTAGGAGATGGGCATTCTACACAGTGACAGTCAAAGTGAAATTTTTCTTGCTAAAAATTCGGCTTTTCATTCAAAGTCAAAACATATACAGACAAAATACCACTTTATCCGGTACCTTGTTGAAGATAAGCTGGTAATACTTGAGAAGATATGTGGATCTAAGAACCCGGCAGACATGTTGACTAAGGGTGTCACTATTGAGAAGTTGAAGCTGTGTGCAACTTCAGTTGGCCTTCTAGCTTGAGGACAGGAGGATGAGTTGCAGGGATGAAGGATTGCTTTTGGAGGATAGAGGCTGATGTTGGTGATTGAACTAGTCTCCAAGTGGGAGATTTGTTGGGCTTTGTGGAGCCTAGTTTATTTTTGGCCCGTTTTGTAGCCCATTGTAATCCTATGCGCAGGATATAAAAGCCGCTTTTGTGATTAGGGTTTGTTAATTGTTATTGTGTTTCAGAGAGAGATAGAAACACTGTAGCCGCACTTTGTATTTTCCCCTGATAATAGTGAAATCCCTGCAACTCCGTGGACGTAGGCAAATTGCCGAACCACGTAAATACTGTCTTGTGCATGTGATTGTTTTCTTTTACGTGTGTTTTCTCTATTTTTTTTTGTTTCTCACAGGTTGGAATTTCGATTGAATTCCAACAGATGATGCCAAGTACGGTGGACATGAAGGATATGGTGGAAACCACGGTGGAGGATATGGTGGAAACCAGGGTGGCGGATATGGAGGAAACCCTGGTCAAGGCAGATATGGAGGAAACCCTGGTCAAGGCGGATATGGAGGAAACCCTGGCCATGGTGGCTATGGAGGTGGTGGACACGGGGGAGGGCGTTGCTACTATGGCTGTTGTCGTGAGGGTTACTATGTAAATGGCTGCAGAAGGTGCTGCTCTTATGCTGGTGAAGCTGTTGATGTTGAAACCGAAGCCAAACCTTAAAACTAACGCAATAATTATCTAAGTTATGGTGCTTTGATACTTTTTAATGTTGTGAATAAAGCTTCAAGAGGTGTAGAAATAAAACCGTGACTGAACGTCGACTATGACCTTCTTGCTCTTGCTCTATATATATATATATATAGTTACACATGTTCTATAAATGATATCGTTCCACGATATTGTGTGACACATAATATTGGATACCATCAGCTCTGATCTCAACCAGTCTTGTTTTTCATCCCTTCAATTTCTAGCCAGTATATATAATCTATTACTTTGATTTACAACATAATCATATATCGACCATTTCTGCATTCAATCTATCGTTACATCCACTTATAGTATATTGATAAAGTTGTGAATAAGATATAACATTGGCCTACTCTTATTGTTGAAGTAATTTATATATGAGTGGCTAAGTGATTAAGAGACTAAATCGTACACTCGTGTTCACAAGATTGATTAATTGATATAATATTAATAAGCTCACATTTACAAACTTAAAAACTTTAACTTAAGGAAACCCGTAGTACAAGATTTTTTTTTTCTTCCTTCCTTTGACCTCAACACGTCTATTTGACGCCAACGGGGGCTTGGTTCAGCTGGTAAGGTTCGGACGCTTCGTCTAACCCACCTAGGTTCGAATCCCGCTGCCAGCAAGTTTCCGTTGGTGGGCATACTTAGTGGCGAGGTGTACTCGATAAAAAGAGGTGACTCCCACACAGCCGTTGGTCGAACCGATTAGACAGTGCTTCCGGCCTCCTGCTGGCTCCCTGCCCGGGGGTGAAATATAGCCATAAAGGCCCCCATTTTCCATTCTCAAAAAAAAAAAAAAAAACACGTCTATTTGACATTGGACAAGCAGGTCCGCTCAAGGCCTAGGCAACTTAGGCCGAAACCTAAGGCCCCAATTTTTAAAGATTTTACCCTTGAAAATGCCCAAAATGATTGCATGATATTAAAGATATTACAAATTTTTGTATCACTAATCACAAAAAAAAATATATATATATATATATATATTAAAAATTTTAAAAAAAATTGAACATTCATTTATTAATTAGGTAATTGAAATTCACTAATTACATTCATTACCACGTTAATTTGTATACTTTATGTAGTAAAATTTATAGTATTTAAAGTATTTTTCAAGATTATATGATAATAAATGGTTAAAATAAAGGCTTGTGTACTATTTTTCTTACCACCGAAAAAGTCTCCAATATAATATACCAACAAAAATCCAACCCAATTGAAAACCGTAAACTTTTTGAGAGAAAAAATTAAGCAAAACTCTCGTTCATAACTTGTATTTTGTAAACCAACTACACAATCAACAAAAAATAATGGCTAAAATGTATTTTTTGTCCTTACATTTTAGGTTTATTTTCGTTTTGATCTCTAACTTAATTTCGCACCTACCTCAACTTCTGAAATTAGAAAATCACACCTATTTTGTTCTCTACCGTCAACCCACTAACAGAAAATTCTTACATGACAGACAGAATATACTATTGGCACAGTAAATACTGACGTGACTAATAAAATGATAATAATAAATTTTATTTGGCATTTTAAAAAATTCACATCAGTATATAATTAATAAAAAAATATATAATAAACATTTTTTAATTTAAACTGAAAAAATTCAACAACAAAAAATTCAATTTTAAATAAATCTTTATCTCTCCCTCTTGGTTAGTGTGTTTGGTATGATTCTCTCTTCTTTCTCTCTCTTGGTTTGTGTGTGTGTTTTTTTTGTTTTTTTGTATCCTTTTTCTTCATTCTTTCCAGATCCATGACTTGCTCTCTTTCTCTCTTGGTGCGTGCTTGTGTTTGTATTTTTCTTTTTCTTCTTTCTTTTCAGATCCATGACTCACTCTTTCTCTCTCACGGTGCGTGTGTTTCTGGACATGGGTCTGTGGGGAAGATGGGTTTTGGGTCATGGGTCTTAGGGAAGAAGAAGGGGAGAGGCTACAATATTTGGTGCTCTGACGTAGACCCATTTTTGGTGCAATTTTTCAGGATATTGCCCCAAAAAACGGACTGCATTTTGTGAGCAATGCCAGTTTTATCTGCAATTACTTTTGAACAGAATGGCCCATGATTGAGTTTCCCTCTTTCTTTCATGTTAAGCTAGTGGAGAGAAGATGCGAATATAAAAAATGGAGCTCATCTGCTTTCGATGTTTGGCAACTGATATTGCGTTATGATTTCAATGTTTATAGTCTTTCTTTGAAGCATGGTTTATGGTAATTAGCGATCAAAATTTTCATTTCTTGAAAAAAAAATTTCGGGAATTGAAAAATTATTGACAATTTTTTCAATTTTCGAGAAAAAATTTCCAAAAGTGGAAGGCTTAATATGTGCCCTTATGGCACACATTAACCGGACCCAACAATGAAAATTAACAAAAATTAATTAATTTTTTAAGAGAAATAAATTTAATGTTTGTTTTTTTAATTTTTTTTTAAATTTGCCAACATGGTATTTTTTAAATGCTAAATAAAATTTTTTATTATTATTTTATTAGCTACGTCAGCATTTACTATACAAACAGTACACTCTGTTTGCCACGTAAGATTTTCTGTTAGTAAATTAATAGCAAGGCCAAAATGGATGTGATTTTCCCTTTTTAGGGATTGAGGTAAGCGCGAAATCAAAATAGGGACCAAAATGAAAATAGGCCAAAAATGTAAGAACCAAACAGTACACTCTATTTGCCACGTAAGATTTTCTGTTAGTAAATTAATAGCAAGGCCAAAATGGATGTGATTTTCCGTTTTTAGGGACTGGGGTAGGCGCGAAATCAAAATAGGGACCAAAATGAAAATAGGCCAAAAATGTAAGAACCAAAAGTGCATTTTCACCAATAAAAAATCCACAAACATTATAAAAAAAAAATTACAAAACTCAATTAGTCTGTTTAGAGTTAATCTTATCTCATGTTTCTTTCTATGTCCTTTGGATCAATGTTACAGCTTATAAGAAATAGTATACACTTTAAATAGGTAATAAATTTAGCAACATATAGGTAATAAATTTAAGTGGCATTAATATACACTAATTGTTGTTCTCTGAAATAAACTTAATTTTATTTTGTTGTAATGACTTTGAGGTTTCATCTTTTATCTGTTTTAAAGTGTAAATGTTCTAATTTTTACTCCTAATTGATCTTTGTTCTCTCTGTTTGTTAGATATCAGTCTAAAAAATAAATAAAAAATAAAAAAATCGGGACATTTGATGGAAAAGTACGGTTCATAGCTATTAGTAACATCACACAAGGATCCTACTACAAGTTTTAGCCTCTTCTAGAAGTTCTCTGTTCAGCATCGTAGGTTTATTATGCTTTTTCTACCTAGATTTGCTAGGTATATAATAGTTTTAATATAAAATAGTTTTTCAAGTTAGGAGAATTGATGTTTGACTTGAAATGTGTATATCTCGTTGAATTTCAGACTTGCTGGATGAGTAGATTAGGTTAATTACAAGGGTATTGAGTTTCTGTGACATTTGAATTTTTTAATTAGAATTGCCAAATTTCAAGTATCCTAACTTTTGGTTTTTATCATTAAAACTTTGTCCAAAAAGTTGAAAGACTAAATTGTTAAATTCATCTCTGTAAGTTGTCCAAAGATGTGTAGTTTTGGCTCGTTCACGATTATGCAATAAGTTACTGTGGTGGGCCTTTTTGCAACTGCGGGCTGACTTGCCTCTTGCCACGCTATGGCCCAAAGGTTCTGGGTAGGAGAGTCAGGATCGGCTTGGCTGCAACACACCCCAAACCGGCTTGTGCACAAACTAAGGCCCCTTTGCTAAAACTTTGGTGACATGTCCATGACAAAGGAAACTGTTACAAAAGGGTTATGGCAAGCAGATATAATATAACAACAATAAAAGGGGGTATGCTCACTGTCAGCTGAAAAGCGGAAAATGTTGAATGAAATAAAAGGTAAAGCAATGCAGCAGTATAAATGCAATATAAATAAGATGATAATAATAAGAGGGAGATAACACCAATGCTTAATCAATAAAACGAAAGAAGAAAAGGTTAGTCTGCTGTGCTTGGTTGTCTTACGGATTTAAGTCCAAGAAGGGAACCACTTCTTCAATGTAGGTAACCTCACAGGGAGATCCTGTCATGGAAATTACCACTTTAAGATAATGGGCCTAAATGGCTTATGCTCAGATTCCTTAATCCTTAATAGAGGGTAGGCTTTTAGAAGAGAGAACGGATTAGCCTATTGGTGCATGCCTGACGTCTCACTCTTGCCTACTCTCTGTTTTTCTTTCTAACTCTCTTTCTCTTCTAAGTTTTGCTACTCTGTTTTCCACTCTCTTCTTTTGTAGTGTTGTTATGTTATCTCTTTGCTTCCGTGTTCTTGTTCCTCCTTTTTTTTTCTGTGCACGACGAAGAACCCTTTTTATACTGTCTGCCGTGATGGCTTTTTACTATTTTGCCCCTTAACTGCTTTTGTCTGGGTGTGTGTGTCCTTCCAGACCACCCACTAGTCTGTCAGCTGCCCAGCCACCACCACTTACCTATGCTAGCCGTGCCACTTCCCATTACCAGACAAAGAGTCTTATTTTGTTTCCTTGCTCACCGTGGCATTCCCATCCGGATAAGGGTGGGCATTCTCTCTCACTATCCCTCATGGCATGCACCTAGTGATTCCAATTCATATTTCCCTCTTTTGGGTGGTATGTCATCCTAGCAAGACATTTCCCCCAAAAGAGTTTGAGCAGGAAACCCAGAATAGGCTCTCCCCTTCTCCCCACCGCCAGACCATACCCTCTCTTACCTCTGACCCATGGCCCACCACTCTAGATTGGCTGGGTACAGGTTGGTGGTGCCTGAGACTTGTGCATGCTCCACTTCCATGTGTGTCCATGGCTTTTCTGTTGCTCATACGTTTGCCATGACCTGAAGGCTCGTCTGTTCATTCTGCTACTCGCTCTTGACCTTTTGTGGCGTGAATGGTTCTTTGAGCCTTTGTTCTTTACATCTCACTTCCTTCCTGGGTTGGGCCTTGCTTGATTGTGAGCTTTTCCTTCTTTAATCCATCTTTTGCCCCTTTCGTAGGTCTGCTAGCACTTCTGTCATGCCATTCTGTCATTCCTGCTGTGTTATTGTATGACCTGTGCCTGTTGGGCTCCTTTTGGGCCTGCTATATACTTTCCCTTTGCTTAATTCTCGTGGCCCAGTATTACCATTGGGCTAGTACTCATACTATTTTGGGCTTCCTTGACCCATTCCATTACTTCTGGGCTTCCTTGGCCCATCTCATCCTTTTGGGCATCCTCGGCCCATTTCCTTTCCTTGGGCATCCGCGACCCGTTTCCTTTTCTTGGGCATCCTCGGCCCGTTCCCATGGGCTTTTGCTAAGTCTTTTGGGCTTGCCCGGCCCAAATTACCATATCCTTTACTTTTGGGGTTCATGGGCTTTCCATCAACCCCTTACTCACTTAATTCATTACTTCGGGCCTCTTTGATCCATTCTTGTTTGCTTTCTTTTTCATATAATGCCCATGGGTTTACTACTTCTTTTCTCTAGGCTCTTTAGGCCTGCTTGCTTTCTTTGAGGCCCATTTATTATTTTCTAGGCGTATGATCCATTATTCCTGCCATTCGAGCATAATGGCTTTCTTCCTAATTTACTAACTCTTTTCCTCCCATATTGTTGGGCTTCTTCCTGCTATTGGGCCTTTCTGCCAAAGTGGGCATCAACAGTTACTAACACTAGGTTTGTTTTGATGGAAACTTTTTTTTTTTTAATGACTAGTTTTCAAGAAAATATTTTACAAAAAATTAATCAATTTTTATTTCCTAGGTTTGGTAGTGACCTTGAAAATGAGCTAGAAATTTTTTTTTTTTGGTATACGGTATGTCGATGCTAAAAATCACCAATTAGGTTAATTGTCAGGTTAATTGTCCAAATCTAGAGTTTTAGAAGGTCTTTTAAGATCTGCAAAAAAAGAAAGCTGATCAAATAGACCATTGAGGTGTGCTTCGATGGGGGAGCCTCCAATGCTTAAGTTAGTATCAATCTCTATATTTTGTATGTAAATAGTATTTTGTAGCTTTTTTCTCATACCTTAACAAATGAGGCAAATTGTCCCTTTTATAGGTAGTCATGGTAGTCATTGTGCTCATAAATTCCTTCCCTCACATAATTGAAGGCGGTTATTACCTTAGGTGTAACTATCACCATCTTGATAGGAGTTTAAAGCTTTTGAGTAATGGTCGTTATTTAATGTGTTGAATGTGCATGAACAGTTACATCATTTTCTTTGATGGCTAATTGGTGACACAAGATCGTCAGATGACCTTACCAATTTTTCAGTCCTTATCATGATATGTGTAGAAAATCAATAATATTTCTTGTAATTTAAAACAATTATATGAAGGAAAACTCTCATTCATAACATGTATATTTTATAAACCAACTATATAATCAACATAAAATGGTCTGCAACCATTATAATTTAATATAGGAATATAGACTTTTTTATGAGTAAATAGGAAGATAAATACTATGGTAAATTACATTCTAAATTTTAGAGTCTTGGATATATTTTATTTGAACTTCAAACTTTCAAAATGTTTCATTTAAACCTTAAAGTTTTAAAAATGTTTCATGTAAACATCACATGATTAGTTGGTAATAATGAAATTTATTTCACACTTCAAAGTTTAAATAAAAGTTACCCAAAACTCTAAGGTAGGTTTAAATGAAACTCTCTGAACTGTAAGCTCTAAATGAAAGTATGGAACATGTTCGGAAGCTTTTGAGGTTCAAAATAAACATTTTGAAAGTTTAAGAAACATACCCAAAACTTTAGGGCCTGTTTGGTTTGAGCAAAAAAGTTGTGTATTTTGTATTTATTTTCAGTTTTTTGTGGGACCCACCACTAAAAAGCTTATTTAGATTTATATTTGTATTCAATTTTCATTTTTAGTATCCAAAAGAAAAAAGGATTTGAATACAAAAACTAAATACAACTTTTTGGTGTTTTCATTTTCTTAAAAATGAATACAGTGGCATTTTTGTAAAAGAATCAAATCTGTGGGTCCCATTATCACTAACTTGTCACATCAAAGAACTCTGTGTGTGTGTGTGTCATAAAAAAAAAAAAAAAAAAAAAAAAAGTGAAGGGGAAAACAAAGCAGAAAATAATACCAAACAAAAAAAATAGATGGAAACAAAAGATGAGTACAAGATTTGAGTATAGAAAATAAATGCAATCTCATCACAAACCAAATAGGCCCTTAAGGGCTTGTTTGGTTAGCTGGAAAAAGGAAAATTTTTTGTTTTCATTTTCAATTATTTGTGGGTCCCACCACTAAAAAAACTGGTTTGGTTTTAGCATTTGTATTCACTTTTCATTTTCAGTATCCTAAAAGTTTGATTTGAATACAAAAAAATGAATAAAACTTTTCTGCATTTTCGTTTTCTATGAATACGAATACAGTGATATATTCGTAAATATTATGAAAACAAAAAGTTACTCTTTTTTGAATGATGTTATGTGTGTGAGTGCGAAAAGTTACTTTTTTTTTTTAATAGAAAACAATAACCAAACTCAGGTATGATGTATTCTATACCTAAATTATATATTAAAAACAACTTACCAAACACCACCAAATGTGAAAATAAGCCTTTTTTTATATTCAAATTTAAGATTTGAATATAGAATAAAGAAAATGAACAGTAGATACATCACTTTTTGAAACCAAATAGGCCCTACAGCTGGAGACAATCTTTCAACATTTTGACATTTTCAAACAGAAACTGTCACTGTTCATAACTAGAGCATTATACAACTTCCCATTACCATCGTAGGAAGAAGGGTCATTATTCTGCCATTTCATATAAGAAAATTAAAATAATGATGTTAACATATTTCACTTGACTTGAAACATCAGAACCACCAGCCCTTAATGAGAAAAATAAATTGACTTGAAACATCAAAACCACCAGCCCTTAATGAGAAAAATAAATGACAAATTTTAACTCTAAACCAGTTTGGAGGAATCTCCTCTAACCCACTACGTGACAATTTATAAGACAATCCACGTTTATTATTAAAACAAGTAACATTAATTACTAAAAAATCATGCGATTAAAACTATACATGAATTATCACTTCAATCGTCACATGGTGCGTTGAAGGAAGATAGCTCTAAAAACTTTTTCCAAAAATAAATTATTGAGACAAAAATATGAAAATACTATCTTCGATGAGAAATATATATGCATATACACAAATAAGAGTACATTGATAATGGTCAAGATTACATCACCAACACGAGTACATTGATAATGGTCAAGAGATTTCATCACCAAGACAATATTCAATCGTCACATGGTGTACTGGACGAAGATAGCTTCAAAAACTTTTTCCAAAAATAAATATTGAAACAAAATACTATCTTCCGTGGGAAGTACATGTGCATATGTATACAAAATAAGAGTAATTGATAATGGTCAAGATTACATCACCAAGACACTACTTCTCAACACAAAGCATGTTTTATAAATGTTAGTTTATTGACAGTCTGCCTCCTATCTTTGCTCATAAGGTAAAACAAGAATTAATTGGTAAGAATGATTCCATTGATTATGATAATTTAACTTATGGTGATATTTTAAGCACTATTAAAAAACTTGGTATTAATATGTGCAATGATGAAAAACTGTTAAAACACCAATTAAAAAATAAAAGAAAAGCTAAATATGAAATAGGTAATTTTTGTGAACAATATGGTTTACCCCCTATTGCTCCTTCCAGGCAAAAGGGTAAAAAACATGATAAAAGCAATTAAAAAATAAAAGAAAAGCTAAATATGAAATGGGTAATTTTTTTGAACAATATGGTTTACCCCCTATTGCTCCTTCCAGGCAAAAGGGTAAAAAACATGATAAAAGCCATAAAAATTATAGCCATAAAAAATACAAAACTAATTTCAATGATTTTTATGCTAAAAAGAAAAATGTTTCTAAAAAATATGATAAACAAAGATCAGGTAAAGGTAAATGTTTTAACTGTGGTAAACCTGGACACTTTAGTAAAGATTGTAAGCAAAAACCTGGTAAGTTAAAAAATAAGTTTAACATGTTAAATATTGATGATAAAGTTCAAGAAGAATTATTCAAAATCCTTGAATCAAATAGTTCGTCTGATTATTTGGAAGATGATTTTTCTTCTTCAACTGATTCTTGCTATCATTTTGCTGATAATTCTTCTGATTCTCCTAATGTTAAAATTGGTTGTAAAGATTCTTGTTGCAATGTTATTAAATCTGTTAATACTCTCACTAAAGGTGAAGAAAATGAAAGCTTATTGGTTAAATTGATAGGTCAAATTGAAAACCCTGAATTACAAAAAGAATATTTAGATAAGTTTAAGAAAAACTTATTAAAAGTTGAAACTAGTAAAAAACTTAAATCAACAATAAGTTTTGAGGAAACTTTGGAAAGATTTAATAAAAAGAAATCCAAAAATTTGACTGTCAATGATTTACAACATGAAATTAATATTGTTAAACAAGAGATAAGTGAGTTAAAACATGAATTTAAAAGCATTAAAAACGATAATAATAATCTTAAACAAGAATTAGTATTAACATATGTCTCATTCAAATGATTTTTTGAATGAACAAGAATTAGTATTAACATATGTGTTACGAAATGCAACGGTTGTAAGAAAAACATGATAATTGAGTGTTGAACCTAGGATAGTATGGATAAGTTATGGAGATCCAACTCCTCTGTCAGTTCCAGGACTGGTTGTCCTCCTGATATTGTAAATGAAGAAGATCACACTGTTGAAGATAATGAGTTTCCTGATTTCTAGAAATGGAACATTCCTAAAGTTAATACTAAAACTATTTACAGAACTAGTTGGGCTAAAACCACTTTCATCCCATCTACAAAGTGAGAACTGTTGAACAAATATTTTCTATTTCAAAAACTCATGAAAAATGTTGCTTGTTTTCTAAAAGAAATATTAATGATTTCATTGCTAAAAAAACTCAGTTATTTGCATATTGGCATGGTTCAAGTTGCTATTAAACCACTTACTAGAAAAGGAATAAATGCTTCTGTTCTCATGTGTTTAAGAGATGCTAGATTTAAGCACTTTAAAGATAGCATTCTTTGTATGATTATTGCTTCTTTGTATGATGGTCCTGTTTATTTCAACTGTTATCCTGATATTACTCTTGCTTTGGATGATCCTAATATTGTTAAAGCTTTGACTTTGAATATTGTTTCATCTGGTTATCACATGGACGAAGGTAGTAAACCTTTTGCTTTGATTTATCGTATTTATTATAGACTTTTGGGTACTCAGTTAAATCCTGGTACTTTGAATCATAGAGAACCTTCTAGTAAAAAAATGCTAATCACATGTTCAACTCCTGATGCTAAAGTTCAAGTTCCAAAAATAATTCAATTGCAAGATGTTAAGCTTCCCACTTAATGGTTGTTGGAACAAGAATCCCCTGTTACTAAACCTGTTTTTGATGAGCTAGATCTCACACATATTCAACAATATTTTGATGGTACTGTTAAAATAAGTTTTCAAAACAACGAAGGAAGACATTCCTTTGCTGGATCTGAAAGTATTTCAAAAAGAGATCACGATCTCAATGATTTTTTACAAAAGAATCTTGAAAAATCTACTGATTTAAAACTGAGTTTGAAAATGTCTTTCTTGTTCAGGAACAAGGAATTCTCTCTCAAAGAAGGCTTCTAAGGAAAGAAAACTCTCTCTAGAGAAAATTCTATCAAAAATTATGTCTTAAACTTAAGGGACAACCCCCCCTAAATAGGAAAAAATTCGAAGTGAACAGTGTCATGAATAGTAACGGATGAATAGTGACAGGTGAATAGTGACAGTTGAATAGTAAAAGTGAATTTTTCCACTTTATGACTCAAATTTTTGGGGAATCATGAGGAGGATACGTAGAGTTCAGAAGCCTTCAATTCAAGGGTCTAGACCTCATCATTGTTGTCCTTTTGTGCCAAAGGAAACCAAGTGAACACCATTATTGGGAATCTTCAGAAGAATCGTGTTGGAATAGTGGTGTAGGAGCTTTATGACTTGAAATCTCCAGCAATTGAGGCTTTGGCATGGGCATAAGACCAGAAGAATCTCTGACTTTGAAAGGACAAAAAGCCAAAAGGAACTTCTTTGAACATCACATAAGGAACTTCTTTGAACACCATCATTTGCGCATGTAGTGGAATAGTGGTGTAGGAGCTTTACCAAGGAATAGACATTGTAATATTTTAGCTATTGTGCAAGCTAGACAAATAGGGAAATCAACCATCAGTCAACTGCAAGATCAAGAGTAGCATGGGAAAGTAACTATATTAGTGAGAACAAGAATTTCAAAACAGTAAGTGCTTTAACAGTAACCTGAGGGGGCCACGCATTTAATCGGATAGATAACCATCAAACGGATCAAAAGGACCTTGTGGAGAATCACATTCATGTTCATGGTAAATAGTATATTGATTGCAGAATCCGCAGTATAGAAGTGGCTCAAACTCTGGAGTTTTCCCTGGAGTGATAAAACTTCTTGGATTAAAATGATCTGCTATGTGCATATGAGTGATGGTAGGAGCGTAAGGTCTGGGGCCAAAAACAAAAATTCTATCTGTACTTCCCATGAAATGATAATGTTTCCATAAGTGTTGAATGACTTCAAGAATTTGATTATTGAAATGGTTTCGCCAGCACTCTGCAAGGGCGTAGGGTTTTTGAAAGGATAAGTGAGAATCTCCTTCATACCATTGTCCCTGGTGGGTGTACCCATTAATGAGAACGAGATGTTTTGATGGCTGGACATTCATCCAGTTAATAACTGATAAGACCAACACTTCTAAGATAATCTATCACAGTGTTTTTCTGAATCATATTATTTCTGAAGAAATGTGGGGCCCCAACCCTGCCGCCACAAGAAGACTACCAAAATCTCATATTCCTTATTCATATCATGATTATATTACTGCCTGGTTCAGGTTCATGCTCCACCAAAATGAAAATATGTCTCATTCATGGTTTGTTAATTTTGATAAAGATTTCAATTCTAATTTCCCCCTCTAGTTCATCCGCTGGTGGTCCCAATTTGGTTCAACTGTTGAAATATTCCCGCACCATTGAAGGATTCCTTTCAAAATTTTACACTAAGGTTCAAAATTGATGCTCATGGAGCTAAGTTCACTCCCCTGCTCCATTTTATTAAGAAATATAAGGTTCCTTGGATTCTGAAATGGCAATGTGCTAAGGAAGGTGATGTTCTCACTCGCTGTTGGTATGTTAAGTGGTGGGATAAATTTCCTCACACTCAATCAGTTATTAACAATGTTTCCAAAGATTTCCCTTCCCTAAGTGCCTCTCCAACATTAAGAATCACAACCCCAGTGCAGAAAGCTGAACTGGCTGATGCACCTGCTTCCTCATCTTCTAAATCTGTTAAACCATCTGCTAAACTTAGAAAGAAGGGTTCTCCTTTGAATGAAATTCGCAAGGACCCTGATGCTCTATATGCTCTTATCAAAATGATTTCAAAAGGTGCTGGTTCAAACGATGAACGGTCCTCTAAAGCCTCTGTTACAAAAGACCCTTACTACCCCTACAATCAGGAGTGGTTTGGCCATGATGATGATGATGACCCTGATTTAGCAGATAACTGATGATTGATTCCCTTATTTGTCTGGCCTGCACAACGGCCAAAATGCTACTGTTGTTTTCCATGCTATAATGGTGTTCTGAAAAGAAGATTCCTCATGTTTCCAAGACTGCTTTCAAGTATTCCAAGTCCACTTTCGACCTGCTTTGGACAAAGAATCTACTGTTCAATATTTACTTTTACTGTTCATGTCACTTTTCCTTTTACTGTTCATTCAGAACTTTGCCTATTTAAGGGGGGTTGTCCCTTAAGTTTAAGGACAAAATTTTTTGATAGAATTTTCTCTAGAGAGAGTTTTCTTTCCTTAGAAGCCTTCTTTGAGAGAGAATTCCTTGTTCCTACTACTACTACTACTTTCCCTACAAACCTTGTAACTAGGACTAGTTCAAGCTTTGTAACTATTAACCTCTACTGTTGAGATCTTGTATTTACTACTACTACTATAAGTGTTTTGTTCTACTTTCAATAACAAGTATTTTCAGTATTCTGTTCATTATACTATTTGTTGCTACCGCCACCTTGGACGGATTACCGCCATAACGGACGGTTCTAAATTGCTTTCATTTACTTTAAATTGTTTTGATATATACTGCTTGGCTGGTTCTACTGCCTTACTATTGTTCTAAATTATTTGCTTATTATACTTTTACTATATTATACTGTGCTTCCGTCTCTTCCCTTCAGTTGTGCGTCCCCTTCCTCCTTTATGGTATCAGAGCCATTCTTTTCTGGCCGGTGATAGTGTTGTTATGTCTTTATCTCTTGTCAGTGCTTACCCAAACCTTTGGTGCTCCGTTGTTGTGTTCCCTTCTTACCGTCATTGGCGCCACCCTAGAGGTAAAGTGAATTCCCAGAACCTGACTGTAAGGCCCGTTTGAGCCAAGAGAGGGCGTGTAGAGCATGTGTGTGGTATAGGGTTTCTTAGGGTATGTGTTACGAAATGCAACAGTTGTGAGAAAAACATGATAATTGAGTGTTAAACCTAGGATAGTATGGATAAGTTGTGGAGATCCAACTCCTTTGTCAGCTCCAAGACTGGTTGTCCTCCTGATATTGTAAATGAAGAAGATCACACTGTTGAAGATAATGAGCTCCCTGATTTACGGAAATGGAACATTCCTAAAGTTGATACTAAAACTATTTACAAAACTAGTTGGACTGAAACCACTTTTCATCCCATTTACAAAGTGAGAACGGTTGAACAAACATTTTCTATTTCAAAAACTCATGAAAAATGTTGTTTGTTTTCTAAAAGAAATATTAATGATTTCATTGCTAAAAAACTCAGTTATTTGCATATTGGTATGGTTCAAGTTGCTGTTAAACCACTCACTAGAAAATGAATAAATGCTTCTATTCTCATGTGTTTAAGAGATGCTAGATTTAAGCACTTTAAAGATAGCATTCTTGGTATGATTACTGCTTCTTTGTATGATGGTCCTGTTTATTTTTACTGTTATCCAGATATTACTCTTGCTTTGGATGATCCTAATATTGTTAAAGCTTTGACTTTGAATAATACTTCCTCTAGTTATCACATGGATGAAGTAAGTAAACCTTTTGCTTTAATTTATCATATTTATTACAAACTTTTGGGTACTCAGTTAAATCCCGGTTGTTTGAATCATAGAGAACCTTCTGGTAAAACAATGTTAATCACATGTTCAACTCCTGATGCTAAAGTTCAAGTTCCAAAAATGATTCAATGGCAAGATGTTAAGCTTCCCATTGAATGGTTGTTCGAACAAGAATCCCCTGTTGCTAAACTTGTTTTTGTCACTATTCACCTGTCACTATTCATCCGTTACTGTTCACCTGTTACTGTTCACCTATTACTATTCATGACACTGTTCACTCTGAATTTTTGCCTATTTAAGGGGGGTTGTCCCTTAAGTTTAAGACATAATTTTTGATAGAATTTTCTCTAGAGAGAGTTTTCTTTCCTTAGAAGCCTTCTTTGAGAGATAATTCCTTACCATTCAGTGGGAAGCTTAACATCTTGCCATTGAATCATTTTTGGAACTTGAACTTTAGCATCAGGAGTTGAACATGTGATTAACATTGTTTTACCAGAAGGTTCTCTATGATTCAAACAACCGGGATTTAACTGAGTACCCAAAAGTCTGTAATAAATACGATAAATCAAAGCAAAAGGTTTACTACCTTCATCCATGTGATAACCAGAGGAAGCAATATTCAAAGTCAAAGCTTTAACAATATTAGGATCATCCAAAGCAAGAGTAATATCAGGATAACAGTTGAAATAAATAGGACTATCATACAAAAAAGCAATAATCATACCAAGAATGCTATCTTTAAAGTGCTTAAGTCTAGCATCTCTTAAACTCATGAGAATAGAAGCATTTATTCCTTTTCTAGTGAGTGGTTTAATAGCAACTTGAACCATACCAATATGCAAATAACTGAGTTTTTTAACAATGAAATCATTAATTTTTTTTAGAAAACAAACAACATTTTTCATGAGTTTTTGAAATAGAAATTATTTGTTCAACAGTTCTCACTTTGTAAATGGGATGAAAAGTGGTTTCAGCCCAACTAGTTTTGTAAATAGTTTTAGTATCAATTTTAGGAATGTTCCATTTCCGTAAATCATTGAGCTCATTATAGTGAATTACCAGATTCCATAAAATTTATTCTTGATAATCTCTATGCTGCTTTTACTAGAAACCACCGTTCCCTGTTTGAAAAAACCCTCCAAGCTCTCGAAATCCACCTTGTTAACCTTACTGCTCAAAATGAGGCTTATATGAACCACTATGCCAACCTTATTTCCGAAAACAACCCTGTTTCAGAAAATGACTTTGTTTTAGAAAATGACCTTGTTACAGAAAATAATCTTGTTTCAGAAAATGAGGCTCTTAGAATTCGTCTTGAAGCCTACAATAGTCAACTCTTTGGCAAAGAGGATGTCCATTCAAAGAATAAAATGACTATAATGGGCACTGATTATGCTAGATTGAGTCTTAAGACCCAATCTTTGTTAAGAAGTGTTATTGCCAACTTGCCTACAGATATACAATCTTGTATTCTGGAAAGCAAGGCTATGTTTAGGTCCTTCAACCTATGGTTCAAATGTTTCAAGAAACTTGTTACAGCCACTATTCCTGATCCTGATGAACTAGATGAAGGTGATAACGTGTTTATCCAGTTAGATTGGGAAGAACACTTTGGGAGTACTCTCAGAGTATATGAAAAGAAACACCCATTTCCTGGTCTCTTAATTAATTATGATGATGGTTCATATATTGCTGATGAACCAGATGATGATGATGACAGAGATCCCAACTGGCTTTCCCAAATGTTTGAATATGGCTTTATCAGGTTCATAAGATTAACAAGCCATTTTCAAGCTAGCCAGCTTCCACAAATAATTCAGGATGCCATTAAAGGATTTAAAGGTCCTTTTGTTACCATCAGATGCTAGAGCACTCTGCCAAAATGGGAAAGAGATAACTGGATGAATGTCCAGCCCTCAAAGCATCTCATTCTCATCGATGGTCATACTCACCAAGGACCATGGCTTGAAGGAAATTCTCAATTGTCCTTTGATGATCCTTATGATCTTGCAGAATGTTGGAGAAATTATTTTAATAACCAAATTATTGAGGTTGCTCAGAATCTATGGAAAGATTATCATTTCATAGGGAGCACAGATAGAATTTCTGTTTTTGGTCCCAGACCATATGCTGATGCCATTGCTCAATTGCGGATAGCTGATCATCGTAATCTAAGAAGCCTTCTCATCCCGAGAAGAACTCTGGTGTTTAATCCAATTTTATATTGTGGATTCTGTAATCAATATGGTATTAACCATGAACATGATTGTGATTCTCCACAAGGTCCTTTTGATGGTTATCCATCTGATGCTCCTTCTACTGATTAATTGACTCACCCCATTTGTCTGGCTTGCACAATAGCCAAAATGCTACAATGTCTACTCCTTGGTAAAGCCCCTACACCACTATTCCACTACATGCGTAAATGATAATGTTCAAAGAAGTTCCTTATTTGATGTTCAAAGAAGTTCCTTTTGGCTTTTTGTCCTTTCAAAGTCAGAGATTCTTCTGATCTTATGCCCATGCCAAAGCCTCAATTGCTGGAGATTTCAAGTCATAAAGCTCCTACACCACTATTCCAATACGATGCTTCTAAAGATTCCCAATAATGGTGCTCACTTGGTTTCCTTTGGTACAAAAGGACAACAATGATGAGGTCTAGACCCTTGAATTGAAGGCTTCTGAACTCTACGTATCCTCCTCATGATTCCCCAAAAATTTGAGTCATAAAGTGGAAAATTTCACTTTTACTATTCATCTATCACTATTCACCTGTCACTATTCATCCGTTACTATTCACCTGTTACTATTCATGACACTGTTCACTCCAAATTTTTGCCTATTTAAGGGAGGTTGTCCCTTAAGTTTAGGACAAAATTTTTGATAAAATTTTCTCTAGAGAGAGTTTTCTTTCCTTAGAAGCCTTCTTTGAGAGAGAATTCCTTGTTCCTACTACTACTACTACTTTCCCTACAAACTTTGTAACTAGGACTAGTTCAAACTTTGTAACTATTAACCTCTATTGTAAAGATCTTGTATTTACTACTACTATTGTAAGTGTTTTGTTCTACTTTCAGCCAGCTTGAAAATGGCTTGTTAATCTTATGAACCTGATAAAGTCATATTCAAACATTTGGGAAAGCTAGTTGAGATCTCTATCATCATCATCATCATCTGGTTCATCAGCAATATATGAATCATCATCAAAATTAATTAAGAGACCAAGAAATGGGTGTTTCTTTTCATATACTCTAAGAGTACTCCCAAAGTGTTCTTCCTATTCCAACTAGATAAACACGTTATCACCATCATCTAGTTTATCAGGATCAGGAATAGTGGCTGTAAAAAGTTTTTTGAAACATTTGAACCATAGGTCGAAAGACCTAAACATAGCCTTGCAATTCAGAATACGGGATTGTATATCTGAAGGCAAGTTAGCAAGAACACTTCTTAACATAGATTGGGTCTTAAGGCTCAATCTAACATAATCAGTGCCCATTATAGTCATTTTATCCTTTGAATGGATATCCTCTTTGCCAAAGAGTTGACTAATGTAGGCTCCAAGACGAGTCCTAAGAGCCTCATTTTCTGAAACAAGATTATTTTGTGTAACAAGGTCATTTTCTGAATCAAGGTCATTTTCTGAAACAGGGTTGTTTTTGGAAATAAGGTTGGCATAGTGGCTCATATAAGCCTCATTTTGAGCAATAAGGTTAACAAGGTGGATTTCGAGAGCTTGGAGGGTTTTTCAAACAGGGAACGGTGGTTTCTAGTGAAGGCAGCATAGAGATTATCAAGAATAAATTTTATGGAATCTGGTAATTCTCTATAGACTCCATTATGAAATTGCAAGGATCTGGATAAGACTTCCTGTAAAGCAATCATCATATCACCACTGGAATATGTCATTTCTGCTGGGACATATCCCTAAAGGGATGTTGATCCGTTGGGTTTTATCCCAGAAGATGCGCCTTCATGCATTTTAAAAGGTTGTCCCGCTGGGAGCCTTTTGTTTTAAGAATAGTCATGTGCAGGAGCTTTTCCCTTGTTTTTCCTCTCTGCTAAGGGAGCCATAATAATCCACTTACTCGTGGAATAAATATAAATATTATTATTATCCCACTTATTAGTGGTATTTATCCACGCATCATTGCCTGATTCCCGCAAAGAATCATTGAGAATATTAGGATAATTGGTAATAGTTGACAATTTGGCACTACTAGTATTACCTTTAAAATTGTCTGTGAAACATTGGCAAAAACCCATCCTTGGTTCATGAACAAATATATTAGTAGGAAAATCATAAGACAGATTAACCATGTGTCTTTCCTTATGCCAAAAAGCATTAGGAACATCAAAGCAATCATCATTAATCAGAATTTTCTGAAAATTATCAATTTTTTATTATAACAATTTTTCAGAAGGTTGTTCAGCAATTTCTTGATCTTCTTGTTGGAGGAAGTCAAGATGTTTGGTTCTAGTATGAATCAGATCTAAAGCATCATCAATATCAATTTCAAGCTTTTAAGCAAATTTGAATTTTACTTTCTATCCAAAATGATCAGTAGTAATTCCATCATGTTCAACAAGAAAGGGATACAAAGCATTTATAAATGGCAAACTAAGAATCACTTTATCAGTCATGTTTTTGACAAGAACAGAAGGAATTTTGAAACAAACATTATCATGGCAAATATGAGCATTGTTCAATTCATATTTAATCTTCATTTGAGAACCATTAGCAGAAACCAATCTTTCAGTTGATTTTTCAAAATATTTTGAAGGAATCAATCCTTCCTGGATACAATTCATATCTGCACCAGAATCAATCATAGCAATAACAATGAAATGATAATCATGGGAAACAACAATTTTAACTTTTGTGAACCATTTTGGAGGAAGTATTTTATTGATATTAACAAGACTAGGTTGAGAATCAGCAATACCTTTATCAGAAAGAAGAGCTTGTTGACTGGATTCATCTCCATCCTTGTGCTCATCTTATTCATTATCAGACTTATTTTGATCAATATTTTTATCAATTTTTAACAATACCAATTCTTGTTTAAGATTATTGTTATCACTTTTAATGCTTTTAAATTCATGTTTTAATTCACTTATCTCTTGTTTAACAATATTAATTTCTTGTTGTAAATCATTAACAGTTAAATCTTTGGATTTCTTTTTATTAAATCTTTCCAAGGTTTCTTCAAAACTTATCGTTGATTTAAGTTTTTTACTAGTTTCATCTTTTAATAAGTTTTTCTTAAACTTATCCAAGTATTCTTTTTGTAATTCAGGATTTTCAATTTGACCTATCAATTTAACCAATAAACTTTCATTTTCTTCACCGAGAGTATTAATAGATTTAATAACACTGCAACAGGAATCTCTACAACCAATTTTAATATTTGGTGAATCAGAGAAATCATCAGCAGAATGATAGCCCGAACCTTTGGTACTCCGTTGTTGTGTTCCCTTCTTATCGTTGTTAACGCCACCCTAGACGTAAAGTGAATTCCCAGAACCTGACTGTAAGTCTCGTTTGAGCCAAAAGAGGGCGTGTAGGGCATATGTGTGGTATAAGTTTGCTTAGGGTATGTGTTACGAAATGCAATGGTTGTGAGAAAAACATGATAATTGAGTGTTAAACCTAGGATAGTATGGATAAGTTGTGGAGATCCAACTCCTCTGTTAGCTCCAGGACTAGTTGTCCTCCTGATATTGTAAATGAAGAAGATCACACTGTTGAAGATAATGAGCTCCCTGATTTTCGAAAATGGAACATTCCTAAAGTTGATACTAAAACTATTTACAAAACTAGTTGGGCTGAAACCACTTTTCATCCCATTTACAAAGTGAGAACTGTTGAACAAATATTTTCTATTTCAAAAACTCATGAAAAATGTTGCTTGTTTTCCAAAAGAAATATTAATGATTTCATTGCTAAAAAACTTAGTTATTTGCATATTGGTATGGTTCAAGTTGCTGTTAAACCACTCACTAGAAAAGGAATAAATGCTTATGTTCTCATATGTTTAAGAGATGCTAGATTTAAGCACTTTAAAGATAGCATTCTTGGTATGATTACTGCTTCTTTGTATGATGGTCCTGTTTATTTCAACGGTTATCCTGATATTACTCTTGCTTTGGATGATCCTAATATTGTTAAAGCTTTGACTTTGAATATTGCTTCATCTGGTTATCACATGAACGAAGGTAGTAAACCTTTTGCTTTGATTTATCGTATTTATTATAGACTTTTGGGTACTCAGTTAAATCCTGGTTGTTTGAATCATAGAGAACCTTCTGGTAAAACAATGTTAATCACATGTTCAACTCCTGATGCTAAAGTTCAAGTTCCAAAAATGATTCAATGGCAAGATGTCAAGCTTCCCACTGAATGGTTGTTGGAACAAGAATCCCTTGTTGCTAAACCTATTTTTGATGAGCTAAATTTCACTCATATTCAACAATATTTTAATGGTACTGTTAAAATAAGTTTTCAAAATAATCAACCCTTAAGGATCAACGAAGGAAGACATTCCTCAGGGTCATCATCTTCATCATGGCCAAACCACTCCTAATTGTAGGGGTAATAAGGGTCTTTTGAAACAGAGGCTTCAGAGGACTGTTCATCGTCTAAACTAGCACCTTTTGAAATCATTTTGATAAGAGCATATAGAGCATCAGGGTCCTTGCGAATTTCATCCAAAGGAGAACCCTTCTTTCTAGGTTTAGTAGATGGTTTAACAGATTTAGAAGATAAGGAAGCAGGTGCATCAGCCAGTTCAGCTTTCTGCATTGGAATTGTGATTCTTAATGCTGAAGAGGCACTTAGGGAAGGGAAATCTCTAGAAACATTGTTAATAACTGATTGAGTGTGAGGAAATTTATCCCACCACTTAACATACCAACAGCGAGTGAGAACATCACCTTCCTTAGCATACTGCCATTTTAGAACCCAAGGAACCTTATATTTCTTAATAAAATGGAGCAAGGGAGTGAACTTAGCTCCATGAGTATCAATTTTGAACCTTAGTGTAAAATTTTGAAAGGAATCCCTCAATGGTGTAGGGAATATTTCAACAGTTGAACCAAACTGAGACTGCCAGCGGATGAACCAGAGGGGGAAATCAGAATTGAAATCTTTATCAAAATTAACGAACCATGAGTGAGACATATTTTCATTTTGGTGGAGCATGAACCTGAACCAGGTAGTAATATAATCATGATATGAATAGGGAATATGAGATTTTGGAAGTCTTCCTGTGGTGGCAGGGTTGAGGCCCCACATTTCTTCAGAAATAATATGATTCAGAAAAACACTATGATAGATTATCTTAGAAGTGTTGGTCTTATCAGTTATGCCTTTAATAGTGATTGAATTTTCAGTGCGCAGGATATCAGAATAATATTGCACAGTTTTCTCACCATGCTCAGGGATCCAATGAAATTGTGGGGGAAAGTAGCTAGTAGCAAGTGAAAAGGGATTAGTAATGGAAGCCCTATTTGGCTCTATGGAAAATAGGTTTTGAACATATTGTTTTTTAACATACTGTGAAGCATTGGAAGCCTTGGGGTAAACAGTTTTAACAGGTTGGGAAACATTGGTTAAAGCATGAGTATAGGGATCATAAGGAGCAGCTAGAACAGAAGAATAATTAGGTTTGGGAATAGTCCCTAGTGGGGTGAAACGGTTAATAATGTCCAAAGAGGAAATAGGTTCTTTTTTAACAATTGGATTAGCAGTGGCAGGTGTCTTGTCATTTGACCTTCTACTTGCCATTGGGACACTGCAGAAATTCACGGGTAAGGAAATCAGGGATGGAATTTTGAGATCCTTTAATATACTCAATATCAAAATCAAAAACACTAAAAATAGCTTGCCATCTAGCAAAAATGTGTTTTGAAGCAATATTTTCAACATCTTTTTCAATAACATATTTAGCACTTTTGCAATCAATACGCAATAAAAACTTTTGATTTAATAAATCACTTTGAAATTTTGAAATACATAGTACTATAGATAAAATCTCTTTTTTAATAGTATTATAGTTTAACTGTGCATTATTCCAGATTCCTGAGTAAAAGCAGACAATTTGTTTAGAGGACTCTGGAGAAACTCTTTGTTTCAAAATACCACCATAACCAATGTCAGAGGCATCGGTTTCAACAATTTTGAAAGCATCAACGGTGGGAATACCAAGACATGGCAGTGTCTTAACATGAAATTTATTGAGATTCTATTTCAATAATCAAATTCTTGAAGTCATTCAACACCTATGGAAACATTATCATTTCATGGGAAGTACAAATAGAATTTTTGTTTTTGGTCCCAGACCTTATGCTCCTACCATCACTCATATGCACATAGTAGATCATTGTAATCCAAGAAGTTTTATCACTCCAAGGAAAACTCCAGAGTTTGAGCCACTTCTATACTACGGATTCTGCAATCAATATACTATTTACCATGAACACGAATGTGATTCTCCACAAGGTCCTTTTGATCCGTTTGATGGTTATCTATCTAATTAAATGCGTGGCCCCCTCAGGTTACTATTAAAGCACTTATTGTTTTGAAATTCTTGTTCTCACTGATAAAGTTACTCTCCCATGCTACTCATGATCTTGCAGTTGACTAATGGTTGATTTCCCTATTTGTCTAGCTTGCACAATAGCTAAAATATTACAATGTCTATTCCTTGGTAAAGCTCCTACACCACTATTCCACTACATGCGCAAATGATGGTGTTCAAAGTTCCTTATGTGATGTTCAAAGAAGTTCCTTTTGGCTTTTTGTCCTTTCAAAGTCAAAGATTCTTCTAGTCTTATGCCCATGTCAAAGCCTCAATTGCTGGAGATTTTAAGTCATAAAGCTCCTACACCACTATTCCAACACGATGCTTCTGAAGATTCCCAATAATGGTGCTCACTTGGTTTCTGTTAGGAACCTAGAGGTTCCTAATGGGGATGTGTATGAATTATAAGGGAATTAATGGGAATTATAGGGGAATGGATGGGAATTGTAGGGAAATTGACTTAATTCGAGGTAGTCACCCTCCATAGAGAAAGAGAGAGATTAAGAGAGAGAGAGATGCACTAATGCACTAACAAATTGGTTTATTCTTCATTGATCTAATATTGAATTACAATCATGTATTTATAGGAGATTAGCTTTAATCTCATTGGCCCACATGGCTTAAGATAATTGGCTAATTAATTCAACATATGCCCTATGAATTAAACCATGTGTTAAATGAGCTATATGTGCTCAAATCCTAACTAACTCATCCTTATCTCAACTAACTAACTAACTAAAGGGATTACAACAATTATTTCATATTCCTGACAGTTTCCTTTGACACAAAAGGACAACAATGATGAGGTCTAGACTCTTGAATTGAAGGCTTCTGAACTCTACGTATCCTTCTCATGATTCCCCAAAAATTTGAGTCATAAAGTGGAAAAATTCACTTTTACTATTCAACTGTCACTATTCACCTGTCATTGTTTACCTGTCACTATTCACCCGTTACTGTTCACCTGTTACTATTCATGACACTGTTCACTCTGAATTTTTGCCTATTTAAGGGGGGTTGTCCCTTAAGTTTAAGACAGAATTTTTTGATAGAATTTTCTCTAGAGAGAGTTTTCTTTCCATAGAAGCCTTCTTTGAGAGAGAATTTATTGTTTCTACTACTACCTTGTTCCTACTACTACTATCCCTACAAACCTTGTAACTAGGACTAGTTCAAGCTTTGTAACTATTAACCTCTACTATTGAGATCTTGTATTTACTACTACTACTATAAGTGTTTTGTTCTACTTTCAATAACAAGTATTTTCAGTATTCTATTCATTATACTATTTGTTGCTACCGCCACCTTGGACGGATTACCGCCATAACGGACGGTTCTAAATTGCTTTCATTTACTTTAAATTGTATTAATATATACTGCTTGGCTAGTTCTACCGCCTTACTATTGTTCTAAATTGTTTGCTTATTATACTTTTAAGATAGCTTCAAAAAAGTTTTTCCAAAAATAAATATTGAAACAAAATACTATCTTTCGTGGGAAGTACATGTGCATATGTATACAAAATAAGAGTAATTGATAATGGTCAAGATTACATCACCAAGACACTACTTCTCAACACAAAGCATGTTTTATAAATGTTATCAAATCCCTCCTTTCTCTTTTAAGTAGGTAATCCTAAATTGCCGGATATTAATGAGGGAACAACAATTTCTTATCTCTGTATAAACCTCGTTCTTAACAGTGAAGACTAGACCAAATGTGTACTGATGATGTTAACATATTTCACTTGACTTGAAACATCAGAACCACCGGCCCTTAATGAGAAAAATAAATTGACTTGAAACATCAAAACCACCAGCCCTTAATGAGAAAAATAAATGACAAATTTTAACTCTAAACCATTTTGGAGGAATCTCCTCTAACCCACTACGTGACAATTTATAAGACAATTCACGTTTATTATTAAAACAAGTAACATTAATTATTAAAAAACCATGCGACTAAAACTATACATGAATTATCTCTTCAATCGTCACATGGTGCGTTGACGGAAGATAGCTCTAAAAACTTTTTCCAAAAATAAATTATTGAAACAAAAATATGAAAATATTATCTTTGATGAGAAATATATATGCATATACACAAATAAGAGGACATCGATAATGGTCAAGATTACATCACCAACACGAGCACATTGATAATGGTCAAGAGATTTCATCACCAAGACAATATTCAATCGTCACATGGTGTACTGGACGAAAATAGCTTCAAAAACTTTTTCCAAAAATAAATATTGAAACAAAATACTATCTTCCGTGAGAAGTACATGTGCATATGTATACAAAATAAGAGTAATTGATAATGGTCAAGATTACATCACCAAGACACTACTTCTCAACACAAAGCATGTTTTATAAATGTTATCAAATCCCTCCTTTCTCTTTTAAGTAGGTAATCTTAAATTGCCGGATATTAATGAGGGAACAACAATTTCTTATCTCTGTATAAACCTCGTTCTTAACAGTGAAGACTAGACCAAATGTGTACTGATGATGTTAACATATTTCACTTGACTTGAAACATCAGAACCACCGGCCCTTAATGAGAAAAATAAATTGACTTGAAACATCAAAACCACCAGCCCTTAATGAGAAAAATAAATGACAAATTTTAACTCTAAACCATTTTGGAGGAATCTCCTCTAACCCACTACGTGACAATTTATAAGACAATTCACGTTTATTATTAAAACAAGTAACATTAATTATTAAAAAACCGTGCGACTAAAACTATACATGAATTATCTCTTCAATCGTCGCATGGTGCGTTGAAGGAAGATAGCTCTAAAAACTTTTTCCAAAAATAAATTATTGAAACAAAAATATGAAAATACTATCTTCGATGAGAAATATATATGCATATACACAAATAAGAGTACATTGATAATGGTCAAGATTACATCACCAACACGAGTACATTGATAATGGTCAAGAGATTTCATCACCAAGACAATATTCAATCGTCACATGGTGTACTGGGCGAAGATAGCTTCAAAAACTTTTTCCAAAAATAAATATTGAAACAAAATACTATCTTCCGTGAGAAGTACATGTGCATATGTATACAAAATAAGAGTAATTGATAATGGTCAAGATTACATCACCAAGACACTACTTCTCAACACAAAGCATGTTTTATAAATGTTATCAAATCCCTCCTTTCTCTTTTAAGTAGGTAATCTTAAATTGCCGGATATTAATGAGGGAACAACAATTTCTTATCTCTGTATAAACCTCGTGGTTATGATACTTTCTCTGCAAACCTACCTGGTCCTTACTACCAAGCTCAACTAATCAACATTTCAAAATTCCAAAAAACGTGACCCTATCTAAAACAGAATATAAAAGATACTACAACAATATCAAGGAGAGAAAAGGGGAGAGGGGGGATTGGGGGGCTATTCTGTCGTGACCCTATGGTCATTTCCAATAAGCCGTGGCTTTGAAAAGTCATGGACGTACTTGAGAGTTGAGACCAATGAGATTTGCATCTTCAGAAGTCCAGAGAAAAAAAATGCAGCCAACCGATATTGTTTATGGTTCAGAAGTGAACAGAAGAGATGCATTTGTTCCTCCAAAGCCAAATGAGTTTGACAAAACTGCCCTGATTGGCATTTTCTTTGAAGCAGTCAAAGGCATGAAAGCATCATTAAATATGATATCAGGTTTAGTAAGATTAAGTGTTAATGGCGCAACTCCCTGCAATGGAACACAAGCCACTTAGTCATGATTGCAAACTTAGTAAGGCTGATAACTAATTTGCATGTTAAGAAAGCTCAAAGTAATTTCTTTTAAGTTTCAGGTACTTGAGGAAATCTCCACAAATCTTTTCTTTTTCAAGAATATATCTTACCCCATGAATCATTTCATATATTCATGAAAAATCCGGTAAGAAAAAGTTTCAATGAAAAAAAAATGTCTTGTTTCATGCCAATGAGCTTCCTTCTCTCATAATACTTGGTTGGAGGGTGAGGTCTTTAAGTTCAAGGCCCACTGAGTGTGTGTATAACTTACCAATAAAAAAATATAAAAAAAGCCTTGCTTCTTTCTCAATTTATGCTCACTAAAAATTGTCGTGTTTCATTATTAATTCATGCTCAAGTAGACCAGCTTAGCATGCTCTTCTCATCATGAGATCTCCCAAAAGCTCAGCTCTATACTATCAATCAGGAATTCATACAATGGATTTAGGGTTTTCACGTCAATTTTCCAAGGAGTAAGGTAATCACAATTACTCACATGGTGTATGGCTAAAACTGCAAAAATTGCTTCAACAGCTCCAGCTGCTCCAAGGAGATGGCCTATAGCACCCTGAAAGTTATTGTAATTACATAAAACCACCAAAAGAACCAGTCAGTAAGAAAACCAAGTAATAGCAGATGTATATGTTGTATATTGGTATGCATTTCAACAATAAAGGATGATAAATTTTTTTCTCAAAGCAGCATAATATATAGGTGAGGACGTCAAAGCCCACCAAATTTTGAACTTGCAACAGAAAATATGTATTGAGACAAAGATTCCTCCAGAAAAATCATCACAGGCTTAAATAAAAAATCTTAAAACAAAGCTAGAAACTATAAGAAAAATATTCTTTAATGGACATAAATACTTGTGTAGGACTGAAGGCTTCCTACTTCTATAATCATCTACAAATTATGCCACTCCTCTGTGACCACTGATGGGAAGATGAAACTGGGCTTGTGGAGGCCAGCCAACATTCTGAACATAAATTAAGCTAATAAAATGGATGGATATCATGTATAGGTTATCAACCTATTTGACGTGCCAAAGCTTACCTTTGTGGAGGATAGGGCCAAAGCACCTGATGTTGCATGTTCTGAGAATACATTTTTGATAGCATTGGCTTCTATCGCATCACCTGAATAAGGGATTCAGAGACAGGACCACATGCATCAGTTTGAGCAAATAACATTCTAAGCCAGCTTTATGGAATCAGAATGCAACAAGTTGTGAAGGTCCATATGATTTACCCAAAAGTGTAGAAGTAGCATGGGCATTTACATAATCCACCTGGTTAGGATGAAGGCCGGACTGCAGGTCATAAAAAAGTGAGCATATTATAACAAACCGCAATTATCCTTTAATGCATATTGGCATAAAATTTAACTTAATCAGAAGCATTTTGTTGAGGCAGCTATTATATCATCCTTACAAAAGAACTATTTAAGGGTCATACTAAGATGGCAAATGAAAAGAGTGAAACAGCAATGAAGTTAGTCGCTAAGACAATTTAGCCCCACACCCATTTATGACCATACATCCACCGATTTTTCTGTGCTCTCATGTGAAACTGATTGCATGAGATTTGGATGGTTAAAACAATCATTGAAATCAATTGTAGGCATATAACAATTTGTTAGATTTGAATACATATCCACCAATGCAGCTAAACCAAGCATAACCAAAACCTATGAGTTCCCAGTAGAGCAACAGTCTGAAATTCCTCTTCTAAATTGGTTGAAAAATACTTGTGGCAAGATATGGGGCCCGGCAACCTCTGATTAGCAGGAAATTTTTTTCTTTCTTTCTTTTTCATCTTTTCCGATCAAGCATGGGAGGTTTTCGCAGTTTTTTTATTGAATCCAAACTCTTTCAGTTGGTGATACAGGAAGGGGGCCATTATTTCTCCTTAAGGATTTTTGAACGGGGCAAATTTTTCATGAAATCAGTTTTTATGGGTAAGAATGCAGCACAATGGCTGATGAAGAATATTTAACACACTTTCGTTGGGGTTAATCCCAAGCAATTTTTTACGTTCATGGAAGGTGACATTGCTTACACTCTTCAACGGAGCTCCAACTCCTTTGGCCACTTCTTATTATTGACTGAACTTAAGACTGGCGGGTCTAGGAGGTCTGTTATTATCCCAGGAGGCCAAGCAAAACATGGTTTAAGGATTTTCAGGCTTAAATTAAGAAAGATGTTGGAACCTAACCAATATGTTGTGGGTGGTTCAGGCCACTCGAAATTTACTGCTCAGCCAAATTCTGAGATTCAAACCACTGATCATTAGAGATAGGAATCAATCACAGTAGCTGGGTACCACAGATAAGGGGAATACTCGATCAGGTGATGAGAGTGTGGTGAAGCCAATTGCAGAACATGCACAGGTGGTGCCGAGTGTAATTCTGGCAGGCAACCCATGTCCAAGAGCCGTAGGAGGGGGAGACGTGGGACCTCGGTGCCTTAATGTGGATGCTAAATTAGGGGAGACAATCCTGGTAGGCAATAAAAAGAGATTTCCATTAAGGTTCAGTTTGAATTCAAATGAATCTGTGACATAGGACAAGGGGGAACAACAAAATCTTCTTTTTTTTTTTTTTTTTTTTTTTGATAGATAACGTAAAAATATTATTAATAAAAGTGTCAAACCGAGTACATTGGGGATCTACTATGGGGGCACAAATCGAGAACCAAAATTACAACGATCAAGAAAAATGAGGAAAGACCACTCCACTAAAAGAGAGTGTGCAAGAAAAAAGATTTAATCTCTAGCAAAGAACATTCACAACCCTCAAAACTTCTAGCATTCCTTTCACGCCAAATGCACCATATCAAACAATGAGGCACTAATCTCCAAACATCCATGTTACGATATCGCCCAAACTTTCCCTACCAAGACTCAAACAACTCAATAACTGTATGCGGCATAACCCAGTGAATACCAAACAAACAGCAAACCAGTGACCACAACTCCCAAGCTATGGAGCAATGAAGCAGAAGGTGATCCACTGACTCCCCACATCTCTTACACATCTTTTACGAAGGTTATCTGTTGTTAAGATCTTACCTAAGGAAGCAAACCAAGAAAAGAAAGCTACCCTTGGAGGAACCTTCGATTGCCACATCATTCTCCAAGAGAAGAATAAAGAAGTAGGAGGGTAGAAGGAACGATAAAATCCTCTAACCTCAAAACCTCTGCTCCTTGCTGGTTTCCAACAAACCTTATCAGGACCAAACCCCCTCACAGTCGAAGAATAGACCAAACCTTCCCAATCTTGTGGTGGACAACGAAATTGCACATTCCAATGAATCCTCCCAACAGACCAACCCATAACTTCAGCCACCAAAGAATCCTTTGACCTATTAAGAAAATAAAGCTCCGGAAAAGCCTTTTGGAAAGTACAGTCCCCACACTACACATGCTTCCAAAACTTCACTCTAGTACCATCCCCCACATCATATACAAGGAGTTTAGAAAAGTTCAACCAGCCACTTCTAATGAATCTCCACAGATTGACCCCACAAGGACTTGTCACCTTTTTCGTACACCAACCACCCCAAGTATTCTCATATTTTGCCTCTATAACCATGCCATACCTCTACAACCATTTTCCTAGCAAAGCAGAATTAAAGCTCCCCAATCATCTTATACCTAGCCCCCCAACCTGCAAAGGTTTACAAACCTTGGCCCATTTAACCAGATGTATTTTAGATTCACCACTAATTCCACTCCACATAAAATCTCTCTGTAATTTCTCCATACGCTTTGCCACCTTTCCAGGTAAAGGCAGAAGGGAAAGAAAGTATGTAGGTAAAGACGAGAGCGTGCTTTTAATAAAAGTTGCCTTACCTCCCTTAGATAAATACAGTCTCTTCCAACTTGCTAATCTCCGCTCCATCTTCTCTAAGATAAGATTCCAGATAGATAAATCCTTAAACTTAGCACCTAATGGTAGGCCCAAATATTTCAAGGGAAGAGAAGACTGCCTACACCCCAACAGCCCCACCAAAGCCTCTAGATTGTGCATCACACCAACAGGTACCAATTCAGATACCAACTCAGATTTTCCCAAATTAATACTTAACCCTAATGCCTCCTCAAATCTAGCAAGAATCGCCCTCAAATTAGCAATTTGAGTAGGTTCAGCAGTGTCATCAGCAAATAAAAGATAAGACACCATCAACGATGTACCAGCCGTACTACCTATAGAAAAGCCGGAGAACTGCCCAGCAGAAGCAGCCACATCCAACATACAACTCAACACCTCCATAACAATATCAAAAAGCAACAGAGATAAAGGATCCCCTTACTGAACACCCCTAGAACTTCCAAAGAAATTAGATGAGCTACCATTGAGGAGAAAGGAAAATTTTACAGTTGAATTGTAGTGCATTTGCCATTTTCTCCATTTCTCTAAAATCCCACAGTACTGAAACATATACATTAAAAAATCCCAGCTCACATGATCATACGCCTTCTCCACATCCAACTTACACAACACACCTGGAATTCCTAACTTCAATCTACTATCAATACATTTAGAGGCTATCTAGAGTCCAAAATTTGTCTACCTTTCGCAAAGGCATTCTATGAATCTGAAATAAGCCCATGAGCCACCCTACGAAGCCTATTAGCCAATGCCTTACAAATAATCTTGTAAAACCCACCAACTAAGCTAATTGGCCAAAAATCCTTGACCTCCACAGCATCCACCTTCTTGGGAATAAATGCAAGGAAAAAAGCATTAAGATTCATCTCAAACACTGCCTAAGTATGAAAGTTGTGAAACACAGCCATAATTTTTGTTTTCAGAACACCAGCAAGACTGGAAGAACGCCATGGAAAAACCATCCGAGACAGGAGTCTTATCACCATTAAAATCATTAATCACCCCAAACACCTCTTCCTCCTCAAAAGGCCTATCTAACCAAATTGCATTTTCCATCGAGATACTAGAAAATTCCACATCATCTAAGACAGGTCTATGAGCCACATCCTCAAAATAAAGCTACCTATAGAAATGAGAGATACAATCTGCTATAGCTATTGGGTCCGAAGACAAATCTCCTTCCACCATAGGCCTATCAATGGAGTTAAACCTCCTGTGCGAGTTAGCTATACGATGGAAGAATTTAGTATTCCTATCACCTTCTCTAATACAAAGAACTCTAGATTTTTGCCTCCAACAAATTTCTTCCATCAAAGTAGCTTTTTCTAACTCATCATGAATTCTTCCCAATTCTAGCTTTTCCTCCGCCGATAGACCCCAACTATCCTCAATATTCTCCAGAACACTCATATCCTTCCACAATTTTTTAACCCAATCTTCAACATTACCAAAAACCTCCACATTCCATCTTTTCAAGTCATTTTTCAAAAGTTTTAGTTTATTGGCTAGAACAAAACTCGAAGCACCTTGGAACTAATAGGATTCCCACCAAGATCGTACCCTATCCACAAAACCCTCATCCTTAAGCCACATATTCTCAAACCTAAATAGCCTACTCCCTCTCTGAAAAGATCCACCCTCAAGGACAATTGGAAAATGATCCGAGAACAACCTAGACATTAGTCTTTGAGAAACCATTGGAATCTTGTCCTCCCAATCTGCAGAGAACAAGAATCTGTCCAGCCTAGCCTTCAAAGCAACTTCTCAAGAATTTGACCAAGTAAAAGCTCCCCCTTGCAAAGGGAGATCAATGAGGCCTTGCTCCAAAATAAAATTGGAAAATTCCCGCATAGCAGCAATAAAAGAATTAGAACCCAATCGTTTGGAAGGAAACCTTATCACACTAAAGTCACCACCCACACACCATTGAACACTCCACCAACTGTTCAAACCACAGAGTTCCTCCCATTAAACCTCCTCTCTCTCTCTCTCTCTAGGGATGGCAATTTTTGCCCGACCCGCGGGTACCCGGCCCGGCCCGACCCTAATGGGCCGAATTTTACCCGGTCCGATTAGGTTTAGGGTCGAGTATGGGTTTAAAAAAAAAAACCCGAAGCGGGTCCAGGTCGGGTCCGGGTTTTATCAAAAAAATCCAAGACCCGGCCCGGATAAAAACCCGGTACGCTGAAATTACAAAAATACCCTCTATATATATATATATACACATATAATCTAACCCTAACCCTCATTTCTTCAATCTTCAGTACTCAGTCATGCCTCCCTCCCTCATCCGATCCGACACTACCTCTCCCTCCCTCAGTCCGATCCGACACTACCTCACTCCGACACGGCCTCACACTCTCACAGCCCTCACTCATTCCGTCGTCATCATTCACTTCTCCTCTCACTCGCTCCCCTCACCGCTTTGTCGTTCGAGCCGCAGGTAACCCAATAACAAAAATAAATCACCATTTTCTTTATTTTCTTCTTTGTTGTTTAACTTTTTTAGTAATTTTGTTTCAAACATTAGTTTCTGGAAGCTTCGACAGTGTGTGTGAAGAGAGATATGCTGTAATTGAATTTACTTGTTGAAGTTATAGTTCTACCTGTTTGTTTCTGAGGAAAATGTTATCTGAAAAATGACTTAGTTTGGTTACTTACTAATTTTCCTGTTTGTTTGGTTGTGACTCTCAAAATTACTTACTAATTTTCCGGTTTTTGTTTTAAAATTTTGGATTTTTTTTTTCAGTGTTTCATTAAAATTTGTTTGGAGGTTTTGATTGTGTGGTGGTTCATTGAATTTGTTGTGATGATAATAATGTTTATTTGGGTTTTGGGTGGGTGAGGGTTTGGTTTATGGGTTAAGGTGTTTGTGGTGTTATTGGGTTTGTTTTGGTAATTAGGATTGGATTTGATGATAAGTAATACATTGGGGATGTTGAAATCAGTGAAACTAAGTGTGAAATATGGTAGTGAATTTTTGTACACATCTTTTACCTGATTCAAGTCTCAAAGCATTCTGTTCCCCTGTTCTTTCCCTTCATATCTGCATAGTTTGTTTAATGGAAGAAATTGTTTATTGTTTTTTGTGTTTGTTGGGAATGCAAATCTTAAAACGGAGATGGAAGACACAAACACAGACACAAACAAATCTGGTTCTTGATGATGGGGAGCCAAATGAAGATGATGGGAGTTGTCACAATTAATAGGAGTTGTGTCACAATTGTGGAAGATTAAACATTTTGTATTAATTTTGTAGCTTTTTTAATTTCTTAGCCTTGTTGGATTAATTTGTTGGTTTGTAATTATTGTAAACTTGTAGGATTTATTTTGTAGCTTTTTAATTTCTTGGACTCGTTGGACTTTTGATACTTATTTCTTGGACTTGTTGGATTTATTTTATTTTTATGTTTAGCTGGTAATTTTAGTTATGATTTTCTTTAATAGGTGATTTATTGATTTATGATTAGTAGCTTATAATTTGGACTGATTTGGCATTTGGGCCACGTTATTTAGGCTTGAATTAGAATATGCAGGCTTGAATGTAGGCAAAAATAAATAAGGGCTTCAATTCTTTTTTTTCTTTTTTTTTGGTTGGGCTTGGCATTTGGGCCACGTTATCTAGGCTTGAATTAGAATATACAGGCTTGAAGGTAGGCAAAAAAAATTTGGGCTTCAATTCTTTTAACGGGGCCCGCGGGGCCCGTGGGGCCCGGCAGGGGCGGGTTCGGGCCCCCCGGCAAAAAAACCTGGTTAGTAAACGGGCCGAGTCCGGGCCATGGGTCTTGACCCGCGGGTCGGATCCGGGTATGAAAAAACCCGGCCCGAATCCGACCCGTTGCCATTCCTATCTCTCTCTGTGTAAATTAGGACCATAAACGCCCATACAAATTGATCTAACACACTTGTAAATTTACAAGAAACCGAAAATCTCTCCACTGCTTCCTCCACTGTATTCACAACCTGTGTATCCCACATCAGTAACACCCCTCCAGAAGCTCCACAAGAGCCTAAATAAGACCATTCAACATGTTGACCACCCCACAAACTGCAAATCACAGCTCTATTTATCAACTCCATTTTGGTTTCTTGAAGATAGACAACATCTGGCTCCCATTTCCTAATCAAATTTCTAACCCAGAGCCTTTTATCCTACTCATTCAACCCTCTAACATTCCAAGAAATAATCTTCAAACTCATTGATGAGACACAACAGCCACTCCATACTCCATACTCCATACTTGCACTCCTTAATTTCTTTGAATCATACTCAACATTCAAAGACAACAATAAATTTTTCAACTCCCGCTTGGGAAGCACGGACGCGGCGCCAGAGGAGCTGCACCCCGCGTCCGATGCGGCCCGACGCGGTGACGCGCGAGGGACGCCGCTGACCGCGCGTCGAGCCGCATCCTGCCACATGTTTTTTTTTTTTCACGACTCGCGCCGACGCGGCTCAGACTCGTGCAGATTCGCGCTGAATCGAGCTGATTCGCGCCGACTAGAGCCGTATCGGCTATATCGAGCGAAACCGCCGAAACACATCGTGCCGACGCCGAACAAGAAAATGAAAACAAACGAAAAACGGATAAAAACTTATGACTGACTGTCTCTTGAGCCAGCGAAGATGGAGATGAAAGAGGTTAGATTGTGATACCGGTGGCCTTAACCCCTTTCTTCTTCTTTGCTTCTTCGTTTTCTTCTTCCTTTTTTTCGCCAGAGCCCCTGCCTTCTGTTCTGTTTCTTTTTTTGAAAAGTTAAATGGCCCCTGCCTTCTGTTTTTGTTACAGTGAAACGATAGGATAAATGGCTTTGTTAACTTTATTTTGTTTTTTGTGCCCCTCTGACCAAACACGTGAGCCAGCCACATCTTCCTCTCTTTTTTTTCTTTTGTAATGGGAATAAGCTATACCTATTTTAATATCTGCCACGTATATCATTTATTTTGATTTTGGGTTGACTAAATACATGAGCCACTAAGCCACATCTTATTTATTTATTTATGAGATGCCTCATCTATTTTGATACCTCTGTCAATAATTCAAGTGTCAAAAACTTTAGTGTACTTATTACTACCTATCTATTTATTTTATTTCTATTATTATTATTATTATTATATGAGTTTTCTATTATTATTATATAAAAAAGTATGCTTGGCAATATATTAAAAATATAAATAAAAATATTTTTAATAATTTTTTAATTGCCGAGTCCCGCCGCACCCGCACCCACCTTTTTCAAAAATTGCCGAGTCCCGCACACGCACACGCACCCGCACCCGCACCCGCACCCGCACCCGAGTCCCGAAACGCACCCGTGCTTCATAGACTCCCGCTGACCTTTTTGCCCCGACTTGACCAACTTCGTCTGATCACCTATCACATGTTGCTATTTTTTTTTTTTTTTCTGGCCTCTATTGCTAACAACAATCCTGTAATTTGCTCCTTAAAACCTTCCAATGAAATTTCCAAAGATTTCTTAAAAGCCTTTATCCGATTGGTTGCCCATTGTGAAAGCTGATTGTTATCAACACTCTCCTTACACCCAAGCTCCTTCACAGGACTAGATTCCAAATCCAAAGGACCTTCAATGGCCAAAGGTACCACAACTAATGGCTCGCCACCTCTCTCCCAAGTCATCAACCTTTCATCAAACTCCCAAATCTCATCCTCTAACCCAGGAAACATAGACAAGGAATCTACTAGCTCATCACCCTCATTTGCCCAACTAACCCTCTGCCCTTCATTAATAATAAAACTAACACCTGGTACAGACTCTCCCTCCATGCCTGAGCAAACCGACATGCATTCTAGAGATCGATATAGTGACAAAGGGAGCACTAACTGTCGTCCATCACGCAATTGTAGCATCCATTCTTTGGAGTTACCCCAAGACTTATCCAAGTCTCCAACCAATTCCCTAATTGTGGGCCAAGATTGATGAACCCCCTCAAGATCAGAATCCTCATTAGTAGTGGCCGATACTTGCGAACCCACAAAATCCTCATCCCCATCTTCCGTCGCCACCTGAGATGTCAAAGTCACCATCACCGACCCTATCGGAGCACTAGAAGCCTATACCGGTTCGAGTGATGGCTAGCCACCACCACTGGCAAGACCGGCATGGTGGAGGACTGGGTATGCCGACTCCGGCTTCTCTGATCACCAAAACCATCGTCACATGTCACTTCCGACGCCATTATGGAGGAAACCGTGGCCAAAGGCACCAACAACACCATCCCCAACCCTATCGCCGACCCTATCAGAGCACTAGAAGCCGATATCGGTTCGAGGGATGCCTGAGCCGCCACCACTGGCAAGATCGGCATGGTGGATGGGGGAAATCGTGACCAAGGGCACCATCGGCACCATCGCAAGCTTCCCCTATGGTGTAGGCAAGACCACCGAGCTCACGGGTTGCTCCGTAGCTATCGAACCACTTGTATTTGAGCTCAGGTCAAAGTGGCACTTCAAGTTAGATGATTCCAGAACAATTTGGCCCGTAAAAGAAGGCCCAAAGTTTGCCTGAGCATGTTTGGAACAGTTGCCAGCCTCAAAGACACTTGGGCTTGACAAACACGAGCCCAAGTATGTTTGTTTACTGCCCAAAAGAGATACTTGGGCTTTCTGATCGAAGGGGCCCACCCCATTTTTTATTCTGAAAAACAATTCTCTCCTGTGCTACCCATTTGCCAACTTGCTAACCACACTTAGATTCCGTTTGAATACAGCTGAAAATTGAAAACTGAAAAACACTGTAGCAAAATAATTTTTAAATGTGTGAATAGTACCATGAGACCCATTTTTAATTAAAAAGTTGCTGAAAAGTGAAATTTGTGAGTCCATGAAACATGCGTTTGGGAAGCGCGTTAACGCACACTTAGAGCGATCCCAAGATACCCGCCTCTTACCATTCTCATTCATATCCACAATCAGCCATTTCCCTAACCAACGTGACTTCCTAATATCATGCACCTTTCCAAAATCAAAAGTTTTTGAATTCGAATAAAAATTCAACAGAAATATGAGATTATTTCCTTCCAGGATTTTCGCCTCAGTATTATTCTCCTGGCCTAAGCTTTGAAAACTACTACCTGTGTGCAAGATTTGTTCTCGGAGGCTTCGCTATTTTCTCCACGACTCTATTCTTATCCTTTTCTCTAATGAAAGACTGCTGAGCGTGCTTCAAACTTGCCTGCACTGGAGCTTTTACAGTTTCAACAAAGGACTGGGAAGAATGAAACTCTGAGAACTACTTAGACTTGTACGGTACAAATTTCAGGCCACCCGACGCATATTGGGAAGGTTCTAACATTCTTCTTAATTCAATCCCAAAGGCCCTCCAACCTTGTTGTAACTTTCTCGCAGGGATAATGATAGATCTCTACAACACGCCTACTTTAAGCTCAGTCACTGATAAGTACTGACCAAACAAGTTGGACAACCATTGCAATGTGTAGGCAGTATCTCCTACCCTGAGCGTGAAAAACTGCTTGGGATTGACCCCAATGAAGGTGTGTTCCAAGTTTTGCATTAACCAAAGTGCTGCACTCTTGCCCATAAAAACTGATTGCATGTAGTATTTTCCCCATTCGAAAATCTTAAAGGAGAAAAATCCCCCCCCCCCCACTTCCTCAACCACCAATTGAAACAGCTTAGATTTAATAATAAAAAAAACTTCGGAAACCACCCATACCTATCCAAAGAATTAAATTAAAATAGTATTTCTGACTAATTTGAGGTAGTCGGGACTCCAAAAAAATCTATTTCTGCCGCATAACTCCTAATCTATGAGACTTGAGTCTAAAAAATAACAAGAATTACAATGCAACTGAACAACAAAATTTGATTTAGAACACCAGGGGCAGATTTGGTATAGCTTGGGTTTTGAAGAATTAGGGTTAGGTTTTGGTATGGAATAGGCTAGAAAATAATATGGATTATAGGGTTTCCAAAGGGGACAAGGATTAATAGGGTTTGGGAATGAAAACAAATGTGAAAATCAAGATTTGGGCTGCTGTGAACAATAATGTGAACAGTAACCGTGAATAGTAAAATTAAAGAAGATAGATCAATTCTAGGAATCACACCTAAACTTCCTAAGCATCACACCTCAGAGAAGGTTGCACCACACAAACCTTAAAGAAAGCTTCATAGCTACTAAATTCTGAAAACATTCATCATTCACCAACTCAATAGAAAGTACTACCAACTCTTTAATTTTCTTCTTTTTTTTTCTTCTCTTCTTTGTTTTCTTTCTTTTCTTTGTAAATTTTGGTTTGCTTTGTGCTTTTCATGCAAAAAGTAGCCTTTTGAATATACATCTTTCTTATCATAAAAAAATATCCACTAAAAGTCTACCACACCCTAGATATGTGCTGCCACCACAAAAGAGTACCAAAATAAAAATAGAATTCGTTGATCAGGTCCAACATATATTGATCTACATATATCATTTGCACAATTAGCTAATGATAATATATGCATATACAAGAATACACATGCATGCCAACAGTTAGTGTACATTACATAAAAGGTTCGATGCAATCAATTAGATTGTTACCTGACTTAAGGCACGCTTCATGGCCAAAATGGCACCTCTTCCATCAGTATGTGGTTGAGTAATATGATATGCATCACCTAAACTACATTATAATCTTCAGAAACCAATAATCCACAAAAACATTATAATGAGAAATTTAATAGTTATTATGTCCATGATAAATGACCTGACATCCCATAGCCACGAATCTCAGCATAGATTTTTGCACCTCTTTTTTTTGCATGCTCAAGTTCCTTCACAAAGAAAAAAGAAAAATACCAATCCCAATGAAAAACAGTGAAAACCACTCAATAAGGATAGGAAAGGGGAAAAAAATCTAATGTTCAAAAAAGAGATGTTTCAACTCACTTCCAACACCAAGACTCCAGAGCCTTCTCCTATCCTGAGTTCAATGTAAAATTTAGACAGCATAATGAAAGCATATCAAAACAGAACAAAACATAAATTTGAAAAACAGGGAAGCTATGAGAATATGCTTACACAAACCCATCTCGGCCACAATCAAAAGGTCTTGAAGCTTCTTGTGGAGCAGAATTGTACTTGGTTGTCAAAGCCCTTGACCTGGACTTGACAAGAAATGTTTTTCTAAATAAAAAAAAAGTAATAACACCCCCCCCCCCCCCAAAAAAAAAAAAAAAACTAACTGCCTTAGCAGACTTTGTTGCAGTACATAGGCTCTAGATAAGGCACAAAATTCAATGCACTAATTACCTGCAAAATCCCGCTATTGATAAAGCATCAATGCTAGACTCTGTGCCTCCAGCCAACATAACATCAGAATCTCCAAATTGAATCATCCTAGCAGCATCGCCAATAGAATGTGCCCCAGTGGCACATGCTGTCACTGCAGCATGGTTTGGTCCCTATATTCAGAAACAAGACCAGACCAGACAATAATATCTTTTATTGCAAAAATAAGAATGAATGAGTCCTCCAAATTACAGCGTATCATTGGTTAGAGTAACTGAAAATGGGGAAGCGTTCATGAGCTTATTGAGGACAATGAGCTCTACCACTTTTTTGTGCAGAAGAACTTGCCAACTCATCATTCTGATGGTTCAATTAATTATCCCAATCTTTCATAATAAGTAACCTAGAAACTGGACCAACATGACAAGTAATTGCCTACACTTGCAAAATTTTCTTGAAAGCAAAGGTTATTTCAAGCTCAGCCTCAAGAAGTTGACTTTAGGGAGATAAAGCCCCAACCAGGGAGTTGTGATCCATGCATCAATTTGCCACATGAGGTTGTCGTTCCATGACTGGCCCTTTGTCCTCATAAGCTCACACAAACATGGACACACAACTCCCCCTTCCCCCAATTTCTAAAAAAGATATTTTTCCATGATTAAAGTTATCTACGCACCTGAAATCCATATTTCATGCTCACATGACCAGATGCCATGTTAATTAATATCCGTGGGATGAAAAATGGACTAAGCCGACGAAGGCGCTGCATTAAGAGGGGAAAAATGCATATAGAGTTAATCGTTTATGGAGCTATCAGGATGGTTCCAGGCTACAGTTATGACCATCAGGAGAAACTAATAACCATGAAACATGTTCTAAGAGCTGGTAAATATTAGAACAGTGTAGGACAAACAAACCTTCTCACATATCATTTGTGCTGCATCCAATATGTCAGTGATGCTTCCAATTCCCCCACCAATGGAGACTCCCTGGTGTTCTTCAAGTTTTTTTTTTTTTTTTTTTTTAAAAAGGCATATAACCATGGTATGGGAAAAAAAAATGTCATGTATTATTCACATATGAAGAATATTTACCGTTCTTTCCTTCTGTTCCTGCTCAGAGGGCACCCATTTTGCATCTTTTAGAGCTTCATCAGCAGCGCACAGTGCATAGCCTATAAATCTTGCAATTGATCGATGCTCCTGAGAATTATCATTGTGATCAACTTGAAGAGATGAAAAAATAGAATATATAGAAATGAATTAGAAATTACAGCATGAATAGATGAACAGTAAGAAGAAAATAATAAGTGCAGTACTATTCTTTATAGCCTAACCAAAGTCATCCACCATCAATGTTAGACACTAGAGACCAGTTAAAAGAAATAGAGCAGAGCAGAATATATCCAACCTGACAACTGAAAGTAAAATCATGCAAGAAATCAACCAAATCCCTTTTCTTGTCAATGGAGCTCCCTCATTTTTTTCAAACAAACTACCATTTTCAAGTTCAACCCCAAATGATTGACAAGGTTAAAATGATTTTCTTGTAGTAAAGCAGTGGTTTTTACCCATCTTCAATCCATCCAGAAGTAATTCGTACTTCAGCTGCACTCAATATGTACTCACTCATATTGTCACCCTCAAAGTCTTTTGCTAACAGATATATAGAATTTAGCACAACCAATATCCCACAGTTCCTCTTTTCATCTAAATATCACACACATATCTCAAATCATCAAAACCATACCTTTTCATAGATTACACAATGTAAAATTCAGATTCCAACCAAACAAATTGATTCCCTAGTTACCACACCCACTATAAAACTTAAGAACCAAATTATACAAAAGACTAAAAAGCAACTCAAAGGCAAAGCAAGCACTGAGCCTCAATGCAATATATTAGAGGAGAAATTTACCTTAGAATTAAGCCACAAATCCTGATTGAATTCACCCGGATTAGTTCCACAAGGTACAATTGCTGCAACCTTTGATGTCAACTGATCAAAAGTATGCAACTGGGTTTCCCTGTCAAAGGAATTCATCTTGATATCTTCAGGTGTTATTGCTCTTATCCCACATCCCCCCTCTATTAGACTCTTCCACGTAGTCTCCACTCCACAGCCAAGTGGAGTCACCATGCCTAAACCTTAAATTTTTTTTTTAAAAAAAAGTACTTTAACAATAAAACTTAATACCGAAACATAGCTAATCTAACAATGGAGATTGTAGTAGGAAATGACGATAGCAAGTACTGGCCAAAGACAGAGATACAATACAATAATCACTTACAAATTAACACTAAAAATGCAATAACCACTTCAAAATCAACAGTAGAAATTAAAAAAAAAAAACCAACAAAATTGAAGCTTGAAAGCTATATATAGTTCAGATATCTCTATGTATTTGTATCTATGCATATGCAAAATACACGCATAACCAACACACACGCATATATATACAGTCAAATTACACGCTTCAAGCTCTAATCTTTAATGAGTTTCTGCATTTGTGCGTGTGTGTGTGTGTGTGTGTGAGAGAGAGAGAGAGAGAGTTACCGGTAACAACTACTCTTCGAGAATGAACTACAGGAGGGGAATCAAAAGCTCCGAAACCAGGAGAAGAAGAAGATGAAAATATGCGACGACTGAAATGGAAACGAGAGGGAACTACAAGTTTACGCCAAGGAAAAGGAGGGCCTGCCATGGCTTCCAAGACCCTTCTGAATTTTTGCTTCTTTGTTTTGGGTTTTTAATTTTAGCAGTACATACTGTTTTTTTGTTTCGTTTAAGGCTGATATGAGAGTGGGTACTGGACTGCGATACTCCGCGAAACTGCGTTTTTAATTTTCCATCGATTGTGTGGGTCCACTTGGCTAAATTGATAAAGTTTGTAATGGTTGTATAAAATATCTGGGGTTCAATCCGTGCTATCATCAAGAACAGATATATAGGTCAAAACTCTCTCTAAAAAAAAATTTCTTTTAGCTGTCTCATCTCAGCTCTCAACTGTCTCTACATAGTAAATGGTAACATTTCTTTTTTGGTGTAAATGCATTTTTGGTCCCTACATTTTGAGTCATTTTTCAATTTGGTACCTAAACTGATTTTGCTCTTAGGTCAGTCCTTGATTTTTTAAAATGGTCCTTGCCGTCAACTCAATAACAGAAAAATCTGAGGTGGCAAACAGAGTGCATAGGTGGCATGTCAATCGCTGACGTGGCTAATAAAATATTTTATTTGATATTTTTTAAATGCCATGTCAGTATTTTTGAATTAAAAAAGCCATGTCAGTTCAATTAAAAAATAAAAATAATTTATATTTTTCAATTTCAATTTCAATTTAATTCAAACTAAATTTAAAAAAAAAACTTTTAAATCTGATTTTATTATTATTATTATTATTATTATTATTGCTTTTCATTATTTTTTAGCTAAGAACACAAGAACTTGTTCTTCATGTTTTTCTTGAATCCAAAAACAATCAAACCCAGAACAATGCAAAATTTCATACAAAATCTCTATCCTCCACCGAAACCTCTAGAACATGAAAATTCATCAAACCCAAACCCACATGAGAAAACCAACCCAAAAAAATCATCAAACCTCCAACCCAGAACTTCATCAAACAACACCCCGCCGATCAACAACACCAAATCCGCCATCAACAACACCAAATCCGACATCAACAAACCCAAATCCACCATCAACTCACCATCAATAGCATCGAATCCACCTAGTTGAAGCCCAGTCCGAGTCACGGTCAACTAAACGGTACAAAAACGACGTCGCGTTCAGTTGAGATGGAAACGATAACTTTCCGCCGCCAAGTACGCCGGAGTCGGTGGTCTTCCGATTCCGACTCAGCAGAAGTACAGCCCCCCCCCCCCCCCACTGAAACCCAAAAAAACCCAGCCCTCTCCAACCAAACCCAACCATCTCCATCTCCATCTCCAACCAAACCCATAATCCAAGACCCATGGATTACCGATCTCCACCCCGACCACCAATCTCCACCCAACCACACCAATCTCTACCCCGATCACCGATCTCCACCTCCATTACCGACCACCCCACGTAAAACTAGAAAAACCCAAAGATTAGAGAGTCAGGTTTAGAGAGAGAGAGAGAGAGAGAGGGATTGAAAGCTTGAACAAAGAAAGAAGAAAAAGAAAGATAAAAACACATATACACACCAAGAGACAGAGAAAGAGAGGATCTAAAAAAAAAAAAGATACAGACACAAACACTCACCGATAATATTTATTTATTAATTTTTTTTTTTTTTTGAGTTTTTTTTTTTTTTTTTTTGGTTTATCTTAAAAGAAAGAAGAAAATGAAATAGATACAAACACAAACACAGACACGCCAGCCTAGAATTAGAAGGGGTGTTAACTTAATGTTTGTTTCTTAAGAAAGTTCAAGAAAAATTGAAATAGTTGCTACAAATTGTTTTCTCAATATTTAAAATTGAAAAAATGTTTTTTTTTTTTTGAATTTTTTCAGTTTAATTTTTTTTTAAATTTTTTTTATTTTTTTATTAATTAAAATGCTAACTTGTCATTTTTAAAAGCAAAATAAATTTTTTTAATATTATTTTATTTGCCACGTCAGCGATTAACATGCCACCTATACACTCCATTTGCCACCTCAGATTTTTCTATTACTGGGTTGATGGCAAGGACCATTTTAAAAACGATTTTAAAAAATCAAGGACTTACCTAGGAGCAAAATCAGTTTAGGGACCAAATCGAGAAATAGCCCAAAATGTAGGGACCAAAAGTGTATTTACGCCTTTTTTTTTTTTAAAGACTTTATAGGATGGTTGTTTTTTTAGCGCTAAAATACCATTTTTAATCTTTGCATTTTGAGTCATTATCGTCAATTTGATTTTACATTTTATAGGATAGAAATTTTACGCTTTGGTAAGAGAAATTTTTTTTTACTCTCGGAGTACGAAAAATGGTACTCCTTCCTCTCACATTAATGGTAGAATTCACTCATTAAATTTATGGTGAAATCTACTATGAATGTGAGAAAATGAAACATCATTTCTCCGTGTTTCAAAAATACCTAAGAATTTTCCCTCAAATAAGGGATCTATGTTCAAGTTTGATGTATTTAAACTTTGGATGTCTCGGTTGGATTCAATTGGAGATGCCAGTTGAGCTAAAAGGCTCTTGTCAAGCAATCAATATCTTGAACTCAATGACAACTCTAAGAAATCTTTCTAGGCTAATCATTAAGAAATTTAAATTATACAAAATCAAATAATAAGAGAACTTAAATATATCCATATCACAAAAAAAAAAAAAAAACAACCAAAGTACATGAAATCACACAAGAAAAAAACAACCAAAGTACATGAAGTTACAATTTCCTTCTATTAACAAAATGAAAAGCCAAAATGGGATTGATAAGAGACAAAGTGAGAAAGAGTGTGAAATAATGATAGAAGAAGAAGAAGAAAAAGAAAAGAGGGAAAGAGAGAATATATTACATATGTGATCAGCACACTTTTGAGACTTCCATCCACAAACACCAACAAAGACATTGCAAACCCCCCCCCCCCAAGTTCCTATTCAAAAAAGGAATTTCAATAATCATTTTACTTAAAATTTCCAATATCCATTCTTTCTCATTTAGTAGATCAAAAAGTAATCATACTTTATTTAGAAGCATTATCCAAGTACTTAAGGTTGTCCATGGGTAGGGTTTGTGCCCAATTTGATCACTTTAAGTCCCCAAGAATGGCACTAGTTGTAAATCAAGAAGAAGCTTCGGTTTAGATGAGTCAAGTCTCTTCAGTTATCAGTTGGATGTCGGTCAGATTCACAAAGAGCATATATGGTGGAAACTCACTGGATCTTGCCAAAATCCTGCTTAGTCTAGCAAGATCTCACCATATCTCATCAAATATGGACCAAATCTGACCAAAGAAAGCCTTATATCGATTAAGAAAGCCTCATTTCAGTCGAGAAAGCCTTGTATCGACAGAGAATGACTACTTGTAATGGTGGAGATTGGTCAAGTCAGTTGGAATCGGGTTTTCACGCAACGACCCACCAATTGAGTCTCCGGAATTAGTTTTTGAAGGCAAAGACGACCTGCCCCTGACCACACCGGTGTTGAGTCAAATCTGGTCAGTTGGGGTGGGTGGGTTGGTTCCATTGGTTGCTTGGATAGTCCTACAAGTACTCTTCCTTTTCTTCTCCCACCAATCTAATTAGAATATTATTTAAAAAAAATAAAAATAAAAACCATCATTGACACTTAAGATTATGCCAACCAGAGAGAATAGTCAAATTCTTGAAATGATTTTGATACCCTTGTTTATAAAAAAATTATGCTTTTGTGTTGATTATGATATCTTTTTTCGCTTTGCATTATGTTCAAAAGCATGGTTAGTTGTAGCTTGAAGATGCAACAATAGTGAAGTTATATGTCCAACGTAAAGGGAATGTTAAATTTGACCAATACTTGGTAAAGAGAAGCTCTGGACATCTATCACAACCCATGAACTCTACGTGAAATAACTACAAAACTCATCCTCAATGTCTTTATCTTGTACCATTGAGTTCATGTTTATTTTGGGTTATCATTGGATGTACAAGGTTGCCATAGATGAGTACTATGTGCTAAATGTCTAAGAACAGTGCTAAATGAGTAATACTTTGTGAAGAGGAAAAATTATGCATGACAAAGCTATCTGGACAGAGGTGGCACGGACAGACGTGGTATGTGTGGACTGAACGGCCACGTAGCATCCAACCCATTATTATGTGGTCTCCAAGGAACCTTAAATGGAAAATACTTGCGACACACGATTAGCCCTGGTTTGTACAGTCCCAACATGAGTAGAATTCTAGAAGATACATACATTAATATGAATCTTCCCACAAGGAAATATCTTGTCCATCACGTTTAGGATTCTGCGAGAAGAGTCCTATAAGGAAAAGACTTCCGCGCCAAGGAAGAGAGCTCAACCCTCTACTACTATAAAAGCCCCAATACCCTCATAGACCAAGGTACGCATAATTTACCCTCTCTAGCACTCTAGAGTTGTGAGAATATTTCTGACTTAACCTTCGGAGGGTATTTGGTCGGCACCACACCGGTGCTCTCTGTTAGGTTTCCTTCTTTGTATTATGCAGGTTCACGTTCGAGCGTGTAGGTATCGTGTGGCTCACTGGTGAATTTCTCGGCATCATCAGTTGGCACCGTCTGTGGGAAACAACAGTTGAGATTCGTAAGCCATATTGTTGTTTCCCGGACAAAAGGGTTGCATGATACTCACTCGCTTAATGGCAACCACTAACGACGTTCAAGGAGAGGAACCACCCACGACTGCCCTCGAGAGACAAGTTCAAACTCTCGCTGCTGCCGTGGAACGCCTCACCAAACAGAACCACGACTTGGAAGAACAGCTGGGCCAGAAGAATGCAGCACCGAATGACCATCAAGAAGATCAAGAAGGGACCAGCGCTGAAAGAAAAAACCAGGAGAGACTTGAGGGCAGTCACGCCCCAAGCAGACCGAAGAGGCAGAATTTAAGCATGCCATCCCTCACGGATGCAACTCCGCCACATATTGTCGCAGAGATGCATGCGATGAAGGAGCAAATGGAGGTTATGATGAACGCACTCAAGGGGCGAGTTTCTAGTGATCTTGACAATTTGGTCAACCGCACCGACTCGCCTTTCACTACGGCCGTGAACTCCTTCCCCCTACCCCATAAATTTCGCATGCCACACATAGACAGTTACAACGGAGTAAAGGATCCTCTGGACCATCTAGAAACCTTCAAGACCCTAATGCACCTTCAAGGGGTAGCAAAAGAGATCATGTGTAGGGCCTTCCCTACAACGCTCAAGGGCCCTGCACGGATATGGTTCAGCCGACTGACGCCGAACTCCATCAGCACTTTCAAGGAGCTAAGCGCTCAGTTCACCACGCACTTCATTGGAGGGCACAGGTATAAGAAGTCCACGGCGTGCTTAATGAGTATCAGGCAATGAGAGGACGAGACGCTGAGATCCTACATAACGCGCTTCAATAAGGAAGCGCTCTCGATCGATGAAGCCGATGACAAAATACTGGTAGCAGCTTTCACGAACGGGCTGCGGAAGGGTCAGTTCTTGTTCTCTTTATACAAGAACGACCCAAAGACCATGTCAGAAGTACTCTACAGGGCAACCAAATACATGAATGCCGAAGACGCATTGCTGGCTTGGGAGGAAAAGCCTAGAAAAAGGGAGCGATAGGAAGATGCCCGACAGGACCGAGATCGAAAGGATGACAAACGCTCCAAGCCCCCTGCAGGGAAATTCACGAATTTCACCCCGTTGACTGCCCCAATAGACCAGGAACTAATGCAAATCAAGGACGAAGGATCCCTGACCTTTCTTGAAAAGTTAAAGGGAGATCCCAATAAGCGATCTAGGGACAAGTATTGCCGTTTCCACCGTGATCACGGACATGATACGGCTGACTGCAATGACTCAAAACATCAAATCGAGCCCTTATTAGACAGGGAAAACTGTAGAAGTTCGTCAGCAAGGAAAGGACGGATCAGCAACATCAAGAGCAGCCACCTCGACAAGAAAATGAGCGCCCCAAACCACCTATAGGGGATATAAGAATGATCGTAGGGGGCACGGCAACTATGGGGTCATCCAAGAAGGCCAGAAAGGCATACCTCGGGATGGTTCATAACGTCCAGTTAACGGGCTCCGTACCAAAGATAGCACGGATAGAGAGCCCGATCATAGGATTCTCAGAAGAGGATGCCCGACGTCTTCACCACCCTCATGATGACGCACTTGTCGTCACCTTACGAGTGGGGGACTTCAACATGTACCGGGTGCTGATCGACAATGGTAGTTCAGCAGACATCCTATACTACCCGGCGTTCCAGCAAATGAGGATTGATAGAAAACAGTTAATACCGACAAATGCTCCGCTAGTTGGTTTTGGAGGTATGAGGGTATTCCCATTGGGCGCGATCATGCTTTCGGCAACATTAGGTGATTATCCTCAGCAGATCACTAAGGATGTGACTTTCCTTGTGGTCGACTGCTCATCCGCTTATAATGCTATCATCGGACGACCACCCACCCTTAATTCATGGAAGGCGGTAACGTCAACATACCACCTAATGATCAAATTTTCTACAGAGTACGGGGTTGGAGAGCTACGAGGAAATCAGGTGGCCGCACGCGAGTGCTACATTGCCATGATGGAGATGGAAGATCACCAGCAGACCATGTGCATAGAAGAGCAACGGACCATGGCCAAGGAAGGGAACCTACCACCTCGAAACGTTGGACGGGCAAAATATGCAGCACCCATGGAACATGGAGCACCTACGGAAATACTACCAATAGAGATAATATGAAGAACAATGGCGCTCCCTAATTTCCCAGTTTATTTAGTTTTTTAGTTTCACTTAGTTAATCTTTTGCTACAATATGTTTTTAAGCCCAAGGGGGCAAGAACTTTTCTACAAATGCATGATTTTTTAATTAATAAGAGGAATATTTAGACACAACTATGTTTTCCTACTTGCATTCCTACAAAGTCCACAAGATGGACGGATCATCTCAAGAGGGTAAAAACTCCCATAAAGTGGACGAATATAAATTACAGTCCACAAAGTGGACGGATTATCCCAAGAGGATGAAAATTACAAGTCCACGACCCCAAATGGACGACCAACAAGGTGACAAGGTAACACTTAGTCACCTCAACAAGTCCATGACCCCAAGTGGACGACTAACAAGGTGACGAGGTAACACTTAGTCACCTCAACAAGTCCACGACCCCAAGTGGACGACCAACAAGATGACAAGGTAACACTTTGTCACCTCAACAAGTCCACGACCCTAAGTGGACGACCAACAAGGTGACGAGGTAACACTTAGTCACCTCAACAAGTCCACGACCCTAAGTGGACGACCAACAAGATGACAAGGTAACACTTTGTCACCTCAACAGGTCCACAACCCCAAGTGGACGACCAACAAGGTGACGAGGTAACACTTAGTCACCTCAACAAGTCCACGGCCCCAAGTGGACGACCAACAAGATGACAAGGTAACACTTTGTCACCTCAACAAGTCCACAACCCCAAGTGGACGACCATCAAGGTGACGAGGTAACACTTAGTCACCTCAACAAGTCCACGACCTCAAGTGGACGACCAACAAGGTGACGAGGTAACACGGTCACCTCAACAAGTTCACGACCCCAAGTGGATGACCATCAAGGTGACGAGGTAACACTTAGTCACCTCAACACGACCCCGAGTGGACGACTAACAAGGTGACGAGGTAACACTTAGTCACCTCAACAGGTCCACGACCCCAAGTGGACGACCAACAAGGTGACGAGGTAACACACAGTCACCTCAACAAGTTCACGACCCCAAGTGGACGACCATCAAGGTGACGAGGTAACACTTAGTCACCTCAACAAATCCACGACCTCAAGTGGACGACCAACAAGGTGACGAGGTAAAACTTAGTCACCTCAACAAGTCCGCGACCAAAAAATGACAACCCAAAAAGTGGACGGACAAAAAAAAAATTAAATAAATAAAATAAAATGGACAGATGCATGTCCATTAACAAAAAAAATGGACGGATGCGTGTCCATTAACAAAATAATGGACGGATGCATGTTCATGCATGTCCATGAAGAAAGTGGACGGACATCCACACAAAAAAAGAAAAAAAAAAGGGTGACGGGTGCATGGAGGGATGCACATCCATGAGAAGAAATGGACGGACACCCCCCAAAAATGTCCATTAACAAAAAGAAAAGGGTGACGGATGAACGTACACCAACAAAAAAAAAAAAAAAATGGACGGAGGTCCATGCACGTCCATGAAAAGAAATGGACGGACACCCCCCAAAAATGTCCATTAACAAAAAGAAAAGGGTGACGGATGAACGTACACCAACAAAAAAAAAAAAAAAAAAAAGAGGTGGGGACGGATGCATGTCCATTAACAAAAAGAAAAAGGTGACGGATGCACGTAAAGCCAAAAAAAAAAAAGAAAAAAAAAGAGAAAAAAAGAAAAAAGAAAAGAGATGGATGCATGTCCACGAGGATTGAAAGTTTCATCACGCGTCCCGGGGGCAGTGTGTCAATGGCCTACCGTGCAGAATGATGCTCAATCCTACGTATAAGCATAAGAAAAATGCCAACGCTTCAGCAAGACCTCAAGGCTAAACACTAAAAAATGAAGCCGACAGACACCTACTCGTCATCCCAATTGGATGGATCGACAACCAAGGATACTGATGATCAAGGATGCCAATGGCACCTGATTCTCATACAACATTTAAGTCCTACTACATAAGGGTGGAAGGATGGACCAAGTCACTCACAAGTGCCTTGGTACAAAATTTAAGTCCTACTACCTACGCGTGGAAGGACGGACCAGGTCACTCACAAGTGCCTTGGTACAAAACTCCAGTCTTCCTACCTACGGGTGGAAGGACGGACCAAGTCACTCACGAGTGTCTTGGTACAACATTTAAGTCCTACTACCCACAGGTGGAAGGATAGACCAAGTCACTCACAAGTGCCTTGGTACAAAATTCAAGTCTTCCGACCTACGGGTGGAAGGACGAACCAAGTCACTCACAAGTGCCTTGGTACAAAATTTAAGTCCTACAACCTACGGGTGGAAGGACGGACCAAGTCACTCACAAGTGCCCTGGTACAAAATTTAAGTCTTACTACCTACGCGTGGAAGGACGGACCAAGTCACTCACAAGTGCCTTAATACAAAATTTAAGTCCTACTACCTATGCGTGGAAGGACGGACCAAGTCACTCACAAGTGCCTTGATACAAAATTTAAGTCCTACTACCTACGGGTGGAAGGACGGACCAAGTCATTCACAAGTGCCTTGGTACAAAATTTAAGTCCTACTACCTACGCGTAGAAGAACGGACCAAGTCACTCACAAGTACCTTGGTACAAAATTTAAGTCCTACTACCTACGGGTGGAAGGACGGACCAAGTCACTCACAAGTGCCTTCGTACAAAATTTAAGTCCTACTACCTACAGGGGGAAGGACGAATCAAGTCACTCACAAGTGCCTTAGTAAAAAATTTAAGTCCTACTACCTACGCGTGGAAGAACGGACCAGGTCACTCACAAGTGCCTTGGTACAAAATTCCAGTATTCCTACCTACGGGTGGAAGGACGGACCAAGTCACTCATGAGTGTCTTGGTACAACATTTAAGTCCTACAACCTACGGGTGGAAGGACAGACCAAGTCACTCACAACTGCCTTGGTGCAAAATTCAAGTCTTCCTACCTACGGGTGGAAGGACGAACCAAGTCACTCACAACTGCTTTGGTACAAAATTTAAGTCCTACTACCTACGGGTGGAAGGACGAACCAAGTCACTCATAAGTGCCTTGGTACAAAATTTAAGTCCTACTACCTATGCGTGGAAGGACAGACCAAGTCACTCACAAGTGCCTTGGTACAAAATTTAAGTCCTACTACCTACGGGTGGAAGGACGAACCAAGTCACTCACAAGTGCCTTCGTACAAAATTTAAGTCCTACTACCTACGCGTGGAAGGACGGACCAAGTCACTCACAAGTGTCTTGGTACAAAATATAAGTTTTACTACCTACGGCTGGAAGGACGGACCAAGTCACTCACAAGTGCCTTGGTACAAAATATTTAAGTCCTACTACCTACGGGTGGAAGGACGGACCAAGTCACTCACAAGTGCCTTGGTACAAAATTTAAGTCCTACTACTTACGCGTGGAAGGACGGACCAAGTCACTCACAAGTGCCTTGGTACAAAATTTAAGTCCTACTACCTACGCGTGGAAGGACGGACCAAGTCACTCACAAGTGTCTTGGTACAAAATTTAAGTCCTACTACCTACGGGTGGAAGGACGGACCAAATCACTCACAAGTGCCTTCGTACAAAATTTAAGTCCTACTACCTACGCGTGGAAGAACGGACCAAGTCACTCACAAGTGCCTTGGTACAAAATATAAGTTTTACTACCTATGGGTGGAAGGACGGACCAAGTCACTCGCAAGTGCCTTGGTACAAAAAATATAAGTCCTACTACCTACGGGTGGAAGGACGGACCAAGTCACTCGCAAGTGCCTTGGTACAAAAAATATAAGTCCTACTACCTACGGGTGGAAGGACGGACCAAGTCACTCACAAGTGCCTTGGTACAAAATTTAAGTCCTACTACCTACGGGTGGAAGGACGGACCAAGTCACTCACAAGTGCCTTCGTACAAAATTTAAGTCCTACTACCTACGGGTGGAAGGACGGACCAAGTCACTCACAAGTGCCTTCGTACAAAATTTAAGTCCTACTACCTACGCGTGGAAGGACGGACCAAGTCACTCACAAGTGCCTTAGTACAAAATTTAAGTCCTACTACCTACGCGTGGAAGGACGGACCAAGTCACTCACAAGTGCCTTGGTACAAAATTTTAGTCCTACTACCTACGCGAGGAAGGACCGACCAAGTTACTCACAAGTGCCTTGGTACAAAATTTAAGTCCTACTACCGACGCGTGGAAGGACGGACTAAGTCACTCACAAGTGCCTTGGTACAAAATATAAGTCTTACTACCTACGGGTGGAAGGACGGACCAAGTCACTCACAAGTTCCTTGGTACAAAATTTAAGTCCTACTACCTACGCGTGGAAGGGCGGACCAGGTCACTCACAGGTGCCTTGGTACAAAATTTAAATCCTATTACCTACGGGTGGAAGGACGGACCAAGTCACTCATAAGTGCCTTGGTACAAAATTCAAGTCTTCCTACCTACAGATGGAAGGACGGACCAAGTCACTCAAAAGTGCCTTGGTACAAAATTTAAGTCCTACTACCTACGGGTGGAAGGATGGACCAAGTCACTCACAAGTGCCTTGGTACAAAATTTAAGTCCTACTACCTACGCGTGGAAGGATGGACCAAGTCACTCACAAGTGCCTTCGTACAAAATTTAAGTCTTACTACCTACGCGTGGAAGGACGGACCAAGTCACTCACAAGTACCTTGATACAAAATTTAAGTCCTACTACCTACGGGTGGAAGGACGGACCAAGTCATTCACAAGTGCCTTGGTACAAAATTTAAGTCCTACTACCTATACGTAGAAGGACGGACCAAGTCACTCCCAAGTGCCTTGGTACAAAATTTAAGTCCTACTACGTACGGGTGGAAGGACGGACCAAGTGAGCGGAAGGACGGACCAAGTCACTCACAAGTGCCTTGGTACAAAATTTAAGTCTTACTACCTACGGGTGGAAGGATGGACCAAGTCACTCACAAGTGCCATAATAAAAAATTTAAGTCCTACTACCTACGCGTGGAAGGACGGACCAGGTCACTCACAAGTGCCTTGGTACAAAATTCCAGTCTTCCTACCTACGGGTGGAAGGACGGACCAAATTACTCACGAGTGTCTTGGTACAACATTTAAGTCCTACTACCTACGGGTGGAAGGACAGATCAAGTCACTCACAAGTGCCTTGGTGCAAAATTCAGTTCTTCCTACCTACGGGTGGAAGGATGAACCAAGTCACTCACAAGTGCCTTGGTATAAAATTTAAGTCCTACTACCTACGGGTGGAAGGACGGACCAAGTCACTCACAAGTGCCTTGGTACAAAATTTAAGTCCTACTACTTACGCGTGGAAGGACGGACCAAGTCACTCACAAGTGCCTTGGTACAAAATTTAAGTCCTACTACCTACGGGTGGAAGGACGGACCAAGTCACTCACAAGTGCTTTAGTACAAAATTTAAGTCCTATTACCTACGCGTGGAAGGACGGACCAAGTCACTCGCAAGTGCCTTGGTACAAAATATAAGTCTTACTACCTACGGGTGGAAGGACGGACCAAGTCACTCACAAGTGCCTTGGTACAAAATTTAACTCCTACTACCTACGGGTGGAAGGACAGACCAAGTCATTCACAAGTGCCTTGGTACAAAATTTAAGTCCTACTACCTACGCGTGGAAGGACGGACCAAGTCACTCACAATTGCCTTGGTAAAAAATTTAAGTCCTACTACCTACGTGTGGAAGGACGGACCATGTCACTCACAAGTGCCTTGGTACAAAATTTAAGTCCTACTACCTACGCGTGGAAGGACGGACCAAGTCACTCACAAGTGCCTTCGTACAAAATTTAAGTCCTACTACCTATGCGTGGAAGGACGGACCAAGTCACTCACAAGTGCCTCAGTACAAAATTTAAGTCCTACTACCTACGCGTGGAAGGACGGACCAAGTCACTCACAAGTGCCTTGGTACAAAATTTTAGTCCTACTACCTACGCGAGGAAGGACCGACCAAGTTACTCACAAGTGCCTTGGTACAAAATTTAAGTCCTACTACCGACGCGTGGAAGGACGGACTAAGTCACTCACAAGTGCCTTGGTACAAAATATAAGTCTTACTACCTACGGGTGGAAGGACGGACCAAGTCACTCACAAGTTCCTTGGTACAAAATTTAAGTCCTACTACCTACGCGTGGAAGGACGGACCAGGTCACTCACAGGTGCCTTGGTACAAAATTTAAGTCCTATTACCTACGGGTGGAAGGACGGACCAAGTCACTCATAAGTGCCTTGATACAAAATTCAAGTCTTCCTACCTACGGATGGAAGGACGGACCAAGTCACTCAAAAGTGCCTTGGTACAAAATTTAAGTCCTACTACCTACGGGTGGAAGGATGGACCAAGTCACTCACAAGTGCCTTGGTACAAAATTTAAGTCCTACTACCTACGCGTGGAAGGACGGACCAAGTCACTCACAAGTGCCTTCGTACAAAATTTAAGTCTTACTACCTACGCGTGGAAGGACGGACCAAGTCACTCACAAGTACCTTGATACAAAATTTAAGTCCTACTACCTACGGGTGGAAGGACGGACCAAGTCATTCACAAGTGCCTTGGTACAAAATTTAAGTCCTACTACCTACGCGTAGAAGGACGGACCAAGTCACTCACAAGTGCCTTGGTACAAAATTTAAGTCCTACTACCTACGGGTGGAAGGACGGACCAAGTCACTCACAAGTGCCTTGGTATAAAATTTAAGTCTTACTACCTACGGGTGGAAGGACGGACCAAGTCACTCACAAGTGCCTTAATAAAAAATTTAAGTCCTACTACCTACGCGTGGAAGGACGGACCACGTCACTCACAAGTGCCTTGGTACAAAATTCCAGTCTTCCTCCCTACGGGTGGAAGGACGGACCAAGTCACTCACGAGTGTCTTGGTACAACATTTAAGTCCTACTACCTACGGGTGGAAGGACAGATCAAGTCACTCACAAGTGCCTTGGTGCAAAATTCAGTTCTTCCTACCTACGGGTGGAAGGATGAACCAAGTCACTCACAAGTGCCTTGGTACAAAATTTAAGTCCTACTACCTACGGGTGGAAGGACGGACCAAGTCACTCACAAGTGCCTTGGTACAAAATTTAAGTCCTACTACCTACGCGTGGAAGGACGGACCAGGTGACTCACAAGTGCCTTGGTACAAAATTTAAGTCCTACTACCTACGCGTGGAAGGACGGACCAAGTCACTCACAAGTGCCTTGGTACAAAATATAAGTCCTACTACCTACGGGTGGAAGGACGGACCAAGTCACTCACAAGTGCCTTGGTACAAAATTTAAGTCCCACTACCTACGGGTGGAAGGACGGACCAAGTCACTCACAAGTGCCTTGGTACAAAATTTAAGTCCTACTACCTACGGGTGGAAGGACGGACCAAGTCACTCACAAGTGCTTTAGTACAAAATTTAAGTCCTACTACCTACGCGTGGAAGGACGGACCAAGTCACTCACAAGTGCCTTGGTACAAAATATAAGTCTTACTACCTACGGGTGGAAGGATGGACCAAGTCACTCACAAGTGCCTTCGTACAAAATTTATGTCCTACTACCTACGCGTGGAAGGACGGACCAAGTCACTCACAACTGCCTTGGTGCAAAATTCAAGTATTCCTACCTACGGGTGGAAGGACGAACCAAGTCACTCACAACTGCTTTGGTACAAAATTTAAGTCCTACTACCTACGGGTGGAAGGACGAACCAAGTCACTCATAAGTGCCTTGGTACAAAATTTAAGTCCTACTACCAACGCGTGGAAGGACAGACCAAGTCACTCACAAGTGCCTTGGTACAAAATTTAAGTCCTACTACCTACGGGTGGAAGGACGAACCAAGTCACTCACAAGTGCCTTCGTACAAAATTTAAGTCCTACTACCTACGCGTGGAAGGAGGGACCAAGTCACTCACAAGTGCCTTGGTACAAAATATAAGTTTTACTACCTACGAGTGGAAGGACGGACCAAGTCACTCAGAAGTGCCATGGTACAAAAAATTTAAGTCCTACTACCTACGGGTGGAAGGACGGACCAAGTCACTCACAAGTGCCTTGGTACAAAATTTAAGTCATACTACGTACGCGTGGAAGGATGGACCAAGTCACTCACAAGTGCCTTAGTACAAAATTTAAGTCCTACTACCTACGCGTGGAAGGACGGACCAAGTTACTCACAAGTGTCTTGGTACAAAATTTAAGTCCTACTACCTACGGGTGGAAGGACGGACCAAATCACTCACAAGTGCCTTCGTACAAAATTTAATTCCTACTACCTACGCGTGGAACGACGGACCAAGTCACTCACAAGTGCCTTTGTACAAAATATAAGTTTTACTACCTATGGGTGGAAGGACGGACCAAGTCACTCGCAAGTGCCTTGGTACAAAAAATATAAGTCCGACTACCTACGGGTGGAAGGACGGACCAAGTCACTCGCAAGTGCCTTGGTACAAAAAATATAAGTCCAACTACCTTTGGGTGGAAGGACGGACCAAGTCACTCACAAGTGCCATGGTACAAAATTTAAGTCCTACTACTTACGCGTGGAAGGACGGACCAAGTCACTCACAAGTGCCTTGGTACAAAATTTAAGTCCTATTAACTACGCGTGGAAGGACGGACCAAGTCACTCACAAGTGCCTTGGTACAAAATTTAAGTCCTACAACCTACGGGTGAAAGGACGGACCAAGTCACTCACAAGTGCCTTCGTACAAAATTTAAGTCCTACTACCTACGCGTGGAAGGACGGACCAAGTCACTCACAAGTGCCTCAGTACAAAATTTAAGTCCTACTACCTACGCGTGGAAGGACGGACCAAGTCACTCACAAGTGCCTCAGTACAAAATTTGAGTCCTACTACCTACGCGTGGAAGGACGGACCAAGTCACTCACAAGTGCCTTGGTACAAAATTTTAGTCCTACTACCTACGCGTGGAAGGACCGACCAAGTTACTCACAAGTGCCTTGGTACAAAATTTAAGTCCTACTACCAACGCGTGGAAGGACGGACCAAGTCACTCACAAGTGCCTTGGTACAAAATATAAGTCTTACTACCTACGGGTGGAAGGACGGACCAAGTCACTCACAAGTTCCTTGGTACAAAATTTAAGTCCTACTACCTACGCGTGGAAGGATGGACCAGGTCACTCACAGGTGCCTTGGTACAAAATTTAAGTCCTATTACCTACGGGTGGAAGGACGGACCAAGTCACTCATAAGTGCCTTGATACAAAATTCAAGTCTTCCTACCTACGGATGGAAGGACGGACCAAGTCACTCAAAAGTGCCTTGGTACAAAATTTAAGTCCTACTACCTACGGGTGGAAGGATGGACCAAGTCACTCACAAGTTCCTTGGTACAAAATTTAAGTCCTACTACCTACGCGTGGAAGGACGGACCAAGTCACTCACAAGTGCCTTAGTACAAAATTTAAGTCTTACTACCTACGCGTGGAAGGACGGACCAAGTCACTCACAAGTGCCTTGATACAAAATTTAAGTCCTACTACCTACGGGTGGAAGGACGGACCAAGTCACTCACAAGTGCCTTGGTACAAAGTCTAAGTCCTACTACCTACGGGTGGAAGGACGGACCAAGTCACTCACAAGTGCCTTGGTACAAAACTTAAGTCCTACTACCTACGGGTGGAAGGACGGACCAAGTCACTCACAAGTGCCTTGGCATAAATTCTAAGTCTTACTACCTACGGGTGGAAGGACGGACCAAGTCACTCACAAGTGCCTTGGTACAAAGTCTAAGTCCTACTACCTACGGGTGGAAGGACGGACCAAGTCACTCACAAGTGCCTTGGTACAAAATTCCAGTCTTCCTCCCTACGGGTGGAAGGACGGACCAAGTCACTCACGAGTGTCTTGGTACAACATTTAAGTCCTACTACCTACGGGTGGAAGGACAGATCAAGTCACTCACAAGTGCCTTGGTGCAAAATTCAGTTCTTCCTACCTACGGGTGGAAGGATGAACCAAGTCACTCACAAGTGCCTTGGTACAAAATTTAAGTCCTACTACCTACGGGTGGAAGGACGGACCAAGTCACTCACAAGTGCCTTGGTACAAAATTTAAGTCCTACTACCTACGCGTGGAAGGACGGACCAAGTCACTCACAAGTGCCTTGGTACAAAATTTAAGTCCTACTACCTACGCGTGGAAGGACGGACCAAGTCACTCACAAGTGCCTTGGTACAAAATATAAGTCGTACTACCTACGGGTGGAAGGACGGACCAAGTCACTCACAAGTGCCTTGGTACAAAATTTAAGTCCTACTACCTACGGGTGGAAGGACGGACCAAGTCACTCACAAGTGCCTTGGTACAAAATTTAAGTCCTACTACCTACGGGTGGAAGGACGGACCAAGTCACTCACAAGTGCCTTCGTACAAAATTTAAGTCCTACTACCTACGCGTGGAAGGACGGACCAAGTCACTCACAAGTGCCTTGGTACAAAATATAAGTCTTACTACCTACGGGTGGAAGGATGGACCAAGTCACTCACAAGTGCCTTAGTACAAAATTTATGTCCTACTACCTACGCGTGGAAGGACGGACCAAGTCACTCACAACTGCCTTGGTGCAAAATTCAAGTATTCCTACCTACGGGTGGAAGGACGAACCAAGTCACTCACAACTGCTTTGGTACAAAATTTAAGTCCTACTACCTACGGGTGGAAGGACGAACCAAGTCACTCATAAGTGCCTTGGTACAAAATTTAAGTCCTACTACCTACGCGTGGAAGGACAGACCAAGTCACTCACAAGTGCCTTGGTACAAAATTTAAGTCCTACTACCTACGGGTGGAAGGACGAACCAAGTCACTCACAAGTGCCTTCGTACAAAATTTAAGTCCTACTACCTACGCGTGGAAGGAGGGACCAAGTCACTCACAAGTGCCTTGGTACAAAATATAAGTTTTACTACCTACGAGTGGAAGGACGGACCAAGTCACTCAGAAGTGCCATGGTACAAAAAATTTAAGTCCTACTACCTACGGGTGGAAGGACGGACCAAGTCACTCACAAGTGCCTTGGTACAAAATTTAAGTCATACTACGTACGCGTGGAAGGATGGACCAAGTCACTCACAAGTGCCTTAGTACAAAATTTAAGTCCTACTACCTACGCGTGGAAGGACGGACCAAGTCACTCACAAGTGTCTTGGTACAAAATTTAAGTCCTACTACCTACGGGTGGAAGGACGGACCAAATCACTCACAAGTGCCTTCGTACAAAATTTAAGTCCTACTACCTACGCGTGGAACGACGGACCAAGTCACTCACAAGTGCCTTGGTACAAAATATAAGTTTTACTACCTATGGGTGGAAGGACGGACCAAGTCACTCGCAAGTGCCTTGGTACAAAAAATATAAGTCCTACTACCTACGGGTGGAAGGACGGACCAAGTCACTCGCAAGTGCCTTGGTACAAAAAATATAAGTCCTACTACCTACGGGTGGAAGGACGGACCAAGTCACTCACAAGTGCCTTGGTACAAAATTTAAGTCCTACTACTTACACGTGGAAGGACGGACTAAGTCACTCACAAGTGCCTTGGTACAAAATTTAAGTCCTACTAACTACGCGTGGAAGGACGGACCAAGTCACTCACAAGTGCCTTGGTACAAAATTTAAGTCCTACTACCTACGGGTGGAAGGACGGACCAAGTCACTCACAAGTGCCTTCGTACAAAATTTAAGTCCTACTACCTACGCGTGGAAGGACGGACCAAGTCACTCACAAGTGCCTCAGTACAAAATTTAAGTCCTACTACCTACGCGTGGAAGGACGGACCAAGTCACTCACAAGTGCCTCAGTACAAAATTTGAGTCCTACTACCTACGCGTGGAAGGACGGACCAAGTCACTCACAAGTGCCTTGGTACAAAATTTAAGTCCTACTACCTACGCGTGGAAGGACGGACCAAGTCACTCACAAGTGCCTTGGTACAAAATTTTAGTCCTACTACCTACGCGTGGAAGGACGGACCAAGTCACTCACAAGTGCCTTGGTACAAAATATAAGTCTTACTACCTACGGGTGGAAGGACGGACCAAGTCACTCACAAGTTCCTTGGTACAAAATTTAAGTCCTACTACCTACGCGTGGAAGGATGGACCAGGTCACTCACAGGTGCCTTGGTACAAAATTTAAGTCCTATTACCTACGGGTGGAAGGACGGACCAAGTCACTCATAAGTGCCTTGGTACAAAATTCAAGTCTTCCTACCTACGGATGGAAGGACGGACCAAGTCACTCAAAAGTGCCTTGGTACAAAATTTAAGTCCTACTACCTACGGGTGGAAGGATGGACCAAGTCACTCACAAGTGCCTTGGTACAAAATTTAAGTCCTACTACCTACGCGTGGAAGGATGGACCAAGTCACTCACAAGTGCCTTCGTACAAAATTTAAGTCTTACTACCTACGCGTGGAAGGACGGACCAAGTCACTCACAAGTACCTTGATACAAAATTTAGGTCCTACTACCTACGGGTGGAAGGACGGACCAAGTCATTCACAAGTGCCTTGGTACAAAATTTAAGTCCTACTACCTACGCGTAGAAGGACGGACCAAGTCACTCACAAGTGCCTTGGTACAAAATTTAAGTGGTACAAAATTTAAGTCCTACTACCTACGGGTGGAAGGACGGACCAAGTCACTCACAAGTGCCTTGGTATAAAATTTAAGTCTTACTACCTACGGGTGGAAGGATGGACCAAGTCACTCACAAGTGCCATAATAAAAAATTTAAGTCCTACTACCTACGCGTGGAAGGACGGACCAGGTCACTCACAAGTGCCTTGGTACAAAATTCCAGTCTTCCTACCTACGGGTGGAAGGACGGACCAAATTACTCACGAGTGTCTTGGTACAACATTTAAGTCCTACTACCTACGGGTGGAAGGACAGATCAAGTCACTCACAAGTGCCTTGGTGCAAAATTCAGTTCTTCCTACCTACGGGTGGAAGGATGAACCAAGTCACTCACAAGTGCCTTGGTATAAAATTTAAGTCCTACTACCTACGGGTGGAAGGACGGACCAAGTCACTCACAAGTGCCTTGGTACAAAATTTAAGTCCTACTACTTACGCGTGGAAGGACGGACCAAGTCACTCACAAGTGCCTTGGTACAAAATTTAAGTCCTACTTCCTACGGGTGGAAGGACGGACCAAGTCACTCGCAAGTGCTTTAGTACAAAATTTAAGTCCTACTACCTACGCGTGGAAGGACGGACCAAGTCACTCACAAGTGCCTTGGTACAAAATATAAGTCTTACTACCTACGGGTGGAAGGATGGACCAAGTCACTCACAAGTGCCTTGGTACAAAATTTAAGTCCTACTACCTACGGGTGGAAGGACGGACCAAGTCATTCACAAGTGCCTTCGTACAAAATTTAAGTCCTACTACCTACGCGTGGAAGGACGGACCAAGTCACTCACAATTGCCTTGGTACAAAATTTAAGTCCTACTACCTACGCGTGGAAGGATGGACCAAGTCACTCACAAGTGCCTTGGTACAAAATTTAAGTCCTTCTACCTACGGGTGGAAGGACGGACCAGGTCACTCACAGGTGCCTTGGTACAAAATTTAAGTCCTATTACCTACGGGTGGAAGGACGAACCAAGTCACACATAAGTGCCTTGGTACGAAATTCAAGTCTTCCTACCTACGGGTGGAAGGACGGACCAAGTCACTCACAAGTGCCTTGGTACAAAATTTAAGTCCTACTACCTACGCGTGGAAGGACGGACCAAGTCACTCACAAGTGCCTTGGTACAAAATTTAAGTCCTACTACCTACGCGTGGAAGGACGGACCAAGTCACTCACAAGTGCCTTGGTACAAAATATAAGTCTTCCTACCTACGGGTGGAAGGACGGACCAAGTCACTCACAAGTGCCTTGGTACAAAATATAAGTCTTACTACCTACGGGTGGAAGGACGGACCAAGTCACTCACAAGTGCCTTGGTACAAAATTCAAGTCTTCCTACCTACGGGTGGAAGGACGGACCAAGTCACTCACAAGTGCCTTGGTACAAAATTTAAGTCCTACTACCTACGCGTGGAAGGACGGACCAAGTCACTCACAAGTGCCTTGGTACAAAATTGAAGTCCTACTACCTACGCGTGGAAGGACGGACCAAGTCACTCACAAGTGCCTTGGTACAAAATATAAGTCTTACTACCTACGGGTGGAAGGACGGACCAAGTCACTCACAAGTGCCTTGGTACAAAATTTAAGTCCTACTACCTACGGGTGGAAGGACGGACCAAGTCACTCACAAGTGCCTTGGTACAAAATTTAAGTCCTACTACCTACGGGTGGAAGGACGGACCAAGTCACTCACAAGTGCCTTGGTACAAAATTTAAGTCCTACTACCTACGGGTGGAAGGACGGACCAAGTCCCTTGGTACAAAATTTCAGTCCTACTACCTACGGGTGGAAGGACGGAGCAAATCACTCACAAGTGCCTTAGTACAAAATTTATGTCCTACTACCTACGCGTGGAAGGACGGACCAAGTCACTCACAAGTGCCTTGGTACAAAATTTAAGTCCTACTACCTATGCGTGGAAGGACGGACCAAGTGACTCACAAGTGCCTTGGTACAAAATTTAAGTCCTACTGCCTACGCGTGGAAGGACGGACCAAGTCACTCACAAGTGCCTTGGTACAAAATATAAGTCGTACTACCTACGGGTGGAAGGACGGACCAAGTCACTCACAAGTGCCTTGGTACAAAATTTAAGTCCTACTACCTACGCGTGGAAGGACGGACCAGGTCACTCACAGGTGCCTTGGTACAAAATTTAAGTCCTATTACCTACGGGTGGAAGGACGGACCAAGTCACACATAAGTGCCTTGGTACAAAATTCAAGTCTTCCTACCTACGGGTGGAAGGACGGACCAAGTCACTCAAAAGTGCCTTGGTACAAAATTTAATTCCTACTACCTACGGGTGGAAGGACGGACCAAGTCACTCACAAGTGCCTTGGTACAAAATTCAAATCTTCCTACCTACAGTTGGAAGGACGAACCAAGTCTCCCGCGAATGCCTTGGTGAAAATTCTAAGTCTTCTTACCTACGGGAGGGCAGACAAACCATGTCACCAAAAAGTGCCTTGGTCAAAATTTAGGTCCACTACGCTATAAATAATTTCTGGCCAGCCTGTCAAAGACTGACAAGTCTCTCAGGATCCAAAACGAACCGTCACCGCACGGGTCCTTTCACTCCGAGATCACGGACCCATGGGGTGAAGGGGGCAACTGAAGAGGAAAAATTATGCATGACAAAGCTATCTGGACAGAGGTGGCACGGACAAACGTGGTATGTGCGGACCGACCGGCCACGTAGCATCCAACCCATTATTATGTGGTCTCCAAGGAACCTTAAATGGAAAATACTTGCGACAAACGATTAGCCCTGGTTTGTAGAGTCCCAACATGAGTAGAATTCTAGAAGATACATACATTAATATGAATCTTCCCACAAGGAAATATCTTGTCCATCACGTTTAGGATTCTGCGAGAAGAGTCCTATAAGGAAAAGACTTCCGCGCCAAGGAAGAGAGCTTAACCCTCTACTACTATAAAAGCCCCAATACCCTCATAGACCAAGGTACGCATAATTTACCCTCTCTAGCACTCTAGAGTTGTGAGAATATTTCTGACTTAACCTTCGGAGGGTATTTGGCCGGCACCACACCGGTGCTCTCTGTTAGGTTTCCTTCTTTGTATTGTGCAGGTTCACATTCGAGCGCGTAGGTATCGTGTGGCTCACTGGTGAATTTCTCGGCATCATCACTTTGCATCTGAACAAGTCCAGTTGTCACGTAATGAGAATGGTTGCTATTGAGTGAATTTTATTTCTGGTAATGAGTTGCTTCGTTGCTAAATGAGGATTTCAGTAATGGCACGTTTGGTAGACTGTAATAAACATGGTAAAGTAATAGATATTCTTAAAGAATAATAACTATTCAGTTATTTGGTTATGTTTTTATTACAGGAAATAACATGAATAATCTATATATATTTATATATATATATATAACCGAAACTTTTGAAACTCCCACAATTTTCCACATCATCATTTATTTATTTATTTTCTACTATTTTAAATTTGATTTATATGTTTTAATTTTTTTTCCAACCCATTTACTCACGTCAGCATTATTAAAAATAAAAAATAAATCTCATTTTTCCCCACCAAATTCACGTTACAAAACCCGATACCTCTTTATAACCAAAAGACCAAAAAACGTCTCTTCTCTCCTCAGACGCTATCTCCTTCCCCTAAACCTAAAACTCACCCTTTCCTTCCTCCAAAATCAAAACCCAAAACTCAGATTCTGAGAGTTAAAGTCATTGGGTAAAGAGAGATCGAGAGAAGCAAGTCCATAAGGCAGAGAGCCACCACCCACTGTCAGGCATGCATTTTGCCACCGTCAGACCGCTGCCGGTAATTATTTTTTGTTTTAAAAATTTGGACATTATGATTTAGGTTTTGGGTTTTTCTTGAGATTTGTTTTTATTTAGCCGTTCATGGTTGGTAGTGTTGGAGAATTGGAATTATTGGATGAGAGGAAAGGAGGATGTTGTGGCCCTTATGGGAAGCAAGAGAGAAGCGGAATGGGCGATGATTGTTGTGAACCTTTGCCACAGTCCGTTGGTGCGAAGAAGGGGCTGGGGCTGGGGCTGAAGCTGTCTCTCTCGAAGCCGAGGAGGAGCCAAAGTGAAAGCGATGATTGTTCTGAACCATTGTCACAGTCCCAAGGTAAGTCTCTGTTTTGTTTTTTCTTTATATATTAATTAGAAAGAATACAGAAATTAAGCATATTCATATCAGGGTTGGGTTTTTTGCTTTGTTGTGCAGGCAATAATATACCTCTAAATCCATATAAAAGGCAGAAGATAGCTAAAGTTGTTTCTTTTATCTCTGTTTTGTAAGCATATTCAGATCAGGGTTGGGTTTTTGCTTTGTTGTGTAGGCAATAATATACATCTAAATGCATGTAAAAGGCAGAAGATAGCTAAAGTTAAAGAATTGCAGAGTAAAAGATCATTCTCATCGATGTCCACTTTCATTAAGTGTTGTTTCTCTTACACGTACACAAGCTGTTTGATGAAATTCCTATGTGATTTTTTGTTGTTGTTCTAGAAGTCATAATACATGGAGAGTGGTAAGGAGGAAGATAAGTAGGGAATGTGATGTTGTGTTGTTGATTTAATCAGGGTGAGATGTTTTGTTGGCCTTATTTTCTCAATGTCATATGTTTGATATTGGGATTGGTATTGATGGTGAGATTTTGATATGATTCCCTTTGAGAAGTAGGTTTGATTTTTTTTTAATGATTTATTTCATGGTGGGTTTGTGCATTAAGATTAGAGTTTGTTACCCTTAATAACTTCAAAGGAATCAAAGCTTTTAGAAAGTTTTATTGGCATTGATGGTGAGATAGGTTTATATAGTAGAAAACAACATTTAGATAGTCTTGGTAATAGTTGATAGTATTGTACAAATTTTTTTGTGTTTGGCTGGGCTTTAATCTCTTTTTTTTTTTTTGGCAGATCAAGCATAGATCGTTTCATTAGCTTTCAATCCAGCAATTCAATATGCAAGGTATTTGATGAGGATAATTTTTCCGTTTCATGGACTGAAAACTATGGCGGCAATTTTTCTCTCATCTTAAATAGAAAGATTTATATACACAAATGTTCTTTGTTAACTTTTACTATTCTGGATTAAAATGATGAAGAAAAAAAAAATATAATATGCTTTGAGCCATATTGTAAATAGAAGGTGAAACATATCCTTTTAATTTGGAGTATGTACATGAAATCTTTTAACTTCATAACCAAACTTACCTGTTTATGTGGTATCAAAAATACATAGGTTCCTATAAAAACCTCATTCCATGTTTTCAATTTTTAGGCACAAAGGAGCTTGCGCAAGCCTTGAGAGAGAAAAAACAACCCTTGGTTATATTGAAGCTGGTGTTGCTGCAACATGGTACTCTCTTTTCTTTTTAAAATTCTCTCTTTTAAAGAGTCTTTTGGAAGTTTTGCAATGATTCATGACTATTGTCCTACTATTTTAAAGTAGATTAAAAGATCATTCTCATTGATGTCCACTTTCATTAGGTGTTGTTTCTCTTACACGTATACAAGCTGTTTGATAAAATTCCTTAGTGATTTTTTGTTGTTGTTCTAGAAGTCATAATACATGGAGAGTGGTAAGGAGGAAGATAAGTAGGGAATGTGATGTTGTGTTGTTGATTTAATCAGGGTGAGATGTTTTGTTGGCCTTATTTTCTCAATGTCATATGTTTGATATTGGGATTGGTATTGATGGTGAGATTTTGATATGATTCCCTTTGAGAAGTAGGTTTGATTTTTTTAATGATTTATTTCATGGTGGGTTTGTGCATTAAGATTAGAGTATGTTACCCTTAATAACTTCAAAGGAATCAAAGCTTTTAGAAAGTTTTATTGGCATTGATGGTGAGATAGGTTTATATAGTAGAGAACAACATTTAGATAGTTTTGGTAATAGTTGATAGTATTGTACAAATGTTTTTTGTTTTTGGCTGCACTATTGTAACAATGATTTACCATATTGATTATTAGTCTGTAGACTGGTGTCACTTTATTTTGAAGTTGATTCTCATATTGGTTGTCCGTAACTATCCTAAATTGTTTTTGGGTAGAGCTTTGGATTATGGTCCTTTTGCCTATGGTAGGTGAAAAACAATTTTTTTCCCCCTTAAGAAAAGAGAGAAGAAGTTGACAGAATTGCCTGTTAATGATACTTTCTAAGTTTAAAGAACAGGTTTTGTTTACTAATGGTGTTTTCACATTTCGTTATCTGTTATATATGAAAATAACACCAATATGTTGTGGTTATCGCACTTTCTCAAATACTATAACTCTTCTTCTGTTCTCAAAGCCCCTAACTTGGGTAAAGCAGCTATTTTCTAGGAACTATTTCAAGGCAAAGCAAAAGGTTTTGACATGGAGAAGGCTTTATTGGCAAAGTCTATTCATGATTTTGAAAAAGCAATATCTATGGTATCTTAGAACAAGAGATGTGGTTGGGAATGTGAGCAAGCAAAGAAGATTTATAAAACTCAATGTTTTATGTTGAATATGTTGAATAAATATATGATGTACTCCTCTATATAATGCAGATTTGTTGTATTATGTTCTTTCTCTACTCTTTTTGAGTCATAGCAAAAGAATTTGACATTGGTAACTATATTCTATTTATTTATTATGAAAATAAGATTGCAATCATTATTACAATTTGTTTATTTGTTTATTCACAGTATATATGTAACTATGAAAATAACTTCATTGTCAATGGACCTATGGTAGTGGTATTAATCTTTTTGGCATGTATGTATTTTTATGGAGACGATATACAAGATTTCTTTATCCCTTATTTGTCTTTATAATTTTTTATTGGGCACAAGCATATTGTGTACTAGGTTTGACAATGTTTAATATTTGAATTAGTGAAGATTTTATGTTGTGCTTGGGTCTTCTCCATTTAGTTGTATTATTTGATTAGTGAGTTTTGAGACATTTTGATTTAGTGCAGCAAATGATAATTGCAATATTATTTTTTTCTTTTTAAAGAATCTCATGCATCGCACGGGTTAGCGACTAGTTATTCTTAAAAATGAGGAATAATCATTCCTTATCAAAACCCATGTAATTTCTATTCCTTAACCCAACCTAATTCACTTAAAAGAAAAATCTCAAAAAGCCCCCTACCTGCCGCTGCCCTCAACCTTTTTATTCTCTCTCTCTGCCATATTAATCAATGGTTTTCAAATTCAATAAGGACTTGCGAAAATCTGAAAACCACAACTTGCCAAAATCTGAAAATCAAAGACTATGTTTTTCATAAAACAATATTTCTTTATTAAGCTATCATTATTGTTGTTCATCTTCTTCTTTCTTTTTCTTTTCTTTTCTTTTTTTTTTTTTTTTTTTTTTGAGAATCAATCTATGCCTTGGTTTGGATAGCACTTCTTTATACTAAATGTGGCGTTGCGTTTTCAATTCTCCCTTTTTTTTTTCTTTTTGTGGCCGGATTTCTTGACTTTTTAGAGACAAAAATTACTGTGCATGAACAGTGTGTATACTGTTCATGTACTGTTCACGATTAAAAAATATTAAAAATGGGTCCCACGGTACTATACATACATTTAAAAATTATTTTGCTACAGTGTTTTCAGCAACAATCAGTTTTCAGCAACTTTCAGCAACAATAAGTTGTATCCAAACGGACCCATATGGTTCTTTTGGCCATAATTTCTATATTAAAAAGATTTTTCGCTAGTGAGTCTATGGCTCGGCTCCAACAACTGAACTTTAATTATCAAAATAATACATCTTGCATAGAAGTACGAGTTAAAATTTAAGGTGTTATCATTTTTTCCTCTTTTTTTATAACATTTATGGAGTTATTAATTTTGAAGTTTGAAAAAAAGAAATATATATTAATTATAAAAGTGTTCAATTTATACAATTATAATGTTAAGTTAGATTTTTAAATGTAATTTTATAAATAAGGGCATTTTAGAGATTTTGATTTAAATATGTTTTCATTTAACTAGAGTTAGGGTTTTATTCATGTGTTGTCATCAAACAAATGAATAGTAATAGTTATTCCATAACAACATCTTGTATACCTTGTAATACGTTTTCTTATTCCCATGTAATTATCATTACAATGTACCAAATGTACCGTAAATGATTAAAGGTTATAACTAAACAGCTTATCACAAATCGTTAGATGTTGCACAACAAATCTCACTTGACATATAAAAATTTTTAATTTTTTGTGCCAAGTGAATTATTTATATATATATATAGCCAAAGCTCAGAAAAAATCCAATTAGCTTAAAATTGAATTCTCAATTTTGCGCCACATGTCCCATTTAACTTTTAATTTTGCCTCAAGTGAATTCTTGAGTATAAAAATCGAAAAGTCCAAATCTAATTAAATTTTAAATTGGATTTTAATTGGAATCCAATTTCCCATCACGTGTCTATCTAAGTTTTTTATTTTTGTGGCAAGCGAATTATTGGGTGCAAAAACCGAAGAGTCTAAAACCAATTAAATTCTAAATCATATACCATTTTATATATATATATATATATATAATGAGAAATCATTACATATTTTAGAAATGTATGGTTTAGAAAAAGTGTAAGTTAATACTATGTATAATTAGATTTTAATTAGATTTTAAGTTAATACATATGCACAAAGCTACATACTAGTATATATTTATAACCAAAGCTCAGAGAAAATTCAATTAGATTTTAATTGGATTCTCAATTTTGCGCCATATGTCCCATTTAATTTTTAATTTTGTACCAAGTGAATTATTAAGTGTAGAAATTGAAGAGTCCAAATCCAATTAGATTCTAAATTGGAGTCCAATTTTCCGCCACATATTCATCTAAGTTTTTAATTTTTGTGGCAAGTAAATTATTAGGTGCAAAAACCGAAGAGTCTAAAATCAATTAAATTCTAAATCATATACTCGTGAAGTGACCCTGGCCCTTGCCCCTTACACCCCACAAGTACTTATACTTGTGGATTAACCATTGCGCCAAAGGTGCGCAGTGGTAAAATTATAAAAATTGAATGGGAAACATGACTTAAACTTATACTCCAATTTAAGATCTAATTAAATTCTCTCTCAACAATTCCTATTACAATATAAATCACTATTATAATGTACCAAATGTATCCTAAGACCAAGTCTCCCAAAACAAAACCAAAAATAAAAAATAAAAGGAAGTGAAAAGGCATTTTATACTTTTCATCTTTATCTATATTATTTTTATCCTAACTGTGGGTGCTTGACTCCACACAAAGGATTTTGTTCGCTTTGGGGAGCCAGGCCCTCACGAATTTGTCCTCTTCGACCGAGTGTGGGCGTTCACCCCTTGAGGCAACTTAGTCCCACATCGGAAGGAGAACCCTCCCACTAACCCTTTATATGCTTTTGGAGCTTGAGTTAGTGCACCACTACCATGTGTGGTAGTGGTGCACTAACTCAAGCTCCAGAAGCATATAAAGGGTTAGTGGGAGGGTTCTCCTTCCGATGTGGGACTAAGTTGCCTCAAGGGGTGAACGCCCACACTCGGTCGAAGAGGACAAATTCGTGAGGGCCTGGCTCCCCAAAGCGAACAAAATCCTTTGTGTGGAGTCAAGCACCCACACTAACGACTTTCCTTTTCTTTCTTTTTTTAGTTAGAATGAATTATCACGTCACCATCATATTAGCATAGCCATCCATTTGAGCCTTCAAGGCTATAATTTCATTTAGTTTTTTTACTTTTATTTTTTATATTTTTTTATAATTCAACTTTTAATACACTTATAAAAAAAAAAAAAAAACTTTTAATACACTTAATGCTTTTTCTTTTGTGAAGAATACACTTAATTCCTTTTTTTAATAGAAGGAAATACACTTAATACTTAATAGTATAATAAAAGAAATTAATTTTTTTTTTAAACTTATGTACACTAGTCATGCCCTTTTCAATTTGATAAGCATGTCCTTTAACATGTAATTGATAAATTTTTATTTGTACAGTTTAGAGTATAAAGTGATCATACCGTTTGGTAAAGATGCAATTTTGTTTTTGATAAATTAGTTTTTACTATTCTATACTTTAAAATTAATTTTCTTCTAATTAATTATAATTTTATATTATAGATATAGTTTCATTTATTGCTAAATATTTTTTAATATAAATGTCTACTAGAAAAATTCTATTTGGATATGAAAAATATTTAAGAAAAGAAGAGAAAATTTGAAAAACTACTTGAATCTCAATAAATATCTTTGGATAAACTTCTTACTAGTAATAAACAAAACTGTGGGGCACAAGAATTTAAATAAGGTACATGTGCCACGTGTCATATCTATGGCCGAAGAGTCCATTATCGTGCCGAGGAGGCCACACGCTCGGACAGTAAGGCCACGTTAATGGCACATTGCCAGAGGAGGTCCTACTATTAAGAAAAAATTTGGAGAGGGGGTTAGCCATAACATGACTAAGAGGATGGTGGCTGCCCCCACATTTAATGCATCCCACCAAACCTCCTGACTGCATTTATGTGGAGAAGACCTCTGAATAGTGCTACCTTGGCCGCCACAACTCACAAGGGGTTTGGGAAGGTGTCTGATGGGACAAGCACTCAAGTGGTGAACTGGACGATCAATAAATTGAGGGCTAAGATCACCTGAAGAGAGCTATATAATGTGAGAGATCCTCCAAGGAGGGGGAGGAGGCAGAAAAACTGTAGAGAAAACATTGTAGCATTAAGAACAGCAATTGTAATCAAATCTAAGAGAAATATATTCAAGAACTACTCTTCCAGACATTGCCGCGAAAGAATTTATGTGCACAACATTTGTCTATTCATTGTTTTTCCTTGCTCTCTTACCATCTTTAGCCCATTGAGGGCGTTGTCCACTTCATTGAAGCCTAGCTTTTTAGCCCACTCCCTATAAATTTATTGTATTGGGCTCTTTAGGCCTTAATCCATTCATCTTTTGGACTTAAGAACTAAAACCCGCCCCTACAATTAGCGCTGTCTGTGGGAAAGACTTGAGCTTTAGTGAGTTCGACCTCCAACAATGGCAGGATCAGGGCAAGACCGGGAGGAGTCTATTGGTTCCTAATGTCAGGATCAGTTCCTTAACCTTAAGCGGAGGAGGGACTGTAAGGTTAGTGTGCACACCACGCATACTAGCAGGAGCCAGTCTCGAGGAGAGAGTCACATCTCCCACAAGGAGAATACCAGAAGCTTGTAGTTGGAGATTACCATCTTCGCAGGAGGCTACGCCGCGAGCAACGAAGAAGGACTTCTTCGGATTTTGACCCTTCTTCTGATAATGAAGGAAATGGTAGCTACAGGCCTAGGTCCAGGGCTCCTCCCAGTGAGTCTTTTCCGTACGATGAAGACTGTCACTACAAATGGAGGAGTAAAAGTCCACCTCGTAAAGGTCTGGGCAACGTTGCTATGAGCAAGGCTTTTAACCAGATCTCTAAATCACCGTTTACTTGTAGAATTGAAGGGGGAAAGCTTCCCCGGCGTTTTGCTCAGCCAACATTCACCATGTACAATGGAAGAACGGATCTTGTGGAGCATGTGAGCCACTTCAACCAAAGAATAGCTGTGCATTCCAAGAGTGAGGCCTTGATGTGCAAGGAGTTCCCATCCAGCTTGGGGCTGATGAGGTGGTTTGACAGCCTGAAGGAAGGCTCTATCAACTCCTTTAAGGAGCTTACTTGGGCGTTTAGGGCCTGTTTTGTGACTTGCAGCAGGATTCCTCGGCCTTTGGACTCTTTGTTGTCCATGGCAATGTGGGAAGAGGAGACCTTGAAAACGTACTCTGACAGGTATTGGGAGATGTTCAACGAGATAGATGGGGACTTTGATGACGTAGCTATAAGGACCTTCAAGGTCGGCTTGCCCGCTAAGCATGATCTAAGAAAGTCTTTGACCAAGAAACCGGTCAGAAGTGTGCGTAGGCTCATGGATCATATTGATGAGTATAAGTGGGTCGAGGAGGACCAGCAATAGGGAAAGAGGAAGGCTAAGGTAGTCCTACATAATAGAAGAGATCTCAGGTCAGACGTGTACAATAACAACCGACCTCAGAGAGATTTTGCAGGGCATTCTGGATCTACTACTACTCAGGTAGTCAGTACTGTGTTTCGAGAGCCGGTACACCAAATCCTAGAAAAAATCAAGAATGAGTCATACTTTCAATGGCTAAATAGGATGGGGGGAGACTCCACGAAGTGCAACCAAAGTCTTCATTGCCAGTACCACCAGGAACGAGGGCACACTACTGAGGATTGTAGGACTTTGTGGAGCCACTTAGAGCAATTAGTTAAGGCAGGAAAGTTGAAGCAATTCTTGCATCAGCCTAACAGACAGGGTGGTCAGGCAGGGTCAGGGGTTTAGAGGGATGCTTCCGCAAGACCACCTTTAGGTACAATCAGCGTCATCCTGGCTGCCCCGGGAAGAACTGGTTCTCAGCCATCCAGGGTGATGTCTATAGCTTGGCCATCTATAGATGGCTCGTACCCTGATCCAAAGAGGAGTAGAATGAAGGCCTGACTAGCTTTGAGCTTTTCCGACGAAGACAAAGTGGGAACCTTGCAGCCACACAATGATGCCTTAGTAGTTACCCTCAGGATAGGAGGTTATGATGTGAAGAGGGTGTTGGTAGATCAGGGCAGCAGCGTTGAGATCATGTACCCTGACCTATTTAAGGGACTGAAGCTGAGGTTTGAGGACCTGACACGCTATGATTCCCCTTTAATAAGTTTTGACAGTAAGATTGTCTTTCCAAAAGGTCAAATCTGACTACTAGTTCAGACAAGGACAGAGGTCGTAAAAGTGAACTTCATTGTGGTAGATGCCTATTCCCTTTACACTATCATTGTGGCAAGGCCTTGGCTTCACGCTATGGGGGCTGTACCTTCCACCTTGCACCTGAAGGTGAAGTATCCGTCCGGGGGATGGGTTGAGGAATTGGTAGGGAGCCAATCCATGGCTAGGCAATGCATGGTGGCCGCAATTAGACATCAGACCGGGGTTGAGTCATCGGCCTCCGCAGCGAGGGACTTATAACAATCATGGGTGCCGGAGTTGTCTACGGGGACAGTGGTAGAAGGGGCTAAGTGTGAGCAATAGGAAAAAGTTGTTATTGGCAATGATGAGGAGAAATTTTTCCAGGTCGGAGTTCAACTGCCTCCTCGAGAGAAGGAAGAACTGATAGATTTTCACAGAAAAAATATTGATGTATTTGCATGGAGCGCTTACGAGGCCCCCGAGGTGGATCCGGACTTCATTTGTCACCATTTAAACTTCAATCTATCTTCCTCCCCAAAAAGTAACCACCTCAGCACTCATCCAAAGAACATTTTGATGCTATCAAGGAAGAAGTGCTCAAACTTAAGCGAACTGGGGCCATAAAGGAGGTGTTTTACCCTGAGTGGTTGGCCAACACAGTGGTGGTGAAAAAGAAAAGTGGGAAATGGCAGGTGTGTGTAGACTTCACGGATTTAAATAAGGCTTGCCCAAAGGATCCTTTCCCCCTGCCTTGGATAGATCAGCTGGTGGATTTAACCGCGGGCCATCCTTAGATGAGCTTCTTGGATGCTTTCTAGGGATATCACTAGATACCCTTGGCTCTGGGAGATCAAGAGAAGACTTCTTTCGTTACGCCCACAGAGAATTATCATTACAAAGTGATACTCTTTGGGCTGAAGAATGCGGGGTCGACTTATCAGAGAATGATGACTAGGATGTTCAAACCACAACTAGGCAAGAACATCGAGGTCTACATAGACAATATGGTGGTAAAGAGTAAGGTGGAGTCCGAGCACATAAATGATCTCGGAAATATTTTCGAGATACTGAGGAGACACAAACTGTGCCTTAATGCCACTAAGTGTTCTTTTGGAGTGGGCTCTGGCAAGTTTCTGGGTTATATGGTTACCCACTGCGGAATTGAACTTGACCCAGATCAGATTAGAGCAATCCACAACTTGCAGCCTCCTCGAAATCCCAAAAAGGTCCAAAATTTGACAAAAATGACTACCGTTTTGAATTGATTCATTTCTCAGTTAGCGGACAGTTGTAGGCCCTTCTTCCAGTTGTTGCATAAGAATGGATAGAGGTGTATTCCTCGACCTTCCAACAATTAAAGGAATATCTTTCTCGGCCACCCATTATGTCCAAACATGAGGAGGATGAGGTTTTATTCACTTACATTGCTGTAGCCTCACATGCGGTGAGTCTGGTACTGGTGCGGGATGAGAATGGGGTGCAAAGACCAGTTTATTATGTGAGCAAATCATTACATGAGGTAGAGGTTCGCTATTTACCACTGGAAAGGGCCATCTTGGCAGTAGTGCATGCTACATGGAAGCTCCCACATTACTTCTAGGCTCATACTGTTGTGGTTCTAACCCAACTCCCTCTCCGATCACTACTTCGGAAAGCTGATTACACAGGGAGGGTTGCAAAATGAGCCTTCGATATTAAATACATGCCTCACACCTCTATAAATGGCCAGGTCCTCACCGACTTAGTGGCTGAGTTTGCTGAGCCTTCGTTTGAAGAAAACGGTGAAAGGTCGAGCATGGATGGAAAATCAATTGGGATGGTCTCCTTGATGGAGCCCCTACCTTGGAAGGTGTATGTTGACGGCGCAGCAAACCAAAGGGGATCAAGAGTGGGGCTGGTTGTTGTATCTCCTTAAAGGATCACCATTGAGAAATCCTTAAGGCTGGGCTTCTCGACCTCGAACAACGAGGCCGAGTACGAGGCTTTGCTGGTGGGAATGGCTATGGTTTAGAAAATGGGAGGAAGAGCAGTGGAGATGTTTTCAGATTCGAGGTTGGTTGTAGGCTAAATAAAGAGGGAACTGGAAGCCACGGATGTTAGAATGCAAGAATACCTGAACCAGGCTAGGCACTTGCAATCAGGATTTGACTCTTTTTCCTTACACCAAATCCCTAGAAGCAGAAATATGCATGCTGATTCCTTTGCCACTCTTGCAACCTCCTCGGCGCGGAGTCTACCTCAAGTCATCCTGGTCGAAGATCTATGCAACTCTACCGAGATGGAGAGGAAGAAGGTCCAGATTCATCAACTGAGGGTAAGACCTAGTTGGATGGATCCTATTGTCCTATTCCTTAAGGGTGACATCTTGCCTGAGGAGAAGGGGGAGACTGACAAAGTGCAAAGAAAGGCTCTGCGATTTTGGCTGTCCGAAGACCAAAAGTTGTACAAGCGCTCTTTTTCTAGACCGTATTTACTATGCATCCATCTTGAAGTAATAGAGCCACTCCTAGAAGAGTTGCATAGGGGGATTTATGGAAGCCATACAGGAGGCAGATTCTTGTCTCACAGGGCCCTTACGTAAGGATATTGATGGCCCAATATGCAAATGGGAGCATAAGAATACGTGAAGAAATGTGACCAGTATCAGAGATTTGCTCCCAACATTCATCAGTCAGGGGGCATTCTTAACCTCTATCCAGTCCCTGGCCTTTTTCTCAGTGGGACTTGGATATTGTGGGACCCTTCCCCAAAGCACCGAAAAACAGGAGATGGCTTTTGGTCGGCACTGATTACTTCACAAAGTAGGTTGAAGCTGAGCCACTAGCAAACATTAAGGATGTGGATGCCAAAAGGTTTTTATGGAAGAGCATTGTCACTCGGTTTGAAATTCCTCATACCCTCATCTCAAACAACGGACTTCAGTTTGATAGTAAGGCTTTCAGAAGGTGCTGTTGTGAATTGGGTATCACGAATAGATATTCCACTCTGGCTTACCTCTAGGGGAATGGGTAAGCCGAGGCTGTTAATAAGGTCATAGTGAATGGACTCAAGAAGAGGTTGGATGATGCAAAGGACAAATGCGTGGACAAGCTTCCACATGTCCTTTGAGCATATCAGACTACCCCTCGTAGGTCGACGGGGGAGAACCCCTTTTCAATGACCTATGGGGCCGAGTTTGTGATTCCTTTAGAGATTGGATTCCCAATGCTGAGAACTAGCTTATTCGCTCTAGACAACAATGACAACTTATTAGAAAAGAGCCTGGACCTAGTTAAGGAGCAGAGAGAAAACGCCATGGTTCAATTAGCATATTACCAATAGAAACTCAAACAAGGGCATGAATTCGGTGTGAAGTTAAGACCATTGAACCCAGGGAACTTGGTATTGAGGAAGGTGGTGGGCATTGCAAAAAAACCGAGCATGGGGGAAGTTAGGGCCCAATTGGGAAGGGTCATACCGTATCACCTTGGTAGCAGGCATAGGAGCATACTTCCTAGAAGATTTAGACGAAAAAATTGTGCTGCAACCTTGGAATGTAAATAACCTACGAAGGTACTATTATTAATGAAAGGCAGCTTTGCCATGTTTTTATTTAGAACATTATGTGTTGCGTTAATCACTTGTGTGAATATTAACCAGAACCTTGGTTATGCCTGACTCCTTAGACCACATGCCTTGGGTAAATTAACATTCTCTAGTACTTGTGTGAATATTAACCAGAACCTTGGTTATGCCTAGCTCTTCAGACCGCATGCCTTAGGTAAATTAACATTCTCTAGTATTTGTGTGAATATTAAACAGAACCTTGGTTATGTCTGACTCTTTGGACCACATACCTTGGGTAAATTAATATTCTTAGTTATTTGCTTAAGTGTTAAACAGAACCTTGGTTATGCCTGGCTCCTCAGACCACATACATTGGGTAAATTAACACTCTTTAGTACTTGTGTGAATATTAAACAGAATCTTGGTTATGTCTGGCTCCTCGTACCACATACCTTAGGTAAATTAATATTCTTGGTTATTTGCTTAAGTGTTAAACAGAACATTGGCTATGCTTGGCTCCTCAGACCACATGCCTTGGGTAAATTAACACTCTCTAGTACTTGTGTGAATATTAAACAGAACCTTGGTTATGCCTGGCTCTTTGGACCACATACTTTAGGTAAATTAATATTCTTGGTTATTTGCTTTAGTGTTAAACAGAATCTTGGTTATGCCTAGCTCCTTAGACCATATGCCTTGGATAAATTAACACTCTCTAGTATTTGTGTGAATATTAAACAGAACCTTGGTTATGCCTGGCTCCTTGGACCACATACCTTGGGTAAATTAATATTCTGGGTTATTTGTTTTAGTATTAATCAGAACCTGGACTATGTCTGGTTCCTCGGATCACATGCCTTGGATAAATTAACACTTGTTTATCCCTTTTCCTACTAAGCGTTTTGATTATCTCTAAAAGACTTAGACCTCCATGTTGATTACACAGTTTTCAGTACCAGCACATAGTCATTTTTTCTCACCGCTTACATAGATTTAATTTATTTTAGCTAACAACATATTATTACTACTCGCTTTTGTCAAAACGTGGATGTTCACCCTTGGAAGCACCCTCAATCTAAAAATCTCAGCAAAGGGAAAAACAATGATTATAGCCAACCAAAGACAAACATTGCAGGAAAAACAAAAGTCCACAAAGGCAAAAAGTAATATCTTTTCATTCAACAAAAGGAAAAAGTACATCATGAACTAGGGCGAACTGCCCTAACCAAAGAAAAAAAAGTACAGAGAAAGAAAGAAAGATCCTAAACTAAGAATACAAAGAAAGAAAGAAAAAATCTAAACTAAGCCTTCGCCGGGGGAGGGTCTTCTTTGCTGACCAGCGGAGGAACAAGAGGATCAACGACCTTCTTCTTCTAGGCCACGGCTTGAGGCTTGGCCAGCTCGGACTCCTTCACCTTAAGAACGGCTTCCTTGCCCTTGCCTTTGTCCTCTGACCAGGCTCTGCTCTAGCCAGCCTCCTTACCCTTGGCCACCTCCACCCCTCTACCTTGGTCACCAGCCTTGCCAGGCTCTTTGGTGAACATGGGAAGGGAAAGAAAGGCCTGGGTGGGAGGAGGCTGCTCAGTTGCAATTGGAGCAGGGACGGCTTCCTTGGGGGTTGCCTCAGAGACTTCTCGGAGGCCCTCGAGATAGAAGACGTTCTTGGCTTTCCTCCACTTTGAGTCCATAGGAGCTCTAGCCATATTCAGGGCCTTAGTCCAGACCTCGAGGCAGTACTCCCTACAGACCCCAACCAACTCTTTAGTCAGCCGGGCCTCGGTTTCCTGCACTCCAAGGTCATAAAACTTCTGCCTTACAGTGTCAGTAGCTGCCTGGGCCACCTGGGCAGCCTCTTTAGCCTTAGACAGCTCCACATTTAGCTCCAACACTTGCTGCTTAGTCCTGGCCAGCTCTATCTCGGTGTAGTGGAGCCTTTGGCGCTGTTCCTCCGTTTGCGCCTTGGCGTTCCTAAGGCCAGTCTTCGCACTCTTTCGGCCCTTGTTCGCGATGGCCAACTTCAAAACCAGCTCCTTGTTTCTGCCCTCGGCGACGGCAAGGGACTTGCTGGCCTCCACGCAGAGGTTATCCGCAAACCAAGCCTCGTTGCGTGCGTCCTTCACCCACATCTCGGTAGCGAAAACCTCTTGGATGGCCTGCGTAAAGACAACAAAAATACTTCGTGAGATAAGTAAACAAAGAGACTAGCACGAGATCGTGAGACCAAGTTGAGAAACTCACCAAGGCTAAGTCCCTCTTCAAGTACAGAAAGAGATCCTATTGCCTCATGTTCTTCAAGGTGTCCATATCCTTGGGCAGCAAGAGAGGCCGCTCTAGAGCCTCGGCCACATAATGGGCATGAGCTCTCTAGAACTCCCTGATGGAGGAGCTCCAAGGTACCGCTGATGGAAATAAATGTGAACGCAGCGGAAAAATAACGGATCTACATCGTTCGAAATTGATAACATGCGTTAAGTAAATTTTAGAATTTAAGAACAAGAGAGCGTACCTTGAAGCGGTGAATTTCAAAACCGAAGATTGAAGCACTTAGGAATACTTTTAATCTTCACTCCAATTCCACTAACGCCCAAGAAGTGTGGACTCTCAATTGGTTACAAAAGGATGATTAGAGAGTGACATACACTCACTTCCACACCATTACAATGTTGTTTTTCTCACCCAGAAAATTTTGTACGTTTTTTTCTTTGTATCTAACCAATTATCTAATTGGGTTGGCCTCTTGGGCCTTTCCAATTGGGCTTAAGTGTGTGGCTTGGAGTGGGACCAAAAGGGACCAATAAGACACTAGCTCTAATGGGCCTTGGGCTTTTCTGTCAACTCTTGACAAGTCCAAAGTTACCATTAACCATATTTAATATCACTATATAAATATAGTTGCACTCTAGGCCTTATCTATAAATTATATCCCAATACTTTATTATACATGCAACCCCTTCATAAAATATTCGTAGTAATACAAAGTCATTAATGTAGACTGCCACTTTGTAAATTACTACATCTTAATCCTTAAGTACCCGGTTTAATCCTTTTAAGTTATTCATCATCTATTTATGAAATCCAATTCCATAAATATATATACTTTAGTCTTACTAAAGTGGTTAGGCCTAACTCTCTGAATAACAAACTCATTAAACTTATCTCAAGGGAATACTTTATATCTTCGTTAAGAGACTATGAATTCCATCTTGAGAATACATATTCCATCAACACTAAATGTGGCTGCCCAACATACTGAGGTTTTGACCATTACTATAGATCTCACTCCTAATATATCAAAGCAACCTACACCTCATGATCAGGTCCATTATTCTCTCAGGATTAAGAGTTCATGCAAATACAAGTCGTGAGATTTATTATTCATATAACAGTCCTTAGGAAAATAATAAATCTCACAGCGGTCCAGTTCAATATGTCTTAACTCTTAAAACATATTAACACATCAACCAAAAGTCTCCACTTCCATGATCAAGACAAATCATCGTGGTTGATAAGTTATAGTCTTCGCAGATTAAATGCCCAATTTCATCACCGACTACGAACTATAATTCTGAGTTTACAAAGAACCTGTGATTTATATCTTCTGTGACTTTTCACATAAATCACATACTATGCATCTCATGGACTAAATGATAATGTCCGAATATTCATGTTACCATTATTTCAGATAATAATAAAACAAATTCATTAAACACAATATTAAGTCATACATAATGTCATACACAATGTCAAACTTAATATCATACATAGCATCATACAATAGGATTTAAGGGCACTAATCCTAACAATCTCCCACTTGCCCTAAAGACTATTGTGCACTAATTTAACTCCCATTCTCTCCAAATGTAACTCGAAAGTCCTTTGAGGCAAAGTTTTAGTAAATGGATCTGCTAGATTATTTGCACTTTCAATCTTTGCTACCACCACATCTCCACGAGCAACAATATCTCGAATGATATGGTACTTCCTCTCAATGTGCTTTCCTTTCTTATGATTCCTTGGATCTTTAGATTGTGCAACTGCTCCACTGTTGTCACAAAACAATGTGATTGGAACTTGCTCCATTGTCATTACACCAAGGTCAGAAAGGAATTTCTTGAGCCATACAGCTTCCTTTGCTGCCTCACAAGCAACAACATATTCTGCTTCCATGGTAGAGTCTGCAATACAAGATTGCTTAATACTCCGCCAACTTATGGCTCCACCTCCCAAGGTGAAAACACATCCTGAAGTAGATTTTCTGAAATCTAGATCAGATTGAAAATCTGAATCTGTATAGCCAATAGGTATCAAATCCTCACTTCGGTAAACAAGCATATAATCTCTCGTTCTCCGTAGATACTTGAGAATATGCTTTACAGCTTGCCAATGTTTTGGTCCTAGATTTGATTGATATCGACTGACCATGCCAACTGAATAACAGATATCTGGTCTAGTACAAAGCATGGCATACATGAGACTTCCTACTGCAGAAGCATAAGGAACTTGTCTCATTATATTTTCTTCCTCTTGAGTCTTAGGCCTTTGGTCATCAGACAGAGGAACTCCATGTCTGAAAGGAAGTAATCCTTTCTTGGAGTTTTGCATGCTAAACCGTTCTAGAACCTTATCTATATATCCAGCTTGTGATAAGCCTAACATCTTATTCTTGCGATCTCGCCAAAGCTTGATCCCTAGAATAAAGTTAGCCTCACCCAAGTCCTTCATATCAAATTGGCTTGACAACCAAACCTTTACTGATGACATTACCCCTACATCATTTCCAATGAGTAGAATATCATCAACATAAAGCACTAGGAACATTACTACTTTATCTCGATGTCTTTTGTACACACATGGTTCATCAAGATTTTGCTCAAAACCAAATGACTTGATTGCTTGATCAAATCTGATGTTCCATGGCCTAGATGCTTGCTTAAGTCCATAAATGGACCTTTTCAACTTGCATACCATATGCTCTAGGTTCTTAGCTATGAAACCTTTCGGTTGCATCATATAGATTTCCTCTTCAAGATTGCCATTAAGAAATGCAGTCTTGACATCCATTTGCCAAATCTCATAATCAAAATGAGCAGCAATGGATAAGAGAATTCTGATAGATTTAAGCATTGCTACTGGAGAAAAGGTTTCATCATAATCAATACCTTCTTTTTGTGTATACCCTTTCGCCACTAGCCTTGCTTTAAAGGTTTCAACCTTTCCATCTATCCCTCTCTTCCTCTTGTAAACCCATTTGCAACAAACAGGTTTAATGCCGTTAGGCACCTCTACAAGATCCCAAACTTGATTGTAATACATGAAATCTAATTCAGATTTCATAGCTTGGACCCAATGATGTGCATCTATATCATTCATTACCTCTTCATAGGTGTAGGGATCCGATTCAGCCTCTTCTGAGATAGCTTCATAAGTTTCTCCTAAACCTATGAATCTTATAGGAGGCCGAACAATTCTCCCATTACGACGAGGCACCTGTGTACTAGACATCTCATGAGTAGTCTCTTGTGGTGTATCTAATACAACCACATTATCCCTAGTTTCATCCATTGGTTGTTCATTTACAGGTTCATTCATTTCAGCCAACACAACTCCACTTCTAGGAGTAAAATTATTCATATAGTCATATTCCAAAAATTTAGCATTTGTACTAACAAAAACTTTGTTATCTTTACGACTATAGAATAAATAACCCCTAGTTTCTTTTGGATAACCTACAAGCAAACACACTTCTGATTTTGGTTCCAATTTATCAGGCTTCCCTTTTAACACATGTGCAAGACAATCCCAAATGTGGAGATATTTCATACTAGGCTTACGCCCACTCCACAATTCCATAGGTATTTTGGGAACAGATTTTGATGGGACTAAATTCAAAAGATGTATTGCTGTATTTAAGGCATAACCCCAAAAAGAAATCGGTAAAGTTGAGTAACTCATCATGGACCTAACCATTTCTAAAAGAGTCATATTCCTTCTCTCTGCTACACCATTCTGTTGGGGAGTTCCAGGTGCAGCCAATTGGGATACAATCCCATTTTGAGTTAAGTAATCCTTGAAAACCCCAAGAAGGTATTCACCACCACGATCAGATCGAATGGCTTTTATGCGTTTACCCAATTGATTCTCTACTTCAGCCCTAAACTCTTTGAACTTTTCAAAGGCTTCGGGCTTCCGTCTCATTAGGTACACATAACCATATCTTGAGTAATCATCGGTAAAAGTGATGAAATACTCATAACCTCCTTTTGCTTGGATTGACATAGGACCACATACATCAGAATGCACTAGCTCTAGCAAATCTTGAGCTCTTCTACCTTTTGCATTAAAAGGTCGTTTGGTCATTTTACCTTCCAAACAAGATTCATAAACTGGAAATTCATCAAAGTCCATGGGCTCTAAGAGTCCATCTTTGATCAGTCTTTGAATCCTATTTGAATTAATATGACCCAAACGCAAGTGCCAAAGATATGCATCACTAGTAGAAGGAAATTTTCTCTTTAATGATTTTACATGAGAGTTATTATCTAATTCAGAATTATATAATTCATGCTTATCAGGAGTTAAAATATAAAGACCATCCACAATATTGCCAGAACAGATAAACACTTTATCCTTCTTTATTACAACATTGTCTTTCAGGATAACACAATATCCATGTTTACCTAAGTAAGTAGCAGAAATTAAATTCCTACGAACATTAGGTACATACAAACAGTCTTCCAATACTAAAACTCTTGACTTAAAACATAAATTAAACACTCCAACAGCTACAACCGGAATCCTGCTCCCATCAGCCAAAGTAAGAAACAACTCCCCTTCTTTAAGCTTTCTGGTCTCCTAGAACCCCTTCAAGGAATTGCAGATATGATTAGTATAACTTGAATCCACACACCAGGAATCCGTGGGATTTTGTACCAAACATATTTCAAGAAGGAATGTATTAATCATACCTTTATTCTTGGCAGCCTTAAATATTGGATAATTTCTCTTCCAATGTCCTTTCTCACCACAATGGAAACATTTTCCTTTGATCTTCTTTCCTTTATCAGCAACCCCTAAGGCAATTTGTTTACCTTCTTGCTTGGTGAAGTCCTTCTTCTTCTTCTTCTTACCCTTGCCTTTCGACTTAGGTTGAGAAGTAGAAGCTTCACCAACATTGGCTTCATCATTGGAAGTACCAAGAATGCCTTCTGCCGCTACCAATTCATTCATTAATTCAGACAAGGTATAAATCTTTTTGTTCATATTATAGTTAAGTTTGAATTCCTTGAATGATTCTGGTAGCGACTGGAGTATCATATCCACTTGGGATTCTCCATCAATATCGGCACCAAAAACTTCCAATGTATTCAGATTAGAGATCATTGTAAGACAATGCTCCCTCACTGAAGTACCTTCAGCCATTTTAGTATTATAAATTTGCCTCACGGTCTCTTGCCTTGCAGAACGACCTTACTCACCAAACATCTCCTTCAGACTTAGCATGATGTCTGAAGCTAGTTCTACATCTTGCATTTGATGCTGTAGAACATTTGAGATAGATGCTAGGATATAGCACTTGGTCATCTCATTAGATTTCTGCCAACGATCATATCGTTGTTTTTCCTCAGGAGGAGCATCTAATGAAGGAAAGCTGGGACATGGTTTAGTAAGAACATACTTATGCTCTTCAGCAATAAGAACAATGTCCAAATTTCTTTTCCAGTCAACATAGTTGGATCCAGTCAGTTTGTTTTGATTAAGAATAGTAACAAGTGGGCTAAATGATGCCATGTTCTAAATCTGAAAACAATAAACATGAATATAATCAATAAACTGGACATTATCTATTTAGCATATAAACATATAGTATGGAACCTTAATAAAACCATAATATAATATATGCAACGACAACCCAATCCCGCAATTAATATTCCTCAGAAGCGAGGTCATACCAATCACTATGATTAGGCGAGAAACATTCTCATTATTAATGCTATCATGGTAACTCTTACCAAACAAAAATAATTTGTCGTTTTCCTTTCAGCCTCTAAGTAATAATGACATAGCTCCGAAGGGAGGTTAACATTACACTTAGTCTAGTGTACACCATTGCCTAGAATCAATGTGAATCACCAAGTAACTCCACGGAAGCGTGGTCGTTCTCAATGTTAAAACACATTTCATCTATCTTTAAGAATTTTAACCTGTAGTACCATGAATCAAACACCCTTCGAAGGGAGCAAGGCATATACGCCAAGGCGAGGTGCTTAATCACACTACTTTAAACTGACAATGGAGGCCGTGAGATGCAACCCTTGTATCTCTCTCCCACTAGATGTTTTAAAATAAAGGTTTTTAATTTTAAAACATGCATAATCTAATTACACATAATCTTAGTACTTTTACATGTGAAAACACTTAGAAAAAATTCTGATTTTCTTTCTTTCGATCGATCGAAAGTGCCCCTCGATTGATCGAAAAAAATTAAAAAATTCGAACTTGACCTTCTGACTTGTTCGATTGATACTCGATTGCCTCTCGATTGATCGAAAAACAGATTCGATCAATCGACTAGCAATCGAAAATCAATCTATTTAAAAAGTCTGATCACTGTCTCACTCGATCGATCGAAAGTGATTTTCGATCGATCGAAAATCGCGAAACTCAAATTTCCAGAAATTTTCTAAGGCAGTTTTCTTCGTGTCTCATGAACAAACAACTTTCATACGAACATGATGGTCAGAGAATGATATCAAAACTAAAATTCATTGATGCTAAAGTCTTAAAGATCAATTTAACATACTTAAATTCAAATTTAAACAACATCATAACATCAATATCAGTTTTTATCAAATCATAGTTTCATCAAGCATGCAGAAAATTAAATGCATAATCTTCAAACAACATGAAACTATAAATTCTAATTCCAAAATTCACAAAACATGTTATACAATTCGAAATTGATGATCGCTCTGATACCATTTGATGGAAATAAATGTGAACGCAGCGGAAAAATAATGGATCTACATCATTCGAAATTGATAACATGCGTTAAGTAAATTTCAGAATTTGAGAACAAGAGAGCGTACCTTGAAGCGGTGAATTTCAAAACCGAAGATTGAAGCACTTAGGAATACTTTTAATCTTCACTCCAATTCCACTAACGCCCAAGAAGTGTGGACTCTCAATTGGTTACAAAAGGATGATTAGAGAGTGACATACACTCACTTCCACACCATTACAATGTTGTTTTTCTCACCCAGAAAATTCTGTACGTTTTTCTCTTTGTATCTAACCAATTATCTAATTGGGCTAGCCTCTTGGGCATTTCCAATTGGGCTTAAGTGTGTGGCTTGGAGTGGGACCAAAAGGGACCAATAAGACACTAGCTCCAATAGGCCTTGAGTTTTTCTGTCAACTCTTGACAAGTCCAAAGTTACCATTAACTATATTTAATACCACTATATAAATATAGTTGCACTCTAGGCTTTATCTATAAATTATATCCCAAGACTTTATTATACATGCAACCCCTTCATAAAATATTCGTAGTAATACAAAGTCATTAATGTAGACTGTCACTTTGTAAATTACTACATCTTAATCCTTGAGTACCCGGTTTAATCCTTTTAAGTTATTCATCATATATTTATGAAATCCAATTCCATAAATATATATACTTTAGTCTTACTAAAGTGGTTAGGCCTAACTCTCTGAATAACAAACTCATTAAACTTATCTCAAGGGAATACTTTATATCTCCGTTAAGAGACTATGAATTCCATCTTGAGAATACATGTTCCATCAACACTAAATGTGGCTGCCCAACATACTGAGGTTTTGACCATTACAATAGATGTCACTCCTGATATATCAAAATAACCTACACCTCATGATCAGGTCCATTATTCTCTCAGGATTAAGAGTTCATGCAAATACAAGTCGTGAGATTTATTATTCATATGAAAGTCCTTAGGAAAATAATAAATCTCACAGCGGTCCAGTTCAATATGTCTTAACTCTTAAAACATATTAACACATCAACCAGAAGTCTCCACTTCCATGATTAAGACAAATCATCGTGGTTGATATGTTATAGTCTTCACAGATGAAATGCCAAATTTCATCACCGACTACGAACTATAATTCTGAGTTTAAAAGAAAGACCTAAACCTAGGGTACCCCATCTGACTCTTACTCCCAGACTGGGTAGTGAAGACATTCGTGCCATTCACCCGAGACTATCAGAAAGTCATCCTTCATGCCCTTATTGGATTTGGGGAGGCACGAGATGAGCCTGACAACCGAAAATCTAGACTTAAGGTAATACTCTGCGTCTCCGAGTAGGTGGCACTCGTACATCCAAACAACGTCGTGCTAGATGAGGTTTAGCCCCATTTGCTCGTTAAGAGCGTCCACATTACCCAAGACCCTAAACAGGTTAGGCGCACATTGGTGGGGGCACAGCCTATGGGCGATCAGGTAGTTCCTAGTTACTCTACCCATGGGAAGCGTCATTCCTCTCCTATGAAGGCAACCATGGGAATGACGACCCCCCATTCCCCTCTGTGGGTAAGCCACTAACCTGGAGCTCAGTATTGCAAGGAAACTCCCTAAGGAATGTGGTACTTAACCCTAAATCCCACCATACCAGCGGGAGAGTCTACGAGGTGAGCGAATGTACCTATTTAAGCAGACTAAGGTAAAGTGAAAGAAATTTTCAAGGAAAGGAAGTAAAGAACAAAAGGCCAAGGAAACTGACCAAGGAGAAAAGAACCTAAAAGTGAAAGAACTTACAAGAATAAGCACAAGAGTTGCTTCCGAAACTTCTTAATGGTTTAATTTTTTTTTTGAAAGATTTAGAAGACTTATAAATTTGGAAAGCCCTGAAGGTTTGAGAGTTTGGGAAGTCTGGAGAGCTCAAAGATTTGTAAAGTGAGGAAAATGATTTCCCCAGGCACCTTATATAGGGGGCAGAATTGGGTGGAAGTTATCCCGCCCAAAATTTGAGGAGAAACACCAACCGTAAGATCTCCATCTCATCGTAGGATATGGGGAACAAAGCGTCGCCTGGAGCATTTAATGAGACGTTGTGGACTCTAAAGCGCCAGAACAGTTGCGAGACACTCGAAGTGACGCTTTTACGTGTGGGAATCAAAGAAACATGTGAAATTAGTATTCCAAAGTCAAAACCCCATTTTTCTCCTCGGATAAGAGGAAAAAACCGGAGTTTTTAGGGGCTATTGTGGGGCACAAGAATTTAAATAAGATACATATGCCACGTGTCGTATCTATGGCTGAGGAGTCCATTATCGTGCCAAGGAGGCCACACGCTCGGATAGTAAGACCACGTCAGTGGCACATTGCCAGAAGAGGTCCTACTGTTGAGAAAAAGTTTTGGAGAGGGGGTTAGCCCTAACATGACTGAAGGGATGGTGGCTGCCCCCACATTTAATGCATCCCACCAAATCTCCTAGCTGCATTATGTAGAGAAGCCTAGCTTTTTAGCCCACTCTCTACAAATTTATTGTATTGGGGGCTCTTTGGGCCTTAATCCATTCATGTTTTGGACTTAAGAACCAAAGCCCGCCCTACAAAAACATAATAGAATATTTTTTCAAAATTGATATTGATTACATCCTATTTGAGCATATTAGAGGCTGTTTGGTAAGAGTATTTTTGTTTTGTAATCCATAAAATGGTGGGTTCTACACTTGAATTTATTGTTTGGCTAATATTTTCAAAATACAATTTTCAAAAAAATGTATCCTATTTTCTTGATTTAAAACAGGATTTTGAAAATGGCTAAGGGAGTATTTTCATGATACAGAAAATGTTTTTAATGACATAGTTGTAAATAGATTGAAAACAGCAGACCCCACATATTTGTCCAAACTTTTTTATCTTTTAAATTAAAGAGTTTATCTTTATCACAAAAAGGATTCTCATACTTCAAATTTGAAACTTATCATTAAAAAAAAAAAAAAAAAACATGATGAGTTCTGTTCCCTTATTATTATCCACAAAAAAAAGTAATCTACAAATTCTACACATTACTTTTTGTAATTTTTTTTTTTAAATCTCAAAAATAAAAATGGTCTCCAAAACAATTATTTTTGTTTTTAGTATTTTGAAAATTGTTCTTAAAAGTAAGAACCAAACACGTAAATTATAAAAATTATTATCTGAAAACTAGGTTCAAGTTCAATTTTTTGAAAATTGTTTTTATACTGTTTTGAAAACAAAAACAAAAATCTTCCTACCAATCAAACCCTTAGCCATATTATCAATTGAAAATAAAATGTTAGCAGAACTTAAACACAAAAACTTAATTAATAATTTGCATCTCCAAAGGCAAGAAATATATATTTCAAGTAAAGAAAAAAAAAGATATTAAAAGTTAAATAAATATGAGTTAATTAATATTTAAATAATAAAAAATGCCATATTAAAGTTGTCGCCTTAGGCCACCAAATACATTGAGCTAGCCATTTGGGGACACACACACACACACACACACACACAAGTTGGGTTCAAGTTATACCCGGTGTAACTCTAAATAATGTTACACCAACCAATAATTTGTTATAAAATTTATATTTTGAAAATCCCACCGTAGAATTACATATTCTATATGTTCTTAACATTCATGCCAATTTTCATGTCAATTAGATGTTATTTACCATTCGATCCATAAACTCATATTTTATGCATTATTTTAAACTACGAAAACTTGAATTTAAACAATTGATTGATGACATGGTTATTAATCTTTAATCACCTTGAAATTTTGCAAGCATGGAGAATATATGAAGATAATGTAATCTAAGAATTTATCAAAATTCACATCCAATTAAAAAATATTGAGTGGTGTAACATTACTTAGAATTACACCAAGTGCAACTTGAACCCAACCCTATATGTGTGTGTGGGCAAAACTTAGATATAATATCTTATGTCTTGTACCTTAGGTTCCCCCTTTTAAAATCCTGACACGTGGCTATTTAACCAAATTCCTAAACGGTGTTAATTTAAAACAATTTCATTGCGTGAGAAACCCATCTTTCGCAACCCCCTTCTTCGCGTGAGGAACCTTTCTCTTCAGCCCCCTTCTCGCTCTTTGCTAGAGTTATACTGCACCTTCCCACCACCCAATACACCTATTAAAACCTCATCAACATTACGCTATCATCATTACTAAAATCAACACTACTAATTAAAGACCAAATAACACCATAATCAATTTCGCGAAACAAGTGGAGCGCTTTGGATCTGATTTGGGACGAGAGGGAGTCGAATTTGCAAAAGGGACATGGAGGGCAATGGATTTCAGATTTCCTAAGAAAGGGAAGGAGAAGATGAAGACAGAGGGAATGAGTGTTGTGGAGGTGTTGTATTTGGAGGTTTTGCAAAGCCTAGGTTTAGGGTCTAAGTTTGATTCAGATTTTTGGTGTGTGTGTTGCGGAGGTGTTGGATTTGGAGGTTCTGCAAAGATTTCTGCCATTATAGAATTGAAAGAAACTTTTTTATTTTATTTTTTTAAATCTCTATTCTCTAGCAAATGAAAGAGAGATTGAGTTTTATTTTCTCACCAAGAAAGATAAATGTTTTTAAGTTAACGCCATTTAGGAATTTGGTTAAGTTGCCACATGTCATAATTTTAAAAGGGGAACTTAAGGTACAAGATATAAGGTACTGTATCTAAGTTTTGCCCATATATATATAGGCATAAATACACTGTTGTGAGACCCACATATGCTATGAGATTGTTTACTAAAATAATGGCATAAATACATTATTGGTATCTAAATTTACCTAGTCTTTTTGGCCTCTGAAGTTTAAAAAATAGCACTTTTGGTTCATAAAGTTTAAAAAGATGAGCATTATTGGTCTCTCCATCAACTTTCGTTAGTTTTTTTTTTTTTTTTTGCTTATATGTCTAACAGAACAACAACGTTTATTATTATTATTTTTTAAATTTTTGTTGGGGGCGTTTTTCATCGCCTACATGATGTTAGGGGAGTCAAGACCGAGACTCGACTTTAGGTTTGGAACATGGCCTAAAGGCTATCGATGAAGTGTGAAAGACCCATTTTGCTCAAGGTCTAGGTTGCATTTTAACAAAAATTATAATAAGGCCCCAAAAATACTTCCTACAAAGATAAGTTAGCACAAAGGATGACCCACCACAACAAGTGCTTAAATAATAGTCTAGCGGTAAGCAAGAGAAACGTCTAAAGGTAGATGTTTGGAAAATCAATAAATGAATTTGCATAGTAAAAATTATGCATTTCCTCCATAGTTGGTTAATGTAAAAGTGGGCCCATCATAACAAGTACACGAGGAAAAATGGTCCAACAGTGAATATGACAAACCTCTAGCAGTAGACATTTGATAGGTTAATAAGTGTGTTTACATGATAAAAATCATATGTTTTCCTTATTATTATTAAGTCAACATAAGGGAAAACTTCCATAGTATCCAAAACATTATGGCTTTCATCATAATAATAATAAACGAGGATTAAAGGCTTCATAATTATAAGTAAAAGAGGAAAAAATAGGATGGAATGAAGGGAGAGAGAGATTTCAGCTCAGTGTAGCAAATGTTGAACTAAGATTCTTGGGGAATACATATGTGGGGCATGAATAGGGTAGTATAGGCTGTTTTGAGTGAGTGGGTATGTAAACTTGTGATAGTATGATAGAGTTAATGTTGAAACTAAGTATTTAATGGGTAAAAGGTTGTTTGTGACTAATTATGAAGCATTTATGGGCTGTGAATATGCAGAAAAGGAAAGGGAATGTTTGAAGCTAAGTGAGTGTGGGCTAAGGGGAATGATTTATGAGCTTGGGGAGAGCTAAACCACATGCAAAGTGACAAGAAAATCAGAAATTTCAGAGGGGTTGGTGTGTCTCGTGGGCTGGTATGCTTAGGCTTTTATAGGGGAGTTTAAGGGATCATTAATTAGCAAAAGTCCAAAACGTAGGACTGATTCAGGGGCAAAATAGCTGATATAATTATCCTAGGATTTGGCCTAAAATGAGAGATTTGCTTTTGGGGTTGTTTTGCTTTTTTGCTTTTTTGGGCAATGTCACACATGGGTAAAAATCAGCATAATTTTGCATTAAATGCTAAGAATTCTGAGATTGTGTTCAGCCAATGAGATTAAGGCAGGTATTAAAGAGGAATTCTAGTGTTGTAACTGAGATTTGGACCCTAGGAAGTAGGATTCAATACCCCAAGCTAGGTGTCAAAGTTTAAGTCCACTTTAGAGGGTTCCGTTAGAGATCCTTTTATGTCCTTCAAACCACATGTTTCCAAATTTTCCCCTTTAGGATTCATGGGCTTGGTTCATGAACTAATTACATACATAATTAGTAATAAAATAAACTATCTAGATGAGGATTTCATGAGCTTAAAGGTCTTGGTTATGACTTCCTTGAGTTGTGACCAAAACTTGGGGAAGAAGGGCATTTATTGCCTATTAGCCTTTAGGTGTCAGCCTCTGGTACTGTTCACGTCAGAGTTGGCAGTGGCACAGGTGGCCAACTCCTAATTTGATTTGAGAGCTTGGTTGTTTCTTGAGGTGACCTCCAGCGAAAGACAGAACTAAATGAAGTTTTTCAGCGAGGTTAGTTTGCACACATGGGTTGTTTTGGCTGAGATTTCATGTTGGGCTTGGCCATGAGGGCTGAGTATTTTGGTGGGCCTCTAACTTGGTAGTTCTCTTCACTTGGGCCTAGGAATGGCAACGGGTCGGGTTCGGGCCGGGTTTTTTTATACCCGGACCCGACCCGCGGGCTATGACCCGTGGCCCGGACCCGGCCCGTTTATTAAACGGATTTTTTTACCGGGGCCCAGACCCGCCCCGCCGGGCCCCGCGGGCCCCACGGGCCCCGCCCAGCCAGGCCACTTCAGAGCCCAATCTTCAGCCCCTAACAGTGGCCCAATCCGTGGCCCAATCAATTAAAAAAAAAAAAAAGTTTTCCTGAGAAAAAAGAACCACAGATTCACAACAGTGCAGCACAAACAACAAATCCAAATTCACAGCAGTGCAACACAAACAACAAATCCAAATGAATCTCAAATCAAATCCACCATAACCATTCAAATTTCCTATTCACAGAAACCAAATACATTTGAAATCAAACTATTCACAGAAACCAAATCAAATCTCAACAACAAAATCTAAATCCCCAAACCCACAGGTTAAACAAAAGAATCTAAAATCCCCAAACCCACTAATCAAATAAAGAAAAAATGGAAGAAGAACATCAAAAACCATTGCCGTAAATCACCATGGTTGTTCGTCTTCGTCTTCGTCTTCGTCTTCGTGGGTGAGATCGCAGAGGCTTTACGGCGAGAATCTTAGATTTTCGTCTTCATCTTCTTCGGCAAAGAGAGTGAGACCGAGAGGCTGAGAGCATGAGAGAGGCGCGGATGACAGTTGGTGGCTGACGGCGTGAGACATGAGAGGAGAGTAAGTGAGAGTGGGAGTGAGGGCGTGTGAGTGAGGCAGTGACTGAGAGTGAGTGAGGGCTGTGAGGCGAGGGAGCGTCGGAGTGAGGGTGAGGAGGCGAGGGAGGCGTGACTGAGGGAGTGTGGGAGTGAGGGTGAGGACTGAGGGAGGGAGGCGTGAGGACTGAGATCTGAGTTCTGAGTTGCTGCTGAAGAAATGAGGAATTAGGAATTTAGGGTTAGCTTATAGGTGTATATATATGTGGGGGGTATTTTTGTAATTTCTGGGTACCGGGTTTTTATTCGGGCCGGGTTTCGGGTCGGGTCTCGGATTTTTTTATAAAACCCGGACCCGACCCGGACCCGCTTCGGGTTTTTTTTTTAAAACCCATACCCGACCCTATTCTTAATCGGACCGGGTAAAACCCGGCCCATTAGGGTCGGGCTAGACCGGGTACCCGCGGGTCGGGTAAAAATTGCCATCCCTACAGTTGGGCCTATCCTTTTGCTTTCTCATTGTGAGCCCTACAAAATGGACAAAGCTACAATATATTGTCATGGATTTTTATTCCACATGGGCTTTAATTGTTTGTAGAAATAAAATGAATCAATGAGCTTTAATAAATATTTATGATAGGTTTTGGGTATTAATTTCCATGGGCTTTAAATAACAACTTGTACAGTTTCTCATAATTTTTGCTATGGATTATTTTTGTAAATGATATTTTCTTTGGGGCTTTTAAATAATGACCTCCAATATTTCTTGAGAATAATATTTACCATGGGTTTTAAATAGAGGCAATATCCATGGGTTTCAAATAAAATATGGTAACCACTATAGTGGAATAATGTGATATTCTCATGGATTTTTTCCGTAGATAATCATAATAAGTTGAATAATTATCATGAGCTTTGGAAATAAATATTAAGAATGTATCAGATAAATAGTGACCATGGGTTTTCATATAAATTCCATGGGTTTATAATATGGTATAGACAAACAAATGTCATGCATTTAAGATAATCATAACTTTCCATGAGTTTTTATAAGATGATTGTCATGGGTTGAGAATAGATAATTTCCACAAATTCCATAAGCTTGTAACATTATAGTAATAGGTTTAAGAACTTAAAGTATTGTTCATTATTGGACTTTTAAGTGAAATAATTATGATAAAGTATTTTGCCAAGTATTAATAACTTTGGGCTTTTGATAAAGAGATAGGTTCAAGTTACACCTGGTGTAGCTCTTTAGAGTTACATCTTTTCTAAACCATTGGATTTAAGTAGATCCAACGGTAAAAAAAGAGACCCTCATTAATCCCAATATTCTAATTGATCTCATTTATTATCACTTATTTAATACATTCCATACTTATTTCTAAACCCAAAAAAATTTATACGTTTGACTCTCTCTCTGCACGTCTCTCTTTCTATCTCCTCTCTCTTCCTATCTCCTCCATGGCTGTTCCACCTCCATGGCCAGGTCACCGGCAAAAAAAAAAAAAAAAAAAAAGCCAAAGCCACCAAACTTTGTTGAATAACACGACTATTGCTTTTAGTGTTCTCTATCTCCACGTTTCTCTCTCTAGAATGCTCTCTTTTTCTCCTCCACTGCTCTTCCACCTCCACAAATAGGTTGCCAACAGCCAAAAAAAACAAAAACAAAAAAACACAGCTGCCGGACATTGACATTAAATATTTTGAAAGAAATTAGTTTAAAATTATAGTTTGAGCAATTATGTTTCCATCATTTTGTATTTGTGATATTTGTGAAATTCTTACAGAGACTGCACTTTTCGTTGTTGCAATTCAATTGCAACTTTATATCCATCATAACAAATGCTATTGCTTACAAGACAATAGTGCAATTCTAGCGAATTCATTACAACAATGCAATCCTATTGATTAAGGTAACATACTAATTATCAAAGAATTCTTATCTTCCTTTTCTTGAAAATATTTAAAATAAACTGAATTTTTTTTTCAACACGTGTATTTCATTGAAAGCCATCCTTGGAGGCATTAACACGTTTTGGGCAAAATTGTTAATAGGCTTCCTCCAAAAACGTTTTCATTATTAGTATACTCTAGATTACTAATTTTTATGAAAACAATCCATCTATTACATCTTCAAAACTTAAAAAAATAATATACAATCTTCAACCATATGCTCTGGAATCAACAATATTCAACAAAGTCTGGCAGTTGTGGCTTTTTTTTTTTTTTTTTTTTTGCTGCCAGTGACTTGGCCATGGAGATGGAAGAGCCATGGAGGAGATAGACAGAGAAACGTGCAAAGAGAAAGAGAGAGAGACGTGTAGTGGAGAGAGAGAGAGAGAGAGAGAGAGAGAGAGAGAGAGTCAAACGTATAAATTTTTTTGGGTTTATAAATAAGTATGGAATGTATTAAATAAGTGATAATAAATGAAATCAATTAGAATATTAGTATTAATGAGGGTTTTTTTTTTTACCGTTGGATCTACTTAAATCCAATGGTTTAAAAAAGATGTAACTCTAAAGAGTTACACCAGGTGTAACTTGAACCCATCTCTTTGATAAAATAGTGCAAAGTAGTTAACTTAGGCTTTTAATAGTGCCAATGTAAGTTGGGCTTTTGATATTGTCAGCGAAAACTGGGTTTTTGATGTTGTCAATGAGAATTTGGCTTTTGATGTTGCTAATGAGAATTTGGCTTTTTAATATTGCCAGCGAGAACTGGGCTTTTGATGATGTTGCCAATGTGAATTGGGATTTTGATAGATAAAATTGCCATGGGTTTAAATCATGAGTTTTGATTATGGATTTGAATTCCATTGATAAAATTGTTTTGCCATGGACTTGAATCATGGGTTTTTAAATATTGTCAAGCATAAATATTCTTAGGCTTTAAATAGAATGAGATGTGTGTATTGGGCTCATAGGGCCGGTTTTGGGCTTTACTAAATAATAATAATAAAATTGGACAAGATATAAGTTTTTTGGGCTTTTTGTGATAGTTTATATCATGACCCAATTTAGATAATAAGATATGAAATATTTGTGGTTAACATAATAATATGGCAAAAATATTTGGAAAAGTCCAATAACTTATTAGTGGTGTTTGAAAATAAATAGGTGGTACTTAAATAAAATTAGGTGTAAAAAAAAAATGTACCCTAACAATTTCAAATACCAATAGTGCACATTTTTTAAACTTCAAAGACTAACGTAGCTCTCTTGAAACGTTAGGGGCCAAAAAACGTTTAGAAGGTAAACTTTTTTAAGGTTTTTTTTTTTTTTTTTTTTTTTGAGAAAGAAACCTGAAATTTATCTTATTAAGAAAAACCGGCTAAATCCGCCTGATAAATATCAGTAAAGTGAGACGGAACAGACTCCATCCACACTAGAAAACTGGAAATATTAACTGCAAACCTAGCTAAACTATGCGCTAATTTATTACCATCCCTCCTAGTATGAGAGTAAAGTAATTTAGAAAAAGATCTAGCAAGTACTCTAACATCCTCCACCAAAAGACCCAAAGCTGAAAGATAATAATCCTCCCTTCGAAGAGCAGACATCAGAATGCTAGAGTCACCTTCCAAGACCACATTGTCAACACCAATCTCCCTTGCAAAAACAAGAGCCCTGGCAGCAGCAAGACACTCCACCTCCTCAGGACCATAAACTCTAGGAAGTTTCTCAGAAAGTGAAGCTAAAACCATCCCTTGATCGTCGCGAATCACAACCCCAATACCAGACTTATTCTCAGCACTAAAATTGGCCCCGTCAAAATTGATTTTAAGCAAACCATTCGTGGGGGGCCCCCATCTAGCTCTGGAGCGTGGAGCCACTGGAACCCGAGGAATCTGCACTGCTAGAAATTCAGCATGCCTATCCTTAGCGAGCTGAGATAGCTGCGAGAGAGAGACGCTGGATTGGGCTAGGCGAACTTGATTCCGATGATTCCAAATCGTCCACACAGTAGTAGCAAATAACTCCGATTCTTGATGATTGGCTATAATCCAAGACAGCAGCTCCTTGAAGTCCACAAATGACTGGGTACGACGCACACCCCACAACTGCAAGTCAGACCACACACCATCTAAGCTAGAACAAGACCATACAGCGTGGATGACAGACTCCTCTACTTGATGACAGCGATCACAGATAATTTTGACCAAAAATAATTTTTCTTATGAATATTGAGGAGGGGCTATGGGTCTTCAATCCCCTCTTTATTATTTCATTTTATGCTCCTCCAATTATGGTATGTTATGTGTATTTTTTTTTTCCATTTTAAACTTAGGTAATTTTATAAGGAAAATTAAATGAATACATAGTAAATTGTGATTGATGAAATATATAGTGGAACACAAAAAGTGAGATAGAGAATTTACATTCCTAAGGAGTTCGATTTTAATTTTAAACCTTTGACAAATTTTCTTGGGGAAGAGTACAAATTTGATATGCATGATGAACTATACTTACAAACTGAAGATATTATTAGTTTCCCTCTTACCATGGCCCCCATTGGAAATCCCAATTTGGCTATTTTTGGATTTTCTCCTCCTCTTCCTCCTTTTAATTATTTGGCCTAACTGAAAACGTAGCCTAAAATTACCTGTGCCTATGGGCCTCAAAAAAAAAAAAAAAAAAAAAAAAAAAAAAAAAAAAAAAAACCATCCATTGAATTTACTTTATTTTTTTTGTTTAATCCAATACCAAATGAAATGATATGGCATATAATAGTAAAAGGTACCAATAAAGAAAAATTTGTAAAGGGTAATTATGTGGCACTGCATGATTGGGTAATTATGGATGGTGGACCTAAGGGTTTTTGGCAAAGTCGTATGCGATCAAAAGAGCAGAACAATTACAAAATCTGGGCTATTCATTAACAAAATGCCCATGCCCCCGTCAAAGAATCAAGAACCCTCTTATTTATTAGTTTTTTTTTTTCTCAAAACCCAATATATATTACTCTATTTATATTTCTCATAAGTCACAAATAAATACGTGCTCGATCTCTTTAACTTAGTAGCTGTACCGCGTAAACAAGGACAACCTGGTTACACCCAAGAGAGCAAAGTAACAAATCCAAGTCCACAATCTGATCAGAGAAAGGAGAGAACTAGGAAGAAGCTACATCACTCTCTCTTTCTCTCTCTTTGCACACTTTAGGCAGGCACAAATCTTTAATATTTTCACTTCTTTTGTTGAAATTCCTTATTGGTTTAGACTTTATTCCCTGTTATCTAATCTGGGTCTTCATTGTTTTCTGATATAGAAACCGTTTCCTCATCTGGGTCTTTATTGTTTTGTGATTTACGCTTATTTTGTGTTTTGGGCTATGAGGAAGAGGGAGAGAGAGAACCCTTGTGGGGTTTGTGGGCACTATCACAAATACGAAGAAGGAGAGGTATGTGGGATATGTGGCCACCGGATTCCGGCTTCGGCTGAGAAAACTTCGATTCAAGTCAGCGCCTTTCCGTCGGAGATCTTGCCTGAGTTTCTCTATCTAGGTAGCTATGATAACGCTTCACGCTCGGAACTTCTCAAGACTCAGGGAATCTCTCGTGTTCTCAATGTAAGTTGGTATTCTAATATTTGATTTGGAATTGGTTTATTAAGGTTATGAATGTTTTGGTTGTTTTATACATTGTGTTAGTGCTAGTCTATTTGAGTGTTCAATGAAATTATCACCTTGATTGAATTTGTGATTTGGAATTGGATTAGTTGTGGTATTTGTTCACACATACATGTGTGTATTTCATAACTAATGAAATTTTATTGATCCCAAGGAAGAGTCACCAAGTATACAGGTTGTATACAACTAGGGACCAAAAACAATCAAACATTCCAATTACAAACATCAATCAAATCACAAACAGAAATAAACAGTGACTTCCCACAGCTGACATCAAATCCAATAAAGTTCTAGAGAAAAACAATTTCAGTTCCGGTAAATTCCTTTCTAAATCCTCAAAGCTCCGTTGTTCCTTTCCCATCAAAAACATCACATCGAACAATGAGGGACAGCCTTCCAAACAGCCTCATTATGATGACGCCCAAGCTTTCCTTGCCAACAAGCTAATAGATCAACTACAGTCCTTGGCATCACCCAATGGATTCCAAACAAGATGAAAACCACAGACCACAACTTAGTGACAACAGGACAATGAAATAAAAGATGGTCTACTGATTCCCTGCTACCTTTACACAAATAACACCAATTCAAAATCCAAACATTCTTTTTTTGTAAATTATTAATTCGTCAGAATTTTCTCCAAAGCTGCGAGACCTTTGGCTTACAAATGCTCTTCCAAAGGAAGGAGTGATCATTAACACGTCAAAACCACACTTGGCTGTCTTCCAACACATCATATCCTCCCCACCATTTTACTCAAAGAAACGCCATAAATAATGTCCATACCGACTAATTCTGAATAACTCTAGGAAACTCATTTTTAGAGGGCTCTCCCCACACCAAATATCATGCCAAAACTTCACTCTATACCCATCCCCAACCTCAAACTGAATGTAGCAAGAAAAGGTAGTACAACCATATCTTATAGTATTCCGCAGACTCACCCCATTAGGACTAGTAACTGAATTAGAGCACCAACCACCTTCCTCTTAGCCATACTTAACCCCTATCACTGTGCTCCACAATACCTCTCTCTCAATCCCAAATATCCACAACCATTTCCCCAACAAAGCTTCATTAAAACATCTCAAACTCCTAATAGCCAGACCCCCCATATTGGGGAGGAGCACAAGTCTTAGACCGCTTTACCAAATGGAAATTGTCTCCCAAACCACTCCAAAGAAACTAAGAAAGGTCCGTTGAAGTTGCTCAATACGATTGGCCACAACAACAGGGATAGGAAATAAGGACGGGAAATGGGTCGGTAAATTGGATAGAGTACTTTTAATTTTTAAAGTAATTGTAAGCCCTTAGAGAGATATAAACGTTTCCATCCTGCTAACCTCCTTTCCACCTTCTCAAGAATTGGGTTCCAAATTGTCTTTTCTTTGAATTTGGCATCCAAAGGGAGACCCAGATATTTCATGGGGAACGAACCTTGCTTACACCCTACTCCCTAGAACATCAAACAACTCATCTATAGAGCTATAACGTATTCATGATTTTTTTATGTCAAAAGTTTGGGGCTAAGAAGTAACATGCCGTTTAAATGGAAACAACATGAATCGAGGACAAGATGGGTGAAACAACTTAAATGGTTAAGGAGCTATAAAGTACAATGTGAAGGCTACATGAAGGTGAATGGGGTTTATACCAATAGGCATGTGACTTATAACTGAAAATTTAGCCTTGTTTAGAATTGAATGACAAATGACAGTTTATTTATTCAAATCCAAGTAGTTAAAATAAGGAGGTTGTTTAGTTATTTTTACAATCGGTAGTATTTCATAAATTAATAGGTGGACTAATATTTGTCATGTGATTCTTGAGCTAGTCCAATACTGTACATAAGCATGGGAAGTTTTATGAAATGCGGATATAACAAAGAGAATGAGTTTATCTAGATTTAGCTAATGTGAACTTCTAAGGGTGTCTAGGAGAGTGCTTGTTTGTGGCTGTCCATATTTCTACACTTTTTAGTTGCATTTATCAATTTCAAATACCTTCTTTTGGGTTGCATCTCGTAAAACTTTTGTGGAGAAGGATGGATTTATTGGAGATATGAGAAAATGAATCATACCAGAAACTATATCTTGTATTCATCTGTTCATGTAAAACAACGACTTAGTCGATCTAGTACAATAAAAGGGCTGACATTCTCTTATTACTTTTATTTTTTTATTTTTGTATATATGCAGACAGTACCTGCTTGTCAAAATCTCTACAAGAATTCATTCACCTATCACTGCTTGCAAGAGGACAAAACTTTGCCTTTTGATGATGCAATTCAATTTTTAGGTATGTTTTTCCTCGTCCTAATGAGTTTATATTCTTTGGTTCAGTTGCTGCTTTTTGTTTAGATGCTTGTGCATTACTGTGCTGTTCATTGGAGTTGTTTTAGACTTTTAGTGCCCATTTGGTACCGTTTATTTTTTTCGGCTATTTGAAAATGGGTTATTTGAAAAACTGTACCTAGAAAAGGGTGGTTTAAAAACGGAAAGCCAAACAGGCATGGAAGTTTTCTTATAAGAAGGAATTCTCTTTTTTCTTATGTTGTGTTTGCTTGGGGTGAAAAGGGGAGAAGGTGGAAGGGGGAGAGGAAAATATGATTTATGATTTTCCTTTGTTTGGTTGGAGTAAAAAGGGAGAGTAAAGAATATGGGGTGGGTGGGGAATTTCCACCCAGGCTTTGTTCCTTCCAAATTACCTCTGATACTCCCATTGTTTTAAACTAAAAAAAGGGCATAATAGCAATATTATTTCTATCCCTCATACCAAAAACTCATGGGAAAAACAAAGTTTTTTTTCTTCCCTCCTTATTTTTTTGTCGCCCAATTTTCCCATCCTCTCAACCAAACATACCCTCCTTTTTTTTTTTCCTTTTAATTGATGACAAGTAAATTTCAGTGTAACTAGCAGGATTTTTATTTATTTTTGTTAAGTATGATAAATAGCAGGATGTAACTGAATTTGAGGTACATCACTTCTTTTTATTCCTCTTTTGGTGGTGGTTGTTGTTGGAATATGCTATAGCTAATATTAAAATAGTGCCATAGCCACTTCCTGAGAAGCCCTTAGTTAAATGAACTAAGTTTCCTGATGCTCAAACCTCCCTCTTTTATGTGGGAACAAACCACTCTCCATTCCACCAAATGAAATTTTTGGGGAATCCCCTTTGAAACTTCTCCAACTTATTGGCCACAAGGGTAGATATCATAAACAAAGACATGAAATAAGTTGGGCTGGAAGATAACGTATCCTTGATCAAATTTGTCCTTCCTCCTTTAGATAGTTGTAGCTTTTTCCATCTTGCTAACTTTTTTCCCACCTTTTCCAAAATAGGATTCCAGATACTACTGGATTTGAAAAGAAAGCCCAAAAGTAGGCTTAGGTAGGTCATAGGTAGTAAACCAACCTTGCACCCTAAGATGACTCAGGAAGACCCTCCAGGTTTTCTACTTCATCAATTGGGACCAGTTCGCTTTTGCTTAGATTCAGATTAGGACCGGATATGGCTGCAAAGGAAATAAGCACACAATGAAGATAACCAAGTTGTTCAGGTGAGGCATCACAAAATACAATGGTGTCATCTACAAAAAGAATGTGGGAGCTATCAATAACTCTTCTGCCATTCACCCTGACTTGAAAGCTTGTAGTCAAACGGCTCTAGATTTTTTGTCTCCGACTAATCGTTTGTAGATGTACAATTTTTTTGAATTCTGACTTCGCTCATCCCTTTGTAATCTTTCCTCAACCAAAGGGACTGTTGATACCTCATTTTTGTCAAGCTCCTTTAAACCATCCAAAATTGACTTCTTCCAAACCCCTACGTTACCAAATTGGTCTTATTTCATTCCCGTGGATCCTCCTTCAATGCTCTCAATTTCCTAGTTAAAACATAGCTAGGTGTCAAACTGATAATTCTCCCCCAAAGCTTCACCTTTTCCTGAAATCCTTCAGCTTTGAACTACATGTTTCAAATTGAACGGACCTTTGCCACGTTTGAGAGCGCCACCATCTAAAGGGATGGAACAATAGTCTGACACAGCTTGAGTTAGAATACTTTGGATGGATTTCTCAAATTGTTCCTCCCAATCTGTCGAAACTAGAAAGGATCAATCCAGGTCTGGTGGGTTTCTCATGATTATAAGATCAGGTAAAAATTTCTCCCCAAGAGGAAGGACAATTAAATGTCTCTCATCAATCAAATCTGAAAATTCCCCCATTGTTGGCGTAAATCTTATGTCCCTTATCCTCTCACTGGGAAATCACACAACATTAAAATACCCAGCAATGCACCATGGATTACTCCACTTGTCCCCTATGTCTCTTGGTTCCTCTCATAAAGCGGACCTCATCCAGTTATCATTGGGTCCTTACACCTCGAAAAAATCCGGTGAAAGCCATCTTATATAGAGCTGAAAAGTGTGGAGAGAGTATATGTGCCTGACCAATTGTCTTTTTTTTTTCATTCCACCCCCCCCCCCCCCCCCCTACTATTCTTCTATCCTGCATTAGCAAAATATTCCCAAGAGTCCCACAGCCTTTAGGTACACCTTTGGGTGAGTTCTCGTCACCCTCTGACCCTCATGTTGGTTATCCTTCTCTCTCTCTTGGTGATTTATTTCCTCTGGTGGAGCCATTTTTACATAGGACCCTAAGTCAAATGATGTAAGGCACTTGGACTAAGAGTGGCTAATGGAGGGTCAGAAGGATAATAGAGGAAAGCCCTTATTTCTGATATCATCAAGATTGACAAAACAAGATTACAATTTTAAATGTGGGTTTTAGTTAGCTCAGTTGATAAAGTCTCTTGTTGTCAAATAAAAGATCTTAGGTTCGATTCTTGCCTACACCGAAAAACCAATTGGTGTTTTGGTTTGATGATAAAAAGCAATCATCAGGAGCGGATGCCATAATTGAAATTATCTCTAAAAAATAAAGACTACAGATTTAAATGTATGCAATAAAATCAGTCGCTGTGCAGAACAAATCTTTAACGTCAGCATTTAAAGAAGTTAAAGATTGACAAAAGGAAGGTTGTCTATTATGATTGACCTATGGAGTTTGGTTAAACAAATTTTAGCTAGCTTATTTATAATGAAACCAAGTGGCTTACAATAAACTTTAGTACTAATTTACTAAAGGTTAACTGTTGGATCTTTTTAATTGTACCACAAGATATTCTCAGTTACTTTAGATGGCAGTTTGAATTCACTTTTGCTTGATTTTGCAGAGCAATGTGAAAGGGACAAAGCTCGTGTTCTGGTGCACTGCATGTCTGGAAAAAATAGGTAAATTTTTACTGCAAAATAATTTGGGTCTCTTGCCCTCTCCCCCTCCCCCTGCACATGCAAGGCTAAGGTTAACATACAGAAGCACAAATAGCCACACCTGTCAGCCACCCACCTGCAAATGCATCAAGAATGCTATAAATAGGGCATCACATACCAGCCATAGTGCAAGACCCTAGCGGGCCCCTATCCCAGAGCTTTTAGTGGTGGAATATAATTTGGACATAATGGGGCCCCCATACCAGATGATTTGGATTCTCCAAATATTTTTTTCTGATGTACTCATTTTATTCCCTTGACAGGTCACCAGCAATTGTAATGGCTTACTTGATGAAGTCCAAAGGATGGAGACTTGCCCAAAGTTACCAGTGGGTGAAAGAGCGGAGACCATCTGTTGAATTATCTGAAGGTATGCACATGGTCTATTTTCGCATTGTAAGAAGAAGCATCAAATTGCTTAGCTATTAGCTATTTTGCAGATAATTGGTTAAATGGAATATCAGAAAGGACTACCACATTGTTAAGCCCCAGATCATGATTTTAACTGGTTAAGCTATGCAAGCTGATTGGAATCTATAGTGGATTCTGGAACATTGCAAGGTGGATGGGTTGAAACCTGAAACCGATATCTGTTATAACTTCCTTTTTTTTTTCCCTTTTCTTAATCCTCTTTGTTTGGGGTCTTAAATGGAGTTGGATCAGCATGCAAATTTCATATTTCAAAGCTTTTAACTTCTGAAAGTTTTTCATTTTGCAAGACATTACTCGCATAGCAGCTGTCCCATTCTGATGCTGTGATGAATTGCTCTTGATAGCTCTTAATCATTTGAAGGAATTGTCTTGCAAATAATTAAAGCATGCATGTTAGTTGAAATCAACCACTGCAGGAGTATGAATGAGATGGCCCCCATATCGCTGACTTTCATTTCTTTGTTTCTTAATGTAGCTGTCTACAAGCAACTGCAGGAGTATGAGCAGAAGATCTTTGGATCAATTGATCCTGGCAACCCTGTCCTGCCTGTTTTTGCACCTACAGGTGTGCCTCCTTCATTTAGCTTTGGCTTCCCAAAGGTTAATGATCCGGTTTCTGTTCCTGCTTTCAGCAATGTTGGTACGACCTCTATTTTTGCCCGTCCTCCTTTAGACATTGCTCTGAACGAGTTTACTTTTGGAGCCGGCCAGACTCAGAATAATAATGATAATATACTGAATCCAAATGGCAGTGATATTCAAATGGATGGTTCTTGATTTTCCAGTTTCTTTATCTTTTGCGAGATCCTGTGGTCAGAAGTTAAATTCCTGACTTTCAGAGTTTCTTTTTAACACAATTTGGATGTAAAGTGGGAGTAAAATTCTCAAAAACGTTTTGGTTTGTAAGATTTGACATGTTGGTCAGTATGGGTGCCTTGTTTTCTCGAGTCTAATGTTCAAAAGTGCAACATCATATTGACTCATTCCAAATATTATACAAGTGATTTAGTAGGGTATATCTATCTCTTTCCTCAATGCTCTCTTGATTTAAATTTCATTATTTCCCCCCCTTTTTTTTTTTTTGGTTGGGGGGGTGTTTGGAGGGTTTAGGGTTTACTTAAAAGGCTATACGTCGGTATATAGGCCATTCTTGCAGATTATGCTGCATAAAATCATTGTACATTGCATTAAAGAAATGATTGATACACAGATATTTCTCAAATAGAGTATCTATTTTTTTTTTTTTTTTCAAAATAGCTGTATAGTTGACCTTCATTACAGGGAATAGTTATTCTTAAGTAATAAATCTAAATTGGTGAAAAAGTATTCTTAAGTTTATATTGGTCCCCAACACACCCCAAAAGAAGAAGAAGAAAACTAACCTAATTCCCTCGTACTCAAGGGTGTGGTGGTCAATGGAACTGCTTCTCAGTGCCAAAATATTTGTAGCCATTCTCATGCGCATTTAATGAGTAGCCAACATTTTTGAGTCAATTATAGTTTGTGTAGGAATCTATGATCTCATAGAGACATCATCAGCGGCTCAAAATGAATGATGCTAGCTTGATCGAAGCTCTTAAAGGAGCTGCTAGTGTAATTGAGAACCTAGGGTTTGAGAGCTATGACGAGATCGTGCTGCAGCTTGAAGATTTGATAGTGATGTAGGCTGTAGCCTTTGCCAACAAGAAGATCAATAGCTGAAGACGTGTGGAGGTGGTCAGAGGAGAGAAATTATGGAAGATAGATTTATAGAACTATGAAAGTAAAGACTGATATCGATTCATGCTAAAGTTAAGATATGGTGTTAGAATCTCGACCATGAACAGTTTAATAAAGCTTCTACATATTTTTCCATAAACTTATTATTCTTCTGAGTTCAATGTCATCTTCGGCCTTGGCACTTGCCTAACGGTGTAAAATGTTGTAATAAGTGAATTGTTAAAGTTGTGAACAAAAGTGGAGAAAGGTGTTAAACATAGTGTTCCAATGGGCAGCCATTCTATCATAAAAACTTACTGTATGAATTGTGTACAATCTCGATTTCCTTCTTCCTAACCAAATTGAAACTAAAATCACATCCAATCCTTCTACGAGTTTACCGTATAAAGTGTGGAGTCTCTTTGGTAGTGAAATTGTTTTTGATTCACCGGCCTTTTGTCACATGCTGATCGTTGTACTTGTATCACCATATGATGGTAGCATCAGAAGAGTTGTTACAGCTTTACATAAACTGATATCAGAAATGCTTTAAAAACAACATACAATAAAACTTGTAATAATCTTTCTGTATATTATCAAGAACTTCCATAATTGGACAATAACACAACCGTAACCATGCAATTATCTGACATCGGATTCCCAAACCCCTTTATCTACATTTAATAGTCTAATATCAACTTGATATATCACAGCACAAATTTACAATCCTGTATTTTGTGAACTATAACACAATGCAAAACCTATACATGGCACATTTACTGTTTTAAAAGTTCATCTTAAATTTTGCACTTCTACCATTAGTAAGCAATACATGCTTCAAGGGAAGACTTTGCAAGCCACAATAGCCCTGGATCATTCCGCTTCAAAACTATATAAGCTTCTGCCTTTCCAATCTCGTCTGACACAACATCTTCATTGAAACCAATCAAAGTAAGAATTTCCATAGCAGCTGTAAGCACAAAAACCAGAAAGGGATTAATGCCAATGGCCCTCATTTTAGAGATGTCATAAAGTTGACTTCCTATATAGATCTGGTAAATATTTAATTTCACCCCTTCCATCTGATTAGGGTGAGAGTTCTATGGTCACTAATATAGTAATATGACATAATTAATGCAATCCCTTGGGGTAGTATTTAGTAAGTGGAAAACTTTAGTAAAATGTCCCTTGATTTGCCAAATTCACATAATCTATCTTATGCCATCTTTAATTAACATATGTCAAGTTTGACATGGCTAATATATCTCATCCTGTAAGAGATTGAAGGTCCAACCCTCCATTCAATGCACATGTCAACACAAGATTGAACATGGCGCAAGATTGAACATGGTACAGCAATATTGTGATTCCAACCGACCGGCTCTCTCTCATGCATGTTTTATTTACACCTAACAAGACATTGAAATTCCAAAGCTTATATATCATTTTCTAGCTCCATTCAGCTTCCAGTTCATAATTTTCAAATATCTGGGACCTACCAACAATTTCACTCAAGACAAATTCCAGTGACTCTCACAGGACTTGGTAAAATTGATACTTAGAATGAGAAAAAAAGCAAACCTTTATAATTCGCAATATTCCTTTCGATTATGGGATTAGCCTGCAAATGCATAGCCCATTAGCTATCAATTAAAAATTTAATGAGGAAACTCTAGGATGCAAAGTTTTGGTCTTTCACTAAGGTCAAGAGAAATAATAATTATACCTTTCGCAGTCTTCTGTATTTCATCTCATTTGGGTGTTCAATGACATTCCTGCAAGCAAATACACATAATTCCAGCATTTGTCAATAACTCAATAGATAAAGTACAAAAATAGATTGGATAACTGATGATATTGCTGGGCTATATATATGCAGGGGGCTTCCTAAGCAAACTCAGTGCAAGAGCTTGCAAATGCAGGCCAGTTGTATTATACTGGGAGGGAAAACCCTGTGTTTCTATGTCTTCCCACCAAAAAAGAAAAATTCCATAAAAAAAGGATGAATGAAATCAATGATTTGACAAGTGTACCTAATTATCTTAAACAGAGTTTGTAGTACTGCAGCAGCTTCCATGGGAGTAACTTCAACTCGCAACATTTCAATGGCCTTCTGCAGACGGCTACAAACAACTGTAACAGGGTCTTGGATTCTTTGAAGTTCTTGATCATCTGGATCTGGCTCATAGGTTTGCATTCTCAATATTCCCAGTGGATGCACCAAATTATCATCAGGATCAGGCTCTGCCAGAACTCCATTTGGCTGAGACTCATCTGGATCGGGTTCTTTATAAGCCTTATTTAGACAGGCTTGATCTCTGCTGGTCTCATTTTCTGGGTAATCATCCAGAACTAGTCCCATGATGTTTCCGTATTCCAAACCATTCTGCTTTTCTGCCGTGTCATCTGGATCAGGTTCTTCAATGTTTTTGTTGGTTTGAATTCTGCTGTCCAGAATCTCCATTTCCTCAGATTCATCAGTATCAGGTTCTTCAATGTTTTTGCTTGTTTGAGTTCCGCTGTCCACAATCTCCATCTCCTGAGATTCATCAGGATCAGGTTCTTCATGCAACTTTGAGGTTCTCAGCATCAAGTTGGTTTCTGGAGGAGGCAAGAGTTGTGTTGGCCCAGCGTTATTGAAATCTTGTCGAAATCTTGTTTTTCTTCCAGTAAATTCTGGATAAACTTCAGACTCCAAAGTTTCCCCACCCAGTGAATCATCAGGATCAGGCTCAAGCTTGTTATGATTGCCAGAATGATCATCAGGATCAGGCTCATAAGCAGTTTTTCTCTCAGCTTCATTTGGACTCCAAATATTCAAGTTTTCTTCCTCTAAGGAATACATAGAATCATCTTCTTCACGTGTATTGAACCCAGAATCATCAGGGTCAGGTTCTTCATTTACTATAGATCCTCCCACGCTGTTTTCAGAAGCATTTGCTAAACGATGATAAGCAGCAGCAACTGAAGATGCACGAGCACTTGCAAGCTGATCTGATGTATTTCCTCCAAGCTTCTGAGCGGAATTACTACTGTCTCCAACAAATGAATCCTCATAAGTTTCTGAATACTGTACTCCACTCAAGGTATGACTTCTTGATCTTGTCCAATCTAAACTAGCAGCTTCTTGGTTCAACTATGAAAAGAAAAAAAGAAAAAACACATCAAATCAAGAAATGCCCACTCAGTAATGAGCTTAAAGTAAAATTTGCACTTAAAACATGAAAATACATGAATGAGAACACGTTCTTACCTGTTTATCCAGACCATAAAAGTTAGCATCATGTTCAGAGTGTACCATGTGAGCCTGATAGCAATAAAGAATAATTTGAGTTTTCTCAATACCAACCAGCTGGTTCAAAATCAACTCAACCAAGTGCTATTGCCTACAATCTCATTTTATGTTGAATAACCAAAGTAATTTTGTCATTCATTAAACAGTAACATTTTGTCTGTATGAGACACTGAGACACACATACGTGCACATGCACATACAAAAGCACAATCCTCTCACACTGAAAATTTATTTAACTTACAAGTTCATGCAAAAGAGTTTTCTTGATGCTCTCATACTTCCTGAAACCCTTAAGGTCATCAGTTCTAAGACGCAGAGATATCTCCTCTCCATAATTCTGCGAAAATAAGAGTCAGCAAGACAAAAAATTAAAGAAAATAAAACACTAATGAAATATATACTTATGTTTAGAATGGCCATTACCTTGTTAAAACCAAGAATGCATTTAGGACTTATGCCAACATAACCAATGGGTGCCATCTCAGTCATAATACCTACACACCAATGATGCTGTAAAGAACAACCAAAATACAACTCATCAATGATGACATAACAAAATGATGGGAGCTTGTTAAAAAAAATTTAAGTGTGCCAAATTAATCCAATGCACCTTGTTCATAATAGCAACAATTCCAGGATCTGCAGCGAGCGTGTGCATTATTCCCAACGCCTCAGAAGGTGGGGGATTCAACTGTAAACAAGTAACAACCAAATCAATCGATAATCAGTTCAAGATATTGGCAGCTTGATTTTTTTCTTCTAGAAGCACATATTCCAAGGAAAGACATAAACATTCACTTCAAAGCATGTACATTTATAAAATAAAAATTGCCATTCAATCTGTATATCCTTTCATAGAAAAACATATATCCAGATCCAGACTCCACCTAAAAACCTACCAACCCACATTCTACTCTTAGTAAATATTATTGTCTGCGAAAAAGAAAATAGTTACATAGTATCATTTATCGGTTGATGATTGCAAATGAATCTTGATAACATATAAAGAATTTTAGTAAGGCACCCTTCCTAACAGTTTTCATTGTCAAGTTCATGATGAAGTCAATATTCAACTCATAATTCAAACACATGAATGATCTTTACAAAAGCTGCAACTAGCCACACATGTAAATTTCAGCAATTGTGTATTTTTTTTATTGGTATAGACTATACGTGCCCCAGCAGATCTCCTATATATATATATATAGATGCACGCGCACACACGCATATAGACCAGAATATGTCATAGCCACAGTGTCTAACAATTGTGTCTCTGTCTAAGACTGATGTACAAGTCTATCTTTCCGTTTCTTTCAAAACATATTTCAAGTCCATACAATTATAAATATATTAGTATCAAGTAACTTATTAGATAAAAAAAGAGCTCATTAAATGAAAAAGAACAAGTGACTAAATCTCTCTGTCTTTCCTTTATACCCTCTCTCTTTTACATATAGTTCTTTATCTACACAGCACCCATTCTATCTAAGCTACAAATTATATGAGGTAAAAAGGAATTAGCAAAGTCAACACACCTCTACTCCTGGGATCTCTAGTGTGCGAAAATCACGAAAGATATAACGTCCTTGTGGAAGTTTCAGTGAAGCATGAGGTCTGTCTGATATTCGCTGCCTCAGTCTCTTTTCCTCTTCTTCGAATCCAGCTATCCTCAAGTCTGCTTTTGCATTTTGTAGAACTTCATCAACCTCACTTTCAGACACTCCCATCATTCTGATAGACTTGCCCTGAATTATAAGAAACAGGCAATCAGTGGACTCGCAAGATTTGATGAATGGTCTTTCAGCATAAAGAATTAACAAAATCAGAAAAGAAAAGAAAAAAAGAGATGGCTGATTTTTTGCAAGCATGTGGAAAATTCTGTAAAATCCAGTCGTGGAAGTTCAACTTAAAGATTTTTAAACCCAATTTAACTCCTTTTATGTGTCCATTGCATCTTTTTAAGAAATCAAACTTGTCTACAATTTGAGAAGATATCTTAAGTACAATAAGCATACGCTTGGTAGACTAAATGATAATTACGTTAGGAATGGTAATGCGTATTACTGAGAATAAAAGGTGATGTAATGAAATAATTATTCCTATTAGTTGAGGCATGGCTACCTCGGATTAGTCACAAAATTCTTTGGTTTTTCTTTTTCTCGGTTATCATGGGAGGTTCCATTTTCTTTTTCGTTGAGTCCAAAGCGTTTGAATTTTCAGTTGAGGAGGGAGGTACTTATTACATGTTACGTATATATGATGAAAGAAATAAGGATTCTCTCTAATCAGTTTTCATTGGTAAAGAGAGTGCTAAACTTTTGCTAACTATGGTGGAGGATCTCATGTCAAATATACCTCTTGGAAATTTTGCAAGAACCTTCAAGGATGGTAATAAGGTTTTTATTTTGCAACTGGGTTCCAATGCACATGGAAGCTTTCTTATGATCTCTGAACTTGTTCATGGCTGTCGGAAAGGTTTCATCATTGTGCCGGAAGGAAAGCTGGGTAGAGGGTGGAGAGGGTTTGGATTTCATCTACGTAAAGCTATTGCTCCCGACACATTTGCCCTCAAACCACCATCTCAATCTGTCTTGAACCCGACAGTGCAAAAGTTCAGACAACAAAAATCCTTTTTGTTAGCAACGATGGATGGTGATCAGAAAGACAATGGTGGAAGCAAAAAAGGAAAGCAATTAATGCCCAATATTCAAATTTCAAACAAAACAAGCTAAAGCAATCAGAACCATGATTCGCGCGATAGGGGTGCTGGGAAGGAAAGAGCGGTACCTGGGGCTAAAATCATGCTTGAGATTAAAGACAATGCTCTTAATGGCACTAAAGCTCCTTTGTCACTAGAAGTATGTTTAAGTTTGGAGCGTGGGCTGAATGGTAAGTGGGAAGTTAAGTGCTCCAACATTTAGGAAGTGGGTCGAGTAAGTCCATCTGGTGTTGAGCCCACGCAAGTTGTCCTTAGGCCCACTGCACTCTCTAAAGCTAAACCACTCAACCCAACCCATTTAAATAACTTTAAGCCCAAGCCCACTTTGGTTTGGCGGCCCAAAACAAAAGAGCTGACCTCCTTGTCTTTCCCGATTCGAGAGACCCAACCTCCAGGGAAGTCTTCATCGCTTCCATCAGTCTCAGCATGCTCAGCTATAGATATTTTGAGCACCAATGTGGTGGATGTGTCGATAACGCCGTTGATGTCGTTGATGGTCTTCGATGTCGTCGCTGCTCAGTTTCTCGGCTCCGATAAGGTCAATGACGCCAGGTATGAGTTATCGGAGTTGGCTGACTCGAATCAAGCCTCCGATGTAGTTGAGGCTGAGCTTTTCGGCTTCGACGAGGCCGATGAGGCCAGGAATGAGTCGGCATGTACCACATATAGTGACGAGAGCTTAGAGCGAGACTTTCGACTAATTCTTTAGGAGCATTCTGGCAATATAGTCAAGAAATGGGGGAATTCGGAGCAGTGGGTACTTGAATTACGCGACAGAAGGAGGGTTGCGGTTCCGATTCAGATCTCTTTGCCACGGTGTGAAGCTACCGAGGTATTGGAAAAGAAAAAACAGCTGGCCTTAGTTCCGTTGGAGTCTTCTGACATTATGAATGTGTCATCGGCTCTTATCGAAGAGGATGAAGTGCTGGTGGAGGACTGGGTTTCGGATACCTATTCGGAGGATGCTGATCAGCCTCTAGATGTTGAACCACTTGCTTTTTCTCTACCTTTGGCCATGGTAGAACAGACAGTTGTGGATGTGGAGAGGTTTGTGGGTGTGGATAGTTCAGAAAGGCATGAACCTTACTCAGAGTGGTTTCAAAGGAGATTCAATAATTTCGATAGCTTCTTTGGCACGTCCCTAGAGGGTTTGGAAGATCAAGCAACAAAATTTTTATTAGCTGTTGAAGCTGAATTAAATCGGAGGGCTGAGGTGAACAAGAAAACACGTGGCTTAAAAAGTTCAGGGGTGAAAGGTTTAAGAGAGTTGAAGGGGTTGTTCAGTTCTATTAATTATGGCTCTGCCTTTGCTAGGCGAAGTGGTATTAATAGGGATCGAGTTCTCTCCGTTGCTCAATGAATTTGAAGCTACTTTCTTGGAATGTCAGAGGGCTAAATGAAGTTGAAAAGAGGCTTTAGATTCGTAATTTGTTGCGATCCTGGAAGGCTGATATTGAGTGTTTGCAGGAGACCAAACTAGAATGGATTACTAGAGGTATTGTTCGAAGTATATGGAGTTGTCCATACGTAGATTGGTTGTACCTGGGTTCTGAAGGTGCTTCTGGAGGTATTTTATTGATGTGGGATAGACGGGTTGTGGAAAAAATGGAGGAAGCGGTGGGGCATTTTTCGGTTTCATGCAAGTTTAAAAATGTTGGTGACCAATTTGAGTGGGCTTTTACAGGCGTATATGGGCCAAATTTGAACAAAAGGTGTAGGTTGATGTGGGAGGAACTAACCGGGCTGATCAGTTGGTGGGATTTGCCATGGTGCTTAGAAGGTGACTTTAATATAATCAGTTTCCCATCAGAGCAACTGGGAGCTGCTAGCTACTCTCGGGCTATGTATGGATTTTTTGACTTTATCTCTCTTCATGGGTTGATGGATATACCTATTGAGGGGGGCCTTTACACCTGGTCCAATACATCGTCAGCTTTTCAATTAGATCGATTCTTTTCTCCCCATTGGCAGATCACTTCACACAATTTACACAAAAAAGGATGTCTAGAGTACTTTCAGACCATTTTCTTATTTTGTTGGAAGGTGGGAGTTAGTGAAGAGGTAGAATTCCTTTCCGTTTTGAAAATATGTGGTTGAGAGTGGAAAATTTTGATGACAAAGTGAAGACGCGGTGGGCATCCTATTTGTTCCAAGGAACCCCGAGTTTTATACTAGCTAAGAAGTTGGCTGCCTTGAAGTTGGATTTAAAAAAGTGGAACGAGACGGAGTTTGGCAATGTCACATATAAGAAACAAGACCTTTGGAGCAAGTTGAATGTTTTGGATGCTAAAGAGGAGACAACAAATTAACAGCTGAGAAGAAGTTAGAACAAGTTAATCTTCGTACAGGTATTGAAAAGTTGACTCTTTTAGAAGAGATTAGTTGGAGACAAAAGTCTAGGGTGTTGCACTTGAAGGAAGGGGACGCCAATACCAGATTCTTTCATAGAATGGCTAATTCTAACAGAAAAAATAATGGTATTGAAAGCCTAATGGTTAATGGTACCTTGTCTTCGGATCAGGGTATGATTGCAGACTACATTACTCATTTCTTCATGAATTTTTATTCTGAGCAGCAGGTTGATCGACCATTTCTAGATGTGTTGGTTTTTCCAATGATATTCGGCGATAATGCGGATTGGTTAGAGAGACCTTTTGAAGAGGCAGAAATTTTTGATGTCGTTCAGAGTTTTCATGGTGATAAATCTCCTGGACCAGATGGCTTCCCAATGGCTTTTTTCCAAGCTTGCTAGGGGATTGTGAAACCTGATCTTATGGCTGTATTTCATCATTTTTTTGCTAAAGGTCAGTTTGAGAAAAGTTTAAACGCAACCTTTATTACTCTCATCCCTAAAAAACATGCAGCAAGTGAGATTAGGGATTTTCGGCCCATTAGTCTTGTTGGGGGGTTTATAAAAGTATTGTTAAAGTCTTGGCTAACTGACTCCGCACGGTTATGGGGATATAATCTCAGCATCTCAGAATGCTTTTGTGAGGAATAGACAAATCCTTGACCCTGTTCTTATTGCTAATGAATGTCTTGACAGTAGATTGAAGTCTGGGGTGCCGGGGTTGATTTGTAAACTGGATGTTGAGAAGGCTTTTGACCATGTAAACTGGAGTTTTCTTTTGCAGATGTTAGAAAAAAGTGGGTTCTCTTCCAAGTGGAGACAATGGATTTTCTTTGTTTATCTACAGTCCGTTTCTCTATTTTGATTAATGGCTCTCGTGGATTTTTTGGTAGCTCCAGAGGTTTGAGATAAGGTGATCTGTTGTCTCCATTGTTGTTTGTTTTGGTGATGGAAGCTCTTGGAAGAATGTTGGATAAAGCAGTTCATGAAGGACGCATGTCAGGATTTAGTGTGGGTAACTTGGAGGGAAGATCCTTGGCAGTGTCTCATCTCCTTCGCGGATGGCACTAATTTTTTGTGAAGTTGATCTAGAACAGATTTTGATTCTCCGTATGATTCTTATTTGGTTTGAGGAGGTGTCAGGTCTAAAGATAAATCTAAGCAAGTCAAAATTGGTTCCGGTTGGAGTAGTGCATAATATTGACTTATTGCCGAATGTTCTTGGCTGCAAGCAGGGTACTCTTCCAATGAAATATTTGGGTATTCCTTTGGGTGCTAAATTCAAGGATAAGACTATATGGAATCCGATTCTGGAGAAAATGGAGAGGAGATTGGCAGGTTGGAAACGCTTGTATTTATCAAGGGAGGTAGAGTCACTCTAATCAAAAGCACCCTATCTAATTTACCCACTTATTTTCTATCTTTATTTCCTATACCTGCTAGTGTGGCTAACCGAATTGAGAGGCTTTAGCGGAATTTCTTATAGGGCGGTTTCGGTGATGAACCTAAAATTAATTTGGTTAAATGGGCTACTTTTTGTGCTCCTATTTCTTCGGGTGGCTTAGGGATAAGGAAGATAAGACTTTTCAATGAAGCTTTTACTTGGGAAGTGGCTATAGAAATTTGGGATTGAGAAGGACGCCCTTTGGAGACAAGCGATAGAGATGAAATATGGATGTGTGTGGGGGGGTTGGTGTACCAGATTTGTGAACGGTCCTTATGGTGTTGGTTTATGGAAAAGTATCAGTCAGGGATGGCCTTCTTTCTCACGCCATATTCTGTATGATATTGGTGATGGGTCTAGGGTGAAGTTTTGGCAAGACCGTTGGTGTGGAGAGACATCTCTTGTTGTTAGCTATCCTGACTTGTTTGCAGGGAATAAGGAGGCTAGTGTGGCTGAGCTTATGAAGTCCTACAATGGAGTCCTCTTTTGGGATGTGAGCTTCTTTAGGGGTGTGCATGCTCGGGAATTAGCGGCTATGTCGGGCTTCATGGAAACCATATATGGTTCTTCAATAAGGGGGTTTGGTGAGGATAAGATGTGTTGGATACCTAGCAAAGATAAGGGGTTCATGGTTAATGATTATTATAGAATTTTAGTTGGCCCTACTATCTATGGTTTTCCTTGGAAAAGTATTTGGAAGCAGAAGATTCCCTCTAGAGTAGCTTTCTTTGTTTGGACTGCTGCCTTAGGGAAATGCTTGACGATTGATAATTTACGAAAAAGGAAGGTGTGGATTTTGGATTGGTGCTACATGTGCAAGAGTAATGGTGTATCGGTTGACCATCTCTTCCTTCACTGTCCCGTTGCTATGGATCTATGGTCTATGGTTTTGGGTTTAGTTGATGTAACTTGGGTTATGCCGCATACTGTTTTGGGGCTGTTAGGGTGTTGGCAAGGCAGCTTTGGTCGTCATCGAAATGGTTATATATGGTCCATCGTTCCTCATTGCTTAATGTGGTGTCTTTGGAGGGAGAGAAATAGTAGATGTTTTGAAGATATTGAGAGATCTATTCCGGACCTCAAGCTTTTCTTTTTTAGAACTTTACTGGATTGGTTGTTTGCTTTGCAAAAACAATCATTCCCTTCTTTTATTGATTTCCTAGATTCTTGCAATTTTTGTATTGATTTGTTGACCCCTTTACACTCCTTGTGTACTAGAGTCTTCATTTTTTATATCAATAAAACTTATTACTTAAAAAAATAAATAAAAAAGAAACTATTCCTATTAATACGTTATGAAATAGAAATAAAACCACAAATCTGCATTTTTGGAAATATAATAATTTTGTAATTATTATCATTATTCTTCACATAGAGATAGTTTTTTTTTTTTGGAAATATAATAATTTCTAAATATAATAACTATTCCATCCCTTTTGAGTGGAATAGCATCCCTTTAAGAGAGGAATATCATTCCTCAATTTAAGGAATAGCTATTCCTAATGAATAACTATTCCATGTAATATTATAATTATTCTTCACATCGCAATAGTTTTTTTTTTTTTTTTTTTGGAAATATAATAATTTCAAAATTAATATTAAGGAATGGCTATTACATACCTTTAGAGAGGAATACCTTTAAGAGAGGAATAGCATCCCTCAATTTAAGGAATAGCTATTCCTAAATAACTATTCCATGTAATAAAAATTCAACCAAACTATTGAATAGCTATTCCAAATGAATAAGCATTCCATTACAAGATCTATTACAGCATACCAAACATGCTCTAACTGTCTAAAGTCACCTTTTATTTTTTCACATAAACAATCTAAATTCACAATACATCCTATCAGTAAACAGACCATATAAACAATTTCACAAAGAGAAATGAATCCCAGTGAATGTGTGCTCATGCTAGGTCTAGAGTTAGTAGAATTTGTGAATTTAGGGTTTAAAATTTTTCGAAAGAAGGGTTAATGGTGCGGACACAAGATATGGGCCTCCTATTATATATACTTATGGGCGTAGAAGCAAAAAGAAGATGACCCAACTTGTGGCCTTTATAGATGAAGCCTACTAATACTTGTGCCCAGTCATTTAATAATTAGGGTTTCTTTATGCATTTTGTTCTCTATTTAAGCACAATTTTCAGTTTTGTAAGAAAATTTTGATATTGATAATAAACATTTGTTTAGTTTTACAACTAGTGCCGACTCCAATCACACTTGTTGCTGACTCCAAGCAACCCTACATGCTGACTCCTAGGTTTTATCCTAGCTTTCCTGTTGTTTATTTTTTTCGTCACAATATTTTGGTTGTCCTGCGTCATTTAAGTTTCAGGAATGGCTAGGGTTTAGGGAAGGGAAAAGATTTGAGTTATGGTTGCAAATGAGATAAGAAGCAACAGAAATCAAATTTGCCCACAATTTGTGAACAGTGCACATGAACAACAAGCGTTAACAGTGAGAATATTTAAGTGTAGAGAGAGAGGAGAAATGCAGAAAAAGAACAAAAGGCTAATGTGTCTCAATACTAAAAAATAACACTCAATATTTTTATTAAACACTTTCTCTTCTTTTTTTTGATAGGTAATAAGAGTATTATTAAACAAACTGCAAAACAGAAGAAAGCAAATACAAGCTGTTCATGATGGTGAACACAAGGAAATGCAACAAACTAACAAACAAACAGCAACAAACAACAAGAAAAAACTTATGGCTTGTTTGGATGTTTAAAAAAGGAGGGGGAGTAGAGTAGAGGGAGGGAGAGTAATTTAATTACATTGTTTGGAAGTTTTTTAAGGAATGAGGGGGAGGGGTTTGGAGGAGTTTGGAGGGGTTTCAACTCCCTCTAGCCTCCCATTTTTAATTCCCCCAAATTGGAGAGATTTGGAGGGGGAGTAGATTATATAAACTATTGACCAAGTAAATTACCTAATTTACCCTTATTATATTAACAAAATTACACAAGGGAAATGGCTAATTACTCCCTTCCCCCTTACTAATTTTAAAAACATCCAAACAAGGTGGAGGGGATTCATTCTCCTCTACTCTCCTCTCCACTACTCCCCTCCCCTCTACTCCCCTCTACTCTCCTCCCTCTCTAAACTTCCAAACAAGCCATTAAAGTGCAGTACTAAGAGAAGAAATAAACTCTAAGATAGTGGAACACTCCGAGAAGAGAAAGTTCTTTTTTTTTTTAACTTTCTCTTCTTTGAGTAATATGACACAGTTATATAGGTTTTAGATCTTAAAATTTTCTAATAGAACTAGAGCTCCTATTTGACTAAAACCTCCTAATTAGACCAGTAAACTAAAAAATTGATAATTACAAAAATACCCTTAATTCACAAGATTGTAGACAATTACAGTTTTGACAATGTATACAAAACTAACCATTACTTGTAAACCATGGATTAAAAAACATTTTAACCCTAAAAAATGCCCTTAAAATCACATGAATTTTGCTTCAATTGGACTTCACATGTGAGCCCCATAAAATAAATCTTGAATAGATGAATTTGTGAAGTCATAAAAAATTGATCTTCCATGACTGCATCAAAAAGCCTTTCAATGCTAGAGATAACTCCTTTAGATTATATTATAAGTCAATCATCCATTATTAGTTGTCTCTAATATTGAAAGCCCCAATTGCAGATTGGAAGAGATTGAAGATGACACTATTCCAACGGTAACACCGAAAATGGTGTCGTCTAAGAACAGTACACGCGTGTCTCAGTTAGTCACAAACGGTGCCGTTTCTCTTAAGAAGAACGGTGTCATTTAGTGTATATGTATTAAGTTTGTTAGTGCTCATACCTGTGCACGTGTGAGAGGTTGTTAACAGATCTTGTAACCATTTCTAGATATTTTCTGATTCTTGTTTTTGGTATATAATGTACAAGTCTTGCTCATTGTAACTTATCAAAAAAAATAAAAAAAGTCTTTCTCATTTGTAAGTTAAGCCATTCAATCACAGTTTATCTCTAATAAAGAAAAATTCTCTCTCTCTCTGTTTCTTTGTTTCTCTGTGTTTCTTCAAATATGTAGAGGAGTGATTTCAACTTTAATTTATAATGTACTGAATTAGCTGCCAGCAAGTAAGTAGCTCATCTCAGAAGCAATAAAAATAATAATTGCTGCCAGTACTAAAAGTTGAGCGATAGAGCCTGCTAAGTGCTGCCAGTAACTAACAGCACTTATTAGACAAAAAATAATATACTAATATCAGGAAAATTTACATTCATAATGGTTAAAAAATATTAACCAAATATAGAATAATAAGTGCTAATACCTTTCTTATGGAAGTGTCTTGCAAACTTAAGAATGCCTGCTCATCAGAGAAAGGAGACAACAGCTTTGAGCTTTTGTTGGAGGATTGTGGAACAATCAGCCGCATGGTATCTGCTTTGACATTGGTCAATTTTAGCAGTTCAAGCCCAAGCTCCTTAATAGTAGCACCTGAATTCATTTCTAAGGTAAATGTCTTCCCCCTCCATACAACTGAGATGTGTTGTGTACTCTCTGGATTTTGCATGTTTTGCTGAAAGAAAGAACAGTGTATGAAAAATATTTATAATCATTCACAAGTAAATTATGTGGAAGTATAAACGTGCTCCAAGATGAAAATCAACAACTTCTAGAAAGATTGTTAATGTGTACTTATCGAAACCCAAAAATGATGTAACTACACTAGTATCTTAGCTTAGTCCTGGCACGTGTGTGTGTGGATTCTATAAGGATGAGGAGGAAACAAAAAGGGACATTGAATTGGCTGTAAATTTAAAAGGAAGTATGATGCCCCCCCCCCCCCCCCCCTCATAGATTTGAATAAAATTTAGAATAAAGCTGAAGTAATGAAACATGAATTCTACTAAAATATAATCTGTTGCTGCACAAATGACATGGGTAGAGGTGGAATCATGTGCCAAGGAAGCCACTTAATCAAGTTCTCAAGCTTCACAAAATGCCACAGGTTTCAACTTTCACAGAATGCTTCAACAAACAAATAGAATACACTCGCTCCAAGTAATCCAATAATTGAAATTATACAAATTCCCATATGCGATCAAGCAAACTAATTGTTTGTTTATTTATTTTAATTATTATTAATAATTACACAGGCAACAAAACCCATAATCTTGAAAAAACAACAAAACCCAGATAAAATCTTCAACTTCAATGGCAATTAAAGTTACTCCTTCGTTCATAATACCAATCCATTGAAAAACAACAACAACCCAACCCAAATAAAATCTATCACATAATAATTCATGGAAAACCAGCAAAAATTAACAAATAAATGAACAAACTTTGCTCAAAGAATCACAAACCTCCATGGCTCCATACCCATAATTTCTTTTACACACAAAAAACCAAACCATGAAAAGACAAAGATTTCTTAATGATAAACTATATTAGCAATTCAAGGAAGACAACCTTAATCTTGGGAAGTAGGAGACAATTATCCATAATTGAACAAACCCAGATAAATAGATTTTCCGAAGACCTTACCTCACGTGAGGATCGGACTCCCTCTCTCTCTCTTGTCTGTCTAAGAGAATCGAATATTCTAGAGAAGAAAAGCTTGTTGAAGTTATAAAAGAGTCACCCAAAATTCAAAAACAAAAAATGGAAATTGTGGTTGGCCAATTTATATATATATAGGAATCGGGAGGGCTGAGGATATGAGGCGGTGCATTTTAGTGGTTCGTGTAGCATCACACTAAAATGAGCGGTCATCGGTGTACACTGTACTTTAACCACGCATGTGCTGACGTACGTAAAATAAAAGAGAGTTTACTCCATTATGAAAAAGTCTGATGACACAATTTGGGCCATAACTTGCCTATGTGGCGAGTTGTGGTTAGTGGTGGGATGTTTTCATATGAATCAACCATCATTTCTTCACCAACTACAATTCGCCACATAGATGAGTTGTGTCATAAGTTGTGACACTAGAACTACTCTTTTATTAAAGAGTAATGTTAGGACTTAAGACCACAATTTTTGCTAGATCTCGCTCACATGTCACAACTTTTACTTCATTATTCACAACTTTTTATGTGAGCAAGTTGTGGCAAAATTTGTGGTCCTACCATTTTCTTTTAGCAAAAATTTTAGTGATAACCACCATGCACCCTTAGGGTGATGGTTACACTACAAGTATAAGTACTTGTAGAGTATAGGGAGCAAGGGCTGAGATTTCAAATCTTCAGGGGGGGGTTTCATACACATATATACTTAAATTAAGTTAAGGTAAAAATTTTATCTTGTATTAAAAAAAAAAAAATTAGTGCTACTACAAAATGTACAACTTTTGTCACAACTCTGGCTGATTGTGATTGGTGAAAAAAAAAAGTGGTTATGTAAAAATGACAAACAACTAATTACAATTTGCACATAAAAGAGCTGTGGCAAAAATTATGAGTTTGTTTGTGGTAGTAGAATAACTCTTATTTCATGCTAAAAGTTTTAACTTTTAAATATTTAAGATTTAATTTGGATATTTTCTTTATACAATTAATTTGGATAGAATTTAGAAATTAACAAAACTTATTATAAAAAATAGATGAACAATTCACATATGAACAAAAAATTCATTAAAAAACTAAAATTTTTTGCTTCTAAACAAATTAGAAGAATAGATTTTATGTAAAAATTATATATTATTTAATTAAATTTAAGTATATAAAAGGTCTTAATTTAAACATATAAAGCATCAATCCCTTGGAGGTGCCCCTATTAGGTCACGCCCTGGGGGTAAGCCACACGCCCTGGGGGTAAACCACATATGGTGCCCCCCTTTTTATTCAGCAAAAAAAGAAAAAGAAAAAGAAAAAAAAGAATCAATCCCTTGAGCCACCCAGGCGTGAAATGCCTTATTTAAACTTAGTGCAAAGAGAGGCTTTGCATGTTAACCATGACATGACATTTATTTTCTGCTTCGCAACCTCTCTTTTGAAGGGGTTAGCAGGAATGCCTAGTTGACAATTCATCTTAGCACTTCCTGTGTGCATTTAAGAATGTTCTCTCCTGTATTAAAAAAAGAAAAAGATAAAAAAGAACGTTCTCTCCTGTAGCTCCAGAGCTAATCTCTTTGGCATTTGTCTGGCTAGTGAGAAGGCCAGCAAAAAGCATAAACATGCGAAGGCAAAGAACCATTCCTTTGGAGATAGAATCCGTTTGGGAAATCTAGCTTTTTGCTGAAGGCCAGCAAAAAGCATAAACATGCAAAGGCAAAGAACCATTCCTTTGGATATAGTATCTGTTTGGAAAATTTAGCTTTTTTATGAAAGTGTGTTAAAGTATTAAAAAGTGAGAAAATGCGGGAAAAATTAAGATTTTAAAAAGATGTACATAAAAGCTGAGTTTATAAGGTGATGCCAAACAAACTCATAGCCATTATAGGATATTGGAATTGGACTTCATAAGTAAAAACTGTAAAATTATCCTAAATATAGGTATGTTTCCGTTAATCTTTGTTGTGGGTGCTACCTAAAATTAACTAGTTATTTTTGGATAAGTTGGTAGTTGAGGGAGGGAGAATTTATTATCCTATGCCTATCAATTAAGTTAGATATACCATCACTACAACAAAAAAATGCATGTTACAACGGGAAAAATCGTTACAATAATTACAAAGTCATTGTAATAAAGTGTTATTGCAACGACAAAAAAGTTGTTGGGAGCCGTTGTAATAAACCCTAAGGCAATAGGTTTATGCTGTTGGAAAAAATGGTTTTGCATCTCATACAAAACATGCAGCAGAAGCAACACAAGGATCTACTTCATTCATGAGAGATAACATATAACCTTGAATTCTAGAACAAAGAAGAGAAAACGTATCTTGATGCAATAAAATTCAAAAACAAGACTTGAGAAGACGTTCAATCTTCATTCCAATTCCACATGATGCCCAAGATGAGTGGTCTCTTTATCAATTTTTAAGTATGTTGATTTTCCTTCTTGTAAAAGTGTATTAAAAAAATCTTGTAGAGAAAATTGTTTTTCGCTTCTTTTTAATCATACATACATTTTAACTGCCTAGATAGTTACTTTATTTAATAATTCTTATTAAATAAAAACTGATTATCTAATTGGGTTAACCTTTTGGGCTAGCCCAATTGAGTTTTAGTGTGTGACTTAGGGTGGGACTAAAGGGATAAATAAAGTTCTAGCTCCAATGGGCCTCAGGCTTATCTGTCAACTCTTGACAAACCCAAAGTTACTATTAATTATATAACAAGTACCGCTATGGAAATATAATTGCACTCTAGGCCTTATTAATAAATTATATTCCAAGACTCTAATATGATATCATTTGACCCCTCCAGGAAATATCCATAGTGAACAAAGCCATAATAAACTGTCACTTTTTAACAACTATTTTATTTCTTGAGTCCCCGGTTTAATCTTTTGGTTGTTCATATTTATGAAATCTAATTTTATTAAATATAAACTTTAGTAACTCTTTACCAAAGTGGTCAGCCCTAATTTACTAGTTCCCATTAAACTTATCTTAAGGGATATTTCGTGTCTTTATAGAAAAAGATTATGGATTTCATATTGAGAATATGTGTTCCCTCAACACTACATGTAGTTATCCAACATACTGAAATTTTGACCGTTAAATTAGATATTACTCCTGATATATCAAAGCAACCTACATTTCATGATCGGGTTCACTATCCTCTCAGGATTGAGAGTCTATGAAAATAGAAGTTGTGAGATTTATTATTTTGGTGACAATTGTTAATTGAATAATTAATCTCACAGCGGTCCAGTTCAATGTGTCTTACACATTTAAGACATATCAATACATCAACTAGAAGTCTCCACTTCCATGATCAAGACAAACTATCTTAGTTGACATGTTATAGTCTTCGCAGATGAAAACGCCCAATTTTATCATGGACTATGAACTACATTTTTGAGTTTACAAAGAACTTGTGATTTATATTTTTTGTAACTAATCATATAAATCACATACAATGCATCTCAAGGACTATGATAATGTCCAATTAGTTCATTTACAAATAGTTTCATATAATTAAACAATTTAATTATTTATAACATGCCAATAAATTGGATTTTAGGGCATAAACCCTAATATATGCAACACAAGATCTCGTTGCAATAAATTTTACATATTGCAACAAATAAGTTTGTTGGGTTAAAATGAATTAACCCCTTGCAATTAATTAATTAATTACCCAAGTTAATTAATTAGATAAAATTTCATGCAATAGCGTGGCAGCACAAACAAATTACCAAATTATATAAATGCAGCGAAAAATAAATTTGACACAGGTGATTTGTTTACGAATGAGGAAAACCACCGAGGCAAAACCCCATCAGGTGATTTTAAGGTCACCACTCCCAAGAATCCACTATTATCAATCACAAGCAATTACAAGTATAAGGAATTTTACCAAACCCTTTGGCTTATCCTAAAATACCAACCTACAGTTAAACTCTTACCCCAATACCCAATTGGACTTGTATTGTAGCGATAATCTTTTCGTTCAATGCACGAATCCCAGTACGTGACTAACCAATGATGCACGGATCCCAATACGTGACTAACTCTTTTGCACAAATCCCAGTACGTGACTAACTCCACAGCAACCCTTTAATTGATGTAGTTGATTTGCAACAACTTCACATAGAAACACCAATAAGATCTTCAATGATGGTGTGTGAGACTTTACTTAGTTACAAAACCCAAAGGCGTACAAGAAACGCAGCAAGAACTCTTTCTTCTGTAGAAGGAGGCTAGGGCTTCAAAGAGAAAACCTTATAAAGCTCTCTAGGGTTAGGTTTTTCCCAAAGGCGTACAAGAAATGCAGCAAGAACTCTTTCTTCTGTAGAAGGAGGCTAGGGCTTCAAAGAGAAAACCTTATAAAGCTCTCTAGGGTTAGGTTTTTCTTTTTCCACCTCCTTGTTTAAATAGGAGCACAATGGGCTCTCCTATTCCAAATATGTATACACAAACCTTGGGCTTTCCTAGTCTAATAAGGATTGTACAAACCCATAAACAAATAGCCTCTAAGAATAAAAACGTTGCTGGCTATAGTCTGAATCCTGTTAGCTCGATAAATCAAGACATATGTCGAGCTTTAATGAATCTCGACAGGTCGAGCTTCTGTCGAGGAGCTATCGAGACCTACAGATTGCACTTTTCTTAAGCTCATCTTGAGTAATCTTCATGTCTTCAATGTAACCACTTGTTATGATCATTTTGAACTTACTTAGATTTACCCAAATACAAGTAAAGTGTGTTTTGTCAAAGGATATGCCAATTACATAAAAATATGTCCCTTACGTGGTTGATGCAGTAACTTTTTTATCACAACAAATAACTTTGTGGCAATAGCTTATTGCTTCAAAAGTTTTGTTGTAATACATGAAAAATGTCATAACTTATTATAACAAAATTTTTGTTGTAATAATTTATTACAACAAACAACCTTGTTGCAAAAGGTTGAGTTTTTTATTTTATTTTTATTTTATATTATTATTACATTAAATTTTTTTTTTTACCTTGTCTTGCAATATAGACATTATAAGACAATATAAACATTATATTTAAGAACTACAATAACAAATTAAATATACAAATTAAAAAAATGCAAAAGTCAAAGTACTTCATCAAATTAATATGTTCAAAAACACAAATATATACATAACATGTTGAGTTTACGATTAAACACATAGTTTCAAAAGTAAATATATACAAATATATACACAACTTGTAAGAGAAGTTCCTTCCCGAAAGTGATATCCATGCATGCTTCACAACCACTTCATTGGCCTCCACCCTATAAAATTGAAAAAAAGGAGGAAAAGGAAATAAGTATAAAGTTGGAAAACACTATAAATACAACATAATAACACCATACTAGCTGTTAGGATAACTACTGCTACTGCACTTCAAGTTTACAAGTCAACAGATGGAGATAAGATAAATTCAATGTGGTTAAAAATGATGATATATATTATTACTGATTTTTAAAATTAAAATTTCACTTCCCACAAGTTTCTATTCAACTAAAGAGCAGCAGTAAAATACTTAGATAAAAAGAAAAAACACAAAAAGAAAGAATGGTTGTAGAAATCATATTTTTAACAACAGAATTATAAAATAGAGATGGATCAAAACATTTGGCTTGGTTTCTCAAAAGAGAAACAAAAATTCGTTCAATTTATTTAACTTCGATCATTTGGGGAAATAATCATTACCTCCATCTCTACTACATATCACATTTAGATTTTAAACAGATATTCACACAATAACATGTAAATTATTACAAAACAGTTCACAAAACCTAAACAAGTAAAACAATTAGAATCTCTACAATTCAGCTCTTCCAAGCTGCTTATGACCCCACATGCTTGCACAAAAATAAGTTTCCAAACAGTCAGATAATCAATTCACCAAAACAGGATTTTTAACTCAATTAAAAGAAACTGCATGAAACTACATAACCATAAGTATATACTGTCAACAACCACCATCAACAAAACAACCCACTTCCACAACCCACCACCACCACCGTCTCCACCAAACATCCCTTGAAACCCAGTAACCCACAACCCACAACCTACAAAACCTACAGCCCACCAAACAACCTCCACCGCCTACCAATCCCATGAATTCAAAATGCAAGAACAAACACGAGAAGATAGAGGCTTTGGGTTTGGTCAAAGAAAGATGAGACTAGTGAAATTGGTATGGAATTTTTGAGAGTCGGTGAGAAGAGAGAGGCTTTGGTTCGGTTGCAAGATGGAGAAGAGAGCTATTTTGGGTGAGAGATCTGATTTCAATCGAGAGGGAGAAGGTGAGCGGGGTTCGGCTTCAGACCGTGGGTGATAGAAATTGAAGAAGCAGAGGAGAAAGAGGAAAAAGCAAAAGAGAGAGAGAAAAGGACACGAAGAACATGTTTATGAGTTTGATAAGCTGGTGAATTTAGTGTTAACTGTGTTAGAATTTGGAGAAGAACATGAAGAATTCGGTGTTGGATACATCTTGATTTAGGGAAGAACATGAAGAACATGTTCTTATGTTCTTCCAAAAAAACTAATGAAAAAAATTATTATTTAATTTAATTAGATTGAAGGTTTGTTTTTTAATTTAATTTAAATTTTGCTGATGTGGCATTTTTAATGCCAAATAATTTTTTTATTATTATTTATTAGTCACGCTAGCATTTAAGTTGCCAACAGTGCACTCTGTCTACCACTCAGACAATTTCCGTTACCAAAATAACAATAGGGACCAAAATAGTAAAGATTTTCGATTTTTAGGGACCAACATAGGTGCTCCAAAAAATTAGAGACTAAAATGAGAATTAGTCAAAATGTAGAGATCAAAAGTGTATTTTCGCTTTAAATATATAAAAGACCTCAATTTCAGTTTTGTCTTAGGCTCTCAAATGCATCAAGCCGCCCCTGACTTCTATTATAACAACTTCATTTGATATGAAACAAGGTTTTACCTATTACAACAAAATGTTTTTATGTGAAATAAGTGGTTACTTATTGTAACAACATATTTCAACATAAAATAAGGTTTAGCTATTACAACAACACATCTATATATATAATAATAGGTAAAACAGAGATAAAATCCAATTAAATTTCAAATTTAAATTTAATTATAGTCTAATTTTGCGCCATGTGTCTCATCTAATTTAAATTTTAGAATTTTGTGCCAAGTGAATTAATTTAGTGTAAAAATTGAATTTCAATTAGAGTTTAATTTTGCGTCATGTGTCCCATCTAATCTAAATTTTTAAATTTTTGTGCCAAATTAGTTAATTTAGTGTAGAAAATGAGGTGTCTAATATAATAAACCATAAAAAACATAATCATATAGCTAAAAAAAAATTTTAATTTATAATTCATCTATATATATATATTAATAGGTAAAACTTAGAGAAAATTGAATTATAATCTGAAATTATAATCCAATTTTGCGCCATGAGTGTAAATTTATGTGGGAACTACTCCATAATTATCCATTTAAGCTTGTGCCATTTGTCTGCTTAAGTTTTTTAATCTTTGTGTCAAGTGAATTAATGAGTGTAAAATACTAAGAATCTAATATTAATAAACTATAAAAAAAATTTTTTTTAAAAAAATCACATATACTCAATAAAAATCACCACATGTTTCTCAAAAAATAAAATAAAAATTACCACATAACAAAAATCACCACACGTTCTATCTTATTAAAAATTAGAAAAAAAATGATCATAAATAGTATTATATTTAGGTAAGAATTTTAATATGTGAATAATTACGTTTACTTTAAAAAAATAATTTGACTAATTATCTATATTTTATGATAAAAACTGTGTTTAATTTTAAATATATCTATATGTATGCATGAATGCTTGTGTTACATGCTTTAAAAAAAAATTAATTTGACTAATTATTTATATTTTTATAATAAAAATTTTGTTTAATTTTAAATGCATCAATACGTTTGCATGGAGTTACATGCTAGTTTAAATATAATAAGGTAATTCTTACAACAATCTTAAATTTAGGTAATATATTACTATTAAAAAAAAAAAAAAACCGACAAACGCAATAGTATATATATTACCCTTTTTTTTTGGTTGCAATAGTACTTGTTGTAACAAGTCTTTTTTCTTGCAGTCCATGATATGTGAATTGAGCCGTAGATTCTTGGCCATCTAAAATTAGTGTTTGAATCATGTTATTGGTATTGGACATTTTCAATCCTTTCAAAAATCTTGTAACTGTTAATTAAGTTACACGATTCTCGGTAATGATGAATTATTTTATCTAAAGAAGTCTTGCATTTTTGAAAAGGGTGATTGATTAAATATAGAGATTTCAAGTGGGAATTGTCTTACACTTCGTGCACTTTTTCTTTTAATTGATTAAGGCTTGATTTCTTAAATTTTTATATAAACTTAATTATATATTGGACAATGGTTTTTTCATGATAATTTCTAGAGTTTATATTGCACATGTAGCTAATGGCGTGCTAAATGTGGTGGTAAACTATATACTAAGGGAGAAAAAAGATGGTAATTCCAAGTTTAATCCGAAGGAGAAGGGTCTTTTTATTCTTTTTTATTTTTTCCTTTTAAGAGAGATCCGAAGCAACATTAGTCTATATATATATATATATATATATATATGTATTTTGAGAAAAAGGTAAGTCCATATTATTAAGCTAAAGTAGAAAAATTAGAAAGGAATACATCCTCTAAATCACTAGGTAGTTCTTCTACCCATACATCAAAATCTGCGGATGAAACCGCTCTCCTAACTAAGGCATGAGCCAACTTATTACCCTCTCTTCTAACATGCTGAAACTGACAAGTTTGCAAAGAAATCACTTGACGGTGCGCATCCTCAATAACAGTCCCATACAAAGTATTGCAATGCTCCTTAGCTTTCAAAGCCTGAACCACCTTCAAACAATCACCCTCCACTACTACCTTGAAGATGCTTAATTCTTTAGCAAACACGACAGCTCGAAGTGCAGCCAAAGCTTCAGCTGTTTCAACAGAATGAGGTAGCCCAATTTTCTAACTTAAGGCAGTGAAAACATTACCAGTAAAGTCCCTTATCACCACTCCCAGACTTGCATAACCCAACGAATCAAAGATTGCTGCATCATAATTGACTTTGTAAGGTTGAATTTGTTCAATCATTTTGTTGGCTTTATTCCATGCCAAATTTGTTTGTAATTTAGCATTTAGAAACCTTGTATTTAGATGGGAATCATGTAAGGGTTCTGTGTGAGAGAGTGTAAAGAAAAGTTCAAGAGTGTGCACTCAAGAAGAGCCTTGCGACTGGATCTCGAGACTGACTCGAGACTGGCAAGTCGCCAGAATGGCACACGTGTGAAGCATACAGAGAGAGCTGAAGGGTCACACCAACTGTTGCACTACAGGACAAAACTTCCAGTCTGGCCAGACAGTTAGCTCGCGACTCAAACTCAGGACTTGTTCCAGTCGCGAGCTCGAGTCGCCAGAATGTCTTGTTTGGTTGTAACTGACTCTTCGCATTCCTTATATACCCTACTATAAATACCCTTATTACCCACGAAATGTAAAGGGCCTCTAGAGAGAATTTTGAGAGAGAAACCCTAGAGAAAAATAAGATTGACTCATCCACAATCTTCATCCTTTAATTTTCCAAATTCCTCTACTTTTACCCTTTCCATTGATATATCTTTGAGAGGTACATTAGCCAAATTCTTATCTCACCATACTCATGTCTGTGAGAAAGTATTTTGGTGCTTGGAAAGCAGTTTATAAGGGACCAATTCATTTTGGTTGATGCAATGGGCGATTGCGGGATCCGGTAAGCTAGAGAAGACAAGGTTCGGCGTAACCCTGTTGAAGCAAGAAGTTTGGAGGGCTTAGGTGCACTGGGTAGATTAGGCTTGGAGGGTCTTCTGCTATTCATGTATCCCAACAGGCATATAACATATGCATGTAGGTTATAGCTTATAGGATTGAAAAGAATACCGTGGGAATTGGAGAAGAGTATGGAGGAGTAAAAAGTAAAAACAAGAGGAACAAAAGAGATAAAGATGAGAAGGAAATGGACAGGTGAGATCTAAGAGAGAGAGAATAAGGAAAAAAAAAACATTTTTTTGGGGTATCAGTATGTTATTTTTATGGAATTAAGTCATCATTTTTTTAATTGGAGCCTTTGACTTAATAATTACTAAAAGAAAAAATTAGTGTAGTAAAAATTTATTTAGTTGAGATTCATGTTATTAAAATTAGGATAAAGTTTAGTTATAAAATTGATTATAATCTAAGACTACAATCTAAACAGTATCTTTTTCTACATTGGACCAATTTGGTTTTTTTTTTTTAAAGAACATACCACACCTATTTCTCTTCCACTATTATTTCATGCATTTTGCTTTTGCTATGCTTATGTTGCTAAGATTATAATTATGTGTTGTATAGTTTGCTCAGGTTGAAATAACATGTTGTCTTATTGTGTTTCTAGGAAATATTATCTTCATCTCATGGCATATGTGATGGATCCAAGGGCAAAAGAATCTTCCAAGGAAACACATATTCATCCACTTGGGTGGCCTAGTTGGTAAGAAATTGGGCCAACGAGTCTCAGGACTTGGGTTTGAGCCTTAACAACTAGCTATGTGTTGGTGCATATGGAATCCTTCTTGGGAGCGGTTAGGGTGCTACTATGGTTATGCCCAGGTAGGGAAGCCACATTGGTTGCCCCCCCTAACCATTTTCTCTTATAAAAAAATAATCCCCATCTTGCACATAACTGCCCGTGGTCCTTTGTTGTAATTTTCTTCTCTTTCTCTCTCTCTTTGGGTACTAAGATGTTCATTTATTACATGCACTTTTTACTTGCTAATTATGATTCTCATTGCGTTTTGGGTTTCTAAAAAATGATCCGACTTTGTCCAATTTTAGTTTTTAGTTTTTTTTTTTTAATTGTAAGCATAATATTAAATTTATGGGTTTTACTAATTATTTGTGTCTAACATTGCCACATCTTCCAATTTTTTTTTTTTTTTTGGAAAATTTTCTAGATTCCTCAATGTCTTTCACAATCTGTAAAGAAAGAAACATCGTTGCCACTCCAATGATATCAACGTAGTTTCTAACTTTTAACTCAAAAAATTATATCAACGTAATTATTGTTTGGAGATACAGTACCTTAGGTACTGTTCCTTAGGTTCTCTTTTTAAGATTCAGCCATGTGGCTACTTAACTAAAAAATAGACTTCCATCCCATATGAAAAAATCCACATGGCAGAATCTTAAGAGGGGAATATAAGGAACAGCACCTAAGTACTATACCTAAGTCTTGCCTTATTGTTTTCCTAAATTTTAAATTTGTAAAGTTGTTAAGTTGATGTTTCAGTATTGTTATATACATTTTGATTCTTATATATTATTTTTCTTGATTGATTTCCAAGAGGGAAACTTTAACAAATGTAACATGTAAAAATTAAATGTTGTTGTTATTTGCTTGATTTTCATTTAAGTTATAAAAATTATTAGCCACCACAAGCATTACCACTTTGAAGATTAGGACCAATGTCGACTGAATAGGACCGAAGTGGACAAAATGAACTGATTGGCCAGAATAGGACTAAAGTGGACCAAAGTGGATAGAATGGACCAAATTGGACCATTATGTGGACCGAATGAGATTGAAGTGGACAAAATAGGACCAATGTGGACCAAATAGGACCAATTTTAACAAATCCACCATTGGATTATATTCTCATCTTATATCCTCCATACTTACAAAATTTCTAGAAAATTAACTCAAAAAATGATATCAATGTAATTATTGTTTTCCTATATTTTAAATTTGTATAGTTGTTAAGTTGATGTTTCAGTATTGTTATATACATCTTGATTCTTATATATTATTTTTCTCGATTGATTTCCAAGAGGGAAACTTTCGCAAATGTAACAATGTAAAAATAAATGTTGTTGTTATTTGCTTGATTTTCATTTAAGTTTTAAAAAGTTTTAGCCACCACAAGCATTAACACTTTGAAGATTCCTATAAAAAAAATCACTTTAAAGATTAGGACCAATGTCGACTAAATAGGATCGAATTGAATAGAATGGACCGAATAAGACCAATGTGTACCGATTGACCGGAATAAGACTAAAGTGGACCAAAGTGGATTGAATGGACCGAATTGGACCATTATGTAGACCGAATGGGACTGAAGTGAATAGAATAGGACCAATGTGGACCAAATAGGACTAAAGTGGACTAATTTTGACAAATCTACCATTAGATTATATTTTCATCTTATATACTCTATACTTACAAAATTTCTAGAAAATTAAAGATTAATAGCCTTGTCATTAATAAATTGTTTAAATTGCAAGTATAAAATATAATCTTATAGATCATATAGTAAATAATATCTGATTAGTACAAAATTTGACGTGTATTAAGAGTGTAAATAACATGCAATCAGAGTTAGATTTTTGAAATATGTGGTAATGTTAATAATATTGAGTAAGGTTGTAGTATTAAGCTACAACCAATTATGTTGCTACACTTTGCCCTTAAAATTATTTGCTTTACATGTCAAATAGATAGGACAAAGTTTGACTTTAAACATGTTTGGAGCCTTCGGCTCCAACCACTAATAGGAAGATGATATTTGTCATTATCATGTGCAATGTACTTGACTCACTTAACCCAAACAACCAAGTGAGTCATGTGCATTGCACATAATGTAACAAATGTCATCTTCCTATTAGTAGTTAGAGTCCAAAGTTCGAAACCTGTTTAAAGCCAAAATTTTCCGATCAAAATAACTATTATTTTATTAATAACCGATAGTATTTGTAGCAAAATTTGATACAGAATCAATCATAGATAATTTTCGAGATTTTACAGAACATCAAGTTCCATTTTGACAAGCGAGTGAATTGAAATGTATTAAAAAAATGCTTATTTGGTATGTTATGCTTTCTTAATATAGAATAGACATCAGTTTTGATTTTCATAAACTACTTTTTGTTGTATCCCATGTTCGAATCCCGGTTCCACCCTTACCTTTTTCATAGAAAATTAGAAATATATATATATATATATTTTTTTTTTGTGGTAAAAAGGAAGTTTCATTGAAAACTAGAAAGCAGCCCCAGGAACAAAACAGGACCTATTGCGATACAAACCACGGCTATCAGCCTCCAAACAAGAAATTAAGTCCACAGGCGGACTGGAAAAAAGAGTAAAATCAGTATCTAAATGAAGACCTAAGTTTGCTAGACAGTCTGCACTTCTATTTGCTTCCCTGTAGACATGCCTTATGGTTGTTTGGGGAATCAGAGTAACCAAGTGTTTGCAATCCTCCATAATAGAAGACACAACAATATTTGATTTACCTTGGGGAGAAAGGGCATCCACAATAGTTTTTGCATCTAGCTCTATAATGACTGCTTGGACATTTAGCTGCTGGCACAACAGAAGACCATCTCGGAGGGCCCATAATTCAGCAGTGAAACTATTAGCTATGCCTATTCTTCTAGCAAACCCCCCAATCCACATCCCATTCTCATCTCTTAAGAGACCTCCACCTCCGGCCAGACCTGGATTCCCCATGGACGCTCCATCTACATTCAATTTCCTCCAGCCACTACTCGGCATTTCCCACCTAATTTGCTTCATGATCCTGTGCTTGGACATCATCTGCTTACTAGCACAGTGGGTGTACTCCATTGCTTTATAGGCAATATCATCATCAATTTTCGGATTTAGCCTTTTGTTCTCAAAAACTAATTGATTCCTACCTTTCCAAATCAACCAAACTGCAAACATAAAAACTTGATTCCACGGGGCTTGGCTTGCCACACGATTGATTTTGGAGGAGCAATTACCAGATAACCAATCCTGAAGGTTGGAAGAGAAAAACGTGTTATCCGAATAGAGCACACCCAACTGATGCCAAATTTTCCTAACCACATGGCAGTCTCGAAGTGCATGTAATATGGATTCAGGTCTGTTTATACATTGAGGGCATGCCGTGTCTACTAACATCCCCCTCGCTTGCAAACACTCCTTGACTCCTATGCTTTGATGCATACATTTCCATAAGAACATTTGAATCCTGGGCAAGGTGTCTAGCTTCCATATCCACCTACCTTGGAAACCTGGATCCGGCAAAGGATCAATGGCAAGCAAATAGGCGCTTTTAAGCTCGAAGGAGCCTCTCGGAGAAGGCTTCCAAGCCAATCTGTCTTCAATCCTCCTAACAAAAGATATGGGTGTGGCTTGTATAACCTTTTTGACTTCTTCAGGGAGTTCCATATGAAGCTGATCCCAGTTCCAACCTCCCAAATCTGCAACATCCATTATTCTAAGGTTTAAGGATTCAACAGTAAGAGGACCTTGAATAATGTTTCTAAGAATACCCATGTTTGACCAGTTATCATTCCAAAAACTAAGGCTGCTATCATACCCAGGAATCCATTTAATTCCTTTCCTAAAAATTTCTTCTCCTTTCTTCATGCTCTTCCACGTACGAGAACAGGGGAGATTGGCTTCATTTCTGGAATTTAGCCTCTGATGTGTGCAGTACTTCAGTCTTAGAACTTTAGCCCATTGGGCCTCACCCTCCGTATGAAATCTCCAGTTCAGCTTAGCAAGTAGAGCTGTGTTCCTTCCCTTGGCGGTTTGTAAGCCCAAACCCCCTACATCCTTAGGAGTAGTGACCTTTCTCCACCCTACCCAATGCATACTCTTCTTGGTACTAGTGGAATTCCAAAGAAAATTTCTATTCACCCGATCAATGCCATCCAAAATCCTCTCTGGCAGCATGTTATTCTGCATCACATACGCTGGAATAGTCGAAGTAAGGGCTTGAATTAAAACAGATCGACCAGCCATAGATAGAAGATTTGCTTTCCACCCAGCAAGCTTCTTCTTGACCTTTTCAAGCACAAAATTAAAGTCTTGGTTGGAAGCTCCGCGGTGTTTCATGGGAAAACCAAGGTACCTACCCAAGTTGGGCGTTGACTGAAGTCCGAGGATATCACCTAATGCATCCCTGTGGTCTTTAACCAAATTGGGAGAGAAAAAGACCCTAGATTTAGCCTCACTGATGGTCTGCCCCGATTGGCTACAAAAATCATCCAGTACTTCTCTAATTGTTAAACAATTTTCAGGGTTTGCTTTTGCAAAAAGAACCAGGTCGTCTGCAAAGAAAAGGTGCGAGAAAGCCGGTCCACTTCTAGAGGCCTTAACAGGATTCCAAGAGTTTACAGCGCATCTTTCCTGAATTAATTGCCCCAAGTAATCCATGCACATGATGAATATATAGGGGGACAGAGGATCTCCTTGCCTTATACCTCTAGTAGGCTTGAATGTGTCCAAAGCCCCTCCATTGAAGAGAATAGAGGTCGAAACAGACCAGACGCAGCTCATAATTAGATCAACTAAATTCTTTGGCAGATTGAATCGGAGCAATGTATCTCTAATAAAACTCCACTCTAGCTTATCATAAGCTTTTTCCAAATCAATCTTCAAAGCCATGTAACCTCCTCTCCCTTTAGTCTTCTCCATAGAGTGAATTATCTCTTGGACAATTATCGCATTGTCAACTCCTCTTCTTCCAGGAACGAATGCTGCTTGACAAGGGGCTATAAGCTTGTCTAAATATGGCCTCAACCTTCCAACTATGATTTTGGTGATGACTTTGTAGACTGAGTTACATAGACTTATTGGTCGGTAACTACCAATGGATTCCGGGCTTTGGATCTTTGGAATGAGTACAATACTTGTGCTGTTTAAGTATTCAGGGACTTTCCTTTGTAAAAAAATTTGCTTAATCTCCTCCTTGACTGAATTCCCCACCGTGAGCCAAAATCTCTGGAAGAAGCCGGCGTGTAACCCATCGGGTCCAGGGGCTTTGAAGGCCTTTAAAGACCATAAGGCAGTGGTAATCTCTTCATCGGTTACCGGGCTATCGAGATTACTTTTCTCTTCCTCCGTGAGCCTAATCTGCCATCGAGTCCATTTATCATTATACCACTTAGCCTGCACCTGGGAGGTGGAATATAGCTTAATAAACCCCTCTCTGAAGTGGTTCACAACCTCCCTTTCCTCTGTGATCCAATCCCCAACTTCATTTTTTATTGCATTTATCATATTCCTTTTTCTTCTAGCAAGTGTAGAAACATGGAAGAAAGAGGTGTTTCGGTCTCCCAATACCATCCAGTTAATTCTAGACTTTAAGGCCCACAATTCCGCTTCTTGGTCAAGAACAATCTCAAGATCCTTGTGCAGTTGGTTCTCCAATTCGATCAGGGGGGAGGTTGGGTTAGATGCTACTACCCTTTGTATACCATTTAGTCGTGCCATTAGCTTCCTTTTTTTCTCAAAAATGTTTCCGAACTGATACTTGTTCCACTGTGTCGCTTCATTAGTAAATTTTTCTATTGATGCCGAGAGATTTCTAGTGAGACTCCAAGCCCTTGACACAACCCCAGGAAAAGAAGGATCAGATAACCAAAAGCTCTGGAACCTAAAAGGTCTCTTGTGGTAAGTGATTCTTCGAGGCACAGCCTCCATGAGAACCAGACAATGATCGGAGTGGCATCGAGTTAAATGAGTTACTCTAGCCTCTGGGTACAAAAGACACCAGCTCGGGTTTGTGAAAAAACGGTCAATTCTTTCTTGAATGAGGTGGTTCAGGTCCTTCCTATTTGTCCACGTATATCTGGGTCCAGAGAATCCCAGGTCGACCATATTACAATTATCCAAACAGTCTTTGAATAGGAGGGATCTCGAGATACTAACAGGTCTTCCTCCGAATTTATCCTCATCCAACAAGGGTTCATTAAAATCTCCGGCTATCACCCATGATTTATTATGTAAACCTGCAACCTTTCTTAAATTCTCCCACAGAATAACCCTTTCTGCACTCCTAGGACTAGCATACACAGCAGAGAATATCCAAGAAAGGTTAGAAGCAAGTACCTTCACTTCCACATGAATTTCCTGCTCCGTAGTAGTCAGCTGCACCACCTCCACAAGGTCAGAGTTCCAAAGTAGCCATAAACCACCAGCATACCCGATTGTTTCAGTGTGAATGGCGCCATCGAACGGAAGTCTATCCGTGATTCCTTTGGCTCTATCTCCACCCAATCTAGTCTCCATAATCACTAAGATGGCCGGATTGTGATTCCTAGCCAACTCTCTAACATATTCCTGAAAATTAGGCTTCAGAACGCCCCTGCTATTCCAGATAATAATATTCATTATTAAGGAATGGATAATTGAGTAGAACTCATCATGGGTAGGCATTAGCTCCACCTTTCTCTTCCAATTCCATTCTTTCTTCTCCGGGCTCCTGCCGCGGTGATCTGACACTTCCCCCTCATCATGTTGAATCTGGGTTGAAGCTCTTGCAACTTCAATCTCCATATCAGGTCCGAGGCTAATAGATAGCCCACCCACACTCTTCCTTTCGTCACCATGTCGATCAGCTTCCAGAGCTCCTTCAGTCGTTGATCGGACCACCCCATCACCGGCATCGGCCTCTCTCTCATTATTGCTCTCACCTCTACTATCATTCCCACAACTTATGCGTTGATAATGAGTGTCCATCTCGGCATTAATGGTGGTTGCGAAAAGGAAAGGTGTGCATGGGTCATCTCTACTGAGAATTTTCGGTACTAGAGAAGTAAGGTTGAAAGGGGTCTTGCTGCTTCCAGCAACTTCCGTGTTTCTTTTGTTCACTGACCTACTCCTCGCAATTACTTTCTTGCCCTTAACTGATGGGCTGCTTTGGGCTGCTGCATTGAACCTCTTCTTCTCTATTTCGCCTCCAAAACTAACATTTGGGCCCAATTTGGTAACCCCGGGTCCAACTTCATTCCACATAGCGTCACCCATGGGCCCTTGATTACCAGCAATCCTCCAATCCATATTAGCTTGTCGCGAAATATTCCTAGGAACGAAATTACGCTGCTCTCCCTTCATAGCTGATTTTGTGGGTTCCGTTGTTGGTACCTCCTTTCGGGTCCCCCTTTGTCCTGTTCTCCTACGTGCCACTACCATCCACGGCCCGTACAAATCATCATCAGGTAATGCTCCACTACTCCCTGCTGTACCACTCCCTGCTCCGTTCCAGGCTGTCTCATGCAAGCTACGTGAACTTGTACCGTTTTCTTTTGGGTTGGGTACCTCCTTCTCCGGCGATGACTCAGCTCGTCGGACTATGTAAGGGCAATATTCCTTCTTGTGACTGATTCTACCACACGAAAAACAAAGTTTATTTATGCCCTCATAAGCTACCGCCTGTTCAAATTTACCGATGAGAACTGTGTTGATGAGTGGCTTTCCAACATCAACCTGGATACACATCCTAGCATACTTTCCGTGTGACTCCAAGGCAGTGTGTGTGTCAATTCTCAACACCTTTCCAATGGCTTCCCCTGTTTGTTTCAGCACTTCTGCCTCATAAAGCTCTATGGGTAATTTATACAACCTTACCCATACCGCGATAGACGAGACGTTTGCCACTTCCGGATTGAAAAAAGGCTCCCACGGTCTTATGGATAGGAAATGCTCTCCTATAAACCATGGGCCCCTTCTCAGCACTGCCTCCATGTCCTCTTTTGCTGAAAACCTGGTTAGGAAGAAATCGTTTCCTAAATCCACACAGTCCAACCTCCCATTGGGTTTCCACAGTTGCACGAGCTTGTTTTGTATGAAGTTGAATCCTATTTTCCTCCCATATAGCTTGACAATTAGTGCCTTCGACCATGGACCTCTAATGCGGATCTTCGTTTCCTTCGTTAGTTTAATTGCTGCCAGACCCTCACGAAGACCAGTAACCTCGTCGTCTGAGTCGGCGTCATCTTCCATTTGATCGGAGAAGTCAAAGGCTTGAGCATAAGCTCCAGGGATATCTCCTACCAATTTGTCCTTAAAGGATTTGTTGGGCAGAACCCCGTCCTTATTGCTTCGTGGAGAATGCCCATTCTCACTTGAGATTTCATGAAAATCTGCGTGATGTAAGTCCTTCACCTTTTTTGTGCTTCTTGAAAGTTCAGCTTCCTCCTCCCTGGAGAGAGTGCGTAGCTTGGAGCGGGCGAGAGAATCCATTGAATGAATGGAATTTTATATTCAAGAGAATTGTGCGCCAGTTTAAGAAATCATCATCAGTCACATAAATTAGAAATATATAATATATGAAGAGAGTTGGGCTTGACATCTCCGCAAAATGGGTTCGTACACTACTATCCTGTTATTGACAATTTCTGTACAATCTTTGGAGCAATATTAACTGGGTGGGTCCCATCATGCGCCTCTAACATGGCGGTCCTAAACTTCACCCTTTTATGCTCTTGCTTTAGGAGTGTGCGTGAGAGAGATACACACAAGGGCTGATAGTTTTCGGCTCCAATTAAATCTCATCGCATCGCATAGAGAGAGAGAGAGAGAAGATCACCTCATCTTTGCACTGCTAAATCTCATTAGTTAGTGTTGAAGAGGACTTGGATGGAGTTGAAATGGAGGAGGATCACGACGTCGCCAGTTCTAATGAGTAAGGGGGAAAAGAGAGAGAGAGAGAGCAAATATCAGTCGCTAATGAGATGAGGGAGAACAGAAGCGAGAGTACAGACTGGGAGAGAGAGTTTCAGTTTGCTTTTAGAGAAAAGTGAGACATAAAAATTTAAAACAATATAAAAATAAGGAAATCAATCAAATATTCAACAATAAAAATTGTGATATTTACATGGTTACGGTAACCATTATATTATTTTTACTTATTAATTACAAACCCAAACACTCAAAGCCCATCTATATATATATATATATATATATATAATAATAATAATAGGTGAAGCAGAAAGAGTGTAAAATTAAATTTCAAATTAAAATTTTAATTGTGTGTCACGTGTACACACTAAATTAGAATTCCTAATTAGAGTTCTAATTTTGGGCCATGTGTCTAGAATATGAAATTGAAGTTGAATTTTGCATTATGTGGCTAAATGTATGTGGACTCATTCTCATTAAAACCACTTCTATGTATCGGGTCAAGTGAGTTACTGTGCTAATTAAGTTTTTTCTTGATTTTGCAATCAAACATGAAAACCAAAGAGATTAATATCGGTGAAATTGAAGTTGAATTTTGCATCATGTGGCTAAATGTATGTGGACTCATTCTCATTAAAACCACTTCTATGTATCGGGTCAAGTGAGTTACTGTGCTAATTAAGTTTTTTCTTGATTTTGCAATCAAACATGAAAACCAAAGAGATTAATATCGGTGAAATTGAAGTTGAATTTTGCATCATGTGGCTAAATGTATGTGGGCTCATTCTCATTAAAACCACTTCTATGTATCGGGTTAAGTGAGTTACTGTGCTAATTAAGTTTTTTCTTAATTTTGCAGTCAAACGTGAAAACCAAAGAGATTAATATCAGTGATAAGAACTTGGTTTGGGTACATTGCATAATTTCCAAAAAAATAGCAAAGCCAGAGTTTACATCTTTGTTATAAATTGCTTACAAAGTTTGCATCTTTATATTTGCACTGAGTTTCAGATTAAAGTGCTTTCTTCTTGGTTCTGACACTGAGTTTTGTTTACTATCACTACAAAAAAAATGACCTATTGCGGTGGGCCAAAAAGCGCCGCTAAAGCCTCAAAAACCGCCGCTAAAGCCTCAAAAACCGCCGCTAAAGGTACATTTGACCTTTAGCGGCGGGTGCTATTGCAGCGGGTCTTCCCGCCACCGTTGCGGTGCCGCTATAGATCTATTGCGGCGGTAACAAAAAGCGCCGCTATAGATACACCTTTTAGCGGCGGTTTTGGTTTATTGCAGCGGGCACAAAACCGCCGCCATACGACGTTCAAATTCATGTTGATTGACTTTTAGCTGCGGGTTATATCCGCCGCTATTGGTGTCCACCTTTAGTGGCAGGCACATGGCGCCGCTATAGGTAATCAAATAAAATGGATTAATTGCACTTTTAGCGGCGGGTGAAAACGCCGCTATATGTTTGAACCTATAGTGGCGAGCGATAAGCGCTGCTATAGGGTTTCATTTAAAACATAAAATGTGCACCTATTGCAGCACTTTTTGACCGCTGCTATAGGTTTTTTTTTTTTCCCGCTAAGCTTTTAAACCACTGTTTGCATCAAATATATTGTTCAAACCTATTACAAAAAAACCTGTAATAGTTTTTGCTTTACTAACACAATACCACAAATGTAACTAATTAACAACACTAGGGGTGTCCACGGGTTGGGCCGGGTCGGGTTTCGACCCAGCCCGAACCCGACCCGTCGGCGTCGGGTGGACGGAAAACTGACCCGAGACCGACCGCCGGCGTCAATCGGTCGGATCGGTTTTGGGTTCGGGTGGAGATCGGGTTGTCGCCGGAGCTGGAAAAGATCGTCAGAATCTGGAAATCACCGCCGGAATCTGGAAATCACCGCCAGAATCTGCAAATTATCGTCGGAATCTGCAAATTATCGACGAAAAATGTAAAAACTCACCAGATCTGCATCAAAATCGCCGAAATCTGCACCAAAATCGCTGGATCTGCTCGGATTTGAAGGTGATTTCGCCGGATCTGGCTAAACCTTTAAGTCTTAAAGGTTTGGACTTACTGGTTTTTGGCTGAGTTTGTGATTTCCGACGAGGGAAGAACAGCTCATCGGGCTGGTCGGGTTCGTCGGTTTCTCAAACAGCCAACCCGCAACTCGAACCGATGGTCTCGGGTGGTTGCGCCGGCGACCCGCGTCCGACCGTGAACAAGCTTGGATCCGACGGTTTCGGGTGAAGGTGATCGGGTTTCGGGCGGTTTGGTCGGGCCGGGCGGGTCATGGACAGCCCTAAATGTCTCCAAACTAACATAATATTAACATATAAATACATTATCAAATACATAACAAAAGAAAAGATGTGGTATACCACTAGTGATAATCAAACTTAATTTTCAACACTTGCAAAAAATATGGTTGTTCAAATGTGGTTCTTTGTACACAAAAGGTCCTCAAACACCAACATAAAACTTATAAGCTGCTTGGTTGATGGGATGCAGCTGATGATTTTTGGAGAGCTGGAGATGGCTTTAAACTAATTAAGCTACAAGCTTTTTGCAAAAAATTAAACTACTTCTATTTCACCTTTTGAAAAAATATGTTAATAGCAAATTAACTTAACCAAACTCACACAAAATTAGGTTCTGTGCAACAGGAGCTTTGGTTTTAGCAAAATAAAATAAAGTCCACAGATTTTGTAAAATACTCAAGATCAAGAGATGTATAACAACGTTGGATAATTGTAAACACAGTATCCACTAAAAAGAATTTTTGGAAGATTTTCATATTAATTCTTTAAAAGTTTCATCTATTGTTAGATGAAAAGAATAATAAAACCTAACAAAGCACATAAACTGTTTAAGTTTTTATTTTTTAAATATTTTTCATAATTAAATAGTTACAATAGAAGATAGAAAATTTGAAGCCTAAATGTTTTAGAAATAACACGAAGTGCCAATTAATTGACTTACAAAAATCTTGACATAGATTTTCATGCTTAAACTCAATGTTTTTTCATAATAATAACAATACTTATTATTTCTCCAAAATACTTGTTAATGGTTCAGTCAAATTACTAAACAAAATTAGAAGAAGTCAATTTGATGCAAGCTATCTATCAAAAAAAAACTTTGATGCAAGTTGAAATCAGTTTTGTTTATTCCTTTTTGCCGAAGGCAAACTTGAGGCATATATGATCATTAATTCACCATTTTTTTTTAATTACTCAATAGTTGAGGGCGGGTAATTTGAACATGTCTTGAATGTTTCTATTGAAAATATCAAGAGATACTAACTAATTGAGCTGCAAAACTCTTGACCTCGTCTATTCATCATTTGATACAAGAGTTGGGCGGACACCATTAATTCCACTTAGCTATGACGTTTGTTATTCTTAGATTAAGACTCTTAAACTAATACACGCAATTAGGAGACCCTACGGAATAATTATTGCCAATTAAATGACATTACTTTTTTTTTTATGCAAAAAACTCAACCACAATCTCAAAAGGACAACACAATAAAAGAGTCAAAATGCTAGGATATCACTCAACAACTGATGGTGCAACTCAGTTGAGTAGTGCCAAAGAAATTAACTTATGGATGTGATGATGTAATGACAATATAAAATAGGAAAAGTATATAACCATGAAACATGCAATAAAGATGAGGGACATAGTAAAATTAATTTTATCCAAAACCCACCCATCCAATGAAATCCACATAATCAAAGATATGATTACTGAAATAAAACGAGGCAATGTTTGGTAAGGTTTGCAGTGGAGTCCTTGGTGCTAATACACAAATATTGAAGGTTAGAACTTAGAAGCAGAGTGATTGGTATATTTTGTGAGCCTTATTTGAGTACATTGTATATTCGAATCTACCTGAATGTCCAGCAAGATCCACAATGGCCTTGATCTTTAATTGGGCTGACTATGCCTTCTGCCCTCCAGTCTTTCTGCACATACAGATAATTATAACAAGGTTAAAATATTTCCCATTAACATAGTTTTATTTTATAATATAAAGAATTTTCCACAAGAACTACCAGTTCAGGAAGAGCAGCATCTTTAAGCTTGTGATTGCACTTTAAAGCGGCAGAGCAGTTTTGTGCAACTCCCAATCTGTGCCTTTGGAACTCTTCCCAAGTCCAATCAGCAAAGCCTGTTTGATAAAATTAAAAACCATCAATTGGGTCCAAAACACTTTGGTGAGTTAATGTAAGAAAATTATTTAATACCTCAAGAGCAATGTTATTACTACCGCAAATTATTTAATTATTGAGATTATTAATCTGAAGTATAAGTTGAAAGACTAAACATCAATGCTAATTAATAATAATAAAATATATAAATAAAAATTCTGATTATATTTTTATATCAGTTTTAATTAGCCTAATTGAAATTTAAATTTAAGAACTATCCGTAAATTGAAAAGCTATGCATGATTGAAAATACGATAATTAGTTACAATAATATTACATTTTTGGCCAAAAAAATCGAGAATTTAAGCTAGTATTAGTATCTGCCACTTGATGCTGATATCTAACATCAACCTATGATGCACCGACACGGACACGGCGATACGGCAATTTTAAAAAAATAAGGGTACGACACTTCGTGGACACGGCAATTAAATAATTAATTAAATTTTATATTTAGGCATATTTTTTAATATTTTTAAGCATATTTTATATAGTTCTTAACTTTGTCCAAAAATTGTAGAAAAAACATATCCGACATTAAAATTGTTATTGTAAGAGTGCAAGCACGTACCAGACAAATAATGAAAACTATGTCCAATTTGTTTCGTCCCAAATCAGCATTCCACCCCCCAAGGAGTGTCTATGTGTGTTCATTGATGAAAATTAATTACCAAAAAATACTTTAAATTTGGAAACACTATTTTTAGATAAGTACTGACATTACTGTAACATTGATCATCCACAACAAATAGAATATAAAAATGGGCATTGAATCTAGAAGAATAACTGAAAAAGGTGAAGTGGAGAAATGCACTAAGTGGGTTTAAGGTCAAACATGTTTTTTTGTTACACAACCTAGGACATTCTAAACAACTTTTTTACAGTAAAAGAGTGAATGTGTAAAGACAATAACCATACCCTCCAAGCCAGCAAGACTTCCCTTTCTGTATCAAAAGCCATCACATCAACACCAACTATTGGAGAGCATGACTTAAGGGTCATCACATTACGAATAAATGGCTGGTCCTCTCCCTGCAGTGTAACTAGATTGGCCACCTAAAAAAGAAATGAGCAATTTCACTTTAAAAAATGTAAAACAAAATGATGCCTTAAAGCAAGTGTGTGTGTATGGGTATGTTAAAAAAATAAGATTAAAGAGAGAGATATCATCAGGGGCCATCCCTGGTGGGCAACTGTCAAATTATGAACTTTGACGTCGAAAACATTAGAAAAATGAAATTGAATAAATTATTGCTATGCTCCATGAAGGATGCCTGCTACTACATTGTGTTTGGATGATGAATTTGGTAATTACACAGAAATTCACAAATGATTGAGAATTTCAATTACGCATCATTTAAAATCCCATCAAATACTTATGCCTCTTTAACGCAATCTAATCTTCAAACAAAAATGAAGAAAAAAAAAAAAAGTGAGCAAACCTTCACTTGTAAATGAGCAATCAATCTATAAATGAGCAATCAATCTTCGAAAATTAAGTAAAAATAACCTTTTTTTTCAAAAATGAAAAAAGTGAGCTAACCTTCACTTGTAACTCCGAAAATTCTGATAATGGCGGCGGAGCCAAACGAGTTGGGCAACAATACTTTGTGACTCTCTCCGATGACTTATTCAATCTCTAATTGCTGAAAAACTAAGAGAACCAACAACCAAAAAAAGTTTAAAATTTTTCACAAAAACCCTAGCAGAGTGAAAAAGTAAAACCCCAGAGGCGCATGGAAATGGACTCACCGACGCTGCGAGATTGGGAGACATAGGCGTCAGAGAGCGAAGAGAGAGAGAGAGAGACAAGGAGCTAGAAAACCCAAAAAGGTAAAACCCTAGAATTTAGAAAGTGAAGAGAGTAAAGATAAACGAAAACGACGACGTACCTTAGTTGTAGCATCCTCCTTTGGCTGCTCCCTCTAGGGTTCTCTCTCTCTCTCTCGCTCTCTTCGCTCTGTGTGTGTGTGTGAAGATTTGAGATGTGAGGGAGAGAGGGACCCGAAGGTGAGGATGAGGAAGAAACAGTGAGGCGGCTGAAAATGTGATTGGGTAAAAAAAACCCTAACTTTTGCCTTTTTGTTTTTATCCGTTGATCTTTCTTGGTGTATTGTTTTTATCCGTTGATCCTTTTTTTTGAATTCTAATTCTTTATTTATTTAGTATTTTTTTGTGCTAATCCTCCTTTGTTTTCTACTTTTCTTTTTACTTTTTCTTTCCTAGGCGTGACATGCTTCTTCTTTTTTTTTCTTTTTTTTCGATACCTTTTTGATAAGAACGTAATTTAATACCTGATGTTTCAATCAACCCATTTGGGATGGCAACTTTGTTATTATATTTAATTCAAAAATGATAAAAAAAAAGTTTAAAATTGTTAACGTAATAATTATTCTTAATAATATTAAAAAAAATGGTCATAGCTATTATTAAATTTATGTAAAAATTTTAATATGTGATTAACTATATTTGCTTTTTTTAAAAAAATAATATGAATAATTAGATGGTCAGATTGAGAGAGCATAACCATACAAGTACACAGCACATGTCCATCACGCACCATACTTAGATTTGAAATTTAACAGTTGAATTTGAAAAGTGTAATGAAAGGTTAATTATGGTAAATTATGGCCACAATCAAACGGTTTGATTGTGAGAAAGACGCGGTCAATAACTTATTATTGAATGTTACACTAACCAATAACTTATTGTTGAATTCATATTTTGAAAATCCAACTGTTGGATCACATTTTCTATATGTTCTTAACATGCATGCCAATCGGATGTAACTTACCATTTGATCTATAAACTCATCTTTTATGCGTTATTTTAAACTACAAAAACTTGAATTTAAATAATTGATTGATGACATGGCTATTAATCTTTGATCACCATGAAATTTTGTAAGCATGAAAAATATATGAAGATAATGTAATCTAACGGTATATTTGTCAAAATTCACATCGAATTAAGAAATATAGGGTTGGGTTCAATTTACACGTGATGTAACTCTAAAAAATGTTACACCAACCAATAACTTATTGTTGAATTCATATTTTGAAATCCAACCGTTAGATCACATTTTATATATGTTCTTAACATACATGCCAATTTTCATGCCAATCGGATGTAATTTACCATTTGATCTTTAAACTCATCTTTATGCGTTATTTTAAACTACAAAAACTTGAATTTAAACAATTGATTGATGACATGATTATTAATCTTTGATCACCATGAAATCTTGTAAGCATGAAAAATATATGAAGATAATGTAATCTAACGGTAGATTTGTCAAAATTCACATCGAATTAAGAAATATAGGATTGGGTTCAATTTACACGTGATGTAACTCTAAAAAATGTTACACAAACCAATAACTTATTGTTGAATTCATATTTTGAAAATCCAACCGTTAGATCACATTTTATATATGTTCTTAACATGCATGCCAATTTTCATGCCAATCGGATGTAATTTACCATTTGATCTTTAAACTCATCTTTATGCGTTATTTTAAACTACAAAAACTTGAATTTAAACAATTGATTGATGACATAGCTATTAATCTTTGATCACCTTGAAATTTTGTAAACATGAAAAATATATGAATATAATGTAATCTAACGGTAAATTTGTCAAAATTCACATCGAATTAAGAAATATAGGGTTGGGTTCAATTTACACGTGAAATAACTCTAAAAAATGTTACACCAACCAATAACTTATTGTTGAATTCATATTTTAAAAATCCAACCGTTAGATCACATTTTATATATGTTCTTAACATGCAAGCCAATTTTCATGCCAATCGGATGTAATTTACCATTTGATCTTTAAACTCATCTTTATGCGTTATTTTAAACTACAAAAACTTGAATTTAAATAATTGATTGATGACATGGCTATTAATCTTTGATCACCATGAAATTTTGTAAGCATGAAAAATATATGAAGATAATGTAATCTAACGGTAGATTTGTCAAAATTCACATTGAATGAAGAAATATAGGGTTCGGATCAATTTACACTTGATGTAACTCTAAAAAATGTTACACCAACCAATAACTTATTGTTAAATTCATATTTTGAAAATCCAACCGTTGGATTACATTTTCTATATGTTCTTAACATGCATGCCAATTTTCATGCCAATCCGATGTAATTTACCATTTGATTTTCAAACTCATCTTTTATGCGTTATTTTAACTACAAAAAGTTGAATTTAAACAATTGATTGATGACATGGCTATTAATCTTTGATCACCTTGAAATTTTGCAAGCATGAAAAATATATAAAGATAATGCAATCTAACAGTAAATTTGTCAAAATTCACATTGAATTAAGAAATATAGAGTTGGGTTCAATTTACACTTGACGTAACTCTAAAAAATGTTACACCAACTAATAACTTATTGTGAAATTCATATTTTTAAAATCCAATCGTTGGATCACATTTTCTATATGTTCTTAACATGCATGCCAATTTTCATGCCAATCGGATGTAATTTACCATTTGATCTTTAAGTGGGAAGGCGGAAAAAATAGTGGGAAATTTAAAGGTCTATTGCGGCGGTCTAACCCGCCGCAAAAAGGAGTACATATTGCGGCAGGTCATTGACCCGCCGCTAAAACAGGTCTATTGCGGCGGGTCATTGGACCGCCGCTGTAGTACGCCGCAAAAAGGAGTACATATTGCGGCGGGTCACTGACCCGCCGCTATATCTATGCTTAACGCCGCTAAAACAGGTCTATTGCGGCGGGTCATTGGCCCGCCGCTGTAGTACGCCGCAAAATACTAGAACTATAGCGGCGGGTATATAGAACGCCGCAATAGATCTCATCTACAGCGGCGGGCCAAAAAAGCGCCGCAATAGGCGACATATAGCGGCAGTTTTTGCACCCGCCGCAATAGCTCGTTTTTCTTGTAGTGTATTCACTTACAAAGTTTGCATCTTTACATTTGTTATAAATTGCTAATATGTGATTAGATGCATATTATGCCTAAAATTCACTATCCTTATATTTGGCTTTTTGTTCAGGTTTGGCACCTATAACAATGAAGAAAGCACTGCTGTGGACCGATGGATGTTACTTTTTGCAGGCTACAAAGGAACTTAGTGATCAATGGAATCTCACGCGAATTGGAGAGGACCCGGCTGTAGATGTTTAGATGGCAGATGTGAGTCACTATGTTTTTAAAATTTTCAGTGAAGGTAAAGGTTATAAACAATGTAACTTTTCCGGAGAGAGATTTATTATTCTATATTTACGCAAGTTTGGTCGCCTTCTTGGAGTGGATCACTCCACCCTGTTTTTCTACTGGAATTTTTTATTCAGATTGTTACAATTTAATCCGAAATTTTATTTGAATTTTCCTATTGTTGTTACTATCATATATTATCATTCTAATTGTTCAATTAGAATCTGAAATTAGAGTCTAATTTTACTATACACGTGTACAATCTAATTATTTTTAATTTTGCTGTCATGTGTAGAAGCCAATGAGATGAAATTAATAACACATTAAACACTCATGCTTTGGGAATCGGTAGTACCAATCTAAATCCATTGGACCTACTTTGTGATAATACAACTATGAAGGATGTATAAAAACATGCACAAACCCATCTTTCTATAAAAAGAGATTGGAGAGAATTTCTTTTATTAGCCATGGAACTTCAAAGGTTTTTTCTTCACACAAATGCCCGTCATGTTACAAAATGACCCATCGTAAAACTACAAAATGAGTACAACTCTGAGGGTTTTTTTTTTTTTTTAAATTTTTTTAAATTTTAAATTTTTTAAGCTATGAAAATTTCAATCTCCAATAGAGATTGAAGATTCAAAAGCGTGAATGGATCTTTTGAATAAACATTGTCACCAAGGTTCATCTTTCTGTGTAAAATATATATACTGCTAAGTTTTGTTAATGAAATTTTCTGGTTAATAATATGAATTTAAACTTAACTGAGCCTTTTAAACATAAATAAACTCATGATTAATAATATATCCATTCCCATGCGGTAGCACGGGACTACATACTAGTTTGTCTAATGTGATAATCAATTCATACACTTTGGAATTTAGAGTTTATGGATAACACAATCAAAGGTAATCATTTCCATTCTTTTAAAATCTTCCATCCTTTTTCCTTAAAAAAATAACAAAACAAAATTCTTCCATCCTTTAGGTGAAATTCAATATCAAATCATCTATATATATTCTATAAAACCGAAACCTCTTAAACTCTCACAATTTTTCACGTCACCGCTATTTTCTTTTTCTTTTTCTTTTAGATTCTTTTTATTCTAGGTTTTATATCTTATATCTCTATATATTAAGAGGATTCAGAAAGTTAGTTATTACTTTTTTTTGGTCAAAAATACTCCTAAATTAAGTAACCAACAACTTAAAAATGGGGTTAAAATAGTAAACTGGAAAAAGAAAGTTAGTTATTACTTTTTTTACTATCAAAAATACCCATACCTAAAACTTAAAAATGAGGTTAAAATAGTAAATTGACAAAAATAATAAATTCCTATTTCTATGTTGAAATGTCTTCCTTCTTCTAATAAATTCCTACTTTTACGTTGATTTAAATTTCTACTTCTACTCACTAACTCCCTACAAAATAGGATTACTCTTTTCTTAGTTTTAAAACTCCTTCAATCTACAAAACTCACCCCACATATTCATTTTTTTTTTTTTTACTTCATCACGATGTATTTGTTTCTTTACCCAAAAAATGAAAATTATTAATCTTTACCCAAAAAATAAAAGAGCCTTTGAGCACGCACTTGAGCACGTGCCCAGAGGCTAGTATTTATTATTTCTCTTCAACGTGTAATTATCTTTTCAGTGTTATAATGGTTTAGTTTAAATAAAACTCTATTAGATATATTTTGTTGACCTCTGCAGAGCTTATCACATTATTATTATTATTATTATTATAAAATATAAAATTGAAGATTAAAAATTAATTATAATTTTTTAAGATACCTCACGTTAGAATTAAAAAAAAAATGACTCACTTTAGGTTTCAAAAAAAAAAAGAAAAAGAAAGACTCACATAAAAAAAAAAAAAAAAAAAAAAAAAAAAAAAACTTTAGGATTAAGAAAAAAAGAGAGAGACTCCTGGTAAGACTCTCTCTTCTCTCCTTAAAACCCTAGCAATTACTATCTCAAAACCCTAAACTTAAATTCACGTAAAAAAAAAATTTTGGGTTAATCTCTATATTTTGACAGTGTTTTTTTGGGTTTAGTTTTTGGGTTGAAATTTCTAATAATTATTTTATATTGTATATGGAAGATGAAGCATCTCTATATTTTGGAGAAAAATCAAAGTTGTAACCTATGTCTTCTAGCCCAAGGAGTGGTAAATTTTTATTTGGTATATTATATATGAATTTTTGATTTTGAAGGGTTTTGTTTGGTTTTGAAGTAGAATTAGGGGGATTCTATAAAATTTGAAAGCTTTAAGTCTTGGGGTTTTTGGTATTTGCGTCTCAGTAAGTTGATTTTAATTCTTTACCTTATATGTTTTTGCTTTATTGAGAATTTTTATTTGGGTTCATGTGATTTTTTGTTTTCTTAATTAAAGCTATGATTTTTGGTTGATTAATTATTTGTTTGAATTCAACGTAAAAGATAATGGAATTAGGTGTTATAATTTTGATAATGTACTATGTTTTGAATTGTTTATATTGTTATTACTACGACTAAGTAAGATTTTTTTTATATCTTTGTAGTTTATATTAGTTTTGGGTGTGTGTATATATATAACTTTTGGGAATTTTGCTTTATTAATTTAACAATATAAGCATATATATATGGTATTAATATTTTATGAAAATCTCTCTTACGACCCAATAACATTCTATCTTAGACAACACTTCTAAACTATAGAAAAGTATAGAAGTTAAATATTTCTTCCCATTGTATTTTATTTAATTATGACAAATCTATTTTTTTAAAATGCTAACTAGCAAAATGTCTATAATATGCATATTATTGACCCAATTTTCTATTTCTAAATTTCTTAGATTTTATTATATAAATAACTTTTCCATTCATCGCATGGGTTAACGACTTTTTTATTTAATAACAAAAAAAGACTTTATTGAATTGAATTAACTAATAGCCATATTTAGATAAACTAATACACGTGCTGTCGGGACTGGATCTAATGCATATTACTATATTAGACCATATGCTTGTCATCCGGATCTAACAAAATGTTTGTCATTTGGGTAAATTTTACTATTACAAATGTGGTTAAATCCAACCCGTATGAAATTATTGTTTGGGCCGAACAATGTGCATCACCATTTGGGTTTTACATAAATAATGAGTCTATCCCTCAACCTTCACTTTTCTTTGAATCTTTTTCTCCGATCGATTATCCCTACACTTTGTTGTTTAGAATCATTTTGCATTTTGCCTTAAGATAAAAAAAGAAAAAAAAAAGAAAAAAGAAAAAAAAAGGAATCATTTTGCCTTAATATTATTATTTGATAATTTAAAAGTTGAGGAGGGAGGATTTGAACTTGAACATCCTTGCTGGAAACACCAAATAAGTATAATCATCAAGATATAAGCCTTTTGACATTTTGCCTTAAATTTAATACAGATAAGGAACGAGTAAACATAATATCTGTATAATAAAGTAATAAACCCAATTCACAATCGACCACGGCTTATAAAAACTCAAAGAATGAAAGAAAAGGCTGGGTTGTATAATTTAAAACAAAGAATTAATAGGAGACAAATACGAAAAAGAACCCATTAGAAGAAGCATGAACAGCAACATGTAGAGCTCCTCCAGAAATTTGATGAGGATCTATGACCAGAATCAGTGACCCAATACAGTCACATGATTTTCTAAATCTTCAAAGCTTGGATTTGGAACATCTAATGGGTCCATTGATTGGCCAGCTGAGGTTGTGAAAGAGACTGACATCTTGTTCACAACCTTGTAAGTATCATCAACATCATCATCCACATCCACGTTCTTATTATCATCTTCTCTGCATTGGTCACCATTATTAGCCTGGCCACCATCACAATGTTTACCATCATGTCTTACTGCATGAATAGGGGCATAGTTAGGCTCAGAGTCATTAGCCTCGGTAACTTTCATCAACAATAAGCAAACCATGAGTGCCCCTAGGACCAAAAGAACTGTCATTCTGGATAGAGCCATTGGATTGTGTGTGTGTGTGTGTGTGTGAGAGAGAGATTTTTTGTGCTGTATTTACGTGGGTTAAGGATTTTGATTTAGCTTCAATAATGGAATTGAAAGAGTTGTTTTGGGATTTAAAGAAGTTGGTGTTTACTATAATAAGATAGCTGCGTTTGTGGTCTTAAAGGGGTTTGTTTGAGTTGAGCTAGTCATAAGGCAAACCAGTTTCAAGGAATTAGTGCACACCATGTGAAGCAAGGGTCCTAGAGCATAATAAGCTAGCGTGGCACATGTTTACGGTGGATAAGTATGACACAATACAAGTTATGCCAATTTTATTGATTTATATTAATTAGAGTTATTCCACTTCTAGTCAGTTTTTATTGAGTGGCATAATGGATTTAAGTAACGAATTCTAGTTAGATGAAATTATGGTTATGGATTAGTTTTATTTTTTATTTTTATAAAGTTTCAACTTATGGTGTTCGCTCCTGACGATAGTTCTTATCATCAGAACAAGACACCAATAAAAATTTTTACTAGTTAAGCTAACTGGAACCCACAAGTTATGGATTAGTTAAATGAAGAGATTTACACGATATTGCATCAAATTAAATTGGGTTTTGAATCTTATCTTACTATTTAGGTTGCGTTTGGTTCTATGTAAAATGTTTTCCGAGTATAAAATATTTTCAATTGAAAATATTTTACAGAAATGAAAATATTTTTAATTGTTTGTTTGTGTTTTGGAAAATTTGCTAGAAAAGTATTTCTAGTGTTTGGTATTGCATGTAAAAACCTATTTTCAAAAAACCAACAACCACAATCACCACCATAAACCCAGCCACCACCGGCCACTACAAACTCAACCACCATCATCCACCACATAACTAATTAATCTGAAAAATCGTAATCAAAATCAAAACCCATTAATCTCAAAATCAATATCAAAACCATCTACCAAAACCCATAATCCACCACCATTGAAACCAACAAACCACCATAGCCAACGATCCACCACCCCCAATCGATCACCATCAACGCTTAAACTCACCCCCAACCCACCACCACTGAAACCCATGAATCACCCCAACCACCAATCCTCCAAAACCCAAGCAAAAATGTTATTTTACAATAATAATAAAAAAAAAAAAAAATTTAAGGCAGCGACGGTATGGGTGGAAGAAGGATGGGTCTGATGAGTGAGAGAGAGGATGAAGGTGAAGTAGATGAGAAACAACCTTCACCGGCAGAGAGGCTTGCAGGCACGACGGTGAGGCCATGGGTCGGGGATGGGATGTGGTGAAATCAGGGTGGGTTTAGCTGGGTTCATCAGAGATGGGTTTGAGCACGATGGAGGAGTTGAGGAGGCGCGATCAGATCGACGATGGGTTTGAGTGGCACGATCAGACCGACAAGGCCGTGGGTTGGGGACTAGATTTGGGCTTCACTGACGATAGCTCTCTCTGTCCTTTGGCTTGGGCTTGGCGTGAGTGATGAGAGTGAGTGAGGAGAGAAATTTTCTGAGGAGAGTGGAAATGGTTTGAAAGTAAAATGAAAGTGTAAAATGATTTTCGGGTGTGGGGTGGGTGTTTTACGGTCAACGGAAATGATTTTCTGTTTGACCAAATTTTCCGTGCGCAACCAAACACACGGCAGGGTGTAAATTGTTTTCCCGAATCCATTTTCAGCCGAAACAAACGCAACCTTAGTGAAAAACCCAGTGAGTGAATGTAGCAAAATAGTACAAAGCCCTGCTAACATTTTATAAGCCTCACCAATGAATTCAATTCCACACTCCCTTTTGATTTTAAATCCATAGACAACAATACATGAGTGCCTAAAATTGTCTATAAACCAAATTCTAAGGCCATTATTTGATGAAACCCTAGAACAAGGAGAGAGGGAGAGTAGGCTAGGATTTTCTACTATGAGCGGTTGTCTATGAGATTGAGGGAGGCCACTCTTTTCTGAAAACACCTTGCTGCTTAGAATAATATGTTTAAATGACCTCTTACACTAAACGCTTTAGTTAGCCTTTTTCCAATGGGCTGCCCATATGAGCACCTATTCGGCCGAATCATATGTCCAATGGCAAGATAAAGTAAGTTTTGTCTTTTTATTTTATTTTACTATTTAGTTTATTTTTCTTGCTTCGTAGATCTCATTGCACTTTTTAATACTATTCATGAATTTTATTGTATTATTTTAGTTAACTTTTACTTTTATCTATCGCACTTTCAGTAAAAAAAATTTCAATTTCAACAAAATAAGTTAATTTCAAACAGACTTTTATCTAGCAAATTTTTTTTAATTTCAGCAAAATAAGCAAATCCCAAATAGACCCTAGATGTCTCATTTTGAGAGGTGCTACTTATCAATTGAGCTACAAGACACTTTGCCAAGGTTTTTATTTTTATTTTAAAAATAAGCATCAAAGTAAATTTTTCATCCACGTATTTCTTTCATTTTGGACCACTACTTCAAGTCGTATTCTCTTACAAACTCACGGCTCCTAAATTTGCAAATTCAGTATTGAGATAGATACATAACAAAAAACAACGTGGTATATTTGTCCACAATAAAAAGAATGATCATGAAATTCCCTACCTTCGATCTTTGGAGCCAACAAGATATATTAACTATATGATGTAAAACATTTGGACAGCATTTTTCAATAAATATATATATTGATCAGTCATCAATGCTTAACGTAGTATAATATGGTGGATGCTGCTATTATGCTTGGTGTGAAATCGGTAAAATCCAGCTGTAAAAAGCTCTTTATATTTCTTTCTGTAGGGTAAAGAAGCCGGATGACCTTTTCAGCAGCAACAATCTGTTCTTCTCGTAGGCTTTCATTGTGTATCAACTCCCTGCATTGGATCATGATGCTCAAGTTATTCATACCAAGCTGAAATTATAAGATTGGAAACTAAGGAAAAATAACTGGAGCAAGCCCATTGTCTACTGAGAAAAGCCTGGTCCCTGTAATTCAGATTTCAAAAGCTTTGCACTTCTCTATATAGCTAATATTTCAACCAGACAACAGCAAAAATAAAACTTCAAGTTTCTATCACAATAAAAACCGTACATGAGCAATGAGGCGAGCTTTGAAGGTGTGCATGCTTGGAAGAGAGCTTCAGGAATAATTGCAGAATCCAAGAGAATATTGGGGAGGGAGATGTAAGATATCTTTGCTTTATAACGAATAAACCATTCAGTTAGAAGATGGGCTCGATAAGCAACAACACAAGGCAAGCGTGCAAGCTGCATCTCCAAAGCAACAGTACCAGAAGTACATAAAGCAGCCCTACTCGCCTGCAAGGTGTTCAATTCAAATTAATAAGCTTAACAAGTTCTGCCTAATAAGTTTGATAAAGAATTGACATATTATCAAAATCAATTCTCTGTCATCCACGTCATATAGGAAGAAACTTCGTTTCTAGTTGTATCTCAAGTATCCAGACCCACACCCAGCTAGATGCCAGAGTTGGTATCATCAAGTCTAAGAAATGATGAAGCTATATCTGAGACACCAAACACCAGCTCTGAAGAAAAGTAAGTAATGATTCACATTCCGTTCTTACATTAAGAAACAGAAATGGGATAACCAATATGCATCAATAGATTCAATAGATAGAACTTTCTAGGAGAGAGTTCAGCTAGTTCTTGATGAACATATATCAGCTTTTTTTGCTTTTATTCTAACCAATTATATAATTGATCCATCTTAATTATCCCTGGATGCAATCACAAGATAGTAATAAATGCATCATATTTCAGGTGAGGTAATCCTCCATATTCTGCCTTAGCTATACATTTTTGACACACTGAATATTATCAACAACTATTACATTGAGAGGAGAAAAGGAGGACTTACACTAAATGCATCATATTTCAGGTGAGGTAATCCTCCTGGAATTAATATAGCAGGAACAGGCCACTTATGAACAATTCCAGTGATGTACTTCTCTACATGCTGATTCGGAGCAACGTGGATCACTGACATCAACTCAGGAAAGGAATCTTTTAATAATTCCATCGTGTTTGAAAAGATAGAAAGCATTTCTGTGACCTCTTGTAATCTGCTTCCAGGAAGCAAGCTAATGACTGTGGCTTCTGTAAAAATAAGTTACACTTAAGTTTTAATAAGGTGGTGGTGTGGATTTCAATGTAAAAAAAAAGAATGCACACATGCAAGTGCACATACACACAAACACACATATATGACATCACAATGATTCAAGAAAAAGGATCCACTTTTAATGATTTAAAAACATGGTGTCTATTAGGAGATCATGTGAGCTTTACAATTTGCAGTAATTTACTAAAAATGTCTATCACAGATATCACCTGATAAGAAAGTGAGGTTGCACTATCGAGAAGGTTTAGGAAAAGGAATCTTAGCTTGCTAAATACGCATGAGTTCCTACCTATTAATCTCTACCGCTGCCCTTACTAGAAATATCAGAGACTGGTACTGCCTAGTAATAAAGTAGTAAATTCTCTGAGATAGAGAATACAATACAAACTATTCGATAAAATTCTAGAACAACTGAGCCAGTAGAACTTTACCAAATTAATTTACCTGCAGGTATGTCATTTTTACTTCTGAAATCTTCAAAATCTCTTTCTACCTTCCATTCATGTGGTGAGGTATCCTTTCCCTAAACACAAAATCACTACAAGGCTTAAAACCAAACCAACTATAAATGAAATCAATTTGAATAGCATTGACATAAACGAAATTAAAAATTCTATGGTACTTTTGTCAACAATGAAATTAAAAAGTGTTGTGGAAATACGTGTGGATTAAAAAATGTTGTGGAAATACGTGTTGTGAAATTTAAACACTGAAAATTGTTGTTTAAACAACAGTACCAAACACCCCCTAAAAATATATCTAACTAATCCAATATGTGAAAGCCATCCAGACCCAGTACAGTCCACCTACAATCAAAAGAAAAATTCATACCAAATTCAACTCCAAAATATCCTCCAGAATGGGGTGGCCCACAAAGGTTGCAGCCAAGCCATTTGATTTGCAAACTTCTTCCTCATTTGGAAGTATGCACAATACTTGATCCACAAATTCAGCTAGGCCTTTGAGTCTTGCTTCACCCCCTTTCCATGCCCAGAATGATGGTGCTACATAATGGAAGTGTACAGGACCATCCAATCCTTGCTGACTGTAATTAGCTGCAAAAAGGATCCCCCAATTTTCCTACACCATACTTATGATATAAGCAACATGCTAATAATGATTAAAACTCCAGGAAGCTGGTGCACATTACCCCGCAACTTCTTTAGAGACGAAATGAGAACCCCTTTGAGTCCACTGTTACAACAACATGAGGTTGAAACAGAAAAGCAGCCTCCATCGTTTCCTTCAGCCTCAACTGACATTTTACAAGTTACAGTATTAATATAAAGGGTAGGATGCACAAGGCTTTCCCTCACAATACAAGATACATATTCAAGTAAAAAGAGCAAATTTGCATGGGTTTACATTAAGAAGCTATTATATTGCTCATTACTCACTCTGAATTTATTAAGATGTGGCAACAACTCCCATATTCCCATCACTGCAATATCCTCCATAGGAAAAAGGGATATTAATCCTTGCCTTGACATCATGGACCTGAACAGATACAGCAGCGTAATCTCTTAAAGGGAATTCATATAGAATACAGTAAGAAAAGAGATGACAGGTTCATACAGTTTCTACTTTATAAAAATTATAAATTTATAACAATTTGCAACTATATAGTCTGTATCGCCAACAAACTGAAAGAATACTTTTTCAAACTTCATTGAAGGATAAACACTAAATCGTGATATAAAACAAAATGCATAGATATCATCCCCATTTTTTTTTTCATGGAAATTCTTTTTAACAATTACAATATGATGCTAAGCCCATAGTTCAAACCCTTCCCCCCTCCTAGACCCCAAAGCACTTTTTGCATGGGGAAGTGTCAATTCAGCTACAAGGCCCTTGACATTAAGACATGAAACATAGAGAGCTATATATATATACATGAAAGAAATATCTTCTGAAGAAGTATATATCAAATGAAAAATGTGGGAAAGTAATAGCTTACCCTCCCACACCAGAAAAACGGATAGGAAGTGGACAGAGCTTCTTTAAAGATACCATGAGACGGGAACCAATGGAATCCCCAGAAACCTCTCCTGAAACGATGAAGACTCTCAACTCGCCATCTTTTGCAGCCACATCCAATACAGATCTGCCTGAGACTGATATATATCTCCTCATCAGACTTGAGAACCCCACATTATTCCCACTGTTCGGTTTCCACATTGTTCTGAACAACATTTCCAAGCACTCCCTGACCCTCAGCATTATGCGCACAAAACAAGAGTCTTTCTAAAATCCTTCATACCACCAAGAAAAACTGAAAAAAAGTATTTATCACCCAATAATAATAATAATGATAATAATTTCAAGGATTATATTTTCTTCTTCCTTATAGATCTAATTTCAAGAAAATATAGCTGCATGACTCAAACACAGAACTTCCAAATGAAATTTTAGGAACCATAAGAAAGAGAAAAAGAAATTAACTTGAGCCACCATTCAAAAGTTGAGTCTTTTACATACAAGTATCAGTACACCAAAGCAAAATGAAGATGAAATCCTTTCATTTTGTTTTGGGCATAAACATTATGATTAAAAAAAAAAAAAAATCCAAGAATTCAAGTTCGGATATTTAAGTTTACAAAATAAAGAGAAAGGAAGGAACTTACAGTTGAAGGCAAGACAAGTTCTGTGAGTTGAAGCAGGCAGGCAGCAAATGGGGTTCCTCAGTCTCGTACAGTTTTGGCACAGCAAGAAGAAAGTTCTCCAGTCCAGGGCCTACATGAGGCGGAGTTTCACGCTAAACGTTGTCGTTTCAAGAAACTATGAATGATATTGTTTCCTTTAAAAATCTGTCTAATTATCCATGTATTTTTATGTAAGAGGTAAAGCGGAAAGAAAATTTAATTAGGTTTTAAATTGAATTTTAATTGTTGTTTAGTTTTGCATCACATGTCCTAATTGAGTTAATGAGGTGCAAAAGACGAAGGGTCTAATATAAATAAGTTATAAAGATCTCAATAAACAAAAAAAGAAAAAAAAAGAAAGAAAGAGTAAACTCATGTGTATATCCAATAGAAATTAAAATTAAAAAAATAAGAGAGAGATAATATAATTTGAATTCATATATGTGTATAATTGTAATTTTTTTAATTGTTATGTGCATATACACAGGTTATATACTAGTTTTTATAATAATAAAAGACAAAAATTGGTTACAAGCTTGGCTGGCTACAACTCTCACTAAAAAAAAAATTAACATAACTACATATTTTGAAAATCTAACCGTTAGATTACATGTTTTTTTTTATGTTCTTAATATGCATGTATAAAAAGAAAAAAAGAAAAATGGAGATAACAATAGAGACTAAATTGACATGACACTAAAAAGTTAGAGATTGAATTGACACAATTAAAATTTTAGAGATCAAATTGAAATATGATATAAAGGATAGGGAACAAATACGTGATTTACCCTTACATTAACCACTAAGTTGGAGGCTCCCTAAAATGTTATCTCCCCAACAAAATTTTAATACAAAACTTCACTACAAACTCCATTAAAAAAAAACAGTGATAATATTTGTTAAAAGTAAGCTAAATATAACTATATAAATTAAACTTCAAACCATTGTTTTAAAAACCGGACCGGACCGGCCGGTCCGACCGGTTCAACCAGAAATCGGGAGCCAATCCGGTCCGGTTAAAAGCCTCAAAACCGGTTAATAACTGGTCAACAATCGGAAAACCGGCCAAAAATCGAGAGTTGAACCGGAAATTAGAAAAAAAAATGGTTCGATGACCGGTTCGGTTTTTAAAACCATGCTTCAAACTTTTACTATATGTACTTTATTTAAAAAAAAAAACCTATTATATACTATATATATATTTTTTAAAATGGAGGCCAGGGTGCCATGGCACCCCATCTCTACACAATTCCGTGCCAGCTCTTAAACTCTGAAAGCACCAAGTAGCCAGATGAAACACTCCCAACAACTCAGAATGAAAAATATTTTATACACCCCATTTTACAACTTGCATTTAACCAATATTAAGGGCAAAGTAGTAATTTTGCACCAAGGGCATGATCATAAATTCAACAGTTAGATCTTCAGGTTTGCGATACAAAACAAATCTTAATGCTCTAACGATCACAATGGTATGTCATGGACTTTGATCGGATCACTTGATCAAAAGTTATCATACAAATAATTTTCAATGATCGTGGCTCACCTACACAATGGACCCGATCACATCCTATTTTAAGCACTTAATTTTGATTGGTTCCAACAAGAATTAATTTAAAATTAATTAAGTGTGAATTTTGATCGGATTTCATTTTATTATTTTTTTAAGAAAAAAAAAAAAATTCCTTTATAGCATCTTATCTGCTCTTTTTAAAAAAATTTGGATAGAGGAAAAGATACATTTTATGAAAAATTTCAAAAAAACAAAAAAAATACTCAAAAAACGTTACTATCTTTAGTAGCAACTTGAATCGCATTTTTGGCCTAGAAAACGTTGAAATTTGGTTTTCTCTATTTTTGGAAAAGTTGTATCGTTCCAATTTTATCGGATGTCCCCGAAACACCAATCTCGAATCAATTGGAATTTTGAATAGAAAGTTAGAGCCAAAATACGAAACAGGTGCAGAAGATAACACAAATTCAGCATCATCTTCAACTTTCTTTCAAAATTTCAAATGGGGATCAACAAATTTGTTCAAGCTTATCTGGTAGGCTTATCCCCTCCCTTATCTTCACAAGAAAACTTTTGAAAAACAAGTTGGATAGAGAAACAGATAAAAAATTTCAGAAAACAGAAAAATGCTTAAAAACGTTATTATTTTCAGCAGCAAATTAAATCTCATTTTTTGCCTGGAAAACATTGAAATTTGGTTTTCTCTATTTCTGAAAAAGTTGTAGAGAATTAAATTTCCTTTCAAAATAATTTAATCCTGAATCAATTGGAATTTTGAGCAGAAAGTTAGAGTCAAAATACGAAACAGGTGCAGAAGATAACACAAGTTCAACATCATCTTTCAAAATTCAAATGAGGATCAACACCAAATCCATTCCAGCTTATCTAAACAGGTTTATCTCCTCCCTTAGCTTTAGAAGAAAGCTAACAGCTTAGCTTTAAAACTAAGCCATCCCTTCTCCTATAAATAGAGAAGACCTCTTCCATTTTCTACACCCCCATTTCCTATGGAGAGAGCTAGTGAGAAAGCAGAAAAGAAAAGTTGTTGTGCAATCATTGTTCTTACTTTGGTTGTAGTTTAGTACTTCCTTACTTTCTCCCTAGTCCTTTAAGTGATCACTTCCCCTTTTAATTTATGCTCTATGCTGGTAAGTAATTAATTATGTTCTTTAAGTTTCTGCACATGCATGAATAAATGCTTCCAAGTCATTATTTGTTTCTTTCATGATATGCTTGGATGAACATGCCTATATATCTCATTGATATTCCTTTTACATGTTTAGATGAACACTTCTAGGCTAATGCGCAACTTTCTCTTGAATGCTTATATGAACATGTCTAGGTAGTTGTTTTACTTTTTTTAAAATGCTTAAACGAACATGTCTTAAGTATTTTGATTTTCTCTGGATGAACATGTCTAAGGGATTTTTCTTTACTTTTTTTTTTTCATAATTGCTTGGATGATCAAATATGCTTAAATGTTTTGTTTTTCTCTTTGCAATTGTGTGGATGACAAATAGCATGATAATTCTCTTTTTCCTTCACATGCTTGGATAAACACTTCTAAGTTATCATTTGTTTTTCATAACATGCTTAGATGAACATGTCTAGGTAGTTGTTTATCTCTTTTTTGAATGCTTAGACGAATAGGTCTAATTAACATTATGGTTTTCGCTTAAATACTTGGATGAACATGTCTGAGTAATTTTCTTTGTTCTTCTCATGATTGCTTGAATGATTGGTAGGCCTAAAAATAAATTTTCTTTTGCAATTATGTTGATGACAAATAACATGACAATTTTGTTTTCCTTCACATGCTTAGATGAACATGTCTAGGCTAGGAATTTCTTGTTTACATTAATTTCTTTGATAAACATGCCATTACTTTCATGCTTTCTTTACATTTACATTGTTATCTAACAAATTTCACTTTTTGTTTCTCTTTACATTAAATTCCCCAACACATATTTGTTTACAATTCTTGCAAATTAGCATGATTATATGATATATTGTTTGTATTTGTTTGACATGACATTATATTGGCCATCTTAACCTAGGAGACTGGTTTTACTGGGTGAGATGGGTGCTTAATCCCTTCCCATCTCGTAAATTAGCCTCTGAACCAAGATCAAGGGTTCTAGACTAGGCTCTTGTATATGCAATTTTACATTTTTTAGAATGTAACTAGGAAACAAAATAATGTAATTTACTTTCTTAGATTGTATTTAGGACCAAAAAAGCATTGTAAATTTTTGTTACAAAATTGATGTAAATTGTCATTTATAATAATACAACGGAACCATTTTTTATAGAGAAAGTTTTCTTATTTTTCCATTTAAATTAAATAAGTAGCGACTCCATGTAAAACCCTCGATCTAGGGGAGAGTACATTTTATAGTGAATTCGACATTTTGAGTATCACGATCCCACCCGTTCGCGCGGGTTAGGCCCAATTTGAGAAAAAATTGGTGGGCCGAGGTCGCGGCTGTAGTTGCTCACAAATATCAGTTTATAAGATTTATATAATAAAAAAATTTGTACTTCTTAACATCACTCACTCACTAAAACAAACAAACAAATATATTATAATATATATATATATATATATATATATATTTTATAATAATGAAGAATTTATTTTATTGTATTTTAATATGGTGCCAATTATATAAGTTGTGATGTCAATATAAAATACTAGACTCATCACAGAAGCTCTGCGCTTGCAATAATGCTCTTTTTTTTTATTTTTTTTTTATTTTTGTTTAGTGTTATAATGTATAAAAGTGATATATAAATAACCATGTGTATTTTGTTTTCTAAAGAAAGAGGTAAGATAATGGAGAATAATGTTTAAAAATGAGATAGAGAACCGTAAGAAGTTGAAACCTAATAAGACATTTGAATTTATTGATTAGTATAAGAATAGTGATAAGTTAAAAAATTTGAGATTTAAACAAAAGAAATATATACGTTAGTGTTGATGGATGGAGATTTGTGATAACTGTATAGAATTTGGATAACAAAAATTTTGGAATGTTTTAAAGAATTAAAAAAAAAAAAACATAGAAATTTCAGAATAAGAATGAGTAGTTTTTACGTGAGGTAATGAGTTTTTTTTTTTTTTTTTTTTTTTTTTTTTGTGGAAGTAATTTTGTATTTTTTTTTTTATAAAGATAACTGAAGTATTTGAATACAAATAGATAACAAATACATATAGGAATCAAACATTTGAATGCAAATGAGTGATGAGAATAACAGTTTTTAATCCCATTTTGTACGTGAGATAGTACCACTTTTTTAAAATTTTTGGAAGAAGTAATTTTGTATTTTTAATAAAGATAATTGAAGTATTTGAATTCAAATAGATAACAAATACAGATGGAATAAGACATTTGGATACAAATGGGTGGTGAGAATAACGGTGTTTTTTTTGTTTTTTTCAGTATTACTGTTTTAACATTTTTTGCTTTTTTGTAGGAAAAAAAAATTAAGCTAAAGTGTATGTTATTTCAGAATTTCTATGAGGGTATTTTGATAGCCAAAAATTGAAAATAAAATAGAAAAATCCTCTTATTAATAGTATAGATAAAAATTCATTGCATTTTTTTCTTTTAAAAATGAACTGGTGAACACAAAATGCTAAGAAAGTTGCCCATGAATGTGGGTGGTGGAAGTTTTTTTTTTTTTTTTTTGAAAAACCAGACCAAAAGCCTGGGCTATTATTCCAAAACAAAACTTAATGTTTGGATATCGCTTAGGTATCACTTATTTTGCTGAAAACTAAAAATACTGTAGAAAATAATTTTTAAATGTGTGAATAGTGCCATGAAACTCATTTTTAATGAAAATTTTGTTGAAAAAAGAGGTTTGTAAGACTCGTAAATAGTGTACGGATCCACTAAAAAAGTCACCGTAGCCACAGACGCGTCTGCTTTCATCAGTACCCAAGCAATGTCAGCCGGCAAATCATTCAGCTAAACCTACATCTGACTTAGCTTTCTTAGCTAGAGCATCAACAATAGAATTACAGCTACGACTAACATGAGAAAATTCTACAATCTGAAAAACAGAAGATTGCGCCCCTAAGATTATCATCTAACTATTGTTTCGGCTCTCCCTATTGCTGCCTTGTTATTGTATATTTTTACTCTTCAATCCCCGCCTACACCAAAAACTGATTGGTGTCTTGGTCTGATAATAAAGAGCAATTATCAGGAGCGGACGCCATAGGTTGAAACTCTCTCTAAAAAAAAAAAAAAAAAAATTTCTGCCGTTTATTCTCAAAAAGATGTTGCCATAACTAGCCACCTCACCCGAACCTTGAAGAAGAGCATTAATGATGACTGCAGAATCTCCTTCAAACACCACTCGAGGGGTGGGTGGGCAGTTGAACTGAATTTATCGTAGAGTCCACGTCTCATGAATTTATGATGATCAATTGTTTCAATTCTCACAACTACCCATGGACCTGTCAAGTTGTTTTCAAAAATTTCTTTTTTGTGGAAAATAAAAAAACTCTTGGAGGACCTCTCTTCTCTTGACGTGGGTTTGCAAGCACCTCTCACACCATTCTTTTTTAATTAAAAATTTAGTTAGTTACCATCTAAATATTAAATCAAGATCTTTCAAAAATTCCCACAGCAAGTTAGACTGATTTGGATCCCCATAAAATGAGAAAAATACACCATATTTTGGATGTATATTTCTTCGCTCTTACAATTGTGAGACCCACCAGCTGTAGGGTCCACATAGCTGTAAGTGGGAAGAAATATACACCCAAAATAGGGTATACTTTCTCCACAAAAAGATTTAATTTTGAGCATAGTGTGAATAAAAAACTCATAACATAAGCAAGGGTCAAGAAGAACTGAAGATCAAATGACACTGGACCCATCCGTTTGGTTGGGCAAAAAGGACGTAATGGAAATTTATTAAATAAAGGAGAATTTAAGAAAAGCACTAATAAAAAAACTACATTAATGTTTGAAAAAAGAAAAAAAGAAAAAGACTTCGGCCCCAGTTTTAATTTAATAAAAGAAGGTAGCCCAATTAGATCATACCCAGAATAACCCAGCCCTAGTAATCTTGCTTCTTATAACTCGTTATGCTTGAATCTTCGATATTGTTTGCATGTTTGGACCTCGCTTCCTATGGATAAATCGGCTAGGCATGGATTTATTGTTGGATTGTTGTTTTAATTTCAATGGGTATGATTATTCATCAATTCATCAAAACTTTCAATGGGTATGATTGATTTGTTGTTGAAATTGATCTGGAATGGATCGTTGTTAACTTTGGTTGGTATGTTGTTTTAAATTTAATGCCAATCGCTAATTATTGTTAGTTGGGTGTTTGTAAAACTAAAAATATGGGTATGTAAATTGAAAATCCAAAGCAAAAAGAAAACACTCCAAACTCGTTTTCAAAAGGGAAATAGTTGTTTGGTTTTGAAAACAAATTTTGAGAATGGAAACCGAAAAAGAGTTTTGAAAACATAGAACTGTTTCCAACCGTCAAACTGGCTCTAAGATGACCTATATTTTATCTCCAATTTTATGCATAATTTTAAAGTTTCATTTTTTCTACTGACAAAAATATTTTTATAAAACTTATTATTTGACTAATAAATAAACTAATAAAAATAAACTATCACAAACAGAGACAAGGCCAAGGATTCTTTGAACATATTAGAGGTGGCAGCTATGTTCATAAATGGGCACCGAATGAAAGTCCCCATTGGTAAACTTACAATGAATAAAGCCAGTTGGACTGAGAAATGTTCATCAACATTTTCACAACAAATTTTAAGTGATAATTTGTCTCTGATTGTTATTGGTGGACAAAAAAGTAATTTCAGTGATGAGTTTAAATTAGAATCAGTACCAATTTACCACTTAGGATTTATTGTAAAAATATTATGAAAATATTGTAGATGCAATAATCCCCTTATTTATTTTAACACCATAGAGCACGTGGGCAAGAGTTGGGTTAAGTGCTTCTTTGCAATGAGGCTAAGCCAGTGGCTCAGCCTGCCAGGGTGTTTCACACTGAAATAGAGAAGCAAATAGTGAAGGAAGTACAAAAATTGTTAGCGGCCGATTTCATCAAACCGATCCAACACTCGCGGTGGTTATCTAACATCGTACCTGTGAAGAAGAAAAATGGGCAGATACGATTCTGTGTCGATTTCAGGAATCTTAATCAGGTTTGCCCCAAAGACGAATTCCCATTGCCCAACATGGACCTGTTGATAGATTCTGCCGTAAGAAATGCCATGTTTTCCTTTATGGATGTGTTCAACGGCTACAATCAGATTCAAATGGCATCGAAAGATGTAGAAAAGATTGCTTTCAGAATGCCTATTGGGAATTTCTACAACATAGTAATGCCTTTCGGGCTAAAAAACGTAGGCGCAACTTATTAGTGCACAATGACCGCCATATTTCATGACATGATGCACCAAGAATTGGAAGACTATGTGGATGACATAGTGGTGAAATCAAGAAGGCGAGAAGATCATGCCAAGGTATTACGAAAGGTATTCGAAAGGTGCAGACTTTTCAAGTTTAGAATGAATCCATTAAAATGAACCTTTGGAGTGTTTGCCAGGAAATTTCTGGGGTTTTTGGTCCACAGTAGAGGGATAGACGTAAATCTAGCCAAGGCAGTGGCAATAGCGACCATGAAGCCACCAGCCACAGTCAAGGAATTGAAGAGTTTTCTAGGCAAAGTCTCCTACATTAGGGGGTTTATCCCCAGCTTAGTGTCAATCACCTTGGCTTTTATGAAGATACTGAAGAAAGGACAAGGCTTTGAGTGGGGGGAAGCACAACAGGTAGCTTTTCGGAAGCTACAGTAGATCATGATGAACCTCCCCACGGTACAAACCCCAGTTCGTAGGAAATCGTTGCTGCTTTACTTAGCTTTAAGCCTGTCTACCATTGGAGCTTTGATAGCCCATGAGGACAAAGGTGGCATTGAACAACCAGTCTACTACATAAGCCGCGCCCTAAGGGATGTGGAGACCCAGTATCCTAGAACGGAAAGGGCATGCTTGGCAATCGTTTATGCATCGTAAAGGCTATGCCATTATTTTCTGGCCTATGAGGTACATTTAATGACGAAGTCCCACGCGATTAAAGCCCTTCTCCGACAACCCATTCTATCCGGAAAAATATCATAACGGCTATTGTAGCTATTATAGTATGAATAGAAGGCAGGAACACCCAAGGCGATGAAAAGCCAGGCCATAGCGGACTTGTTGGCTCAATTTTTAGAAGAAGAGGAATTCCCGCTAGATAATGAGGTACCAGGAGAAGTGGCTACAGCAGAAGTGGCCGAAGAACAGTGGGTTAGAAGTTTGATGGTTCCTCTGCAGCAAACTCAAGAGGCACAGGAGTGGTCCTCTATCACAATGGTGAAGAGACCGTGGTACTCTTATTTAAGTTAGAATTTCCGTGTTCAAACAATACATCAAAATACGAGGCCTACCTGACGGGGTTGGCAACAGCTCTCGAGATAGGGATTAAGCACCTAAAGGTGATAAGCGACTCCAATCTGGTGTTTTGCCAAGTTAAGGGGAGTTTTTCTTTAAAGGAACCAAGTCTAGCCCTGTACAGAACATTGGCCCGGAGAATGGAGGAAAAGTTTTCCACATTTGAAATAGAGCACACTTAGAGAAGTGAAAATCGTTATGTAGATGCATTGGCTGCATTGGGCTTACAAGTAGCCTTTGAAGGGAATAGTGCCAGAGTTGAGATCAATAAGCGAAGAGAGTCCATTATTGAAGTACTCTAGGAAATGTTTTAGGAGAAGCAAGGATACGAAGAGGATTAGAGGGTTCCCATCAAGAAAGCCCTGTTAAAAGAGGAAGACGTGGCAGAATTGAAGATGTTAAAGAACTATGTCCTGATGAAAGGGGAGCTATATTGCAGAATGCTAGGAGGAATTCTGTCAAGATGCATGGGGCATGAAGAGGCCCAAAGAAAATTGAAGGAAGTGCACAGAAGAACTTGTGGGTTCTGTGGCAAGATCAGTCTATACCATAGGTTGTAGAGGGTGGGTTTCTATTGGCCAAGCATGGGCAAGGATGCAGACTTGACCCAAACCTAGTGTGAAGCTTGCCACCTGGTCGTAGACAGGGAAGAGAGCTATGCCGTGTTTACTATTGAGGATTAGAGAAGCCCATTCATATAATACTTGACAGAAGGTGTCCTGCCACAGAAGCATAGCGAAAGGTATAAACTCAGGAAGCTGGTAACCCGCTACTTCCTAAATGAGGGAATTATTTTTAAGAAGGGATACGATGGGGACCCATTATGATGTTTGGGTCCAGAAGAAGCTGATGAGATGTTAATGGAAGTGAATGCAGGAGAATATGGATAGCATCAAGGAAAGAAGAATCTATATTGGTGCAAACTGCAGCTAGGCTACTATTGGCCCACTATGAAAAGGGATACATCAGAATTTGTGAAAAAGTGACAATGGTACTCCATTTGTCAACAGAGAAGTGAGGAAGATGTTGGAGTTCTATCAGGTGAAGCATCACCAGTCATTGCCTTATTACTCGCAAAGGAATAGGCAAATGGAAGCAACAAACAAAACCCTCATCAAGATCATCAGCAAGATGAGCCAGGAGTACAGTGGAGGTTGGGCAACATATCTGCAAGATGCACTTTGGGCTTACCGAAGCTCGCCAAAATCTGCCATAGGATTCTCTCCCTTCTCCTTAGTGTATGGGATAGAAGTGGTGAGCCCAACAGAAGTAATGATACCATCTTTGAGGGTTTTGCAAGCATGGAGGAAAACGAAGGAGAAGTAAGTCTTTACGGTAGAAAGGTGCGAGGACTTGAAGGGTTGGACGAAAGGAGGGAGGAAGCCCAAGAGCGTAGCCATAGATATAGGCAAAAAATGATCGAAGCTCATGGCAGGACAATTAAAGAAAGAATGTTTACAGAAGGATAGCTCGTGTTGAGGATAGCAGACCATGTCAGGAAAGGTATGGCAGGACCATCTAAATTTTCACCAAAATGGGAAGGACCCTTTGTGGTAAGGGAAGCACATGCAAGTGGGTATTATAGTTTAGCCTAGATGGATGGAAAATATTTAATGGACCCCATTAATGGAAAATGGCTGAAATGTTATTATGCGTAGGAAATGTTATGTAATTATTCCGTCTTTCCTTTCTTTCCTTTTTTTTCCCTTCCAAGTGACCACCCTTGCAAGGGATAATGTCACAAGAAAGCATTGTAGCACGTTTTATTTGTAGTTCATGATTAAAAGCAAAGGTAGAAAATAATGAAGATTATGAAGTATTAGCAAAACATATTGTATCATAAAGCATAATAGTAGCTAGAGCAGATGTAGCATAATAGATTACAAACCTAAAATATATAAGTCGTATCAGACTTATCAAAATAAGTGCTAGAGAAATAAAGTGTACAGTGTAGGGAAAGAGGGGGGGAAGGGGGGAAGAAGTGAACATGAGGAAAGAAAATAAAGCTACATAAGAAATAAGGGTTTAATTATAGGCCTGAAATAAGAGTCTGATCCTTGAAGCGGTTGGAGCCAATAATGCCAGAAAGAAGACGATTGTGACGTGCCTCTAAGTTTGCCACCTCCTTCTTCAAGCTCTCGATGCGAGCATCAATGGCATCCACAGCAGGCTGGACCTTCTTCTTTAAGAGGGCTCGAGCAATCTCTCATAGGTGGTCAAGCAGAAATTCTACAGCGAATCCAACTTTGATCAGCTCCTGAACCGCAGCCCTCCACTGCATGAGAAGTGAAGATGTGGTAATTGGGTCAAAGAAGCCTAAATGATTTAGCAAAAAGCCCATGGGAGTAATAGAGGTAAAGAGGTAGTAAATGGGTCGAGGAAGCCCGAAGAATGATGTAATGAAATGGGCTGGTACAGTAGGAATGTTGGCCAACAAAGCCCAAGAGAGGAAAAGAAGTGAAAAGTGGGATTAAGAAGCCTTGAGCAAAAAATTTACAAGGAAATGGGCTGATCTCGAGCTCACAACAAAACATGAAGTAAAAAGAGGGTAAAGCTACAGTAGGCACAACAAAATGACATGGTAGGAGCAATGGCCAAGAGGCCTACTGATGCAAGAAGGGAGAATATGGGCTCAGCAGGAAGATGATGACTCTTACCCAAGTAATGCCCAGTCCCAAGAAGAGATAAAAGGAACATGAGCCCAAGAGCCCATATGCCCTTCATGCCACAAGAGTTAAACACCCACTAGAATCAGACAAACATGGAGGCAACAGGAATGGTGTGAAGGCCAGAAAGGAACAAATTTGGGCGGAAGTGGAGCATACACAAAGGGCCTAAGCACCACCAATTTGTACCCAGTCAATACATAGGAGGTGGGCCACGGGTCAAGGGTATTAGGGGGTGTGGTTTGGTGGTGGAGAGAAAGAGGGGGTCTATTTTGGGGTTCCAGCTCAAACTTCTATGAAAGAAATGTCCTGCTAGGATGGCATCTCACCCAAAATAAGTAAGAATGAGCGAATGAGCTGGGACCACTTGATGCATGCCATAGAGGTAGGTGAGGGAAAGGCTTAATCCTTATCTAGATGAGAGTAGTGAGAACAGAGGGAGGTAAGAAACAAGACAAGCCATTTTTTTTTCCTGGGAATGAGGAGTGGTGCAACCAACACATTCAGTGCAACGATAGTCGCTGAACAGCTGGCAGGCCAGTGGACAGTTTTGGAAGGACACCCATAAGGAGTCAAAAGCAGTTGAGGGGTGAAAGTGGTAAATCATATCACGGTAGACAATATAAAGGGTGGTAGCTGTGAATAGTAGGAGGCATCAGAGAAAGGGGTATTATCATCACAGAAAGAAGTAGAGGTAGAACAAGGAAGAAGAAGAGAGAAAAGAAAATAAAACACAATAAACTAGAGAAAAAACCATGAGTGATAGGAATAGAGGCATGCATCAATAGGCTACCTATTTTCTCTCCCTCTTGACAGACCCACTCTTTGAGAAATTAAGAGTTAAAGTTTAAGCCACTTATGTCATTTTTCCAAAGTGCGTAATCTTTATGGCAGAAGCTTTCTTTGAGATTTCTTGCATTGGAGATCGGTTCCCTTTTTCGACTTGCGTTTGTTGAGAAGCTAAGTTCATTTCTCTGGCAGACAAGTTTTACTTTTATGATTGATGAACGATTAATTTGTTACCTTGTCATTGAACTGTTTATTGCAATATTGTTCCCCACGATTGTATTATTCTGCCATAACCTCATTAGGTTTCTTTTTCCCTTTATTTAGGCGTTAATATTATTTGTCAAATGTTATAGTTATTCTGCCATGTTGTATTTCTTGCTGTGATACCTTTAACAGCTATTCCCGCCGTGGGCATGCCGTACACTCAATACTCCAGTCGAGGTGCATTTGTATTGGGATGACCCAACTTGTATGCAAACTGGGCTAAGGTGTGTTTCACTTAGGCCAGCCGCAGCTCTCAAACCCCAAAATCACGGGCTGTGGTACAGCAGAAGAGTTCAAAGCCCAACAACACAAAAGGCCCACCACAATCCGTCGTATCACCAAGTCCACCACACAATTGCAGAACATTTTGATTGATGCTTACTTATGTGACTCTCTCTCTCTCACTCTCTTTGTCTTGGTTTTCCATTCTTGTTCTTTTCTCTTTCCAGTTCTTCTCTCCTTTAGGCTACACTATTGCAGTTCTGTGATTTACAATGTAAAAACTAACAAAGCTTCCATGTGAATGTGTGAATAATAATGGCAAACTAGACTAGACAAGATAGACAAGGTTCCCCAAGCTTCTATGTAGGCCCTTGTGTGGCTGTGCCCCTGACCCACTCTGTTACCCACTTTCCCAATTACTAGGTAATGCACTTTTCTTTTCATTTGTTTTGTTTTAATTTTCATTTTGATACATTATTTGTTATTACAATAATTAATATTATATATAAATCATATGGCATTATAAATGTACTTGATTAAAATATGCTACTATATAACATTTAATCTATTGATAAAATAATATAACATGTATTAAGTTGTTGTTTATTAGATTTTTTTTATGAGTTAAAATTTGAATGATTGTTTATCTTTTATTTAGCAATCTTTAAATTATTAGTATTTTTTTTATTATATATTTTTAAATCTCAGTCATTTTATTTAATGGGTAATACTTTATTTTGATAAATCTAGGTTCATAGGTAAGTTTAGGACTATTGACACATTCTTGAAATGTAAATTGATTATTAAATTGTATTATACATTACTATTCTAGGTTTCATACACACAAAAAATTAGTTGTCTAATTTTATGTATGGCCCCCTAAAGAAAAATTTCTGGTTCCGTCACTGGGTTACTTTATAAAGGGCCCAACAACAGAAAAAGCCCAACAATATAGAGAAGGTGAGAAGGGGAAAAAAGTAAAGGAATGAGGAAACAAGCCTAGCAGGCTGAAATGATAGGATTGACGGCTAGCAGGCCCACAATAATATAAAAGAGGTAAGGAAGAAGTAAATGGGCTAAGGAAGCCCAAAGAATGAAGTAGTAAGCCTATGAGAATAAAAAGAGGTAAAGAAGAGGTAAATGGGCCGGGGAAGCCTGGAAAAATGAATTAGTAAACTCGATGGGTCGACTTAAAGGCCAATAAGTTCAAAAAGTAATAAGAGGTAAATATATGGTAATTGGGCCGAAGAAGCCCAAAGAATTTAGCAAAAGCCCATGAGAGTAAAAGAGGTAAAGAGGAAGTAAACGGGTCGAGGAAGCCAGAGGAATGAAGTAATGAAATGGGCTGGCATAGCAAAAATGTTGGTCAATAAAGCCCAAAAGAGGTAAAGATGTGAAATGTGGGCCTAGGCAGTCCTGAGCAAAAGATTGATGAAGAAGTGGGCTGGCATGGCAGGAGCATCAGTCCGCAAGCCCACGGGTTAACAAGTAATTAAAGGAAAAATAAAGCTATAGCAGTCACATGAAATGATATGGCTGGATCAATAACCAAAAGGCCCACAGACATAGAAGAGGGAAACATGGGCTCAGCAGGAAGATGAGGGCTTTTGCCCAAGCAATGCCCAGTCTAAGAAGGGGTAAAAGGCAAGGAATATGAGCCCAAAAGCCCACACTTCCTTCACGCCACAAAAGATAAACACCAACCAATATGTACAACATAATTAAATAAACACGGAGGTAGTAGAAATGGTGTGAAGGGCAGAAAGAAACAAAATTCAAACAGAGTGGAGAATATAGAAAGGGCAGGGCACCACCTACTTGTACCCAGCCAATACATGGGAGGTGGGCCATGGGTCAAGGCTTTCAGAGGGTGTGGTTTGGTAGTAGGGAGAAAGAGGGGGTCTATTTTGGGGTTCCCGCTCAAACTTCTTTGGGGAGAGATGTCCTGCTGGGATGATATCTCACCTAAAAGAGATAAGTATAGGCTGAGACCACTCGATACATGCCATAGAGGTAGGTAACGAAGTGACTTTATCCTTATCAAGATGAAGGAGGTGAAAAACAGAGAGAGGTAGGAAACAAGATAAACAATTTTGTTTGCGATGGAGAGTGGTGCAACCAACTCATTCAGAGCAATGGTAGTGGTTGAGTAGCTGACAGGCCAGTAGGCAGTCCTCGAAGGATGTCCATAAGGAGCTAAAAGTAGTTGAAGGGTAAAAATGGCAAATCCCACCAAGACAAATGGTATAAAAGGGGGTAACTGTGATCAATGAAAAGAGAGGAATGAAAGGAAAGGGAGGTAGAAAAAAAAGAAAAGAAAAAACAGAGAAAAAAAAAAGAATACATGGAAAACACAGAGAGATAAGTGGTAGGTGTTGGGAAATTTAGACCTCGGTTAATAGAATTAACAAGTTTTAAACTCAAATTGTTAATTAGATTTATTATGAATAAATCTTGTTAAAACAAACTAACATCAATATTATGTCAATATCATGCATAGTGGAATAGTAAATAAGACAAGATATAATGACTCAGGAAAACCAATGAAACAAACTAGTTTCTCAATAAAAACCTAGAGGGAAACCTTCCCAAAAAGCAATCCACTATAATAAAGAGAAGTTTTAGATCTAGTACAAAACCTTTTTCCCTAGACTCTACAATCCCCGTAGATGAACTTACAGCAGAAACCTTCTACCGCTTCAGAACCTCTGAACTCTTCAATATATGAATGCCACAAATGATGCACGGATCTCAGTATGTGACTAACTCCTTTGCACGAATTCCAGTATGTGACTAACTCCCAGCAACTTGAAGAAGATGTTGTTGGCTACAAAATTCTTCACTTCATCAACAATGAAGATTAAGAAGCACTTAGTTACAAAAACCTAAGGCGCAAAAGACACAGTAACTTCTTTTAGAGAGAATAAGACATTCGGTCACCTTTTGCATGTGTTCTCCTTGTATTCTCTTCTATGACGGCATTTAAAATAAGCCTTATATATGTCTAGGGTTGTGAGAAAAGAAACCCTGCACATACATGTCAGCATGGGCCAAAAATCAGATCTAGAAATTATGATTTCGTAGATCTCGATAAATTTTTCTGTTGAGCTTCTTTCGAGACCTTGATAGATATATTATCTGTTGAGCTATTTGTCGAGCTTTAATGAACAACACTTCTTCATTTGTTTCTTGGACAGATTTGCATGGCTTTAATACTAGGCTTGAACTCTTGTTTCTTGAAGTACCAAATCATCCTAGATTTGCCAAATTACAAGTAAAGTACGTTTTGTCAAAAGACTAGCAAATATACAATAACATATGTTTTAACAAGTTCCACATATGTCCTAATAGTAGGAATATAGGGATAGAGACATACATCAATAGACTACATTTTTCTCTCCCTCTTGACAGATCTAGTCTATGAAGAATTGAAATTCGAAGCCAAAACCATTTAGGTCCTTTATCCAAAGTGTGCAACTTCTATGGTAGAAGTCTTTCTTGAGGTTACCCACGTTGGAGATTAGCTCCTTTCTTTGGTCCACTTCTGTTGAAAGGCTAAGCCTACTTTTATGGCAGACAAGCTTTCCTTTTACTATTCATGCTTATTGGGTGATTAGTTTACCGTTTAGTTATTAAATTGTCTGTTGTAGAGTTATTTCCATTTGTTGTATTATTTTGCCATAATCTTATTAGCTACCTTCCTTCTCGGCGTTAGTCTCATTTATTTTGTTTAGTATTACAGTTATTTTGCTGTACTGTATTCCTGTTATAATATTTGTAACAATTGTTCCTGCTGTGGCCATGTCACACACTCAGCTCGTGATTAGGGGCGGAGCCAGAAATTTTGGTTTGGGGGGGCCAAGTTATGATGTTAATATATTAGTTAAGACAAACCTCTACTTACACACACGTATAAAAATTAATTTACTAAGAGAATTTATCATCTTCAATTTTAATGAGCATACAAAAGTCATGTATTTCTTCTATTAGACATGTACAAAAATTTATCATTTTTTACGTAGTTTAATTTGTTGAACCTCTTAAATTATATGATTTTAATATAATTTCTCTTTCTTTTAAGAGCACCATTGAATTGACTCAAAATTTGGGGGGGCTAACTTCAATTTTTACATGCTACATTTTTTAAAATGTAAATAATATAAATACTACAAAATAATTTTTTAAAACTTTGGGGGGGCCTTGGCCCCCCCACCCTTGTGTGTGGCTCCGCCACTGCTCGTGATGCCTCTGCCAGAACGCGTCTATATTGGGACGGCTCAGCTTGTACACAAGCTGGCCTAAAGTGTAGCCCTATATAGGCTAGTCCCAACTCTTTTACCTTTGACCCACGGGCCGCAGTACAGTAGGAGGGATCAAAGCCTAACAACACAAAAAGGCCCACCACAAGGGGTAACACATTTTGAATAACAAAACATAAAGTAAAATAACAAAGTTTGGCTTTAAATAGGTTTGAAATTATCTTTCCAACTATTATGTGGTTATATGATTATTATTTATATATATGTGTATTATTTAAACAAGTCACATGACTCGTTACAAAGGTTACGTGACTAAAACTACATATATGTATGGTCTTTTCAATTGTCATATAGTGAGTTAAAAGAAGATAGCTATAAATTGGTTTGAAGCCAATTTTTTTCTAAAATAAAGTACTTAGAGTGGGACTGATAATTCTTGTATAACAATCTATCATGATGTTTATCGCGAGAGTTCTCACTTTTGTTTCTTTTTTCCATTTTACTCAGCTGTAATTATTGCCACTTTACATTAATTATCCCTTTGTTTAAAACTCTAAACATTTACTGCCTGAAATTGTTGGAAAGATTTATTAAATTATTAATATTAAATCATTTGCAGGCTCCATTTCTTGTTTAAAACTCTAAAAATTTACTGCCTGAAATTGTTGGATAGATTGATAAATTTTTTAATATTAAATCATTTGCAGGCTCCATTTCTACGTATAACATTGCTCTATAAGTTATACCCCCGAAACCTAAAAAAATTACCAAAATACCTTGAAACCTAAAAAATTATCGAAATACCCCCAAAACCTAAAAAATGACCAAAATAACCTCAAAACCTAAAAACATGATCGATAAAAACCCCTGAAACCCAAATTATGACCAAAATACCGCTAAACATGTAAGATGACCAAAATACACCGGAAACATCTAAAATTACCGAAATAGAGGTTTAGGGTATTTTGGATGTTTTGAGGATATTTTTGACCATTTAAAGGTTCTAAGAGTCTTTCAGTCATTTTATAGGTTTCAAGGGAATTTCAGTCATTTTTTAGGTTTTGAGGGAATTTTGGTAATTTTTTAGGTTTCGGGGTTATTTTGATCATCTGTTAGATTCTAAGGGTATTTTAGTCATTTTTTAGGTTACGAGGGCATTTATGTCATCTTTTAGTTTTAGGGTTATTTCAGTAATTTTTAGATTTTTTGGTTATTTCGGTAAATTTCTAGGGTTCAGAAGTATTTTGGTAATTTTTAGGTTTTGGGGTATTTTGGTAATTTTTTAGGTTTCGGGGGTATTTGTTATTTTTAGGTTTTGAGGGTATTTTGGTCATTTCATGGGTTTCGGAGGTATTTTGGTATTTTTTGAGTTTCGGGGGTATTTTGGTCGTTTTTTGGGTTTTGGAGGGTATTTTGGTCATTTTTAGGTTTCGGGGGTATTTTGATTATTTTTAGGTTTCAAGGGTATTTTGGTCATTTTTGGGTTTCAGGGGGTATTTTGGTCATTTTTTGAGTTTCGGGGGTATTTTGGTCATTCTTGGGTTTTGCAGTTATTTTGGTCATTTTTTGGGTTTCGGGGGTATTTTGGTCATTTTTGGGTTTCAGAGGTATTTTGGTCATTTTTTGAGTTTCGAGGGTATTTTGGTCATTCTTGGGTTTCGGGGGGTATTTTGGTCATTTTTTGAGTTTCGGGGGTATTTTGGTCATTTTTTGGGTTTTGGAAGTATTTTGGTCATTTTTAGGTTTCGGGGGTATTTTTGTCATTTTTTAGGATTCGAAAGTATTTTGGTCATTTTTTGGGTTTCGGGGGTATTTTGGTCATTTTTTGAGTTTCGGGGGTATTTTGGTCATTCTTGGGTTTTGCGGTTATTTTGGTCATTTTTTGGGTTTCGGGGGTATTTTGGTCATTTTTTAAGTTTCGGGGGTATTTTGGTCATTTTTTGGGTTTTGGGGGTACTTTGGTCATTTTTGGGTTTTGGAAGTATTTTGGTCATTTTTTGGGTTTTGGAAGTATTTTGGTCATTTTTAGGTTTCAGGGGTATTTTGGTCATTTTTTTTTATTTCGGGAGTATTTTGGTCATTTTTTTGGGTTTTGGGGGTATTTTGGTCATTTTTAGGTTTTGGAGGTATTTTGGTCATTTTTCAGGTTTTGGGGGTATTTTGGTAATTTTTAGGTTTCGGGGGTATTTTGGTCATTTTTTGGGTTTCGGGCGTATTTTGGTCATTTTTTTAGGTTTTGAGGGTATTTTGGTCATTTTTAGGTTTTGGAGGTATTTTGGTCATTTTTTAGGTTTTGGGGGTATTTAAGGGTATTTTGGTAATTTTGGAGGTCAAGAGGGTATTCAAGTAGTTTTAGAGGTATTTGAGTCATATTGGGTTAAATGGGTGGGTTACTAATTAAATGGGTTGGGTTGGTAATGGATAATTAATTTATATATAAACGGGTCATAAATGGATAAATGGGTAATTATACACCCAACTCATTTATGACCCAACCCGCCCATTTGCCATCCCTATCTATAACCAATAAATCGGTGGAATTGAACAAGAAATTGTAAGTGAAATTTCCACTTCACATCCAGATTATATTTTATCATATTAATTAAGGAGTGGAGTTTCATCCAATAGGCATTCCTATGGGCTATTTGTGATCCCTTTCTTGTGTACTTTCATGCTCATAATTTCGGGAAGGTAGAGTTTTATGTCTTCTATTGACTAAGCCATTAAGACTCCCAACAAACTAGTCCCCACCATAACCGAAAAAATCCCGTTTCTTCTCCAATATATTACTTATCAGAATTCCATTTCCATCCAATCTAATAGCTTCATATCAAGCTACCAAGACACAAAGCAATTATGGCATACACATACACTACTCCATGGCTCTTGGTAGTAACTGAGCTTTTAATACTGGTCTCTATAACCGAAAGCAAAGTTCCAGCCATCATAGTTTTTGGGGACTCAACCGTGGATGCAGGAAACAACAACGTGGTTACAACCATTCTCAAGAGCAATTTTAGGCCTTATGGGCGTGATTTTGCTGGTGGTCGCCCCACAGGACGGTTCTCTAATGGTCGCATTCCTCCAGACTTCATTTCTGAGGCTTTTGGGCTCAAACCAACAGTACCCGCTTACTTAGATCCTGCGTATGATATAGCAGATTTTGCCACTGGAGTTTGCTTTGCTTCTGCTGGGACAGGCTATGACAATGCGACTTCTGATGTATTAGTAAGTATCAAACAAAACCATATCTATCAACAATCAACCTATGCATAAAATAAATAAATAAACCATGCAAAGAGGTTTTTAACTCAACTAGCAACTCTTATAGTCCGTATGGATTGAGAGGGAATGAGGGAGAGTAGAGTAAAATAAGGTTGAATTAGCCTAAAATTAGTTTATTTTTAAACTACTTTACTCTACTCTCTTCCCTCTCCATTCAACCCAAACAGACTCTTAGAGTTTCTAAAGGAATTCCCTCTCTATTGTAACTATCAAGTTATCCATTTTGTGACATTATCTATTGGTCCCTCCTCTCTTATTAATTAATATATATTTTTTTATTCTACAAATTTAGGTTCTACCTGGTTGGGAATTATCTTCTCCAATTCATTAGGTTGCAATTTATATGATAAACCATGTGTATTATTTAAATGAGTCACATAATTTATTTAAAATCTTTGCAACTAAAATTACATATTATTGGTTTCTTCAATCATTATATAACGTGTTGAAAGAAGATAGCTCAAACTGATTTGGAGCTAAACATTTTCTCTTTTTATTTTTTATTTTTTATTTACCTTATAAAAGATTAATTGATTCAAACTTTTCTTATGAGTAATGAATACATACTTTTTGGTATTCTAATTTGTCAATGCGTGTGCATGAGAAAGTTATACCAATTTTTAACTTGTGCTTCCTTAATTTGCAGAGTGTGATACCGATGTGGAAGGAATTGGAATACTACAAGGAGTACCAAAACAAGTTGAGAGCCCACGTTGGTAATGACAAGGCATATGAGATTTTGAGTGAGGCCTTATATTTGATGAGCCTGGGAACAAACGACTTCCTAGAGAACTATTACATATTCCCTAAACGGCAATCTCAATTCACTGTCAAACAGTATGAGGATTTTCTCATTGGACTTGCTGGAAATTTCATCAGAGAAATGTATAGTCTTGGAGTTCGGAAAATATCCCTCACTGGACTTCCTCCAATGGGGTGTTTGCCACTGGAGAGAGCCTTAAATATTTTGGGTCAAAACGAATGCGTGGAGAAATATAACAAGGTGGCGCTGGAATTTAATTGGAAGCTAAATGGTTTGGTGAAAAGGCTGAATAAGGAGCTTCCAGGGCTCAGATTAATGATTGCAGATGCATACACGATTCTCTATCAAATCATCAAGAGACCTTCTTTATATGGTAAGTTCATACTCCTTGTACCTACTGCAATTTGGTTTTACTTTAACCTTTTTTTTTTTTTTTTTTTTTTTGCTGAATTAATTTGGTATTTCTTGTTTATGATTGTGATTAACAATGATATGCCTCCCTTTTTTTTAATAAGTAGGTAATAATTTTCCTTCAAGTATATTAAATTAAATGACTTTGGATTCTCAAAAAAAAGAAAAAACCTTATATTTTTCTCTAAATATAAAACACAATATTTTTTTTAATTAGTTATTTGACTTGTTCAAATAATTTACATAAACAATCTTATAAATAATCACGTATTTAATAAGTTGAAAAATATTCTTATCTATTGGTTTATTAGAGCTAATCTTTGTTCTATATCTAATATATTTCCTATTATTTGGTTGAGGATGAGTGAAGGAGACACACAGTTATTGCTTGTTAGATTTTTTTAATTAGAAATTTAAAAATATGGTCCAAATCAACGATTATATTTCATTGGATTAAGTCTTAAAAGAGACAATTCTCAACAAAAAAAAAAGAAAAAAAAAGAAAAAGAAAAAAGTCTTAAAAGAGACCAAGGAAAACCCATATCCAAGCTCATGACTTACATCATGTTTTGATATTTATATAAAAAAAAAATGGAATGAAATTAGTAGATTATAAGGACCGGAATACAATGAAATGAAATATGACATACAATGAACTCTTCTCCCTCTTACATATTTATTTATATATTACATATTTATATATATATATATATATATGTATATTTTTTAAGAATTGAAAAAAAAAAATATAGGTTGGAGAAATATAAATATATCCATCCAATGAACTCTTCTTCCTCTTACATAAAAGAAAAGCTGCAGTTGAGGACCTCACATGTACCCAATTCATGTAAGAGTAGAGACTTGTCATGTGGGGAGTTGTGACACAAAATTGTACTAAATTATGTGTCCCTAACATTACTCTCGTGAGTAATGTAAAATAGATTCATGTGAGTGTGAAGTGGATTCCATAACTTCTCTGTATTGACTATTGAGAGAGATTTACAACTTGACACTACAGGAGAGAATGGACCTTTACCATAGGTGATAGGACACAAGTCGTTATCTCTACATTCATTATTACTCTTTTCCTCCTCTGAATTAGTTAGAGTCACTTATTACTAGTCATAAATAAGATTAAATTTCTCATGCGCCAAGCGCATGAGACTTGCCTCTCAGGTGGGTTCCATGCTCTTGGTGCATGAGATACCACCTCCATAAGTAAAATCCTCGGTAACTAGACATAAAAGAAGTTGGTGAGGGCCTTAATGAGCGTTTAAAGCTAACCTGGTTTTGTTGGGAACACAATTTATGGTGTTGACTCTACAGTAAATTCAAGTAAGTCCTTAGCCACATTTGCGATTTTTTTTATGGGTTGAGACTGTTTATTGCATTAGTGCACTACATAAATTGGGGGTTGTTTGGTACCGCATTTAAACAACAATAATATTTTTGACATATATTTCTATAACACTCAAACATGTATTTCTACAACACTGAAATCTGAACAATAATACTTAAACACAGCTACTAAATGGGCCCTAGGATGTGAAAAATACAGTTTTTTTTTTTTTTTTTAATAAAGTGGGGGACCTTTTTGTAATGGTGGCCTTGAGAGAATTCAGATCAGTCATTGCATAATAGAAAACCATATAGAATTTATATAGTTTTATTTAAAAATGATCCACATCCGTCCATGTATAATTGTGTAAATTTATACGGTTACTATAACAAATTTGTAAATTTACACTGAGACTATTCATTTGTATTTAGTTGTTTATTCTTTCTTTACGTATCTCGAGAATAAAGGAAGAGAGTGAATGTTGATTCTTCTCTATGAAGAAAAAAAAATGATATTTTAATGAAATATAGTATAAAATAGATAATTTGATGTGTGATATTTTACATGAACTAATTCAAATACTCTATGCCCCAAACTTAGAGCCGGCTCTACTTGCTGTATTAATCCAATTTGAAACAAACAATACATGTAAGGTTTTGTTTTTATTTTATTTTTCCTCGACTCGTAAGTTCTTCAATTATAACAAATATGAAATACGTTGTGGATTGGCAGGATTTGACGCTGAAGGAGTGGCATGCTGTTCTACAGGCACATTCGAGATGAGTTACCTCTGCAATGAGCACAATCCGTTAACTTGTTCGGATGCGAATAAGTATGTCTTTTGGGATGCCTTCCACCCTACAGAGAAAACAAATCACATAATCGTTAATCATATAATTGATACGCTTCTAGCATATTATCGTTGATTACTTTCGTCCAAAATAAACAAAAACAAAAAAATCTCTGATTTTTGTGTGGTTGATTAGCATAATATCTCAATTAGAATATTTTTTATTTTATTTATAATGATGGATTTCTTTATCTATATATTTATTTGGTTTTAGATTTTGATTTGATAATATTAATTTATTCAGTTTTTTTTTGGTTGTCCTTATTCTGTAATAAAACAACAGTGGCTCCATTGTAATTCAACGATCGAGGTCCAAATCCAACGGCATTTGGAATCTCGACGTGATATATATATATATATTTTATTGATCTCGGCCTGAATTTGTTTTTTGTGTATTTATCCACTGAAATGTTTGAGCCTAAATTAATGAGGAAAGATTGGGTCTGATGTCCAGTTGTATTGAACCTATCACGATGGTAACACGTGTATTTTTTTGTCACATCTCATTATTTTAGCGGGTTCAATGCATTAGACCTAAACTAAGTCCATTAATATAGTTCTAATTCAAACCAAGCTATCAAGGAAAAAAAAAAAGCGATTATTAAGCAAAAAGTTGAAGCCAAGGGATTCTATATTTCAAAAAAAAAAAAAGTTCAAGCCAAGGAGAAAATATTTTTTTGGCAAGAGTGGAATAATATAATTATTTACCTACTGTCTCAAAGTTTGGTTTAAATTACACGTGTAATTTAAGCAATATATCACTAATCAATTTTATATTTTTCTTGAATGCAAGTTTTGACAAATCTATTATTGAATTACATTTTCTTCTTATAGTCTATACTCAATATTTTCAAGTGCAAATTACACTTTTTTACTCTAAACTATCACTCTAATTGTACTTACCCTTTAAATTATCGAAATGCATGATTAGCCCCCCAAAGTTATAAGGGCCCATTTGGTAGGGCATTTTAAACACTCATTTTCAGTTTTTAAACAATATTACAGACATTTCCACACACTTTTTCACCCACACATATTTCAAAAAACTACAAACAAGACTACTCAAACCCCTCCTACCATTTGTTTTGTATGAATAATAAAAGAATTTATATGAGTGATAAATTAAATGTACATCAAAGGCATCATTCACAATGTCAGCACTTACACAATAATAAAGTGGATTAGTCTGTTTATTTGACAAAAAATGAAAAAGAATATAGTGTCGATACCTGATTTATATCCGACTCATTGCCATGATTAAAATTTTTTTTTTTGGGTGCACACGCTCTCCTAATCTAAGTTGAGCAATAAATTTGCAAACCATAGATATTGGCTCGGGAATTCCTTTATGCTCAAGGGAGGTATTAGCAGGCACATATATAATACAAAAAAAATTTCAAGTACGATGGGAAGAACTGGCTGGCTGGGTAGCGTCATTCTCTTATCATGTTGTGTGTTGTGGATTTTTGCAGGGATTGGCTTCATGTAAAGTCTACCTATATATGTGCGATGCTTTTGCTTGAAAAAGAAAGCTTAAGAACTATACTTGATGTGAATGGTCTATTTAGAGCTTACTCTTATCTCTTGAAGAGGGGTACTTCCTTCCATTCCTAGTTCTCTACCTTTTGGACTACTTTGGGCAGCTTCCTTGTAGACAAGTCCAGCCCTAGCTAAGAGAGCTAGTTTCTCCGAAGCTTACCTAGAACTTCTTACTGTAGAAGACTTTCTATCTCTCTCTCTCCTCTATAAAGTACTTCATCTCTTTCTATGAATTCCTTTATTTTTTTAAGGATTGTCAATGTCCTTAATGAGGTTCAAATTGGCCATTTATAGTGAAAATCATTGTTTCATTCCTCATCATTAAAAGAGTAGTTTTAGGATCACAAATTATTCTACAATTTTTTTTATCATAACTCTAACATTGCAGATTGTAAGTGGTTAACTATCACTTATACATGGACTCACTATTTTTTTTTACTGATCACACTCTATCCCATCACAACTATGACAAAAAATTGTAAAAAATTATATGAATCTAGACTTTTCCTAATTAAAAGGTTCCTCAATTCTCAACAAATTTATGTTTGTTCATTTTTCTGTGTTTGCAATGAACTGTATGTGCAGTGAGCTGTTAGAACACTTTGCCCGACAATGCATTAAATTTTGGTGGCTACTAGCTATAAGGTTAATAATTATGCTACCCGGCCGCGTATATAGTGCATGTGCGGAGGCTATGTTGTTTGGCTTTCATGCCTCTATCAGGAAACTAAACTTAAAATACACACAAAATTAGTATTGAACTTGAAAAACATACAAAACTTATCGTGCATGATAATGTATGTGTGTGATTGGCTTTACACCTTTTTAGATTCAAGCTATATATCTTGAATCAATTTTCACATTTTGTTGGATATAATTCTATATAATTCTTTTCTCCCCTGTAATTTTCAAGAATGGTCCAGTAATTTTTTGATGTTGCTAGTGATACCACAACGAGAAAGCTCCATAGGTTTCTATAGAAAATGTACGGAACATGGCATCAAAATTTGTTTAGATATAATTATAATAAGTCCAGTTAATGAATGCTCTTAAGTCATTTATTAATTGATAATTTAAAGAAAGTTTTAATACAATTTTTATGAGAAATATAAAAGTTATAAAAAAAAATTAATTAATTTTTTCTTTTATCATAAAAAATTTCTAAAAAATATAATAAACCAATGTTCTTAAACATCCATCAACTTTTTCCAATTATATTTGGCAACAGATCATTTCAAGTTTGGGTTCAATCCAATCGAGCTCTGGTCAAAGTCATTCAAATTTAAATGGTTCACCATTTTTTAATGATCCTAAATATTTACAAAATATCGAGTATTTTTTAATTGGCTAACTAATTACTTGATAAATTTATGGTAGAATTGTATGAACTCTTTAACTTGTGGAATCTACCAGTCAACCCGTACTGGACTTGTTTTCTACTAGCCAGTTTCGTATTGACTTGCTCTTCATTGGTCAAAATTTCATTGGTCCATGGCCACTTTTTTCACCCTTTCCTCTCGGGTTCAGACACAATATTGACGATTCAAGCTCAATTGTGAGGTCTAATCATCCTGATATAATAATGAAGTATTTATTAGGCACAAAACCCAGCACCTCCATTTTTGTTGGGGAGCTTTAATGCCTGAAAGCTTGTCACTCTCTTGGGCGGTTGCGACCACATGAGGGAGCATTTAATGACTCTCTCCCTCACTTTAGTGCGTAGAACTTTCGGTGGCAGTTGGGAAGCCATTGACTTGCTGCCCTATTTATAATTAGGGAAGAATTTGAGGTTAATATTGTGAATAAATTATGGTTACGAGTATCTTTCTTGGATATAATTTATATTGTATGGTTCCACTTCCACATTAGCAACCATGACGTGAAATAGTCGTATATATCACATTCACGGAGAAAAGTACAGATTTTCTAAGATATGGGAATGTGACTAATATATGAATTATTGCCAAACTGTTTGCTAAAGTGACATCAGACTAAATATTTTGTATCACTACCAAACGATTTGTAGTTTTCCTTTTGCGTATATTATCCATTAATGCCATTTAGAAATCTATACCAGTTAATTGAGGGCGTATAGGTACAAGACTTTAATTTTCCACTCTACAAGACAAGTAGCATAGCGTGTGAGTGTCTTCATGTTTGTATAGCAATTAAAACTCCCAACCACCTATCTACCCTAAACTTTGAATCAAGCTGACTCATATATTTTGCAACTGATATTTATGTATCACAGGAGCTCTATTCTACTTCAATGTTAAAGGTTGTTTCAGACAAGTAGTACAAACTTTGTATATCAAATGGCATACATATGCATGTATATCAAATGGTTCCTTTTAACCCAATTTCTTCTGACACTAGTTGCCAGAACTGGTGCCAAAGTTCCAGCAATTATCGTGTTTGGGGACTCATCCGTGGATGCTGGAAATAACAACCAGATCCCAACTATTGCCAGGAGCAATTTTGAGCCTTATGGTCGTGACTTTTTAGGTCGCAAGGCAACTGGAAGGTTCTCTAATGGCCGAATTGCCACAGACTTTGTTTCTGAGGCATTTGGTCTCAAGCCAACCATACCAGCGTACTTGGATCCAGCATATAATATAGCTGACTTTGCCACTGGAGTTACCTTTGCTTCTGCTGGGACTGGCTATGACAATGCCACTTCTAATGTGTTGGTAATTAAGTCCCATTCATAACAAGTATTGTCCTCTGGTTATATGCTGATCATTTCCTTATTATTATTATTATTATTTTTTTTTTATAAAAGCTGATCATTTCATTATGCTATATATTTATGATACAAGTTTCATGTCTATCTCTTACTCTTTGGGCTCAGTGTTTTACTTTCCACCACTAATTTAAAGTTGCATAATCTTTTTTTTTTTTTTTTAAATAATTAATTTGCAAATCTTTAAACACAGTAAGCATTCTTTCTGCCTATGTTTCAGCATTTGAATTCATTGCATTGCACGCTTCCATGACAGGACAGCTCGATATATTTTGAGGCCTAATTAAAGCAATAATTTTAAGTAAATTTTTTCTAATATCAAATTAATTAAAGAACGTGTGTTTAACTTGCTGCATTAAATTTTAATTTGAAATCTATATTTGTCACTTTTTGAGTTGCAAAATTAAGAATGAAGTTTTGTATGCAAATTTGAATATAACTAATCCACTTTTCTTGTGATATAGTAATTGATATTAGAATATTAGATAGAATTTTATTAATTTTTATTTTGGAATAAAATTATTTGTGTAGAAGCAATTGTAGCATATATTTCTTTAAGCAATAGGCGTATTGTAAAAGAAGAAAATCTTTTTAAAAATTTAGTTTATCATTTGGATTATTTTCTTCTATTTGTAAAACTTATTTTAAAACTTTTATCTCTAAAAGTAAATATATATGTCAATTTTTTAAAAAAGTTTTTGCTTATTACTATTAGTAGCAAATTTAACAATACATCCCAGTTAAAATCGAAATAATTTTCTAATATTCATATGTTTATTTTTCTAGTAGACATTGGAAAGAAATTTCATCTACAACATAAAGTTATAATACAACTAAAATAAATTCTTAAGCTTAGAACAATATAACTTAATTAATCAAATCACTATTGTAACTTCACTTAACATTAGAATTAACCAGAATCTCAACCTTCACAACTAAAGATGAATTAACTTCTTCTCAAAAAAAGAAAAGAAAAGAAAAGAAAAGATGAATTAACTTAAAATCAAACTAATACTACAAATTTTCACATCAATTATATAAACATAAGATATAATCATATAAAAATAAAATAAATATATCTTCCTTAATTATGATTTTTGATATTAAGTTCAGTAGTAAAAGAGAAAAAGATTGGGTTTAATGGTAATTGGGTATGAAGAGATACTTTTTTACTTAGAGAAAAAGTGCAAAACAAATTTGTGGGTTTAAATTAGTTTTTAGTTAGACATTGACCATTTTTTCAAGCCCAAAAAAAAATAAAAAAATAAATATATAGGAGACATAAGTTATTTTCAGTTGCTATATATAAAAACATGTTATTATGATCGAAATTTAGGGACTTTTTTCACTTCTAGGGCCTTAGGCAATTGTTTGAATGGCCTATATGGTAGGCTCGTCCCTGTTCCGTTTTATCTTTACACATTAATTTATTATTTTTATAAATCTTTATGCATGTGTTTCTACAGCATATATACAAACCAACAAAGAATTTTAAAAAATACACACCCTCCCATAAAATATTGAATCACTAAAATTTAAAAATTTTAAAAATACACACTCCCATAAAATATGAAATTCCTAAACTTTTGAATGTAATACTTATGTGATATTGTTTTATGTGTAAACAGTTAATTGTGTAATACTTATTCCATAAATTTTTTAGTGTAACACGTAACCTCTTATATGGTCTTGTTTTATATAAAAATATAACTCTAAATATGGACTTGTATGATCAAATAAGAAATTGAGAGCAAACCACTATTTATTTTAATGGATGTTTTAAGAATTTACAAATTAAATAATACTAGAGGATTTGAAGTGTTGCATTTGAAACTTTAGGGGTTATGTATTTAAGGAGAAACTGCAAGTAGATTTTGTGTACTTTTCCATTTTTTTTTTTTTTTTTTGCATAATATGTACTTTTATTTTTGTACCCGCTAAATTAGATCCATACGACATGCCTACTTTAAATTATTAGTGATTATCACCTAATGTTTTGCAACAATTTGTTTCCCTTGCAGTCTGTGATACCACTTTGGAAGGAATTAGTGTACTATGAAGACTATCAGAAGAGGTTGAGAGCCTATCTTGGAGAAACTAAGGCTAACCAAGTAATAAGTGACGCTTTGTACATGATAAGCATGGGAACGAATGATTTCCTTGAGAACTACTACACCATCCCAGCTGGTCGACAATCCCGATTCACGGTTACACAGTACGAGGACTTTTTGATTGGAATCGCCGGAAATTTCATCAAGGGACTCTATGGTCTAGGAGCTCGAAAAATATCCTTAGGAGGGTTACCTCCAATGGGGTGTTTGCCATTGGAGAGAGCCACTAATATTGCTGGTGGCAATCAATGCGTGGAGAGATACAACAATGTGGCTTTGGAGTTCAATGGAAAGTTGAAGATGTTAACAACTACGCTGAACAAGGATCTTTCTGGGCTCAAATTGGTGTTTTCAAATCCATACTATATATTCACCTATCTCATAAGAAGACCTGCTACCTTTGGTAAGTTATAACTGTGCCTGTATGTGCACCTCTGCCATAACATGTATTTCACTCTCTCATTACTACACAATTAATTAATATACCTTTTTTTCCTTTTATCCTTTCAAGTTTCAATGAGCGCTTGGAAAATCTGATGGCCAATATATGTCACTGCTTTGACATTTAAGCTGTCATTACTCAGTAGCCATTTTAATTAATTAAGTAGTTGGGGTGGTAGATATATTTAATAGGTTCCTTTGAATTTTCAGTTTTTTGCAGGATTATTTAATATGTGCTTAATTGGTAGATGTCTGTCATTATGTCATTAATTAATAACTGTTGACTTGAGAGGCTGAAAATTAATTGTAGATATTTTGATTATTTTCATCTTGGTATCTATACTAACATTAATATTTGTGTATATATATATTAGTATAATAAGAAATCTTGTAGTAGTTTATCTCCCCCCCCCCCCCCCCCTGAATGGGTTCCTTCCTAATAAGGAGAACTATGTTCAAAATAAACATATTTTGTTCTTAATATTAATTCTTAAAAATGAAAATTTGAGATATATACAGTATCCTCTTAATTAATTAACTATACTAATAGTTGTTCTTAATTAATTGACAGGATTTGACGTGACTTCAGTAGGCTGTTGTGCAACCGGAATGTTCGAGATGGGTTACGCATGCAATCAAAATAATTTATTGACCTGCACAGATGCGGACAAATATGTATTTTGGGATGCCTTCCACCCAACACAAAAATCCAATAGTATCATCTCCAATTATCTACTGAAGACTGTTTTGGCTGAGTTCCTTTAATTTCCGTTTTAGCATATATAAATATATAATGTATCCTTATCAAGCTATGCCTAGGCCTAGCTAGCTAGCAACATTGTGCATGCTCATGTATATTTATTATGCTTTAAACTCGAATAACCGTATTTATAGTATGCTATAGCTATATGGTATATGGTCTATCGAACAATACAAAGCTTGTAATTTATTTCTTTCCACTTGAGGACCTGATCAAGTTATGTTAAAATTATATGGAACCTTCAATAATAGATTCACATATTACTAGTTTTCTCTAATCTTTCTCTTCGTTTTTCCCAATAGTGACCTGTTATCGAGCTTATGCGAAAAACTTTATGATTCTATCAACACACCCCAACCACCCACCCCCCCCCCCCCCCCAAAAAAAAAAAAAAAAAAAATTCTGAACACTGTTATATATGTTTTGATGTATGTTGATAATACCCACAATTGTGTTGTGGGTACCATTTATTTATGTTGTATTGCCTTATTTTCAAAACTTTTTTTGGGTCTAATTTTCTTTGAATCACTTTGGATAGGAACTAGGACACACAATTACAGTAACTACCCCCATATTAATTAGGACAAATTACAAATTTTCACAATAAACAATAACCCCAATTACACTTTTAGTCCTTAAACTATTGGAACGCATGATTGACCCCTCAAAAATATAACGTCATTTTAATGTCCCTTTGTCTGTTTTGGTGTTAAGTCTGATGAAATTTAGGATTGAAATACCAATTTGCCTTCACTTTAAATATATGACTGAATCGTAAATTGGTCTTTAAATACTAAATTACGTTAGTTAACAACAAAATAGATGATATAGGGTTAAGTGTTATTTTTTTTAATAATTGAGGAGTCGATTATGTGTTTTAATTGATCGAGGGGTTAGGTACTTAGGGTAATAATTTAGGATGGTAAATTGTAATTTTTCCTATTAATTTAGAAATAACTCTTTTTTTTTTTAATTACTCTTATCAGTATCAAAGTCACACATGATAATAACTTTGACATTGTGTAACTCATATTACATTGAGTAGCTAGTAACGCCACCATTCTTGTTGGTTTTCATTTGAGAAATGCTATGTCGACCCACTACATTTTTACAAAACTTTTCACAACAAGTCTTAAATGATAAGTTTACTTATGATTTTTTGTGAAAATGTTATAGACGTACCACTTCTCTTTCAATTTCGGTTTCATGCTAACCTTTTTCTTATATATATTCTTTTAATTTTTTATATTTTTGGGCAAGCTCACATCAACGGGTAACTCATGCAACATTAATTAAAGCCACAATTTAGTGGTTTTCTAGTATTTTCTTTTTTATTTTATAAAAATTTAAAACAATAGGAGATGTCCAGTTAAAAAAGTACTAGAGGTAAGTTAAACTCGTAAAAAATTAAGCACAAGTCAAATTTGAGTCCGTGATCCGACATGACTCACATTGCATGCTATTGCTAACCCCTCTCTCTCTTTCTCTAGAAATATTTTGGTCACTGTAGGCATGCAGTAATGGTAATTTACGTCACATAGTAATTTTATCACATAGTATGCCAGTATGGTAATTTACGTCAATTTAGAGGGTGTTTGGATTGGGTTGTTTTGAGTTATATAACTCAAAACTGATAACTTAAAACTCAAATTTCGTGGGCCCCACTGAGTTGCATTTTGTTTGGCATTGTTTTCGTTCATGGTTTCTAAAACTTGTTTCTCAAAAATTTGAGATATGGGAATGAAAACTGAGAACAGGTTTCATGGTGTTTTCAGTTTTCAAAAATTGGGTTTGATGGCATTTTGGTTATTATTTCATCTATGTGGGACCCGGTGGCAGTGTATAGTCACAACCAGCACAATAACAAGTTCAACTAACAGCACCTATAACGGAAAAAGACAAAAGCTATTGCAGGCTGTGGGTTGTGGGCTCCACCAAAAAGTGAAAAAAATTGGGTATTGAGTTGTGGGGCACGATTTTGAGATATTGGAGCCAAACAATATTTTTCAGTTTTGGGTTTTGAGTGAGATAGAGTTTTGAGAATTGAGTTATGTTTCTGAGTTACGTGTTTTGAGTTTAGAATTTTGAGTTTTGAGATACTTCCAATCCAAATACCTTATTAGTAATTGGTTTTATAACCCCTTTTTTTTTGTTACAGTGGGGCTCGTAGGCTCCGCTAGTTACATGTTAATCTATTTCTTTTTAATCTTTTTTGTCATTTTTGGCAAGCAATAACAAAATTTCACATGATAGCATTGGTTTTTTTAGGAAAAGATAGTAACTAGTAATTTTACTCACTACAAGAAATTTGGATTTAGGCCGCATTTTTTTTTTTTTTTGGCAATGTTTCCAAATATGCTGCTATAGGAGCTCTATTGCAGTAGTTTTATAAAACGCTGCTAAAGAATGAATATTTTTTTTGGCGACGTTTTACAAATGCCGTCTAAACCCAGATTTCTTATAGTAACTGCATTCTCATATTACATTGAGTAATAACTTCACAGTTGTTGGGGGCGTTTTTCGTTCGTTGCCTACATGATGTTAGGGGAGTCAAAATCGAGACTCGACTTTAGGCTTGAAACATGGCCCAAAGGCTATCGGTGAAGTGTGAAAGACCCATTTTTCTCAAAGTCTAGGTTGCATCCAACAAAGATTATAATAAGGCCCCAAAAATACCTCTTGCAAAGATAAGCTAGCACAAATGATGACTCATCACAACAAGTGCTTAAATAATAGTCTAGCGGTAAGCAAGAGAAACGTCCAACAGTAGATGTTTGGAAAATCAATAAATATATTTGCATAGTAAAAATTATGCATTTCCTTCATAGTTGGTTAATATAGAAGTTGGCCCATTATAACAAGTACACAAGGAAAAACGGTCCAGCAGTGAATATGACAGACCTCCATCGGTAACGTCTAATTAGTCAATAAATGTGTTTACATGATAAAAATCATATAGTTTCTTTATTATTATCAAGTTATCTTGAGGGAAAACTTCCATAGTATCGAAAACATTATGGCTTTCATCATAATAACAATAAACAAGGATTAAAGACTTCATAATTATAAGTAAAAGAGGAAAAAATAGGATGGAATGAAGGGAGAGAGAGATTCTAGCTTAGTGCAGCACATATTGAACTAAGATTTTTGGAATATCTATATGTGGGGCATGAGTGGTGTAGTGTAGGCTATTTTTGAGTGAGTGGATATTTAAGCTTATGGTGGTGTGATGGAGTTAATGTTGAGGCTAAGGCTTTTATGGGTAAAGAGTTGTTTGTGATTGATTAGGAAACATTTATGGGCTGTGAATATGCAAAAAAAGAAAGGGAATGTCTAAGGCTAAGTGAGTGTGGGCTAAGGGGGATGATTTATGAGTTTGGGGAGAGTTGAACCACAAGCAAAGTGACAAGAAAATCAGAAATTTCAGAGGGGTTTGGTTTCTATTTTAAGGTGCTAGGATTTTTTGAGAAGATGGAATGTGAGGTTTATGGGTAAGTATATATGAGCATTTATGGACTAAAGGCTAGTTTCTAAACTAAGGGACTAACTTATGGGCTGAAAATAGCATGATGAGTGAGGAATTTTATGATAAGATTTGTTGTCCTCCATGAGTTGATGGTAGTTCCCTTTTATAGTGAAGCTTAAGGGATTGATTAGCAAAAGTCCAAAAACGTAGGACTGATCAGGGGTAGGACAACAGACTTAATTATCCTAGGATTTGGCCTAAAATAGGAGATTTGCTTTTGGGGTTGTTTTGCTTCTTTGGGCAATGTCACACATGGGCAAAAATCAGCATAATCTTGCATTAAATGCTAAGAATTCTGAGATTGTGTTCAGCCAATGGGATAAAGGTAGGTATTAAGGAGGAATCCTAGTACTGCAACTGAGATTTGGACCCTAGGAAGTAGGATTCAACACCCCAAGCTAGGTGTCAAAGTTTAAGTCCACTTCAGAGGGTTTCATTGGAGATCCCTTTATGCCCTCCAAATCACATGTTCCCAAATTTTCCCCTTTATGATTCATGGGCTTGGTTCATGAACCAATTACATACATTTTTAGTAATAAAATAAATTATTTGATTCAGGATTTCATGAGCTTGGAGGTCTTGGTTATGGCTTCCTTGAGTTGTGACCAAAACTTGGGGAAGAAGGGTATTTATTGCCCATTAGCATTTAGGTGTCAGCCTTTGGTACTGTTCACGTCAAAGTTGGCAGTGGGACAAGTGTCCAGCTCCTAATTTGGTTTGGGAGCTTGGTTGCTTCTTGAGGTGACCTCTAGCGGAAGACAGAACTGAATGGAGTTCTCCAGCGGGGTCAGTTTGCACACATGGGCTGTTTTGGCTGAGATTTCATGTTGGGCTTGGCCATGAGGGCTGAGTATTTTGGTGGGCCTCTAACTTAGTGGTTCTCTCCACTTGGGCCTATTTTTTTGCTTTCTTATTGTGAGCCTTACAAAATGGACAAAGCTACCATATATTGCCATGGATTTTTATTCCACATGGGCTTTAGTTGTTAGTAGAAATAAAATGAATCCATGAGTTTTAATAAATATTTATGATAGGTTTTAGGTATTAATTTCCATGGGCTTTAAATAACAACTTGTATAGTTTCTCATAATTTTTGCTATGGATTACTTTGTAAATGATATTTTCTTTGGGGCTTTTTAAATAATGACCTCCAATATTTTCTTGAGAATAATATTTACCATGGGTTTTTAATAAAGGCAACATCCATGGGTTTCAAATAAAATATGGTAACAACCACTATAATGGAATAATGTGATATTCTCATGAGTTTTTCTATAGATAATCATAATGGGCATGTAGTATAAATAATTATCATGAGTTTTGGAAATAAATATTATGAATATTGTGATATAAGATAAATAATGACTATGAGTTTGTAATATGATATTAAATAAATAATCATAATTTTCCATGGGCTTTTATAAGATGATTGCCATGGGTTTTGAAAATAGATAATTGCCATAGATTTCATGGGTTTGTAATATTATAGTAATAGATTTAAGAACTTAAAGTATTGTTCGTCATTGGACTTTTAAGTAAAATACTTATGATATAGTATTTTGCCAAGTATTAATAACCTTGGATTTTTTATAAAATAGTATTAAATAGTTAGCTTAGACTTTTTATAAAATAGTGCCAAGTAGTTAGTTTGGGTTTTTTTATAGTGCCAAGTAATTAGCTTGGGCTTTTGATATTGCCAATAAGATTTGAGCTTTTTGGTGTTGCCAGCGGGAACTAGGCTTTTGATGTTCCAATGAAAATTGAGATTTTTTTTTTAATTTTTTTTAATTTTTAATTTTTTATATATTGCCAGCAAGAATTGGGCTTTTAATGTTGCCAATGAGAATTGAGCTTTTTTGATATTGCCAATAAGAACTGGGTTTTTGATAAATAAATTGCCATGTGTTTAAATCATGGGCATTGATCATGGATTTGAATTCCATTGATAAAATTGTTTTGCCATGGACTTGAATCATGGGCTCTTCAAATATTGCCAAGCATAAGTATCTTGGGCTTTAAATAGAATGGAGTGTGTGTATTGGGCTCATAGGGCCGGTTTTGGGCTTAGTTAAATAATGATAATAAAATTAGATAAAATATGAGTTTTTTGAGCTTTTTGTGATAGTTTATATCATGACCCAATTTAGATAATGTGATATGAAATATTTGTGATTAACATAATAATAGGGCAAGAAATATTTGGGAGAGACCAATAACTTATCTGTGGTGTTTGAAAATAAATAGGTGATACTTAAATAATATTAGGTGTAAAACAATTGCACCCTAACAACAGTTTTATGGTAATTATTAATTTTTTGTGAGATTATGATAGGTTTATAAAAGATTGTATGTGTAAAATCCAATGGTATACTTCACCACATCACTTGCTAACCTATGTATTTTTTTTAAAAAATCTTTTTGAAAATTTAATGCTACTTCAAATAAACAATTAATAACATGGTTGCAAATGGTTGTAACTTTGTCACATTTACAGGTAACTTATGTCACATTAAGTAATAACTCTGCAGTTTTATTGTTTTTTCATCATGTTAGATTGTGCCAGGGGTCCATAAGACTAGTGGTGTCAAATGGGTGGGTTTGGGGTGGGCATAATTGGGTTGGGTACATAAAACGCATTTATTGCCCATTTAACTTATTACTTCTAACACAAACCCCAACCCACCCAATTACCCAATAATTAAAATTACCAAAATGCCACTAAAACAAGAAAATGACCAAAGTACTCTTAAAATCCTTTAAACTTACCATAATACCCCCTAAACCTAAAAAGGACCAAATATGATCAAAGACCACTAAAAATTACTAAAATACCCCATTAACAAAAAAAAATGGCCGAAATACTCCTGAAACTAAAAAATGACCAAAAAATCTCTGAAACCTAAAAATTACCAAAATACCCCCTAAATCTAAAAAATGACCAAAATACTCCTGAAACCTAAAAAATGACCAAAAATGACAAAAATGTCAATTTTTAGGTTTAAGGGGGGTGTTCGGGGGCCTTTTATCGGAGCTCGGCCATGTGTTATCTGCTGGATTAGTGACCTTGCTAGGCCCGGGTTGTGTGCAGGGAGTTGCATCCGGAACTCAACATTGGGCCTCGTGGTCCAATGGTTACGACGTATTTTTAACCCTACAAAACCATTAAAGTCAAAGTCTAAGAATCATGATAATGGTTGAATAAACATGTTATATGTGTTTGATATAATAGCTTTGATTAATAGTTGTAATAGTAGTTGAAATAAAGTAATATGTATTTAAAAGTGAAGTAATCATGTACTCAATGATGTAAATTTAAAGATATGGAAGCAGAGTCACTTATCTATGTATGGTTTGTAGCTCCAGTTGTATAGTATCAGTGAGTTGACAACATTCCAGCAGAATGACTCTAGCGGTGGAGAGGCAATTTGCCATAGTAACTTCAAGATTGAAGGGGAAAAATGGGTGCAACTAGAGGGAGAAAGAGTATGTCCAGCTGTGTGTAGAGGCTGATTAAGCTTGCCTTTCTTATCTTGCACTTAAATGAGTTTCATCCTTGACAATTCTCTTTTAGTAGTTGTGAAGTTATGCATAGTGTTGGCTTCCATGAGAAGGGCTTTGTATGGAGTATTTGTGCCTTCTAAGAAAAGGGATTTATGTAAGATAGATTTATGCCTTCCATGAGAAGGGCTTTGATATGAGGCCTTGGTGCTTTCTAGGAGAAGGGCTTTTATAAGAGAGGTGGAGAAGTGTATTGAGATGTGTTTATGGTCTGCAAAACAGTAGAATTTCAGAGTGAGAGAGTATGAGAGTGGAGCTTAGAAGCGTTGTGGCGTGTTATATGTAATGGTGTAGTTAGTGTGTATAGGATTGTGTGAGAGAAATGGAGAAAGAGATGTTTAGAGATATGGGTAGCAACATAGATGTATTTTCTGAATATGGAGAGTGAGAGAATGAGTATAAGAGAGTAATGGCGTTGTAGTGTGTTTAGGAATGCTGCTGGGATTTTCTACTGGAGGATGGATGAGGACTTATAAAGGGTAGTTATAAGCTAAGGGCTGAAGAGTTTAGTTCCTAATTTGGAAACTAAAAACTCAGAAGCTTAGAACTTCATTAAGAACTTAAGAAGATAATTAGAGGGAGAGAGAAGTTTATGAGAAATTTGTTCTTCTCTATTGGTGTCCTTTAGTATGTTGATGAGGGGTTCCATTTATAGCTGAGTTTAAGGGGGTTTTTTAGGAAACAATATCAGCCAAAATCTGTCCCAAACAGCAATAAATCTTCAGAGAATCCATCTTAAGATTTGGCCAAAAATGGTATGTTTAGCTTTAAGGTATTCTTGCTATTTTGGGTAAGAGCTGCTGGAGGAAAGAGCAGCAGAAAAGGAAAGTAATTTAGCAAGAAAAAGATAGTTTCTTTAGTTGGTTTTGGTTTTTAGCCAAATGTGGAAAATCAGTAATTTCAAGGTTGCTAGGTCAGTTGTTACATCTATTTTGAAAAAGCTGTCCCAGCTGTTATAAGATAGCTATTGCTTGGGGCAGAAGCAGATGAGGTCAGATGTTAGGCTGCTGGGATTTCAGCATTAAATGGTTGGTAATATCAGTTTTAGCTAGGTGTCAAGTGTTGAACATACTGCTGGTGTTCTACTGGAAATGTTTCCTTTTTGGGTGTTTGTATTTTTGGTCCAAGGTTCTATTATAACACATTTTTAGTAAGTAATAGAATGGTTGGTTGAAAGTTAATGAAGTTTTAGAGATTTAGTTAAGGTCTCATTGTGTTGTGACTTAATCTTGGTTAGCAAGAAGAGCATTTAATGCTCTGCTCTAGCAGCTGGCAGAGAAATATTTGGTATGATTATGGTAGACAGCAGCTGGATATTAGAGATATCATGAATATTCTATATATTTGGAGATTAAAGATAGCCAATCAGATTAGGCCATGTGTTTGAGTACAACTAGAGGTTGAATGAATAGTTATTTTCTTAGCATTTAGATGGCTGTAGATATTGAGTATTTGTCATATGATGAAGATTAAGTTTTAGGAAAAGAGCAACGGAGAATTTTATCATTTTAAGTGTTATGTGATAAGAGATGCTTATCATATGTTACTTGTTACACATGGACTCGTTAGAGTTCAGGGAGTTGGAGAAGACACGCAAAAAAACATGTTTCTTTTATCAACTTTAAACCACTGGAGCTTTACTGAACATACCTCTTGGCCCTTCAAACCATGACTCCCAAAGTTTCCCCAAAGAGACTCATGAGGTTGGATCATAAGCCGAAGATGAGATGATGTACCTTGGGTTTTGTTGTCATTTTGCGTAAATATGGGCTTTCATTGAAGAGGCCACTTGCCATGAGTGTAAGAGAAGTAATATGCGTCTTGAGTTTTGATTCATTGCTTGAGCTTGATCCATATGTTGATGTTGATGATGTTATGGGGTTATGATCCCAATTGATGAAGAGGAAACGTGGATCATGAATCCGCCTCTTGAAGTAAGGATCTTGTGGGCCATGTGAGCCTAATCCATGAGATATAAGCTTAGGGCTTTAAAGAGATTTACCCAAAAAATCAATAATATGTTTAGTGGCATGGGTTGCCAATGAAGTAGTGCCATGTGGGGCGAAAAAGAGTCCTCAACAGGGGTAATTTGGTCTTTTTTTAGGTTTAGGAGGTATTTCAGTCATTTCTTAGGTTTAGGGGGGTATTTTGGTAATTTTAAGGTTTCGAGGGTATTTCGGTCATTTTTTAAGTTTAGGGGGTATTTTGGTCATTTTTTAGGTTTATGGGGTATTTTGGTCAATTTTTAGGTTTAGGGGATATTTTGGTAATTTTTTAGAGGGGTCAATTTTTAGGTTTCAGGGGTATTTTGGTCATTTTCTTAGGTTTAGGTTATTTTGGTCAATTTTTAGGTTTTGGAGAGTATTTTAGTAATTTTTTAGGTTTAGGAGGTATTTTGGTAATTTTTTAGGTTTCGGGGATATTTTGGTCATTTTTTTAGATTTAGGGGTATTTTGGTCAATTTTTAGGTTTTGGGGTATTTCGGTCATTTTTAGGTTTTTGTGGTATTTTGGTAATTTTTAGGTTTAGGGGGTTTGGTCAATATTTAGGTTTTAGGGGTATTTTAGTCATTTTTTAGGTTTTGGGGGTATTTTGGTAATTTTCTTAGGTTTAGGGGTATTTTGGTCAATTTTCAGGTTTTGGGGGGTATTTCGGTCATTTTTTAGGTTTTGGAGGTATTTCAGTCTTTTTTTTTTACGTTTAAGGGGGGTATTTTGGTCATTTTTAGTTTTAGTCGATATTTCAATCATTTTTTAGGTTTACGGGGTATTTTGGTAATTTTTAGTGGTTTTGGGGTGTTTTAAAGTTGAATGATTTGTAGAAATGGTACTTGGATCATAGTTGGGTCTAATTGAGTATCCAGTTAAAACCCAATAAAGATTAATATTAATTAAGTTTAATTGGGTTAATAGTTAATACCCATTTAACCTGATTAATAATTGGATGTGTTTGAGTCTTATTTAAGTGGATAGGTTTGGGTGGGCAAATTGATTTTGCCAACCCTACATAAGACAACTACATATGTCGATTCGACGGTATGTTTTGCCAAGTCGCATGTTAACGTACTTCTTACTTTTTTTTTTTTTTTTTTTCTTTCTATTTTTAGTTGCTTTTGACAAGCAATAACAAGCTAACAGAACATGACAATAATTTTGTCGTGTCCAATGATAACTTGTGTTTAAGGTGGAAACGAATCAAGTAATATTAAGGAACATTGTATCAGCAATCCCACGCCCACCTGACTGGAGATTGAGAAACTAATAGAGTACAAAACTTATCTTCAAGCTTTACCTTATTCTAATCATTCAGAGGGACAATTGTGGAGTAATTTTGGATGAAGGGAGGGAGGGAGGGAGAGAGTAGGTTGGCTAAGTGATTTAGCAACTTTTAATACTTTAGTTAGTATGAAGATCAAATTAATGTGGCTGCAACTCTTGAGGCAAGCAACAACAATAGCTTTTTTGCAGCAACAGCAGGTGCAGCTTAATTAATGTATCAACAGCTAGTTAGCATTTAACAAGCAGCTGTAGTAGTGATTTGTGTTGTAATTCCATTAATTAGTAACACTTAATTAGTTCCTTTTGTAATAGCTAGAATGGGCTAATTAAGTCTTAATTTTTTGTAACAGAACCTGTTAGTAGGTTGTAACAGCAACTGAAACTGTCAGAAGACTGTTAGTAAATCAATTACAATTTAGTACAGCTAGCATTAGGCCATGTGTTAAATAGCTGCTTTAGAGCATTCACAATAAAGAAGCCATAAAATATAACTTTTAGCAACTTAAAAAGCAATTTTATTTATTTTAACAACACACACCCAACAACAAAGACTATTTTGACAGTCACTTGATTAAAATAATATAAACAACTTATTAAAATAAATTAAAACTTCCTCCACAAAAATTCACAGCAACCAGCCACAACCTTTCCACCACCACCACCACGTAGCACAACCCACAGCAAAACAAAAAAACCCAAAACAAGTCCACCGTTACAACCACAACAACAACCACGTTATCAACAACCCACCACAAAAAACCCATCAAAAAAACCCAAACCTCCGTGACCCACCTAGACAAAACCCAGCAACCTACTGCCGCCGTGAAACCCAGTAACCCACTGCCGTTGAAAAACACCACTGAGACAAAATCCACCATTTAAACCGGCACCACCGATACAAACACAACCAAAACCCACTAGCACTGAACCACAATCAAGCCACAATCAGACCCACAATTGAGCCATAATCAAGCCATCAGAGCACGGCCAAGCCAAACCCATGAATCCGAGCACTGCGACACCTCACAAATCACAAAATCGGCAACCCAAACCCACGAATCCGATCTCCATGCCAATGCCACCTCAACACCGATGTCCACAATCCGATTTCACATGGGCTGAGGTTGAAGCTGAGAGGAGAGAGTAAAGGGGAAGTGACAGAGGAAAAAGAAAAAGAAAAGAGAGAAAACAAACCTATGCGTGAGAAGTGCTTTGTGAGCATGTGGGGAATAAAAAAATAGTTTTTGTTATACCGTCCAGCTACAGTGAACTGCTAAAGATAGCAGCCCACCTTAGCAATCACTCAAAATTTTTTAGCTTTAGCTTCTTTGCTGTAGTGTGTGATTTTGGTGTTTTGGTTGCTAAAATGACTATTTAGTCATTTTAGCAACCTTATTGTGAGTGCTCTTAGGAGTTAGAATTCGACCATGGCGTGCATGTATAAATAGTCTTGAGAAATGTACAATTTTACTCAATTTTAGATGTTAATACAGAGTTAGCCTCAGTATTAGTTCCTAAAGACTACTCTCTTGAGTCTTGAAGAGCTGTAAATCTTTCTTGCACTTCTTAGCAGCCCAATTCTTTGATTCATTTCCACTACTTCTTGCCTTAGAATTATTTTCATCACTAAGGGCCTGTTTGGATTGAGGGAGGAGGGTGGGAGAGTGGAGGGGAGTAGAGTAGAGTTGGCTGAAAATAAGCTAATTTTGAGTCAATTTTACTCTACTCTACTCTACTCTACTCCCATTCCCTCTCACTTAATCCACACGAACCTTAAGAGAGGGCTTAATAAGGAATAGTATGTATCTATAGATGAGAGTCAATATTGTTTGTTTGTTTAGACCCCTTAAAACCAGATTAGTTTAACCTAATGAATTAGCAAAGTAGTTACTTAGGTTAATTATGAGATCTAGGCTAACCACATACAAACATATTACTTAGTGAGGAAAAGCAAAAGAAGACAATAATATAATGACCCAGGAGAACCAATGAAACCAACCGTTTCAAGGTAAAAATCTGAGAAGGATTTAACCTAACTATCCTCAAGGTAAACAAATCAACTATGATAGAATGAAAGATTACAATAGATTTAAACCTAAATCTAAAGCTATCTCTTGTAGAACTTACTAAAACGACCACGTGTAGCTCCGACTCCATGGACTCTTATATCTTAGATTTGCTGAACACAAACTCCCACGCTTGTGACTTTGAGATCCCACTCAAAGGTTTCAAATCATCAGCATTTGTTGATCTTATAGCAACAACTTTAGATCTACCGGTTCTAATGGTATGAGAATGATATCCGGTAGTGACTTTGAAAGGAGAAGGCACAATACCTTTTAGATCTCAAAAGAGCACCTCCAAAGTCGTCCAAGAGCACTAAAAACGTAATTAGGGTTTTCCTTTTATACCTAGTAGTGATGGACTGAAACTCTAAACGTTTTTTGAGGGCTTGGGCTTGATTTAAATTCTGCGTAATTGACTTATCTGCGATTTTCAATTGGTTGAGTCTAATTTTCGATCGGTCAAGCTTCACAGAAGTTGAACTCTCCTTTCTGTAGCTTGAATGTTCTTGAATCTTAATTTGTACAATCTTGAGCAATGTCTAACGCCTAATCTAGACATGTTTTTGTTCTCGGTTTGCCAACATACACAAAATAATAATCTAAAAATTTAATCCTAGATATTTAGAACCTAACAATCTCCCCATTTGGCTATCTGTGACAAAACACGCATAAACATGAATTGCTACTCAAGAACTAACTAAATTACAAAGTATTGCCCTAATACAATTCTATCACAATCTACTATCTATCAGTTGCTAAATTAGTCATCAGTTGTAGAAAGAATTAATCTGTAAATTCCTGAAACACTGAAACAAACCATAAACGCATGTGTAGAAAATACAATATAAATCAATAAAAGACAAAAATGCAATAACAGCAAATAACAAACATGCAAAATAACTCTCCTCCTAAGTTAGATACATTAAAAAAAAAAAAAAATTTATTTTCTCCCCCTTTCAAAAGCAATTTCATCTCCCTCTAAATAAAAACAATTAAAAACCTTTTAAATTGGAGTCCTAAATTTCATCTATTTCTCCCCCTTTTTGTCACGTATTGACAAAGACAACTCAACAAAGAGTAGATAGTAAGCATACACAACAAAGAATAAGAGAAAATAGAGAACCAATGAACCACAAAAAAATTTAGCTCTATGGAAAATAGAGGCAACTCTCCTTATGAAGAGCAACAGCTCCCCTTATGAACAACATAGATTTTAAAAACAGCTTTCTCCCCCTATAAAAATAGGAAAAGAAAAACAAGTTTTGGAAAAAACAGTTTTGGAGAAAATTTAGGAGGTGGGCAAAAATAAAAAGTCACAAGCCTAACTAAAAAAATAAGCTGAGGATTCACATGAATACAAATATTCCCTCTTTCAATATATGCAAACCTGACACTATGTGACTCATAAATAGATGCATGCAAACATTCTAGGTACAATCAGTTAAGACTACACAATTTAGATCTCAATGATAAAAATTTTGCATGCAATGTGTTTTAGAGAAGATATTTGCACATTTATTATCCACCATATCTCTATGAAATATTCCCAATTTTTAGTAGTTCACACATCAAGAAAAATAACATATATTAAAATGTACAGAACTCAAAAATTAATCACTCAATTCTTAAATCTAGTTGAGTACCCAATTTAGCAAAGTGTATGCGTGTTGTGTGTGAAAACAATGAGAGATATGACTACAAAAATGCAAGATGAATAATGAAAACAATGCAATGCATGTGAATCCTAACAAAAATAATGCATGAAAAGACTGAATGGGCAAGAACTTTAAAAATTGAAAATTTTTAGTTTCGATCAGTCCTAATGAATCGAACATCAATTGGAAAAAAAATTTCTAGAAATTTCGATCGGTTGAGCATCGATCAGACATCAATTGAATTGGGCAGAGAGTTTTAGCTTTAAAACCTGAACATTTTCAATCGGTCGAAGCAGTTAAAAATTTTAAAACTTTAAAATCTGGAAATTTTATGCAGAAAAACAACTTTGAAAAGAAGTTTCTAAGACTCAATGTGGATGCACATTATCCAGAAAAGTTTTAAAAACATGATGCCACTCAGGTGCAAACATCAAAACCAATCAAGAAGTTAAAAACAAAGATTTGAAACTTCTAAACACATTTTTCTTCAAATTCCCAACCAAAATAGAAACTTGTATTTACACAACAGATCATATGCAATTAAAGATGACTAGATTAGTCAACACACAATCATATGTACAAAATTTAGCAAAGATTTGTGTGTAGTGTGTGCAACTAGTAAGTGTACAGTGTATAGAAAAGGTGATATGTAGATAGTAATCAAACAAATTTTCTACATCATCAATCACATTGATTTGAAGGTGACTATCACCTAAAGAGTTACATCATATAACTCTCACATCTTTTAGAAAACACGCTTGCAATCATGTAAAAGCACTTTGATTCTTTATACTTTTTCCTTTTCTTTTGATTTTTTTATTTTATTTTTCTTTTGAGCACAATCAAAGATATCATGCATGGGTATATAGGAGATAGAAAAGAAAATACCCTTGTTATACATTTTTATTCTTTTGAGAATAATACCTTATTTAATCTTGCTGTGCAAGTGCTACACCTTACCCAGCACGGCTTTTATAATTGCATATAGGTGTTCATGATTGGCGAGTAATAGTGGTAAGATAATTATTTGTGCATTTCTCCTAAGATTTTCTAGTCCTTATGATCAAAATATGTGACACTAGAATCAAGACCGTTTGTTTAAAAACTATAAACAACTCACACAATTAAGCACTACATAGCAAAAACTAGCAAAGTGTAGAAAATAACTCATCGAAGCTAAACAAGGTACACAGTCATGAAATGTAAATTTCATAGGCAAACCTTAATTACACACTTAGTGGTGTACAATACAAAAAAAAAAAGAAAAAAAAAAGAAAAAAGAAAAAAAAGAACCATTATGCTAAATGAATAAATGTAATAACAATGCATGATAGTGCTCAACTAAGCTATAGAGGGTACACAACCAAGAAATATCAATTTCTTAATTAACCCATGAGTACATGTACAAACTAATACACACTCATACAAGATCAAAAATAGCTTATGCACTCAGTTATGCAACACACACTATTCAAGTTTCTCCACAATATCAAGCATGTTCTTAATCAAGAGAGAGATATTATATTTCATGTAATCCTCAAGAAAAATAAAACTAGACAATATATATATATATACATTTTTTTTTGTCTTTTTGAAAAATTTCAATGTTTTTGCATTTTTTTTTAATTAACAAAACAACATAAGAAAATAAAACAACCAAAAACTGAAAGAAAACATGTCCACAAATAATTGAAAGAATTAAAACAGGGACAAGTATACAACACTCACCTTAGCAAGTCTTTTCTCACCCATACAGCATGAGTCTTTGGCTTTGTAGGTGAACATCCATGAGAGACAGTGTATTTGAGGGATTACACAATTCTTCTAAGAGAGACTGAAATCCTGCAATTTCCTTTCACAGGCCAACAAGCTTAAATTTTTCAAAAGTATATGAAACAATTTATCAGGACTTATGGCAGAAGAAATATCATCACATATCCTAGACTGAAACACAGAATGCTTAAATTTTAGTTTATGACAATTGAGATGAATGTGATCAGAGACACCACAAAAGTGACAAATAGGAACAAATTTAGGAACATCAGTATTCCTAACAGCAAATTTAGTTTCAAATTTTGATTTTTGCCTCAATAAAGAACAATTTGGTCTAATGTGACCAACTACACCACAAAGGTGACACGTAGGCACAAAAACAAATTTCTTTTTGCACTCTAACATTAGGTTTAGACTTAGGGTTAGAAATTTCAACGTTTGCATCAGAACTTTTACCTAAAAACATCATAGCTAAAAGCAGTAAGACATTTAAAAATTATCCATGATAGCAGGGATCAAGGATCTCACTCAATACGTTAATCCAATCAGAGTGAACCCGCTCTGATACGACTTATTTGTTTATGTTTAGACCCCTTAAAAACAAATTATTTAAACCTAGTAAATTATTCAAGTAGTTACTTAGGTTAATTATGAGATCTAGGTTAAACACAAGCAAACATATTACTTAGTGCAGAAAAGTAAAGAATATAGTAATATGATGACCCAGGAAAACCAATAAAACCAATCGTTTCAAGGTAAAAACCTGGGGAGGATTTAACCTATCTATCCTCAAGGTAAACAAATCAACTATGATAGAATGAAATATTACAATAGATTTAAACTCTAAATCTAAAGCTACTTCTTGTAGAACTTATTAACACGACTACGTGTAGCTCCGACTCCATAGACTCTTTTATCTTGGATTTGTTAAACACAAAATCTCACGCTTATGGCTTTGAGATCCCACTCAAAGGTTTCAGATCATCAGTAATTGTTGATCTTATAGCGACAACTTTAGATTTACCGGTTCTAATGGTATGAGAATGATATCCGGTAGTGACTTTGAAAGGAGAAGACATAGTACCTTTTAAATCTCAAAAGAGCACCTCCAAAGTCATCCAAGAGTACTAAAAATGTAATTAGGGTTTTCCTTTTATACCTAGTAGTGATGGATTGAAACCCTAAATATTTTCGCGGGCTTGTGCCTGATTTAAATTTTGCAGAATTGACTTATCTGCGATTTTCAATCGGTCAAGTCTAATTTTCGATCGGTCGAGCTTCACAGAAGTTGAACTCTCCTTTCTACAGTTTGAACATTTTTGAATCTTGATTTGTAAAATCTTAAGCAATGTCTAATACCTAATCTAGACATGTTTTTGTTCTTGGTTTGCCAACATACACAAAATAAGAATCTAAACATTTAATCGTTAATATTTAGAACGTAACAAATATTAATGTTGATGATTTTGATCTTTTTGTTCATGACTTCTGTTCTCCCCAACGACCTTTCTATTGCAAGCTTAGCTTATAACTTTATCACTTAGTATTTATGTAATCACTAAATGGAGCATGCTAAAACCATTTAACTTGCTTAAGGAATGAAATCGATACAACATAGAAGAATGAATGAAATTTGGTGAATTTCCTTTATACGGGAATAAGATTTCCTCCTCTCATTTTTTTTCCCTCTCAAAATCTCTAAAAATAAGAATCAGATTGGCATTTCGCCTCCATTTTGTTAAAGGAATGAGTTTTTCCTTTCCAATTTTGATAAGAATGCTTGGAAGGGAATGGAATAGAATGAATTGAGCATTCCATCATTCCCTCATAACCATCTCTATTAAACTTCAAATTAGAGGAATGGATGAATTTTTTTTTTTTTTAGTTTTAGTCCATTCCATTCTTTGTTTTCCTCTATCCTAAACAAAAAACAATTAACAACAACAACAACAACAACAACAATAATAATAATAATAATAATTAAAAATCCAAATTGCATCTTTTTAAATTTTTTTCTTCCACATTTTCTCACTAACCAAACATAGCTCGGTCCACTTAATTATTTAAACTAAAAAATTTAAATTATCTAGGAGTCAATATATAAATAAAGAAAACAAACTTAGGTACAGTTGCATTGAATTTCATTGTACTTGGAAAAGACTATTATTTATTCTTCATTAATTTCATTAATCAATGCAATCGTGTGTTTAAATTTAATTAAAAAACCTAATGTACAGAACCTTATGAAATTGTACCTAAGTTTTTTCTATACTTTTATGCCATTGCCAAATAAACACAAATATTTAATTAGGCAGAAATACACTTTAGACCTTAGAACTTTGATTAATTGTTATTTTAGTCCACTAAATTTAAAATTTGTTTTTTTAATCCATAAATTTTAATAATGCAATCATCTTAGTCCTTCCGTCCATAAATTGTTGTTAAAAGTTTCCGTTAACTCTTTTAAAACAAAGTTAAAAAAAATTTAAAGATGATTGTATTAATTTATAAAAATAAAAAAAATTCTAGTTTTTAAATTGAATTGACTACAATGACAATTGATCAAATTTTGTGTTTAATTTTCTATTGCTTTTTTTTTTTTTTTTCTTTTTCTTTTTTTGAGCTGCTTCTAAGCCTTTTGTTTCTGATTTAATATGTCACGGTCCATCATTGGAGAAAGGTCAATTTGTCTCCTATGTCACGCTGTGCGTAAGCAATTCATTTTTCTCCATTCTCAATTTCCACGTTAATTCCACAAGACTTGACTGAATAAAGTGCAATAGAAAGTCAAACAGATGACTCTTTCAAAGGTCACACACTTCCAAGAGAGGACTCTTAATTTTCAAGTCTCCACTTAATTAAACCAGCGGTTCATAAACCATTAACCAAAGCACAAAATTAACCTTGAACCTTGAACAGCCACAAGAACTCAACCATGAAGAAAATCTACAAGAAAGGCCAAGTGCACCCATCACAGCCATCCATCGCCGACCACTTGGCGTTGCTTCCTGCAACAATCCTAACCCTCACTGCGGCACTCTCGGCTGAAGACAAAGAAGTCTTGGCCTACCTCATCATCTCATGCTCCAACACTTGTACCAACTTTTCTTCTCATACAAAAACTATCCTCAGTAGTAATGGTGATGGTGATGCTGGAGACCACACACCTATGTTTGAGTGCAACTGCTTTAGGTGTTATATGAACTTTTGGGCACGATGGGATGCTTCGCCAAGCCGTGAACTCATACACGAAATCATTGAAGCTTATGAGGAAGAATTGATTAAGAAGCAGGAAAGGAGCACCAAGAGCAAGAAGGAGAGAAGGAAGAGAGCCTGTAATGAGTTGAAGGATGGGGAGAGAGATTCTGGGGAGGGGTTGTTGAATAATGAGTTTGGTCAGTCTGTCTCTGTGGATGTGAGCCGCGGTGATGGTGATGAGTTTGTGATGGAGAAGGGGTCTGTGAGGAAGATTATGAGTTTCATTGGAGAGAGGATTTGGGGTGTTTGGAATAGGGTTTAGTTTTCTTTTCATGTCCAAGTCATTGATAAGTTTTTTTCTTTCCATATTTTTTTCTCTGTACATGATTCGGAATTTGTCTTAAAAATGCGAGTTCAGCTATATAAGGCTGAATTGAATTTTTTCCCCCTTTATGGGTTTTAGACTTTGTATCAAAATCTATGTGATTCTCAGATTTTTTTGCAATTTAACACCAAAATGCTAACAATTTTATTAGTTAGTATCGTTTCCAAGATGTTGGTGGAAAATTATCCACGTGAAAACACAATACCCAAACCAGAAAACACGAGGAAACACAACAACACCCAAACCAGAAATTGTGACACAACAACACCAAACCAGAAAACTCGAGGAAACACAACACCCAACCCAGAAAACAAGCAACAACCAGAGGGACACAGGAGACAACAAACCCAGAAAACAACAAAATCAAACCCAAGCACTGTAGACAACAAACCCAGAATACAACAAAACCAAGCAACAATACCACCAAAAACAACAAACCTAAGCACCAGAGACAACAAACCCAAGACGCTACCATTTTTATTAGATAAGCCTCATGAACTTATATGTTACGTTTAAATATAAAATAAATAAAAAAAATTAAGAAACTTATATTGATTTTCAACAGGGGCGTAGCCAGGATTTTATACATGGGGGGGCCGATTTTCGACGACGATGATTATCATCGTTGTATAGATACTCTATATATTTAGGTTGATATGAACCTTCTTTGAGATAAGCTCGTCGAATTTCATCTTGTTTGTTGATAGGAAATTCACATATTTGTTTACGTGATCCTGGATCACGATCTATCTTTTCAGATTGAATTCTTGAACATTTGGTGGGGTGTTCATCAGGCATTGAAGTATCAACATTTATTTCTACAGCCACATTTGTTTCTACAGCCACAAGTGTCCTAAATTTTAAATTGCTAACATTTTTTTTCTTTAAGAATGCATCAATTGTTTTTCGTTTGCTCATAATTCTTTTAACTTTAAGAATATGACTCAAAAATTAACCCGAAAAGAACTTAAAAATTAAAATCTTAATTAGAAATTTTTACTTAATTATATGGATGTTATTCATACTCAAGAAAAAAATAAAATTTCCACTATAATTTAAACAGTCAACCCATCATCATTCCTATTATTCAAATTTTCCTGTATTTTAATTTTTTTTAATTAAGAATAACCCCTCAAACAAAAGCAAAAATTAAACACACAAGTACACAATATAAACCAAACAATTTAACAACACTCACTGTCACATGATATCTAACTAATCAAAAATAGTTAATAAATCAAAAAAATTGGTTAGAAAGCAAGTGATTTGTTTTTTTTGACAATAAAATATGCTAAGTAATTTGTTTTAGAAAGCAAGAAGAAAGAAAAAATTGATTAGGATTTTTTTTTTTCGGACTGGAGGACTGATGCTGAGTTTTGGGGCTGGTAGGCGGTACTAGTGGGGAGTGAAAGTGTATCACAGAAGACCAAAAAAAAAAAAAAAAAATGAAGTAAAGAGAATAGGGATTCCGTGGGTGGGTTTTTGAGAGGGAGAAAGTAAAATTTTATTGTTTTTGTGTTTAGATTTTGAGTATTTAAATGTAAGTGGACTAGTTTTTTGTTTTATTTGGAGTATAAAGGCCTAAAACTAAAGCTGGGAGACTAGAGGCCTAAAACTAAAAGCTTTTAGCTGAGAGAATAGAGGTCTAAAACTAAAACTAAAGGGAGAATAGTGTGTCTCACACACACACACACACGCATACACACTGTGGGTTTTGTCTAAATACTTTAATCCACACTTTTCAAACACCAAGCGCACACACACAAACACGGATCCAACACTTACTCTGTTTTTGCACACACATTTGTTCATGCGCCACCATGGTCTCGGTTCACGCACCGTGCAAGCCGCCCTTAGCTCGTAGATCGGAGAGTAGTTTCTGGGTTTAAGAGGTAGAGAGACTTGATGATCCGGGTTCGGGTTTAGAGAGGCGGGTGTTGGGTCCTGGTTAGACCGAGATGCAGAGAGCAGAGGAGTGGTGGTGGTCTGTGGGTGTCACGGTGGAGCTTGGATGATGCTCCGATTCCTTTAGACCGTTGAAACCGAGGTCTAGGAAGGAGGGTGGGCTTAGATCGGGTCTGGGTTTGAGGCATTTGAGGGATGAACCACCGTGAGTGGTGGTGGTTGATGATCGGAGAGGAGCTTGAGAATGGGGGGGCCGGATCAATTTTCTTACATAGTCTAATGGATATATTTTTTTTTTTGCAGGGGCCACGGCCCCCCCAAGGGACAACGTGGCTCCGCCCCTGATTTTCAATTTATAATATTTTCTTGCGTGCAATTTTGTAATAGTCGCTACAATCATAAATGCTTTGATTTTCCCTCCTACAAGGCTACAAGAGAAAAACGGGCTATAGTTTTCATATTATTGCCAAGATTTTGAATTTTAGTTCTGTAATTTTTTTGTTCTTTGGAAAAATGGACAGCAAGCAAATAGTATCAGATAACCCGGCAAATAATATCAGTCCCCCCCCCCCCCCCCCCTAAAAAAAACTATTTTTATTGTTTGTTAAAAAATAATTAAAAATAAAATTATTAAATTAATAAATAAAACTTAAAAAAAAAAAAAAAAAAAAAAAAACCTGAAAGCAAAAAGGTTTTGACCAGACCGACAATTACAAAGCATTAGATATTTAGCCATCAAACATCTTCGGTTTGAAAGTGTCTATGTTCAACATTCTTTCCGCGTGGATCAACAAGCATATAAAAAATAGCTCGAATACTGAGACTATAATTCTATGTTTGAAAATGGGGAATCTCAAGGTTTGACTAGTAATATGACTTTTCTCTCCGATACTATTACTAGGATCATAATCACTAGCATTGGGGTGTAAAAACCCCAAGTTGCTATTTTATAATCTACACTTTTAAAATCATTCCACATCCGAGTATATGCCCATCTGGTTCCACTTTCAGGAGCCAAAATGCATGTTTTCAAGCTGAAAATCCAAAAAGCGTGTTTGGTAACGAAATGCAAACGCGCGTTTTAGAAAATCCTGTTTTCCAAATACAAAAGATTTGCACTTTTTTGTGCGACAACTGGGCACGAGCTTTTGCAAAAAGCCACAGCGCTTATCAATATTACCGTTGGAAGCTATTGTGAATTTCCCAAATTACCCACTGTGTTTCAAAAGGCAGATCACACTATCTGCAATCCTCAGTTCTAAAACTAGATCTCATCTCTCTGCTACAGTGGGTATTGCCAAAATGAATTGTGTCTTGATTCTTGATGAGAATTATGGAGTCACTTATCAACACAACGATGAAAAAGCTGCCTCAAATGGTGGTGCCGAAGTGGGTCTTGATTCTTGATGAGCCAGGAGGTGAAGCCTCACTGCGAGAAGGAAACTGTGACTCACAAAAATCACTTTGCGTGGGTGTGGGCTGAGAGAGATATTGAAGATTTGGTGAAATTAAGAGAAATTACCTGTGAAGATCAAGATGAAGAAGTGTGTGGGTGTGGGCTGTGTGGCTGAATGTGTGGAGGAAAGTAGAGAAGGAGAAAAAAGAAATGGTATGTTTTGGAATGAGAGTGGACGAATTCTAGAAGCTTGATCTTCTGGTGTGTTATGGTGAAGAAGAAAAGTATAAAGAAAAGTCAAAAGTGAAGATAGGGAGAAGTAAAGAATACGTGTGTGGAGGAGAAAAAAAGAGAAAAAAAAAAAAATAAACGTGTGGATGAAAGAAAAAGAGATAAAGAGAAAAATAAAATTAAAACTTAAAAATTAAAACTAAGAAATGCTACTATAATATTTTCACAATATTTTTACAATAAATCTTAAGTGGTGGGTTGTTATTAGCTAATACTAGTGAAAAAAAATAATTTAAGTGGTGTGTTCAAATTAAAATCAGTAACAACTTACCACGTATGATTTGTTGTGAAAATATTGTAAAAATATTTTTACAACAAATTTTAGTTAACAATAAATTATTATTGTTGTTGTTGTTGTTGTTGTTATTATTATTATTATTAATAAGTAGTTTTTTTTTTAGTAAATATTATTAAGTAGTTGATTTAAGTATGAAATAAATCCCCTTATATATATATATATTGTCATTTTTGGTAATTTATAACTCAAACCGCCACTTCTATAAATTCTAGCCAAACACTCAGTTTTTTCAAAAAACATTTTTTAACAGTTTTTACCAAACACTCAGCTTTTTAAAAAAGCCCAATTTCATACCGTACATTTTGAAAACTCCACTTTTTCAAAAAGCCCAGTTTCAAAATGCTAAATCAAACTCACCTTATGTAAACCCAAAATTTTTTGCATCCTAGCTACTGTAAGAGCATTAGCATCCAGGATGCAAAAAAAGTTCTATTTTACACCCTCAAAATCTACTTTATCTATTTTACGATCCATTTTTACAACTCACCCAACATCTCAGTTTCTATTTTTATAGACAACTTGTGGTACCCAAACCCAATGGTACTTCCTGTGTAGGGATTGGGCTCTCAATTTACTTGTTAGTGGGAATGACTGAATTCCTACTATGGCAAGCTAAAAATGTTGCATTGACAGCCCAACTGTATAACCCTTATACCTCTCGTGCTTAATTCCCTCTCTTCTTTGGTATCTTTCCTCTTGCCTTCACTCTTGTTTCTCACATCTTGATTTTTACCAACCAGCCTCTTCTCTTCTATCCTCCCTTTCCTTTTATAATCTCCCCTTAGTGGGGACCCAAATGATTACCTTTCCATCTTTTCCCACGTGGTCCCCACCTCTGTCCAGAATCCCTAGTAAATTGGTCAATTCTGAGGATTCTCTTGAAACTTGCACCTGACGCCGAATCTGAGTATTCCCCTAAGGCACTAACAGCGTTTGGGGACCGATCTGAGTATTGGTTGTTACCCTTTTGGTCATCCCCAACCCATTCACTGATACTGGGCCCAGCCCAGTCTGATAACAATAGGCCATTACTGAGCACCGATCCTATGTCTCTATAATATTGCCACTGGGCTGGGCCCATCCTAACAACAATGGGCCAATACCGGCCACCGATCCCATATCCCTACACAACTTATTAAAATAATATAAACTACACTAACAAATAATATAAAAAAATTCAATTCTCTCTCTCTTATTCACTATCTCTCTTCACCATTGCCATTTTTTTTTTAATACCTATACCCATTGCATACCCGTTCACGGATTCACCATAGCAAAACAACCCACAACCATAGCCACCATGGCACCACCACCACCACCAACAACAAATACTCACCATCAAACACCCACCACCACCAATACCAACCATCAAACACCCACCACCATATACCCACCATCAAACACCCACTACCATCAAACTCTAACCATTAAACACCCACCACCATATACCCACCATCAAACACCCACTACCATCAAACTCTAACCATCAAACACCCACACAAAATACCCACCACCATCAAACTCCAACCATCAAACACCACTACCACAAATACCCACCATGAAACACCCACACCAGATACCCACCATCAAACACCCATCACCACCAAATACCCACCATCAAACACCCACAAACACAGCAATACCCACAAGATCAAATAGAGAGAGAAGGCCAGAGAGAGAGAGAGAGAGAGAGAGAGGTGAGAAGAAAAGGAAGTCTGAGAAATACCCTTCGTCCACCACATTTGCTGCCACCAAACCGTGAGTGTTGGTGGAGATGGAGACTGAGAAAATGAGAGAGGGAGTCTGAGAAATAAAGTGAGAGAGGGGAGAGAAGAAAGTAACATAGAGAGAGAGAGAGAGAGAGAGAGAAGAGAGAAAGAAAAAATTATTTTTTTAATCTAACAACCTGCTACAGTAAGGTTGTATGTTTACAACCTTACTACTCACAGTTGCCAAATTTTTTTAGAAATACCAACCCGGATAAAGCATCATTTTGGCATATGAGGATGTAAAATAGCAACTGGGGGGTGTTTACACCCCCCAATGCTAATGCTCTAAGGTTGCATATGTGCAACCTTAATGTTCATGAGATTGTAAAGAAAATATAATTTTTTAATCTCAAACACTCTCTCTCTTCCTCTCACTTTAGACTTTTTTTTTTCATCTCTTTCTCTCACGCTTCTCCTCTCTTCCTCTCACGGTGAAGCCTTTTTTTCTCTCAAGATTAGCTTTGGGTGGCTGGGCTTTAGATCAGTGTGGCGTCATGAGACTGTGGGTGGTCCTAGGTTCGTGGGGCCGTGGGTAGCCTTGGGGTTGTGGGTAGCTGTGGGTGGCTATGGGTTTTGCTTGCCGTGGGTCATGGGTTTGATGCGTATGGGGTTCATAGTGGATTTTATGTGTTTGGATTTGGGTTTTTGAGGGTATTTTGGATGATGAATTAGTGGCACTTGAGGCTTGAATAAGGCTGGGTTTTGGGGCTTTTTTGGTGGCTGGGTTTTAGTGGTTATAGGTTAATGTTGGTGCACGTAACGGTGGTGGCTATAAATTTTGGTGGTTGTGGGTTGCTGTTGGTGGTGGGTATAAATTTCAAGAACGGTGGTAGATTGCACTCCTTACAGCTTTGGCTTTAATGGTAGATCCCATTGCTTCTTTAATAGAAACAACATTCATTGGCCATATTGGTCAATGCATACTGTTCATTTTCATTTTTATGTATTGTAGCAAGCTTGTGCATAGTGTTTACTGCAATGTTGACTTGTGTTTAAGTTGCGGAATCTTATTAAAAGATGATGTTATGCATCAAAGAAGACTTGTATTCATGATGCCCCCAAAGGGAAAGCAAATATATACAAAAACTTCTTACCTTCTATAAGTCAATTCCAAAAGTTGATCATAGTGAAGAATGTTGCTTTAGACTTAGGTTATTGAATTTCAAGAATGGTGTTGGGTATAAATTTTGGTGGTTGTGGGTTGCTGTTAATACCGTATTTTGTCCGCCTTTAATTTGTGTGTCAGACCACGAAAAATCCAAAAATATCATTTTTTTTCTCTATGGGGCCGTGAGAACATCCAAAACGACGTGGCACAAGCCGTTCGGGCACCAGAGCACTCGAAATACCTTTTCAGCTAAAATGACCAAAATGCCCTTGGTCAGCCCTAGGTTTGATCGAAGGTCAAACAAGGTCAAAACCCTCACAAAACAGCATTTTTCATAGTTTTACATCAAACCTAAGCTTCACGGAGAATTTTGACAACTTTGACCAAGTTTGACTCGAAGTCAATCTTTAGTGGGCCCAAAAACCCTAATTTCGATCCAGCTATTAGAACGGATTGAAACCAACGCCATTGCGAAGATTATCAAATTCTAATTCCAATGATTTTTCATGGGTTGAAATAGGAGTTAGAATGGCCGAGATATCATGAAAACCGGGATGACGCATCGATTGATGCACCACAAACTTCCAAGAGCCATAACTTTTGATCAAACCGTTGGATTTTCAAGATCCATACCTTTTTAGAAACAGGAAGTCAAAATCTTTCTAGGGGAGTTAAGATCAATCCAATTGAAGGCCTTTTGCGGCCCACGGCCCTTGAAGGGCCGTCGCCTCGAAACGCTTGCTAGGGCTATAAGTAGCCCCAGGCACCCCTTAGGCTAGAAGAGGAATACATTTTCTAAATTTCTTCTCTTTTCCTGGCTTCCCTACATGTTCTTCTTCTTCCAAACTCCAAAAAACACACACAAAACACCCAAAAACACACATCAAGGCCTCTTGAATCTTCTCTTTTAACTATCAACACAAGGTATTGTTCTTATACCCAATCTTCCTTTCCTTGGTTCTACACTTTGGATTTGGGGTTTAAAGGTGTGGATGTAGCTTTTTTAGCTATCATCCACACCCCTAACCTTCTAAATCTTTTCCTATCATTTATCTTGCTCTTTTTGCTTGAATAACATGATTTATTGCTTTATTTAGCATGTTTCTTGCTTTATTTGTGTTTCTAGCTTAAATCTCTTTGTTGATTATGTCTTATGCCGTGCTTCATGCTTAGATCCATGTTCCCACATGTTCATATGTTTAGATCTACATGCTTAGGGTTTTATACCCTGTTTTTCTATGTTTTGTTCCTCTTTTTGCTCTATGTAGATGTTAGGGTTACATGCTCTCATGCTTCATGTCTATGGTTATGTCTTGCTTAGATCTACATGTTTGTATGCATGGTCTATGCTCCTATCCCTATATCTGAGTCTTCAAATGCTTGTATGCTTGGATTCATGTTCTACCATGTCTATGTGCTAAGTTTCTACACGTTTACATGTATGTTCCTATGCCTATATGTCTAGATCTATGTTTTCACATGCCTATGTGCTTGGATCTACGTTCTGTACATGCTTTTTACTATATTTCATGTGCTTGTGCGCTCCATGCCACGTTTGTATGCCTAGACCTAAGCTATGTTTGTCATTCCATGTGCTATTGTAGCCCTTTTGTCGCTTTATCTTTCTTTCTTGTATTTTGGCCTAGTGGTGAGGACCCGATCTAAACCCTATGGTCTTTGTCATCGTCCATACACCAAGGCCCACATAAAAGGGTTTGGATCATCCTATTTGCATGTCTATGTTTGCTTGCTCTTATGTTTTATGCTTATGTTAACCTCTCTTGTTCTAGGTTTTGCCATGCTTGACGCCGTTAGTAGGTGTGTGGTTGTGTGGTTACATTCGACACCCATGAGGCCCTGTTTGGATGCAACCACTTGGGATGCTTCACCATGATGCCGGTTGCTTCGTGCATACCTTTCCCTTTTTCCACTCCATGTGATGATATGTTTGCCATGCTTGTTTGTGCCACCCGTTGGCTTTATATGCATTTTTACACGCTTACTTACATGTCCATGCATGACTCTTGCTTGCTAGTGTGTCGTCCATGCTTCAACACAATGAAGTTATGGACATTTGATCCAAACCTACATTTGTCCCTTGTGGACACCACCTTTTGTTTGCCCTTTTTGCGTGTTTGTCTTCTTTCTTGTTTGCTTGCTTGCCTGTTTGCCTTCTTGCTTTCTTGTTTGTTTGTTTATCTTGTGGCTTATCATGTCTCCTGTTATATGCTATGCTTGCCATGCTTATCTGCTTTATGCCTCTTTCATATGATGTTCGCATCTTTTCCTTCCATTGCTTGTCTGATGGTTTCTTGTCTTTGCCTTTGCATGTACACACATGGAGTAAGGACGCATGGAGTTAGGGCACGGTCTCCCAGGTGCAAGCGAAAAGGGCGCAGACGCAAGCATGTAGATAAGCCAAGCGGCTGTGTTCAGTAGGTTTAGGAGTTTAGCCTTTCCCTTTGGTTATGTACTCTTTTAAACCCCTTCCTTCCTCCTCCCTTTCACTTTTAGATGGTTTGTATTAGGTATATCTTGCCTTGTACCATTTGTCCTCATCTCTAGAGTATGGCAACCCTTGTTTACTTTCCTGCACCTATATTTTGGGCCATACTCTAGAGATGTGGGCATTTACTTTCCTGCTCTGTGTGCTTGCATTATGCATGATGTATGTATATATATACCTGCTTGCCCCTACCTCGTCCAGTGTGATTGTCACAGTCCGTACTGCCTAAGGCAAGCAATGCCTAATTTTCGCCGCGAAAGTAAGGTGACATGTCACCAAATTTTCACTGTAGAAATCTGGCACTTTTCTCGAACATCTTAGGAAAGCATAGATTGGGATCACACCCATTCAAAAGCCAAACCTCAAAGTCCCCCATGCATGCAAAGCCTTGAAAGCCAATGCCGAAATCATTTTTTTTACTGCCAATTTCTGAAAATTAAGGTTTTATTAAAACAAAGGATTGTCCTTAGATAGGCGTTGTGGGGTGCCTAACACCTTCTCCACATGTAACCAAACTTCCAGACCTAAGAATCAAGATTTTTTTTTTTGGCATCCACATCAGATTAGGAAAAATGCCCTTTTTCTTAACCTAGGATCAGTAATAAAATCAACTAGAAACAGGTGACCAATCATGCCTTAGAAAAACCCAATGATTGGTGGCGACTCCACTCACCTTTGGCAACCCCTTAAAAATTGGCGCAAATTCCTACCATAAAACCAAAGGTAGACAAATACCCTCCTCCATTGAGAGAGAGAGAGCACCTGAAGCCCCGTGCGAACCATACCATCACACTGAGAGGGGCCCTTCAATGGGGCCCCGCCCACGTGGGAGCTTTCGCCAAGGCGGGTGGTTGAACAAGGGCCCGCGATGACAACGGTAGTTCTTCCGCCCAGTTCCGATCAAGGCCGGGCGTCGACAGTTACTGTTGTTGTTGGTGGTTACAAGTGATAGGTATTTGGTTGTGATTTGTACTGTAGGTTTGGATTTGGCTGAGTTTGGATTTTGGATTTCAGTTTGGTGTTACAATGGTGGGTTTGGGGGTTCGGTTTGGTGTCTTAATGGAGTTTCAGAGGTGATGGTGGTGTTGTTGTTTGGTGTTTCTAGGTGGCTGGTTCGGTGGTGGTGTTATTTCAATTTGAGTATGGATGTTGATGATAGATACAGAGATGAAGTGATGGGAGAGAAATAAAATAATTTTTTTATATTATTTGTTTTGTAGTTTATATTATTTTATTGGGTTGTATGTAAAAATAAGAACCGAGATGTAGGATGAGTTGTGAAATGAGTTGGTAAAATATATAAAGTGGTGTTTGAGAATGTAAAATAGACATTATTTTACATCCTCGGATGCTAATGCTCTAATCAATTATACACGTATGTTTACAACTATTTTACTTGATAGATCATAATTACCTATTTGATATTTTTTATATGGACCTACAACTCATAGTCATTAGCATTAAATAATTCTGAAATTGGCTAGGATCCTAGCGTTTATCCTCTTCAACGTGGCACAAAATCAGGGGTGGACCCACATTCAAAGTAGGATGCCCCCCCCCCCCCCCCCCCAAAAAAAATTGTTTAAGATTTCTTTATTATAGGTAAAAGATACACCCAATGCCTTATTTGCAACAACTGCCCCCACCCCTTACCCCCTCCCCCAAAGGAAATTGATTGCCCCTCACACCCCACCTGTCCATGTTTAATTCAATTTTGTTTTATTATTTTTTAGGGGAAATGTGGTTTTCCCAAAAAAAAACTTTACCTACCTATGGTTTAAAATTGACACTTTACCCATCTGAGGTTAGCTCCCTTTGTTTCTTGTTACCCAGCTTTGTTAAAAACAATGATAAATTTTTTATTTTTCCGACCATTTTATGTCTATCTCCTCTCAAAACATAAAAAACTAAAAAGTCAAGAGAAAAGTAGATCTATAAGCTAGGTTTTGTAAAAATTAAAACCTAACTTTTAGATCTTCTATTTTAACGCATTAAAAAAAAATGTTGGGTTTTTATATTGCTTTGTCCATAAAGTTGGAAACCTCCAAATCCCTATTTAAGAAATCTGAACACAATTGACACAATTTGTAGGTGCAAATAAAATCTTTTCAATATGATAACAACACGTAGTTAATACTAGGGGCATTGGTTGCTCCCTGGTATGTTATGTTCCCTGTTCAGGGGACTTTTGATGAAGTTATGGATTTTTCCCATGGGAAGCAGCTTTGGGAGCTTTGCAAGGAAAAGTACGAACCCTTGTGGTTAAGTGGAGGTGGACATTATAATCTTGAGCTTTACCCAGAATTCATTAAATACCTAAAGAAATATGTACAGACCATTAGCAAATCAAAAGCAACCACAAATGGTTCTAAAAAACCTACAGTAGAATTTGATAATCAGGGCAAAGCATCCGAAATTGGAATTGCAGATACATTTGAATTAAGTTCAAATGTTCTAGAAGTTTCTAGAAGCAGTTTAGATAGCTGACTTGAGAAGTCCAGAAAATCAAACAAGCCTGAAAAGTCTCGTATGAGCCTGATCATGTTGACAGGTTTAGACGAAGAAAGAGCTTAGTCTGATGATTAATTTACACAACATTTCAATAAGTTTTGTACTAATATCTACTTGAGAAGTAAAATCTATTCACCCTAGCTTATGTAATGATGTGTCAGTTTACAAAACCTAGCTTTTAGATATTTTTTTCCCTTGATTTTTTAGTTTTTTATTTTTGAGAGGAGAGAGACATAAAAGGGTAACAAAAATACAAATTTACTCCTATTTTTAATAGCGGTGGGTAACGGGAGACAAACGGAGCTAACTTTAGGTGGGTAAAGTGCCAATTTTAAAACCACAAGTAGGCAAAGTGTTTTTTGGGCAAACCACAGGTGGGTAAAGTGTAATATGTTTTATTAGTGTGAACAACGAAAAATGGAGTCGCCACCTAGCTTTTGCAATGACAACGTCCTTTCGAGGAATGACCTTTTGATCTTACTACCAAAGATATGGGTTTGGAGTTAAGGTACGGTCTTAGGAAAGTGTTAGGCACCCAAAACCGCCCAACTCTAAGGTTGGCTTCCCATCATTGTGTCTTATGTCTTAGCCTTAATAAAGACATATTTAACATTGTATCTAACTCATACACACACTAAGCATATTGTTAGGTTCTAAGTACTTAGGAACTATTGTATTAGAGCTCTATTTTATATTGTTGGCAAATCATGATCAAAACAGGTTGTTAGTCTTGTTTTAGACTTGCTCAAAGTATATCATTTATGTAAAGTTGGAATCGAGTTAACTACAGAATTGAGTGTGCAATTCTGACTGACTTGATTGATCGAAAATTAGACTCGATCGATCGAAAGTCGTGCAGATTGTTTTTTTTGCAGAATTTCCAACTCAGCCCTAAGCCCATATGACGTGTAGGGTTTTATGTTTTGCCCTAGGTATAAAAGGAAAACCTTACCACATTTTAATTGTTGCTCTATTTGCTCTGTGTGTGAATCTCTTGTGAGATCTGAGAGGTGGTTGCCTTCACACATGCTTAGGATTATCAAGAATGAGATTTCATTGAGAGCTTAATGATCATTCAGTTGCTGCACAAAAGAGCTTAAAGATACGCAAGCAGGAGTGCTTGTACTTGCTGGAGAATCCAAGAAAGAAGGAGTCTGTGGTCCCGAAGCTTGAACGTGGTCGTGTCAGTAAGTTTTCTACATGAGGTAGCAATAGGATGTTAGTGGTCTAAATTGCTATTGTAAAACTTCGATTCTTTCATAGTGGATTCAGTTTTACCTTAAGGATAGCTAGGTTAAATCCTCCCCAGGTTTTTTACTGGTTTGGTTTTCCTGGGTCATCATATCTTTGTGTTCTTTATATTCCACACTTTACATTGATATGATTATATGATTGTGTTAACCTAGATCTGAAATTTGGACTAAGTAATAACTTGGCTAATTAACTAGGTTAATCCGATTGTGTTTTAAGGGGTCTAAAAACAAACACATACATCTAACAATCAACATGGCATCGAACATCCCTAACCATATATCTATCATGCTTGCAAACAAAACCTATCATACATCTAATCATGGCATAACATATCATCATAGACCATATCATTCATCTAATCATGGTATCAAAACATCAACATAAACCCTAGCATCGTACATCTAAACATGCTTCATCATATTACATCATAGCATACCCTTACATACATCTCATCACATCATCTTAGCATTCATCTAGCATGGCATCATATCATACTCAAGGCAACAACATGTAACATTAAATCAAAGCAAGGATACAGCAAGTATATCATGTTATCATCCAAAGGCATCAAGATCATAAACATAACCTTAAACTTAAACAAGATCATGTCACAAATGCATGTACATCACAGATGCATGACTTACCTTTACTTACCTTGCAGCAACTCAGCGCCTATGGCATTATGCACAAGCATGTGAATGAATGTTCATATCATTGAAACAAGGAAAACACAATATAAACCCTAATTCTAACATGTGATAGCAAACAAGCAAACAAACATGTGAAACAAAGACTTTGGAAGCATAAAAGCATGGAAAAGGAAGCTAAACAAAGCAGGCATGTGAAAGCAGAAGCCAAACAAATGAAACAAAAATTAGGGTTTCTAGGCAGCGGCTTGCACACGCAAGAACAAGCCTATGTGCGCATAATCAAGCATGCGTGTGCAGGCAAGATTATGCGTATGCAAGCTCTTGTCTAGAAAGCCCTAAAAACATAACCAAGCCTAAAACACTAAATCTAACACCCTAACATGCATTTTAAACATACAAAAGCATAAACCTAGACTAGATAAACATATTAAAGCATATTATAACAAACAAACAAAGCAAACAAAAAGAATTAAAGCATAAAAAATAAAGGAAAGGGAAAAATGCAAAGTTTGAACTAATACCTCAAAGAAACGCTCTTCAAGCTTGATTTTTGATCGTTCCCCTCAGTCAAATCTATACACAAACCAATAAGAGAGTGATTAGTAATGTTAAACTCAAAGATCAAGGCTACAAAGGCCCTAATCAAAAGAAAATTGACTTGAGGGTGTTTTGTGAAAAACTCCCTTTTTGATTCACTATTTTTAGTGAATCTTATTGTTTTCCTGTGGGATTTCTCTGTGTGTTTTGAAAATATACCATGTAAGACTTTTTATAGTATGAAAAAAGGGGTTTGGAATGATCCCCAAACAATGTAGGATTCGTTCCAAACCTCAACATAAATGTAAAAAACTTGCTTTGTATAGTTTTCTGGAACGATCCCCAGCGATTTCCAGAAAATTATACAAGGCAAGTTTTCTGGAAATTGCTATGCGAGTGCAAGATTGGGCCTACGTACGCATGCAGAAAGCTGCGTGCACAGGCTGATTCATGCGTGCGCATAGCAAGGGTTTCCTTTGGTCTTATTTTTCAAAAATTGATTTATTTGCTCATTAAAAGTTATATTTTTCATTTTAACACTTCTCAAGTCAATTTAATTTCTGATTGGGCCCTAAACCAACCTTGGGTCTTAGAATTCAGCATCATTGGGGAATGGGGGCCCGAGTTGTAAGGGGTACAAAATGCGGTGTCTACAAATGCCCCTTTTTTGATTTGTGAGCTTCACTAACGGAATCAAAAGAATAAGAGACAAAATATTTTGTTTCAACGTACGGCTTGGGCCCAACCCATGCACACGACACACATCACGCATACATGGGGCGGGGTGCAACTCCGAAGAGTTGCGTGGGATTTCGTATGTTCGAATTCCCACCTTTGTTGCTCGGAAAATGAGCAACGATAGGTTCGCTATCCCAGAACTTGTTTTGCCAATTGCAAGTTAAAGGCAAGTGACTCACTATCCTAGAGTCACTGAAAAGAAGAAACAAAGGTGCTTTTACGAGCTCAGACAATCAAACAAGGGTGCTCTTACGAGCTCAAACAATCAAACAGAGGGTGCTCTTACGAGTAGAAAAGGATATATCTATGTTTGCATGTGAAGGAAAGCTATAAACAATCTGAGGAAAGCGGTAAAGCATGTGAGGAAAGCGGTAAAGCTTGTGAGGAAAGCTGTAAAGCTCTATGAAAAACTACCTCAAAGCCTCCCTTTTGGAAAAGGATTTTTTTGGAAAAAGATTTTTGCTCTTTTGAAAATAGTCTACTAGGATATAATAGAAGCCCTTTTCAAAAGGAAAGCCCCAGAGGCCAATGCCAATCTCTATGTTTTTGAAAGTCAATGTCCAAAGATTATGGTTTATCAAAAGCTCTAAAGGATAAACTTTCATCGATTCCTAGTGGAGTTGCCAGTCTGTCGACGCCCGGCTTGTTCGAGAACGGCAGTGGAAAAACTGCCTCTGTCGTCGCTAGCCTTCGTTCGACCACCCACTGTGGCAACAGATCCCGCCTGTGCGGGGCCCCATTGGAGGGCCCCTCTCGGTATAAATGGTGGTGTGCGCACATGCATGCTTTGTGCGGAGCTTTAGGTGCCCTCTCTCTCAGTGGAGGAAGGTAGGTCTACCTTTGGCGTTATAGCAGGAATTTGGGCCAAATTTTAGGTGATTACCAAAGGTAAGTGGAGTCGCCACCAATCATTGGGTTTTTATAAGGTGTGATTGGCCACCTATTTTTATTTGATTTTATTACCAATCCTAGGCTAAGAAAAATGTCATCTTTCCTAATCTAATGTGGATGGTAAAAAATCTTGATTCTTAAGTCTGGAAGTTTGGTTACGTGTGGGGAAGGTGTTAGGCACCCCACAACGCCTATCCAAGGACAATCCTTTGTGTTGATAAAACATTAATTTTTGGAAATTGGTAGTAAAAACATGATTTTGGCATTGGCTTTTAGGGCTCTGCATGCATGGGGGCTTTGAGGTTTGGCTTTTGAGTGGGTGTGGTCACAATCTATACTTTCCTAAGGCGTTCAAGCAAAGTACCAGATTTCCACAAAGAAAAGGTTACATGAACTGTGACAATCACATTGGAAGGGGGCAAGCAGGTATATATATACATACATCATGCACAATGTAAGCACACAGAGCAAGAAAGTAAATGCCTACATCCCTAAAACATGGCCCAAAATATAAGTGTAGGAAAATAAACAGGGGTCGCCATACTCTAGAGATGAGGACGAATGGTACACGACATGATATACCTAATACAAACCATCTAGGGGATAAAAGGACAAGGAAAGGGTTTAAAATAGTACACAACCAAATGGGAGAAACTAAACTCCTAAACCTACTGACTACCGCCGCTTAACTCATAACGACAAGCTTGCACCCACGCCCTTTTTGCTTGTGCCTGGGAGACCGTGCCCTATCTCCATGTGTCCTCACTCCATGTGCATACATGCAAAGACAAAGACAAGAAACTAGCAGACAAGCAATGGAAGGAAAATATGCAAAGAGTGTATGAAAGAGGCATAAAGCAGATAAGCGTGATAGACATGGCAAGCATAGCGTGTGGCAGGAGATAAGACAAGCAAGATACACAAACAAACGAGAAAGCAAGAAGACAAATAGGCAAACACGCAAGAAAGCAAACAAAAGTTGGTGTTCGCGAGGGACAAACGTAGGTTTGAATCAGGTGTCCATAACTTCATTGTGTTGAAGCATGGACGACACACTAGCAAACAAGACTCATGCATGAACATGTAAACAAACGTGTAAAAATGCAAACAAAGCCTACGGGGGCACAAACAAGCATGGCAAACATATCATCGCACAGAGTGAAAAGGGGAAAGGTACGAATGGAGCAACCGGCATCATGGCAATGCATCCCAAGTGGTTACATCCAAACAAGGCCTCATGGGCGTCGGATGTAACCACAAAACCACAAACCCATTAAAGGCGTCATGCACAAAAAGGCCTAGAATTAGAGAGGCCAACACAAGCATAAAGTATAGAAGCAAGAAAACAAAGACATGCAAATAGGGTGATCCAAACCCTTAGATGTAGGCCTTGGTGTGCGGACAGTGACAATGACCATAGGGTCTAAATCTAGTCCTAATCATCAAGCCAAAACACAAGAAAGAAAGAAAAAAGTGACAAAAGGGCTACAATAGCACATGGCATGACAAACATAGCCTAGGTTTAGGCACACAAACATGGCATGGAGCGCATAAGCACATGGAAGATGGCATAAAGCATGTGGAGAACATAGATCCAATCACACAAGCACGTGACAACATAGATCTAGACACATAGGCATGGAAATATGCATGTAGGCTTGGGAATGTACATCTAAGCATGTGGGTGTAAGCGTAAAAGCATGGAAGAACACAAATCTAAGCATACAAGCATATGAAGGCATAGACATAGGCATGGGAGCATAGAATATTCATACAAACATGTGGATCTAAATAGGGCATAACCATAGACATGATATCAAGTATGTGAGCATGTATCTCTAACATTATCATAGAGCAAAGTGGAACAAAACATAGGAAAATATGGCATAAAGCATAAAACATGTAGGAAAGACAAATAGACATGTAAACAAGCATCGAAACATGTGGATCTAGCCAAAAAACACATGGGAAAAATAGATCTAAGCATAGAAAGCATGGCATTGTTTATCAAAAAAAGAAAGCATGGCATAAAGCATTAAGCATGTAGATCTAATCATACAAGCATGTAAGAATGTAGATCTAAGCATAAAAGATGGCAGAAAGCATAAAGCATGTAGATCTAAACATATAAGCATGTAAGGATGTAGATCTAAGCATAAAAGACAGCATAACGAATAAAAAGTAAGGCAATTTAAGCTAGAAGAACAAATAAAGCAATAAACATGCTAGAGAAAGAAAGAAATCATGTTATTCAAGCAAAAAGAAAGGATAAAAAGCTTGATAAAGCTTTAAAGAAAAAAGGGGTATGGATAGTAGCTAAAAAGCTACATCTATACCCCTTAAACCTCAAACCCAAGGTATGGAACCAAGGAAAGAAAGATGGACGGTATGAACACTACCTTGTATTTTTGGAGAAGAGAGAAGAATCAAGAATTTTTTATGTGTTTTGTATTTTTTGGAGAGAAATATGGTGAGAAAGGAGAGAAAAAATTCCCAAAAACGCCTAAAACAGCTCCCAAAAACCCAATTTTTTAGTTCTGGTCCAATTTGGGGTGCCAGGGGCTATTTATAGCCCTTGACATGCTTCCCAGGGCCCCGCGCACCTTGTAGGGCCGCCGGGTCAGGTCGAAGGGCCACCACTGATGTCATCGTGACATCAACAAATTTGTCCTGTAGCGCTTTTTCAATTTTTACTTCAGATGCACATTTGGAGGTCTTTCCGGACTTGGATCAAACGTTATGACCTCGGGAACCGTGCTGACGCACTTTTCACAATTTTCTCAATATCTCAACTATTTTAACTCCGATTTCGACCCATGAATGGTCGTTGGAATGAGAATTTGATTATATTTGCAATGGCATTGGTTTCAAATCATTCTAACGGATGGGTCAAAATTATTGTTTTTGGGGCCCATCGAGAGTCAACTCCTTGTCAAACTTAGTCAAACTTGCCAAAAATCTCCAAGGAGCTTGGGTTTGATATAAAACCATGAAAAATGTTGTTTTGTGAGGATTTTAACATTGTTTGACATTTGGTCAACCCAGGGTTGACTAGGGGTATTTTGGTCATTTTGGCCAAGAAAGGCACTTTGGGTGCTCTGATGTCTGAACGGGTTGCGCCACGTCATTTTGGATGTCCTCGTGGCCCCATGGCGGGAAAATGATATTTTTGGATTTTTCGGGGTTCAGCACGTAAATCAAGGGCAGACAAAATACGGTATCAACATCAGGCAAAGGTTTCTTCCTACTGCTAGGCTCAATGGTGATGTTGGGAATTGGAAGGGTTCTATTGTCTATTAGGTCTTGTATCTCGTGTTTGAGGTGGAAATAATTGTCGATTTTATTGCCAGATTTCTGATGGAAGTGACAATACTCATTGAGGTTCCAAGTAGGAGGTATGGGATTAGGCATAGGTGTGGGATCTAGAGGCTTGATGAATACTTTGGAAGATAGATTCTCGTATGCTTGGGCAAGGGTCATTCCTAGGTCAGAAAATTCTTGGCGGGCCTTCTTTGTAAAGTTGAGTAAGCTAAGGTTGGTTGAGGTATGATGGCACTTACATTCACGAGATTGGGAGCTTTAGAGGTAGTTGCTCCTTCTCCATATGTCTTCTTGATTGGAGGTTTGCTCTCACCCTTCTCCAATTGTCTATTGTTGATGGCATCCTTTATCCTTGTTCCACAATCGCACAGCTCTCCAAAATAACTAATAGGCAATGACAAGAGCCTACTATTATATGCTGGAAGAAAATTCTTGATAATCATGTTGATTTGATTCTCATTTGGCCTATTAACCATCCTAGATGCCTTTCCCTTCCATCTTGTCATGTAGTAGGAGAATGTTTCCCCTACTCCTTGCTTAGTGGTCTCCAAGTCTCTTAAAGTCACATCAATCATGGTATTGAAGATGAATTGATCCATAAACAATTCTACTAGTTCATTCCACAACTTAGTCTTGCTAGGGTCCAAACTATAGTACCATCTTGATACGCCTCACGTGAGTGAGTGAGGAAAAGCATGCAAGGTTTGCTTCTCATCCAACCCCTTTATTTCAGCAATGCTTAGGTATCTCCTAACATGTTGCTTTGGATTTCCAATCCCATCAAATTTTTCAGCATCAGATCTCTTGAACTTTGGAGGTAGTGCAATGGGAGTCTTGGAGCTTATGCCCCCCATGTTGTAGGGACAATCATCCGTCACTTGGGCCTTGTGAAAGGCTAGTTGCATTTTCTTCATCTTCTCTCTCATGGCTATGGTTTCCATCGTGAGTTTTTCAAATTGCTTATTCCTTTCATAATTAGCTTTGTCCCTTTTATCCCAATCTTCCCATTCTTCCTCATCGAGAACCTCTACATGTGGGTTTGGCTTCTTCAATTTGCTTCCTCGAGTTTAGTGAGGTGACTCCCCATCTTTTTGAGAGTGTCACTTTGTTCTTCCATTACCTTGAATATCTTTTGTGCAATTTCATCACCAATTGAAGCAGCCATTGTAGCTTAAGAGGATTCCCCTTCTTGGAACACTTCTTCTTGATATATGCCCTCAATCTTGACCAAACACCTGCCAGTCTTTTCTCGAGTCAAAATTGGAGTGGAGATGTGTTTTCTTGACTTTGGTGGTGCAATGGTGCCTGACAAGAAGTCCCATTTTTATTAAGTTCATGTCCCAATTATTCCTTTTGTTTTTAGGTGTCCTTAAAAAATTTGTGAGTCCATTTTAATGAAGGCCCAATTACAAAATCCCTCCCTTGCCTCTCATGGACATTACCCCTTGTTTCATTGGGCTTTGGTCCATTTACAACAATGCTCTCACCTTACTCTCATGGCCTTTCATTAGAATGTACTTAGAGATTTTTAACCTTTTGTCTCAAAAATGGGCTTACAACATATTCATTACCTTTGGGCTCTTCCTTTTTAATTTCATTATTCATCTTCTCTCTTTTTTGAAGTAGCCCATTAGCTAGAATATGTTGTAACCTTCCTTTCAAGGTCCATGAAGTTCTCATCATTTTGGGCCTAGGCATACAATAAAGAGGCCCAAGATTAGGGAAGTTCATATTGACTTTGTAGGACTTGGATGCTAAGTCCATAGAATACTTGTTATCTTAGGCCCAAAGTCCTCTTATTCAAAAGGGCTTTATGATTTGGGCTTATGATAACAATTAGACCATGGTCTTATGAACCTTTCAAGTTAAAACATACCTTTAGATTTTGGGATAAGCCTCTTATATGTGAGAACTTCTTTTCTTTTATCCCAATTGTCTTAGGGTATGCCACAACTTTAGGGTCATCCTTCCATTTTTTACATCTTTTATTTGTCCTTTAGAATTAGGTGAGCACAAGATATATGGATGAACAAACAAGAGAATATATAAAGGGTATCCTCTTTTTGATAGGATCTAGTATCTCTCTAAGTGTGGGTAGGCTCCCTAAGGCTAAAAGGATAGATAAGTAGGTCACTCACAATTAGGTGTGCCATGATTCCAACCGAGGGCTTAAGTGGACCTTTGTGGATTGGTGGCAAATCGTTAACTTACTTAAAGCCCATCATAGGCAATGGCATACATTGTGAGTTGGGATGAACTTCGAAAGATGGGCTTGAATGGAGCCTTCCATCTTCCAACTCATCACCAACCGAGGTTAAGTGACAAAAGAACCATATGAATGTGTGTGCAAAACAAATATTGAATAAGCCTTTATTAAGGTTAGGACATAGGACACATAGGAATCAAACTAACCATCCCTAGTGGAGTCGCCATTGTGGACACAACAGAAAATGGAGTCGCCACCTAGTTTTTGCAATGGCCTAGGGTATATAGCATCCTTTTGAGGAAGGACCTTTTGATCTCACTACCAAAGATATGAGTTCGGAGTTAAGGTACGGTCTTGGGAAGGTGTTAGGCATCCAAAATCGCCCAACCTTAGGGTTAGCTTCCCATCATTGTGTCTTATGTCTTAACCCTATTAAAGGCATATTCAACATTGTATCTAACTCACACACACACACACACACACACTAAGCATACATTTAACAATCAAAATGGCATCAAACATCCCTAACCATATATCAATCATGCTTGCAAATAAAACCTACCATACATCTAATCATGGCACAACATATCATCATAGACCCTAACATTCATCTAATCATGGCATCAAAGCATCAACATAAACCTTAGCATCATATATCTAAACAGGCTTCATCATATTACATCATAGCATACCATTACATACATCTCATCACATCATCCTAGCATTCATCTAGCATGGCATCATATCATACTCAAGGCAGCAACATGTAACATTAAATCAAAGCAAGGATATAGCAGGCATATCATGTTATCATCCAAAGGCATCAAGATCACAAACATAACCTCTAACCTAAACAAGATCACGTCACAAATGCATGTACATTACGGATGCATGACTTACCTTTACTAATCTTGCAGCAACTCAGCACCGATGGCATTATGTATAAGCATGTGAATGAATTTTCAAATCATTGAAACAAGGAAAACACAAAATAAACCCTAATTCTAACATGTGATAGCAAACAAGTAAACAAACATGTGAAATAGAGACTTTGGAAGCATAAAAGCATGGAAAAGGAAGCTAAACAAAGCAAGCATGTGAAAGCAGAAGCAAAACAAATGAAACAAAAATTAAGATTTCTAGGTAGCAACTTACACATGCAAGAACAAGCCTGCATGCACATAATCAAGCGTGCATGTGCAGGCAAGATTATGTGTATGCAAGCTCTTGCCCATAAAGTCCTAAAAACATAACCAAGCCTAAAATACTAAATTTAACACCCTAACATGCATTTTAAACATACAAAAGCGTAAAACTAGACTAGATAAACATATTAAAGCATGTTATAACAAACAAACAAAGCAAACAGAAAGAATTAAAGCATAAAAAAGAAAGGAAAAGAAAAACAGCAAAGTTTGAACTAATACCTCAAAGAAAAGCTCTTCAAACTTGATTTTTTCCGGTTGCCCTCAGTCAAATCTATTCACAAACCAATAAGAGAGTGATTAGTAATATTAAACTCAAAGACCAAGACCATAAAAGGCCCTAATCAAAATAAAATTGACTTAAGGGTGTTTTGTGAAAAAATCCCTTTTTGATTCACTATTTCTAGTGAATCTTAGTAGTTTCCCGTGGGATCTCTCTGTGTGTTTTGAAAATATACCATGTAAGGCTTTTTATAGCGTGAAAAAGGGGTTTGGAACAATCCCCAGATGATATAGGATTCGTTCCAAACCTCAACATAAATGCAAAAAACATGTCTTGTATAGTTTTTTGGAAATCGCTATGTGTGCGCAAGATCGGGTCAGCGTACACATGTAGAAAGTTGCGTGTGCAGGCTGATTCATGCATGCGCATAGCAAGGGTTTCCTTCGGTCTTATTTTTCAAAATTTGATTTATTTGCTCATTAAAATTTATATTTTTCATTTTAACACTTCTCAAGTCAATTTAACTTCCGATTGAGCCCTAAATCAATCTTGGGTCTTAGAATTCAGCATCATTGGGGAACGGGGGCCCGAGTCGTAAGGGGTACAAAATGCGATGTCTACAATTAGTTTCTCCTTTTTAATAGTCTTTCTCCATCTCTCCAGCCCACAACTTATATCAACTAGCAATGGCCACGCGTGATGCACGAATAATGAAAAGCTTATAAAGAATGTTCAAAATATTTTAAAGTAATAACGTGAAATAGTGTTGCGTTAACGTGAAAAGGTTTTGGTTATTGTGTGGTGTAATATCTTCTCAAAAAAATGTAATATAATAAGTTGATTGTTTGTTTAATCTTTTTTTTTTATTTTTATTTTTTTGCTGAAATTTTTAATCATAATTTTTGTTTCTTCATTGGCTTGGAGTTGGTAAAAATTTGTAATTTCATGTTAATGTTTAGTTGGCTTATGGAAATGCCATCCAAATTTATGATGTGACACTTTTGTTATTGAAGTATAATAGTAGTAGATTAAACACTCAGTGAAAATAGTAATATTCTATTAATAAGATTTTATTGTAATCCAAAATGTGTAAAGAAGTTGAGATGGAAAGCTAAATGAAAAATTACTCTAATAAAGTGCCACATGACAGATACGCATGGTCTCCTACAAGAGGTTTTCGCTTTCTTATATATATATTTTTTAATTAAAAAATCATATAAAATACTTTATTGTGTATTTACTCCATTGAGACATTTAATGAACTAAAAGTTTTACATAAATATAAACTTTGATGAGGTGGAAGCCTAAATGAGAGAGTCTCAAGGAATATTCCACTTGGCAGAACCTCATTCTCTTCCATATGAGGTCTCTACTTATATATATATATATATATATATATATATATATATATTTTTTTTTTAATAAAAAAATCATTAAAAAAATACTTTTATTGTCTATGACACATTTAATGAACTAAAAGTTTTGCATAAATGCAAACTTTGATCAGGTGGAAGCCTAAACGAGAGAGTCTCAAAAAATGTTCCACTTGGCAGAACCTCATGCTCTCCCATATGAGATTTCTTCTTTATATACATATATATATATTACTATCAGCTCCTTTAGAAGCTTAGTTCACCTTTTCAATTAGCATTTTTCAATAATCCACTTTCCAGTCACCTTCCAAATGACCTCATCACTCAATGCAAGTGTCCTCACAGTCTCGCACTAACTCTCTTCAATCTCTCTACTACTTTATGTAGTGCTCTCATTCTCCCAAATAGTCACATTCTCATTAAGCTACTCGCTCTTTCCTAACAAATAGTTTTCTTGTTTAAAGTTAAGTAGAAATGATTTAAAAATCTTAAGTGTAAAAAAATTTTCTTCTCCTTTTATTTATTTATTTATATTTTACTTCAATTTCTTTTTATTTATCTTATGGGTTATGGTTTTTTTTTTGCTTTTTAAATTTCAAACCAATTGATGTTCGTTATTTTTATCTAGTATTTCATATTAACATAATCGAACAACAAGATACAAGTAAGATTTGGTATGATGAACACATTAAGTGCTATATTACAACATAAATCTTGATAGTCCAATATATGGTACCACTAATCTTATCTGAAAGATCTCATAAACATGTCAACTAAAAAAATTTGTTTTTGTGGTATTTGAAGAAGCAAATCTTGAAATTGATGTTTAAAATTCATTATTGCAATGATGAGTGGGTCAAGAAATACATATATAGATAAAATATGATCATTTAATCTTGGCCCCCCAAACAAAAATTTCTGGTTCTGCCCTTGCACAAAATACTATCATTTTGCATGTGTAAATTGGAACCTATTGTGTTTTTTTTTTTTTTTCAACTATAGTTCTATTCTCTCAATGCTTGATATTGGAACTTTTGCGTCTATGCGTAGAAACAAAAAATAGAGAGTGAGATGAGCTGGATATTAAAAGTTCATGCTTGTTTATTTAATTTTATTTTGAACACAAGCTAAGCCAAGCTCATCACCAAACAAAATTTCATATTCAAGTTTGATTCATTTTCTTGTTGAAAAAGTTCAAACTTGTTTACAAGCTACTTGATAAATTTATTCTTTTCCTATATATAATAAAATCATGACTAAAATTTTTATATATTTACCAATCCATTAATTTTTACTATGAGGGATCTATTTATATCACCAATAAATTACAAATAATAATTTGATATCATTTGAACCTACTTACAAACTTATATAATCAGATTTCAATTTTTTATAAGTATATTTTTAGACAAGTATATATATAAATATATAATATTTTATATAATTAAATCAAGCCTCATTCTTGAGTTTTTTTATAAACATTTGTGGGTTCCTATTTTGGACAGTACCCAAGCCCAAATGATGATAAGGATCCTGGGCCTCCAAAGAAATAATATTTGATGGTTGGTGGACTGGGCTTGGTTCATCGCAGCTGTGTTGGGCTGATTACGAACCAATTTGTGCACAAAACATGAGCCCTACAACACATATACATTCATACATGCACACATATATATTGTAAAATAAGTGGCTGAGGAACAATAAAGGAATTGTCAAAAAAATGCGAGCAAGAATGTTAGGGATCCTCATAAAACAGAGCGATAGTTCATTATATTAAGTTTTTAAGTACATTGGACCTTATTTCTCGCTAGGATATGCCACGAGGTTCAAATAAGTTCAAAAGTCATAGACTTGGATAGCTCTTTCTAGGCTTCCAAGACTTGTGAGGTTTGCATACACTTGAATCCAAGTGTATTCTCAAGCACTTGTTGTTGGATCCTTCACAATACCTTTCTTTTCTCTCTATTTTTTTGAAGCTTAGTGAATCTCTTTGATGCTCTTTTATGCTTTAATTAATAGCTGTTGAATGACTTTTGTTGATGCCTTCATCTTCTTTTTATAGTACCATTCAAGGGTTTTTGGCATGCCATTGTTTCCCTCCTTTTGCTGCCCTGAGTACTAGAACCAATGTTGTGTCAGCAACATTGGTGGCTAATCCTTTCCTTATTTCTTCATTGTATCCTTCTTTTGAGGTTTATCTTCCAAAATTTCCCTGCTAACCTTCCCCTTTTGGGAGGTCCTGATGGGGCAAGTTCAAATGCCTTTCCTAGGTCAAGGCTTCCAATCTTTCTCCCAAAGCTTCTAAAAAGACTTTTCAGAGCCTTTTTGGCTACCTCACCCTTTGTTCCTTTCCTTCAAATAGGTGTATTCCTTCCTAATATGTTGAAAGGCTCCCAGCCACCTTCCTTCATGGTTCACCCTTTCCTGCTCTGCCCGAGGTTCTGGTTCTTCCTATCAAGTATTGGTCCCAAGGCACCATTTGCTACATAGCCTTCTTCTAGGCTGTGGGTGGCTGATGGGACATGACCTCTTTGGTCTCTGTGCCCAAGGGCATGCCTCCTTGTGCCATCCACATCCTGATTGCCCTCCTTTGGTTCTTCCCAAGGATCCCCCCCCCCCCCCCCCCCCCCCCCCCCCTTGGCTCTAGTAGTTCCAAGGTATCTTGGTCCAGTTCTTTTCTTCTCCCTGGGCTCCCCTAGGGATCCCCTTTTACAAAGGGTTGGGCCAAACTTCCCTTACTTCTTTCCTCTCTAAGGCCCAAGGCTTACCCTATCATGGGCTTGGGCTCCCTCTTGCCTATTCTTAATGGGCCAAACCTTGGCTCACGGATTGGGCCTTCCTTGGTTTTAAGGGCCCATTTGCTTTGGATCTTAATACTTGTAACATTTTGAACCTCAACAACACGTTATGTTTGAATTTGACTCGTTTAAGAGTCAAGCCCAAACTTGGCTAATTTGCTAACCAAATTAACATAAACAACTATTTTCCCAAGGTGAACTCAAGTTGTTCAAAATAAGCTTGATTCATTTACAACCCTAGAGAGAGTGAAGAGGATGCCAATTTATGTTACTGATACAATCTTGTTGTTTTTTGTTTAGACAAACAAACATGCTAAACCTATTATGAGATGGATTCAGATCATCCACACATTTTTATTTCTCTAATAAATTAGAAGTTTTAATAATGACCGAAAGAATTATACAAGAGGAGGACCTTCCCCATCTTCACCTTATTGGAAAAAAAATTTAGTTAGGGAAGGATGAGATAGTGACAGGTTCATCAAAATTACACGAGGCAGACCATTTTTCAATGTCATGAGCAAGAAAATGTTGGGAAATTAGAACTGAGCAATTTGCTTTCTTTAAAATAATATTTGCCCCCACTCAATTGTGTTTGATAAAAAAAAATATAGAAAAATTTCAGGATACAACTGTGCCAGAATTTTAGAGATAACAAATATAGAGAATTCTATGAACTTTGAAATTGAAGGTATGCAAAAATTAAAAAAAAAAAAGAAGAAGAAGAAGAAGAGAATATGAATGAATAATGAAGAGATACTAATAAAAAGACACTCTTTTTTAAAAAAAAGTTTCAACTTATGGTATCTGCTTCTGATAAATGTGCTTTTTATCATTTATTATCTGACCAAGACACTAATTAGTTTTTGAGGTAAGCGGGATTGAACTCTAGATTTCTTATTCAACCATTAGAAACTTTACTAATTGAGTTAACTAGCTAGAACTCAGATAAAAAGACATATTTGAATAGTCACTTCTGAAGAGACATAGATTTTAAAATTATGCTAGGACGATTACTAACTTTTAGGAATAGAAAACATTCATTTTGGCTTGTTTTAGTGCATATTATTGTTAATCTGACAATGATCTCGCTAGAGCAAATGTTTTAGTACACAAAAAATATCTACATAAAGTTCACATATTCTTATACTATGATTCACTCACACGATCATTTTGTTAATAGTCCTAAAATCCAATTTGTAAGACATTCTTTGATTAATAAAAGCATTTTATTCTTTTAGACTTATTAGCGCATGAGGTTTTTTGACATTTAGTCCATGAGATACATTATACATGATATATGATTTAGGTATGGAATGATATTCTTATACAGAAGATCTAAATCACAAATTCCTTCTAAACTCATAAGCCCTAGCTCGTAGTTGGTGATAAAAAAAAAAAAAATTCCTTGTAAACTCATAAGCCCTAGTTCATAGTTGGTGATAAAATTAAGTTTTTCACCTATAAAGATGAGGAATAGTGTTCCCAACATGCTACATATAATTACCCAAGGTTTAACCGTACCAGTTCCCACTCTGATATATATCAAAGTAACCAACATTTCATGTTTGAGTTCACCATCCTTTTTTGTTTGTCAAAAGACTCAACTCAATCAATAATACGGGCTTTCAAGTTCGTGTATGCCGAAAGGGGTGCTACTTGACATATTGCTATGAATACATAGGAAAGAGTGAAACTAAAAGCTACCCATCCTCGCACATTTAGTAGGGGTAACTTGCAAAATTTGCTAAATAGACAAAAGAACCATTTCTTTTTGCCAAATAAATAGACACAAATTGGGATTTTTATAAAAATAATACCAATTTTCAAACAATTTCATTAGTTAGCACGTTTTTGAAACTATTTAGCAAACTAATATCTCGAGTGTGTAAAGCTCGATTTTGGACTATACAAGTCGGGTTTGTAAGGCTCGATTTTTGGTGTTCTTCTTCCCATGAAGAACAAACCCAAACTACGAAGGGAAGAACAAACCCAAATTACGAAGGCAAGAAAAGAAAATCAAACCCAAGCAGTGACAGTGAAGGATCTAGGAGGCAACAACGAAGGATCTAGGTGGTGGTGGTGACGAGTTTGTTGATGTTTCTCTTTGGATCTTGGGTGGATTTCTTGATTCTTGTTGTTGATGTTTCTCTCTGGGTCTTTGGGTTTCTTGATTGTTGATGTTTCTCTCTGGATTTCGTTGGGTTTGTTGATGAAGTGTTGTTTTCTCATTGGAGGTGAGTGAGAGATGGAGAGGTGAGTGAAAAAATCGTCTCTCTGATTCTCTGAATTTCGCTAGGTTTGTTGTTGTTGATGGAGTGTTGTTGCTTCTGGATTCTCTGGATTTCCTTGAGATTGCTGAGAAATTGAGGTGTACAAACTTGATTTGTATAGTTGCTCACAAGGAAATTGAGTTCAGTGGACTTGATTTAGCACTCCAAAATTAAGTCTATTGCACTCAAGATGTTATTTTGTTAAATAATTTTGAAAACGTACTGGCTAACGAAATTGTTTGCAAATTAGTGTTATTTTGAAAGAAAAAAAAAAAAAATCCCACAAATTGTGTTTGAAGAACTTGCATGTAATATGATAAGATCTAATTCTTACGACACAGAACATGCATGTTTCATTCAGTTCAAAAAATTGTAAAATACGTTTGAAGAAAAAAAAAAAAACTTTATAAGATATTATAGAAATCAACTTATTAATCAATTTAATATATATATATATATATATATATTTTTTTTTTTTTTCTCCATGACATGATGCTCCTTAATAATAAACCTTTAGATGGTGATCGTACTTCAAACCTCTGGACTACCAAAAAAAAGGCAAGGGAAGAATTGGAGAACATTCCTCATAAGTCATTAGGAAGTAGAGCACGTTCACTATGGGAAATAAGTCATTCAATAGTAACTATAAAATGTCTCATGGCACAAAAACATTGTTTTTTGCATCAAAATCGTTCTTAGACTGAAATCTCATTCTTGTTTTCTAATATTCTGCTTCAAGGTGATCATAACTCATCCTTGCTTGCAGCATCTTCCCCCATGAGTTCTTCGAGGGAGAATTCATCCTCTTCAATGATCTCCCCATCTTTACCATCCCATGGTTCTGTCTTCACAATCTCGGGAGTGCCATCCAGAGGCAAATTGCCCTTTCCTCCAAGCCCAGCTTCCCTCACAAATTCTCTGCGAAACCAAACACTATATTCATCCTCCTGTCCATATCTATATTAGTATTTGAGGTAAAGCACAACAGAACTTACATAATATGATCAAGCTCAAATGCGCTCTTAAGTGGCGCAAATGCACCTTTCTTCACATTCAATGCTACCAAGGCAGGATACCCATACCCACCAACACCTACACGCTTCTCAAGATCCGGCTGCTTACCAGCTGCCGCCCAGACATAGCTGTAAGATGCAGGAAAATTTAATTTCAGAATGATATCTTCAACCATTAAGCCAAAGAAGTTTCTCAGAATAATTTGAATTCAATGAAGTAGTTGATGCATAAATAAAATTGGATTGCCAGCAAAAAAATCGTAAGAACCTAACTCAGAGAGGAATAGAATAAAAAATGACATTTGGGGTAAAAGAAAGAGTAAATCAGAATGGTAAGAACTCTAAGATACCTGTATGAATTCCTTTTGAACTTCTCTGCAACTGATAATAACTGCTGGATGTACTTGTTCCTCCCTTCTGCCTTGGAATCCAGAATGTCAGGGAGGAAAGATACAAAACAGATGGCGACTGAACCACATTTCTCTTCCATGGCATCCTATATGGAGAACTTGAATAAAATTAATGCACTCCCCTTGATTATGGTTCCATAAGAAGTTTTGGAAGTAAAGCAAGGGGCTTACCGGGCCTGTCAGCTCAGTCACTTCAGGAGGTGCAATATTTGTTTCCAGCTGCTCTAAAGCAAATGATTCAATTGCTGAGGCACTTCTTGCACCCTCATAGGGGATTGGGCTATCTTTGTCAGCACCAAATACTAAGATGGTTGGAAATCCTTGAACATTGAACCTGCTCATTAAAGACTGGTAAAGCCAACCTATTAGAACCGTATGATTTAAGAAACAAAATGATGAATCCAATACATATACTTCATGAATCTCCCATCCAAGGTTTTGAAGTACCAGTGCGCTATGTGAAAACAATCATTAAAAAAAAAATTAGAGAACTTGCAGACCTCTAAAATAATGAATTAACTGTGCATAAACAATGTGTTTCACTCACATTAAAAAAAAAACACTAAATAGAACTATAAACAAAGATAAGTGGAGAAGAAACCATTGTGATTTGCTGCAGTCCATAAGAATTAAACATCAGAACTACGAGTACAAATGATGTAGACGAGATATTTACTTTGAAAGGCATATTATATTAACCAATTAGGTGGAAGAGTAGACCTTTGTGGCACAATATCTACACTACTAGTAACAACCTTTACCTTTCAACTTAAAACTAATGGTCCATTTGGATTGAGGAAGAAAGAGAGAGAGTAGAGTAGAATTGGTCTAAATTTAGCCAATTTTCTACCAACTCTACTCTACTCCCCTCCACTCTTCCTCCATCCCCCTCAATCCAAACAAGCCCTAAGACTATGAAGAACATCTCCACACCTTGAGGAAGATGTTAATAAATGAATTTAAAAACTGTGCATTATTTCTCATTCCAGACCAATGTTTTACCTTTTCTGCGTCACAGTCAACATGACCCAGCTTCACCTTCCCCTTTAAGTTACCAGCAGCCTTCTTCCACTCAGGAGCCAATTTTTTACAGTGTCCACACCTTTTAAAGAAGAAAATTGGACAAGAATCATCACCAAAAACTACAAATATGAAAGTAATTTAGGTATGGCCAGGCCCACTATATTACATTTAATTTATGCTGACAATGTGCTAGACCATAAATCTAAATTGACTCAAAAAGATATTCTGACAAAACCACTTACCATGGTGCAAAGAACTCCACAATCCAAAGTTCTTTACTTTTAAGCACCAGTTCATCAAAATTGCTGGAATTCAGTTCTACTGAAGCACTAGGTTCAGATTTTCCATTTCCATTTGATCCTCCGGTTGCTTTTCCATCTAATCGTTCCTTTAGAAGTGCCTTTACCTGTAAAAGACCACACACTTAGTGTCCATTTGGCATGATTAATTTTGCTAGCTTATTTTATTATTCAGCTTATTTTTGCTACTATTCATGGGCCCCACTGCACTTTTTGGTACTATTCATGGGTCCTACTATATTATTTCAGCTAACTTTTACTTTTATCTACAGTACTTTCAGCAAAATAAGCGGATCTTAAACAAACCATTAGAATATAACACATAATGCAAGTTGCAGAAACTCTTAAGTACAAGCTCAAGTGAGAGATGATCCTCAATATCTCATAAACAAGTGAATAACTAAATATATATACAATTAAAAAATACACACACACATACACACACACACACACAAAAGATATCTCCACTCAGTACTGAGACATTTCATTTTGAACAACCAAATACCCATACCTTCAAACGTAAAACTGAAGTGTGAGTATTTTGTCAGCAGGTTCCACCACCCCCCCCCCCCCCCCCCCTCCTCTTTCTCTTATCTTAAAAGAAAAAAGAACGGTGAATGAAGTACTTCTTTTGGGGGAGATAACAGCTAAAGTAGTCTATCTTGTAAAGTACCTGCTTGACCCTCTAGAAGAAGACATCAGGCCCAAATCAGCAAAATTAAAGGGCACATCTAATGTGAGATGTAACATTTTGTGGTCACTAAAACCAACCAAGCTTAGGTAGAATCAATGCAGCAGCACACTAGCGTGCAGCCCACTAATTTTAACCACTGTTTGTAACTTCATAAATGTGCTAAACATTGCCTTCTTTAGACTCAAAACAAGCCATGTCATACTATATTTCAGTCCAGTTTCCAATTCTAGTACACACATAGCCAAATTTAACCCTTTTCATCATTTACTAATAACATTAAATTGCTACACTTTTATCCAAAGGATTTTACATGAAAGGAGGAAGGAAATTAAGAAAGTCTATAAATTCTCTAAATAGATTTAAAGAAAGGGCTGAAAATCACAACAAACCTGTTTAAGTGCAAATTCTGCAATGGGTTTGACATCTCTAGCTCCTTGATAATCTACTGGAGGCTTCCCAGGTGCAAACACCTTTATGGTAGGAAATCCTTTGATCCCATATTCCTACAAAGCAATCACATGCATACCCAAACAGACTCTGGTAAATTTTGAGTGAGCGATAGAATGCTATAGGTCACAATTACTTCAGATCAAGCACTAATATCTTTGTGAAAAAAAAACATGTGACCTTTCTCATCTTTAAATTTTGATGAAACATGAACACAGATTCCTTCTTTATATCAGTACATATTTCACTACCAATTTTATTTATTTATTTATTTATAATTTGATAGTTGGGGAAAGGGGGGATTTGAACCCTTGATGTCTCCTTTGAAAACACCAGGAGGTGCCAACCAGTTGAGCTATAAGGCTTTTGGCAATATTTCACTACCATTTTTATCACTTTTCCAGTTAAGTAATTTGCCATCAATTAAAATACCAGCAGTCAGCAAACTATATCTGCAAATCTATTATTAACTCTAATTATGTGGTATTCGGAACAGATTATTGTCATGAAAAGAATTCCAAACCTGAGCTAGGGACTGGTGTGCATCGGCATCAAGCGCTGCCACAGTGGCAACACCTTTCAAGACAGTAGCTGCCTTCTCCCATGTAGGTGTTAGAGCCTTACAGTGACCACACCATGGTGCAAAGAACTCGACCAGTACCACTCCATTGGAGTTCAGAACCTGTCATGTTCCCAAGACATTGCTTAGAAAATCATAATTGCATGTGATTCAAACTCTTTTTAGTCTTCCAGAGCTTGCTTAATGAATTGAGATGTTTTTCAAAATTCAAACGGAAGCACCCCAAAAAAAGAAAAATCATTATGTTTTATATCATTCGTGTAAAAAAAAATAATATTGACTTCATATGTTTAGATTGTCAAAAAGATGATAGTGAGAAAACTATTTAAAAAAACTTACAGAGACCCACCACCACCAACAACAAAGCCTTTGGAAATGGATCAAAGCCGGCCACATGTATACAGGAAACGCCCCAAGGAGAAGAATTTATATAGTAAACAACATGGAAGACATGAATGAACATTACATGATCCATTTCCAGACAAACCCATTTAAAAAGTTTAACATATTATACAATTAAGGGTACACATGACTCCTCACATGGAGATGGAATCCACAAACTACCAAATCATATTTTTCCTTAAAAGAAATTGTTTATCCATTGGACTCCCAACACTAATCACTATTTCCAAACCCAGCTATAGTAAACCAAAATCTCATCACCCAAAAAGTAATTCTTTTAGACCAAAAAAAAAAAGAAAAAAAAAGAAAAAGTGGAACAACAATGAAAACAACAACAATAATAATATCTGCACTATGACACTGTAAAATCAGATCGACAATTATGACAAGCAAATACGAATTAAGAATTACTTCAACATATTCCAACATATATATATATATATATATATATATATTTTCCCGAGCTAAGATTTTCGGAAAGTGATCTTTCAGCAGAAACGATGCCGATTTCACATGTTCGCGAAATGTAAAGAGATTTTACAAAGAAAAATAGTATTTAAAATTAAAAAAAGAAAAAGAAAAAGAAAAAGGAAAAACCTTGGACTTGAAATTGGAGGGGTTTAACTGAAGAACTGGAGTAGAGGGTCCGTACAGTGCTTCACAGAGATTGAATGCGATGAAAATAAACACAGCTATGACCACGGCTCTGCTATTCTTTCTCATTCTCGTTCGCTATCTCTCTCTCTCTCTGCGCTTTGAATCAATGAATTACACACACACTAATAAGGGACTCCAAATCGAAGAGAGGAGAGAAGACGGAAACCTCACTCTGGTTTTTCTGCTGGGTCGAGCTACGTGTGTTCACCAATCAGCGACTTACATCTCAGCTCCTCATTAAAATGTCATATTTTAGATGCAGTGATTGGGTGAGGCCTGTCAAAATCCTTATTCCGTGCCACGTCTTCAAGTGAGTAACTTATTTATTTTTTGCTAATCGGTAATTTATTTATCAGAATTTGTAAGTAGGAAAGGAGTACATTATTCATGGTTTAAAAAAACGAACCAGAACAAAAATCGGTTTTACCTTCAGTTTTTGGTTTGATTAGGTTTTTGACCAGTTTAGGGATTTTTTTCGAACTAGACTGGTGCTTGGTTCTCGGTTGAATCAGTTAGACCAACTAGTTTAGTCCAGTCTGGTTCGGTTTTTAAAACCATGACATATATGCTAAGTCCACAATATTTTCACAATAAATCATAAATACAAGTTGTTATTAGTTCTAATTTAAATCTGCAATTGAAAACACGTTTTTGCCCTTTAATAACAATTTGCCACTTGTATAAAAAAAAAAAACAATTTGTCACTTAAAATTTGTTGTTAAAATATTGTGAACATAGTATTTTTTTTCAAAGTCAAAACCTTTTATCAAAGTTGGACATCATGTCAAGTTGATTACTGAAACAAAATATTTAGGTACTGGTCGATAACATTATATTGTTTCGAAATTACTGTTGCATAATATATATATATATATATATAGGGTAATTGTATACTTTCTTTTTTATAATTTTTAGGTAAGTGTATACTTCTTTTTAGGAATAATATATATATATATATATATATATAACAATTTTACAAAAATTTCAATTCTAATATATAATTTTTAAAGCAATAAGAACTTACTATACACAGGAATACTTTAGAAATTCTATTTAAAGCTTCGAATAGAAAAAAAAAAATAATAAGAAAAAGAAAAAAGATATACTTCCATTTGCCACTCATAATTAGGGTTGTCCATGAGTCGATCTGGGTTGGGTTTGTGCCCAACCTAAAACTAACCCAATCATTTTGAGTTTCTCATACCTGGACTCGCTACTGACCGATAAAAGAAGTCGGTTCGGGTGGTCAGATTTTCATCGAGTATTGATCGGTCCTCGTTCGGATTTGGGTTGTTAGAAATTTTGTCGAAAACCGTCAAATTTTGCAAGATCTGGCTAGATCTTGACGAGATCAGGCCGAATCTCGATGAGATCTCACTTGATATCTTCATGATCAAGTTGGATCTCAACATATTAGACAAAAACACCGGCAAACCACTATTATTGGTGGAGAACGACAACTTTCCGATGTGTAGATAGTTGGGTCAATTGAAAATTGGTTTCTCAGGCTCAGACTTGCCAATTGACCCGCCATTTTTAGGTTCTAGGAACGGAGACCCACTCCTGACCGTTACCGGCATCGAGTCAATCAATTCTCAGGTTAGATTGAATGAGTTAGGCGGATGGGTCAGGTCACGAGTTTTTTTGGACACCCTTACTCATATCCATGAGATGAGACTTGAGAGATTTATTTGATTTAAAAAAAAAAAAAAAAAAAAAAAAAAAAAAAGTCTCTCCAAACCCTTATGTCTCACGTCATTCACCTTTTCCCAAACAAAATATCAAAACCAACCATTGTTTCCTTCTTTAACTCTTCTGTTTCCCTTTTTTTTTTGTTACCCTCTGGCCTTTGCTACATTTTTAGTCTTCCCCAAAATAGATTAGATCTGCTTCAACCAAAAGTAAATGGTAAGATCTTAGCAACAGTGGAATTGTCTGCAACAAAAGAATATTGGATCTCATTCATAGTTTCATTTTGTCAAAATTCTCTTTCACCTCCTTCTCTCTATTCCAAAATTCCACTCTCACTCTGAAAGAACTCTACGCTTCATATTGGGCGAAATTTGAATTTCAGCCGAAATTACCTAGAATTGACTAGAATGGTCTAAAGGTCCTGAAATTGTTTGAAATTTAATTTGAGGTGGAACATATAGTTTTGCCATTCTAATTTGCATGCCGGTATGGGAAATTCTAGCCATTTTGGCCGAAACGAAACGAAATTCATAACATTAGTTTTTATAAAGATATATATATATATATCTGGGATACAAATCTTTTATATATATATATATATATATATATTAGGGATTTAGAATTACTAATACTAGGAGTGTCATGAGGTTAGCTTCAAAAAATGAACAAATATTACACGTTTATTTTGTAAAAAAAAAAAAACCCTGTGTTTTTATTTTATATATATGATTTTTATTTTGAGAACTTAATTTATAAGTGGATAAAGCAATTTGAAAATCAACAAGAGAGTGACCCTATTTTTTAGGCAATGTTTTAGTAGGAGTTAGAGTTGTATTTTTACCATATTGTTCTTTAGTTTTGTCTCTACTTAAATATAGAGGTGTAGGGATATTTTTGAACCAAAAAAAAAAAAAAAGGATCCCAAATAAGGGAAGCCCTTTAAATAGTAGTAGTATATATATTAGCCTCAATACACTCGCTTTGCGGGTGCGATAAGGTTTTTTTTTTTTTTTTTTTTTTTTTTTTTTTTAATGGTCCTATTTTATAGAGAAAAAAAACTCCATGTTTTTATTATATATATATATATATAATTTTTATTATGAGAATCTAATTTATAAGTGGATAAAGCAATTTGAAAATTAACAGTAGAGTAGCCCTATTTTTTAAGCTATGTTTTAGCGGGAGTTAGAGTTGTATTTTTACTAGATTGTCCTTTAATTTTGTCTCCACTTAAAAATAGGGGTGTAGGGACATTTTTGAGGATCCCAAACAAGTGAAGCCCCTTCAATAGTATCGTGTGTGTGTGTGTGTATATATAGAGTAGTTGGTCCAAATTTGGTTTGGTTGGCTTTTCTACACTGAATTTATTGATGAAAGGAGGCTCTATTGAAGCTAGGTACCACTTGAGTCCTTAGGAGAATGTCGTTCTGTGAATCAGAGAGTCCTTGGGAGAATTAGTGATTGTCCTCGATAGAGTTTCTATAGGCGAGTCATAGAGTGTCCTTAAAAGGTTCAAACGTAGTCCTTGAGAGACTCGGAGATAGTCCCTAAAAGGGTTAGAAAGTGTCCTAGGGAGACTTATAGAGTGTCCTTAAGAGGGTCAAAAAGAGTCATCAGGAGAGTGTCCAGGAGAGTTAGAGACAATCCCTAAAAGGGTCAGAGCCATAAGAGAATTAAAGAGAAGGAGAAATAGGTAGCCCCCTTTGCCAAATTGTCTTCTTCCTTTTAAAGAGAGATCTGCAAATGTAGGTGCTCAAGGGAATATGTGGTGGTCAGTAATAGAGAATGTGTGCCTGTATGTGTCTTTTAAGTGGGACCTCCTAGTTTCACCATCAAGATAGGGAGGGGAAGTGGACACTGGAGGCATTTTGGGACCTTAGATAGCTTCAGGCTTTTCCATACCTGGACAGGCTAGGGTTTTGAGATAATGGCAATGTAGAGCTTAGCCATACCTGGATGGGCCAAGGTTTTAAAATGCCTAGACAAAATCGATGATTAAAATATTGGCGATGTGGGGCTGGGTTATACCTGGATGGGCCAGGGTTTTAGATAATTGCAACGCAAGGATGGACTAAGGTTTCAGATAATGGTGGCTAGGGACTCGACCATACTTGGATCTGTTAGGGTTTTAATTGTCCAATGTCTTCAAATAAGACCTTACGAAAGGCCTTTGTGATAGGCCATCCTGAGAAAACCTTTAATAATAAGTTGTCAAGATAGATCGTGGAGAATGGTCTAAGAGATAGGCCACCCTGATCCAGCCCCTATCTGATGTGCAGCTATAGGCTACTCTACTATAGGGGCTGGACCTTGATCTTAAGTTGCACCATTGCTTTATTTTGGCTCCCTAACAACAACGCCAGTCATAGTGGATCCAAAATTGGTTTAGTTGACTTTTCTACGATGAATTTATTGATTGAAGGAGGCTCCGTTGAAGCTAGATGCCATGTGAGAACTCGAGTGAATCAGAAAGTGTCCTTAGGCGAGTTAAAGAGTCTCCCTAAGAGGGTTAGAGAAAGTCCTTGGGAGACTCAAAGATAGTCCCTAAGAGGGTTAGAGAGTGTCCTCAAAAGAGTTAAAGAGTATCCTTGAAAGGATTAGAGAGAATCCTTGAGAGACTTAGAGATAGTCCCTAAGAGGGTCAGAGAATGTCCTCAGGAGAGTTAAAGAGTGTCCTTGAGAGGATTAGAGAGATCTTTGGGAGAATGTTCTGAAGAATCCCTAAAAGGGTTAGAGCATTGGGAGACTCAGAGAAAGAGAGAGAGAGTAAGGGTACAAACTTGGAAAGGTGTTAATCATCCAAGCCCATTTGGCCGAGCAAACTAGCCTCCACTTATATATTCCATAGCCACATTCCAATAAGGTCACTTATTAGGGCTTTATCCTAATTACACATCAACCCAACTCACACACAAGAATCAACACAAGATTTGAAAGTGAATTAAGCATGTTCTTCAACCAAATCCTATAAATGTTCCTATTTGATTCAAGCATCTTGAAAAGTTTCTAATTAATCAAAAGCCCTAATCATGTTACTAAGGAAGTATTAAAACCCTAGAGATGGTACTCTCATGTTTTTGAAAACTAGAAATCAAACAAACATTAAGCAAAGAAAAGAAATTTGGAAAATCTCGGTTTCTAGATGAGCTTGCTTACGCATGACTAAGGCTATGCACACAAGCTTCTCAAGACACATACATGCGGTCAAGCTTGCATATGTACCTCAAGATTGGAACCCTCCTCTTTATTTATTTTAATCTAAATATTTGTAACCTAAGGAACCTAAGCCTAGGAAACAGCAGTGACACAAATAAACAAGTTAGTAAACTTTTAACTAAAGTGCCAAAGACCTTAAAAAGGTGTTGGCCAAGCAAAAACAAAAAGAACTTCAAAGGATTTTTAAGAAAAAACCCATCTTTTTACTTTAGAATCACTTTTCAATTATTCTAATACATATTTTAGTGAATAATTGCTTGTTGTTTTGAAAAGAATGCCAATGAGACTCTTATAGGTGAAAATTGGAGTGCAAAACCATCTTCCACTAGTGTGAAATCAATTTCGCATCTAATTTGAAGAGAAACTTTCTTTAAATAGCTCCACCACCAGCTCTAACCTACGAGGGCAGGCTTGATACCTTGCACATGTAGGTATCAAATTGTGTGTGTATAAAGCTAGGGTTTTGTATATATATATATATAAAAAATTAAAAAAAAAAAAAAATAGTTCTCTTGCATCTTGCTTGACAAAGGCCTTGGGAATGGGTTCTTTCAATGTTGTCAGTGAGGAATAAGGGCTTAAGTCATGTAGGATACAAAATAAGTTATTTACATTTTGTTGTTGTGAGCGACCGCGACCCCGGCCTACCAATTTTTTCTCAAACTGGGCCTAACCCGCGTGAACGGGTGGGATCATGATGCTCAAAATGTCGAATTCACTATAAAATGTACCCCCCCTAGATCGAGGATTTTTCATAGAGTGGCCACTTATTTAATTTAAATGGAAAAAAAATAATAAAACCTTCTCTTTAAAAAAAAAAGTTTCTGTTGTATTATTATATATGACAATTTACATCAATTTTGTAACACAAATTTACAATGCTTTTTGGTCCTAGATACAATCTAATAATGTAAATTACATTGCTTGTTTTCCTAGTTATATTCTAAAAAAAATGTAAAATTGCATATACAAGAGCCTAGTTTAGAACCCTTGATCTTGGTTCGGATGCTAATTTACGAGATGGGAAGGGATTAAGTATCCATCTCGCCCGGTAAAATCGGTCTCCTAGGTTAAGATTGCCAATATCATGTCATTTCAAACAAATACAAACAATATATCATATAAACATGTTTATTTGCAAGAATTGTAAACAAATATGTGTTGGAGAATTTAACATAAAGAGAAACAAAAAGTGAAATTTGTTAGATAACAATGTAAACATAAAGAAAGCATGAAAGTAATGGCATGTTCATCCAAGAAATTAATGTAAACAAGGAATTCCTAGCTAGGCATGTTCTTCTAAGCATGTGAAGGAAAACAAAATTATCATGTTATTTGTCATCATCATAATTGCAAAAGAAAATTTATATTTAAGCCTACCAATCATCCAAGCAATTATGAGAAGAACAAAGCAAATCACCCAGACATGTTCATCCAAGTATTTAAGTGAAAACCATAATGTTAATTAGACTTGTTCATCTAACCATTCAAAAAAGAGAGAAACAACTACCTAGACATGTTCATCTAAGCATGTTATGAAAAGCAAATAATAACTCAGAAGTGTTCATCCAAGCATGTGAAGGAAAACAGAGAATTGTCATGCTATTTGTCATCCACACAATTGCAAAGAGAAAAACAAAACATTTAAACATATTTAATCATCCAAGCAATTATGAAAAAAAAAAGTAAAGAAAAATCCCTTAGACATGTTCATCTAGAGAAAATCAAAATACTTAGACATGTTCATTTAAGCATTTAAAAAAAGTAAAACAACTACCTAGACATGTTCATCTAAGCATTCAAGAGAAAGTTGCGCATTAGTCTAGAAGTGTTCATCTAAGCATGTAAAAGGAATATCAATGAGATACATAGGCATGTACATCCAAGCATATCATGAAAGAAACAAATAATGACTTGGAAGCATTTATTCAAGCATGTGCAGAAACTTAAAGAACATAATTAACTACTTACCAGCATAGAGCATAAATTAAAGGGGGGAGTGATAAAGCTAAGTTATTAGCTTTCTTCTGAAGCTAAGGGAGGGGATAAGCCTGTTTAGATAAGCTGGAACGGATTTGGTGTTGATCCCCATTTGAATTTTGAAAGATGATGTTGAACTTGTGTTATTTTCTGCACCTGTTTCATATTTTGGCTCTAACTTTCTGCTCAAAATTTCAATTGATTCTTGATTGGTTTCTTTTGAAAGTAAATTTAATTCTCTACAACTTTTCCAGAAATAGAGAAAACCAAATTTCAAAGTTTTCCAGGCCAAAAATGAGATTTAAGTTGCTGCTGAAAATAGTAACGTTTTTTGAGCATTTTTCTGTTTTTTGAAAATTTTCATAAAATGTATCTTTTCCTCTATCCAAATTTTTCAAAAGAGCAAATAAGATGCCATAAAGGAAAACCTTTATTATTATTATTATTTTTTAAGAAATAATAATAAAAATAAAATAAAATAAAATGAAATCCAATCAAAATTCACACTTAATTAATTTTAAATTAATTCTTGTTGGAACTAATCAAAATTAAGTATTTAAAATAGAACGTGATTGGGTCTATTGTGTAGGTGAGCCACGATCATTGAAAATTGTTTGTATGATAACTTTTGATCAGGTGATCCGATCAAAGCCCATGACATACCATTGTGATCGTTAGAGCATCAAGATTTGTTTGTATCACAAACCTGAAGATCTAACTGTTGAAATTACGATCTTGCCCTTTGTGCAAAATTACTGCTTTGCCCTTAATATTGGTTAAATGCAAGTTATAAAATGTGGTGTCTACAGCTGTTAGTCCCTAATGTAGATAGCAGTTCTGTTTGGGTGAGAATCATAGACTAAAAGAGTCATACCTTGAGAATGGACATATCTGTTATGAATAGATATACTTATTACAAGAGTCATACCTTTACTTAAGTTTTATTATTAATTCTCTACACAAAACAATTCTACGCCTATGAAGTAACACCATCCATTAGTTTGGTTGTGACTTGTGAGTATAAGGATGCACAAAATTATGATGTGATCACCATACACCTTGTAGTAAAATATACATGGTGTTAATACAATTTGTAATGTTTACTTTAGTGATGGCCGTTTATTAACTAAATAGCAAGCTATATATGGGCAGGCAACCTTATAGCTCGTCCCATTCACCCTCACTCAACCTTTCCCAACTTTTAGATCAAATTGGGCCAACCTCCATCACTCACAATAGTCCAACACATGAAGGCCAGGTTTTAGCTTCCTTGAACTACCCAACGCTTCTAAAGTCAGTGATGGAGAGAGAGAGAGGATTTATATTAATACAAAATTTTAAGTTTAAGGTTTTTTTTGTAACTTATAAAACTGTAAGGTTTAATTTGAAACCCCTTAAACTATAAGATTTAATTTGTAACTTATGAAACTATAGGGTTTAATTGAAATCCTCTCTAAAATATATTAGCGCTGTGTAGTTATGTTTTCTCAGTTTATAAGGCCCTAGAAATCTATTAGGGTACATTTGGTACACTAAATGGGAATTACGACAGGAATTGTAATCTTTATTACAAGAAATAAAGTGTGTTGTAATGTAATAACTAAACATATTCATTAGTTTGGTTGTGAGTTATAACATTAGAATGAAACTAAACATTTATTTTTGGAAATTTCTTATTCATACAATTATATTTCCTTAAAAATGGTTATTTTTAAATTTAAGAGAGATATGTGTTATTTTTTATGATTTTTTATTTTTATAATTGTTAGATGTATATGGAAAGTTTGTTTACTTGAAAATATATTAAGTTTTGAAATTATTGCACTTACTAAGGAATAGCTAATACAACCTTTTAAAGGGGAATAATTATTCCTCATTTTGAAGAATAGTTATTCATAAGGAATGATTATTTCTTGTAATAAAAACATAACCAAACTAAAGAATAACTAAACCATAAGAATAACTATTACATTACAACGCTTATTACAGTCTACCAAACATGCACTTAAATTTTCCCAAGTGACTAGGTTGAGATTTCAGCTTGACATCAAAGAAGATGGATGCTTTCCAAAAATTGGTGTTTTTTTTTTTTTGGTGTTTTAACTGTTTTTAAAATATAATGAAATCTTAAACTTAAGATCCAACTGATGATCAGTTTGTAAAGGATTACTCTATTGTTTGTTGAGTAATAATAGAGACACTACAAATTTTATTACAATATCTTCACAAGTTGATGTGTTACAAATTACAAAATTTTGATTTTGACATGATTTATGACTGATTATAGGAATATTACAAATTTTACTATACAGAGCTTACAAACTGGATTTAAAAAAGAAAAAGAAAAAGGGCTTATAAACTGATAAGTTACTAAAAAAAAAAAATAGTTCAGATATTCATTTATAAGTTAGTTGAAGTCCATTAATCAAATTTTTTGGAGGAAATTACATTTTACCACCCTAAACTACACCTTAAATTACACTTTGCACCATAAACTATTCGAATACATGTTTTACACCCTAAACTATGACATTTGTTACATTTTGCACTCCAACGTTAGTTTTACTATTAAGTTAGATGAAAATTTATAACACATGACTTGCATGTGATTTTTACTTAGGTGGCACATAGTTTAAAGACAAAAATACCCTTTTTCCAATCAATTAAAAACTAAAGCTCTCTCTCACGTGCTAGCATCTTTTCCTCCCCAATAGTTCTCACGCGTGCCCTGTAGCAGCTCTTCCCCCTCTCTCCGCCAACAACTCTTCTCTTCTATTGAAATTGTTTAGTTGCTCCTCTAAAACATGATGGTCATCATCTTGACATATTTTTGTTTGTTTTGAATACATATAATTATGATAAAATCCGAGAGATAATTAATGCAAACACATACAACCAACATCTGAAAAAAAAAAAAAAAAAAAAAAATCCAGTCTGGGCCTACCATATGAGATATATATATATATATATATATATATATATATGGCTTTCTTTACAACACCTGGTGAGGGGTCAAAGCATACGTATAACACAGTAAAAATCTATAATAATCAATATTAAAATAAAAATTTGAATGGATTGAATCTTGACATACTTTTTTAACACTATGTTTGGATGGGTAGATTTTAGGGAGGATGGAAAAATTTAGAGAGAAAATATGAGAGAAAATGAGAAAGGGTGTTGTTTGGTAAGGAGGGAGGGAGAGGAAAATTTTTGGTGGGGCCCAGGCGTTTTCCACCCAGGCCCACCTAAAACTTGTCTCTCCAAAATGAAGAGAAAATAGTGTGGGAGGAGTTTTATGGGTAAATGACAAAATTGCCCACTGCACTAATTTCGTCCCATTGTCTTCTTTTTTTTTTTCCTTTTTTTTTCTTCTGCCTGCTTTCTTGGGTGTTTGCTTCTTTTAAGGCATTTATTATTATTATTATTATTATTATTATTATTATTATTATTATTATTATTATTTTCACTTTCTGAGAACGATGCCTACTCTTTTTTTTTTTTTTTTTAAATCCTTTTTTCTTTTGATTTTCTGGGCTGTACGTAGTGTTATGTTTTTTTTTTTAATTAGACATGATTTTTTTTCCTGGACATAATTTTTATTTTATTTTAATTGTGCATCATTTTTTAATAAGGGTATATGAGTAAATTTATACAAACTCACTTTTTCCATCCTTCAACTCTTTCACTTCCAACCAAACAAAAAGGAGGAAAATTAAAATCTTTTCTATCCTCTCACCATTTTCTATCTTCCTACTTTTCAACCCCTCCAACCTAACACACCCTAAGTTCATATTAATCTTGTCTACCTTATATTATTCCCCAAACTGTCTCTGGACTTCATGTTTTAGATAGTTTTCTATATATATATATATTTTTTTTTAACTTGATCTAGATTTCCATTTTTTTGCAGCTTAGTATTATTTTACTTAGTGGAGCAATTGAACAATGAGAGAAAGGAGAGGAGTTGACGCATGAGAGCTGTTGGGAATTTAGATAGATTTTGATTTGGGAAGGAGGAGATGCTATGCACATGAGAGAAATATTTTGTTTTTAATTGATTGGAAAGATGGTGTTTTTGTCTTTAAACTGTGTCACTTAAGTAAAAATCATGTGCAAGTCATGTGTTACAAATTTCCATCTAACTTAACATGTAAAACTAACTTTGAGGTGCAAAGTGTAACAAATGTCATAATTTAGGGTGCAAAGCGTGCAATCGAATAGTTTAGGGTGCAAAGTGTAATCTAGGGTATAGTTTAGAGTAGTAAAGTGTAATTTCCCCCATCTTTTGTTATATCAATTTGTAAGTTTTATGTTTTAGTAAAGAGTAATGCTACAGTCACAAACTATTTTACAATATTTTCACAAATTGTTAATATGACCAACTTCTTACTGGTTGTCATCTAGGCTCATCACTAACATCACTTTTTCATTTACCAATAACCACTCACCATATTAGTAGTTTATAAAATTTTTTGTAAAATAGTTTGTATTTCTAGCATTACTCTATAGTAAAACTTATAACACCTTTAACATTTTCCTTCTTTTATATTATGATTTTAAACTCCACCAATCATGCTAATTGCCATGTCAATTTGTAAAAGTTACACTTTAAAATTTTAAAGAGATGCCATTTAAAAAAAAAATAGCATCAATTTCTTTCCTTGTTTATTAGCAACACACAACGTGCCATTTCAAAAGTTATGAATAAGATTCTTAAAATTGTGGTGTCCTTAGTTAGATTGATTAAGGAAAAGAAATGGTAGTGGTTTTTTTCTTAAAATTGTGGTTTTTTTTTTTTTTTCTATACTGTTACAACTAAAATGAGAAACTCTTGGCTGGAACAAAGAATTATCTGTAGTGGATCTCTAAAAGAGTTCTGAAAATCAAGCTTGGGTCCTCAAGAAAGTTATCAGAGGATCATATACTACACTTTTCGCATTCTCAGCCACAATGAAATCCAAATGAGCATAATCATCTCTGTACAGTAGCACATGCTTGTCCTTCTGATGATCTTTAAGGTCGTCTAGCAAAAGCTTCACATCATTAACGTCAGAAAGCGAATCCTTCCCTCCATAACCAATGAAAAGAGGAATGTCTTTTGGAATGCTTGTCAGATTGTACAGAGGAGGAGTGGGCTGCCCGTAGTGCTTCTTGTTCTCACTTTCATCATCATAGTCATACTCTGCTACGTTTCCAGCTCTGAGCACTATCCAAAGTTGTTGTTTTAAAAGAGTTAATAATTATAAAATCCATGTGATCTATGGAACTCAATTAGATAAACCTATTGCTCCTAATTAGAATCGAAATAAAATAAAGCAACTTTGACTACTGGCAGTGTAAATTTGTAGGCCTTGGACTTGAACCGCTAAATGACAATGAGATATGCACATAGTAGGCTTATTTTTCATTTTGGTTCTAAAATGAGCTTAGCAGAGTGTACACAAAATTGAAAATTCAGAGATTTACTCTGTGCCAAATGGACCATGTTCTTTGTTGACGTTGACTGGGGCGTATGATTAAGTACAACATCATACGTGGGAGGCTTTATGCAGCAATTCGGGCCTATAAATAGAGAAGACATGTAAATCAGTACTCGAAGGGAAAGGAAGGTTATATTATCATGTTAAGCAAGTGAGAACAACCCGCAATAGCGGATACCAGGTTGCTACAATCAACGAGTGGTAAGTGGCAGACACCTTCCAGAAGTTTGCCAACAGCCGACCTGTTTGTTAGGAAAAAAAAGATTGTTTGTGGTGTAATTTTCATAATTTGGGTTCACAAGAATTTGAGTCTAAAAGATGAAACTAAAACATCAGTCTTAGTTTGATTCACAATTTGGGTAACTTCTTCACTTGGAAAGTTTCAGAATATCTTTAAACAAATCTCAGCAAGTGAGAATACTAGTACTTGTCCGTTTTGATTAATAATGTTGAAATATCATAGATAAAATTCACACTCAATTCTTTGTTTGAAAAATTACTCATCGACTGCAAGCAAGTGCAAGATTTTGTTTTTGTTTTTAAGGATGTGCAAGATGTTACTCAATTAAGATCGCCAATTGCTTCCTCACCCTCCTGCAATGAATTCATGGAGACCCAGCCTGTATGCGCGCTGTTAAATTTTACAAAAATAGTTATGATATTGAATTCGATATTAACAAAATATGGGTTTCACAATTGAACAGGAGAGTTTCATAATTTGTCTTACTTCAGCTAGATATGCTTTGGCAATAGTTCTTGGAAACACCGAGGTCGTCTGACTAGTATAAGCAATTGGGCAAAGCAAAGCTGCGGATTTTGTCAAGTTCACCAGCTTCTCTTGGGAAAAGGAAGCTAAAGCAAGCAAAGTTCCCTACAATTTAGAAAAAAAAATTACCTTAGTTTCACTTATCACATGCCGAACAAAATTCCAAATTATAAATAATGTCCTTAACTAGAATGGAAGCAACAATTCCACGTACATACCAAGGAATGCCCAACATAGTACAGTTTCTGCCCTGTCTGATTATGTATATAGTCATACATAGCAGGAAGATCATCATTCGCTAATTGCGCCCACGTCCACTCCCAGTAAGCCTATAGCATAAGAAGGTTAAAATTACAAAATATTTGAATGTGGTTCATATATAATAATGCAATTGACATTTTGGTAAATGAAAGAGAACCGGATCATTAGCAGTGAGTGAAGTATGTCCACGGCTAGATTTTGTGCCTCGATTATTTCCAATCCACACATCAAATCCATTATCTGCTAAGATGAACGCCAGAGATTTATCTGGAGAATTGAACAACCATGTTGCTGCATCCTGTGACCAGCCACAACTTGTGTTAGTATTAGGAGTTGTGCCCTAAAATCCAATTTGTATGACATAATATGATTAATTAAAATGTTTAATTATATGATACAATATCTACATGAACTAATTGGATATTATATTATGGCCCATGAAATGCATTGTATGTGATTTAATTACGTAAGATATAAATCACAAGTTCTATATAAACTCAAAACTCTAGTTCGTAGTTAGTGATAAAATTGTGTTTTTCATCTATAAAAACTATAACATATCAATTAAGATGATTTGTCTTAATTATGGAAGTGAAGACTTTTAGTTGATGTATTGGTATGTCTTAAATGAGTAAGACACAAAACTAGACCACTGCCTAATTTATTATTCTATTAACAACTATCACTTAATAAATCTTACGACTTCTATTTCCATAGATTCTCAATGTTGAAAGAATTGTGAACCTAATCATAAAAATGTTGGTTGCTTTGATATATTAGAAATGAGATCTTTGTTAAAAAAAAAAAGTGAGATCTTCATATAACGATCAAAACCTTAGTTTATTGGGCAATCGCATGTAGTGTTGCGGAAACACATATTATTGAGATGAAATCCATAATCTCAATAAAAGATGACACAAAAGATCCCCCTTAAGGATAAGTTAAATAGGGATTGATCTTCATCAAACTTTAGTAAATAATAACTAAAGTTTATATTTAATAAAATTAAATATAATAAATATAAGAATAACTAAAAGATTAAATCAAGGATTCAAGGAGTAAAATAGTAATTTACAAAGTCGCAATTAATTTATGTCGTCATTTCACTATGGTGGTGTTTCATGGAGTCAATTCAATGAGCAAGGTATGTGTATCAAACCATTTATCTAACATTCATAGTTCATGCGTATTATATTGTATTATAGAAGTAGATCCTACGGCATCCTCTATTTTGGTTTTGTATGTGATGCAAATTGGTGTTTTCCAACAGTTAGTTATTGATGTTATCAGACTAATGTTCCATGTATGGAAGAAATACCTCACGAGCGCACATACAAAAAGAAACATAATTCAAATATATGGTGTAGAAGGGACGTCCTAATTATATTAGTCAAACCATGAAAATCCCATGTTGTAACAAAACCGGTGGCCTATTTGCCGTCGTATTAGTCCTCCCCACGGGAATTCTCTGCACCCCAAGAATATAACCATCTTGTGTTGTTACCTGAAGCATCAAAGTTTAATCACATTAATTAGACATTAGTATGAGACACAAAGCGAAAAAGCTTTATAAACTAAAAACCACGCAATCATGGTAGATACTTTATGTTCTTCACAAACATAGCCATTTGTCTCCACCATGGATTTGCATAGACTATCTTGACTATTGACAGCAACTGCTGATGCAAATAGTAGAACCGCTAGAAGTAGAGTACTGTTTGAAGTGTAATCCATTTTCATTTCAGTGCTGTAACAACTTACACACTTCCCGCTATTTATGCTTGAAGAATCCAAATTCATACAAAGATTATGTTGTTTGGTAACTTGAATTACATACTAAATTACATATGTTTCATTATTATGTACGTATTTTAATATAATATTTTTTTTTTAAGAAACACGTTAATTGCTATAAATAAAATACATTTTTTTTAGAATCAACTATATATAAAATACCATTTTTGTTTTTCATTTCCTTAAACCTTATCTCTGCATCATATTATATTATAGTACCATTTATTATATATTATAAATGTTATATACTATACACAACAATGACAAGTGTTACAATATGACAATACATAAAATAATGACACATCATATTTTTGTATTTTCCTCCATATTAAGTATGATATGAAAATCTTCTATATAAAAAAAAAGTATGATATGAAAATATAACACTACATGCAGACAATTATTGGCACATCTCAATCTTTTTACCATGTGCCAACAATAAATTAAAAATTAAAAAAAAGTCATTAAATGCATACTATAGAGGTTGGATCTCAAAACTAATGAATGCACACAATTATGACATGTGTCCCTTTTTTTTTTTTTTTTGATGGGAGACATGTGTCCCTTTGACAATGCATAAAACATTAGCATATCTCATTTTTTGTAACTTCCTTCATCAATTTGGTATGATATGGAAAATTAACACCACGTGACAGATAATTATAGGTACATGTAGATCTTTTTCTCATGTATGAATAGTAAATAAAATGTCCTTAAGTGCACACTAAATTCTACATGTACTCTATCAAATTTTTTTCCTTTTTTTTCTCCCTAAATTCTTTTCTCGGGGTAATCTAAAAGATAGTTTTTCCTTTTAGAGGGCAACTTGAAAAATTACACTTTGCCCTCTTAAACTGTGATCCGTTTTTCACTTACTCCTTTAAACTATGAAAATGCATACTTTACCCCCTAAACTATACCACCTTTTACACTTACCCCTCCTAAACTATGATAATACACATTTTGCCCCCTCCTCCCCTAAAATATAACCCATTTTACACTTACCCCATAAAATATGAGAATGAACACTTATTTTTCTAAAATATTACCCATGGGATGTGGTGTAACACTAGTAATGGTTTTTTTGGGGGGGGGGGGGGGGGGGGGGGGGGGGAAGTGTTATGTGGGTAATAATTTAGAGGGGGTAAAACGTGCATTCTCATAGTTTAAGGGGTTAAATGTACAAGGGGGTATAGTTTAGAGGGTAAGTCTAATTTCCCCAGGCAACCTAAAAGGCATGTTTTACAATGTGCTGAATATGTGTAATGTAGTACCATAATATATAATATATATTAAAAAAGTTTGATCCCAAAACTGGTGGATGCGCACAATGATGACACGTGCCCCTTTGACTATGTATAAAACAATGACACATCTCATTTTTGTAACTTCCTTCATCAGTTTGGTATGATATGGAAAATTAACGCCATGTGGTAAATAATTATTGGTACATGTAAATCCTTTTGCCATCTATCAATAGTAAATAAAAATTAAAAAAAATAAAATCTCATTAAAGGCACACTATAAATTCTACCATGATAATAAATATCCACAATAAGCTTCTTTAAAAACTCCATCAATTTTTTTCCCTTTTCTTTCCCCATTAATTTTTTTCAAAAGTAACTTAAAAGACATATTTTAAAATGTGCTAAATATGTGTAATGTAGTATCACAATTATTATATTATAAAAGTTGATCCCAAAATTTGTTGATGCACACAATAATGATATGTGTCCCTTTGACAATGCATATAAACAATGACACATCTCATCTTTTGCAACTTTCTTCGTCAATTTGGTATGATATGGAAAATTAACGCCACATATCAGATAATTATTTGTACATGTAAATATTTTTGCCATATGCCAATAGTAAATAAAAAAAAAATTAATAAAAAAAAAGTCATTAAATGCACACTATAAATTCTATTGTTATAATAAAGCGTAATGTTAGTGATACAATTTTTTTTACAAAAAATTTGTCAAACTGTTAATGTGGTGAGTGTTATTGGCAAATGAAAAAGAGATATTAATGGTGGGTCTAGATGAAAATCAATAAGAAGTTGGCCACATCAACATTTTGTAAAAAAGTTGTAAAATAGTTTGCGGCTGTAGCATTACTCTATAAGAGTAAATATTCACTATAATTAAGCTCTTTTAAATACTCCATCATTTTTTTTTCATTTTCTTTTTCCCTTAATTTTTTTCCTAATTAACTTAAAATGCAATTTTTTTAGGGGCAACCTAAAAAGAATGTTTTAAAATGTGCTAGATATATGTAATTTAGTCCTGTAATAAATTACAAATGTTAACAGATTTATTTTTTTAATAGAAAGATTCCAAATACACATATCTAATTATAGGTGGGGATTCAAATTAGATGTGTGGTGGGGGGGGGGGGGGGGGGGGGGGGGGGGGGGAATAGATGCATCAAGTAGCTAAACCTAATTGCAGTAATTTTTAATTTAGATAGGCATAGAAGTTATGGATGTTCCAAGTGGTTGTACTAAATTGAAGTTATTTTTAGATAAACACAAAATCTTAATTGTTCTTATCAAATTTATCAATTTGATAAACTCAAAAGCTCGATCACTAATATCAACTTTTTTTTTCTTTTTCATTTTATGATTTTTCCCATTTTGTAATTTTGTTGATATCAACCTTCTTCTTTGGTAATTCATTTATCTTTGATTTTAACTTTTTATAACACTATAGTAGTGAAAGTACCTTGAATTGCACAGTTGTGGTCATAAATTTTCTCTATATATTTTTTGGAAATAATATTTAAATGATCTTTTATTGTTTGCTTCCAAAATGCATAGTTTTATATATTTTTCCTTTTATATAATATCTCTAATTAAAATGATCCATAAAAAAAATTTCTAATTTTTTTTTTATAATTCCATATTTATTAATCAAGAGGGGAATTTGAACTCTCGCAATAAAATATTTTCTAATACTTGCATGAATAAGGTTATCCTAAAAGAATTAATTCCAAATTTAAGATAAAAAAAATCAATTGTATTTGTACACCTAAAAGAAATATCATCTATTGTAGACTTGTAGTTTTGATTTTATTCAAATAGTTATATCACCCTCTTAACCTATCATAAAACCTACATATGTGGTAACAACGTATAACATTCTAACTTACTAATAAAAGAAAAGGAATATATATATATATATATATATATATATATATATATATATATATTTAGAGAGAGAGAGATGGGTATAAGTTACACCTGGTATAACTTTAAACAATGTTATATCACTCAATATTTTTTAATTAAATGCGAATTTTAACAAATTCATCGTTGGATTACATTATCTTCATGCAATCTCCATGCTTGCAAAATTTGAAAATGATTAAATATCAATAGTCATGTTATCAATCAATTGTTTAAATTCAAATTTTTGTAGTTTAAAATAATGAATAAAATATGAGTTTATGGATCGAATGGTAAATAATAACTGATTGACATGAATATTAGTATGCATGTTAAGAACAGATAAAACATATAATTCAATAGTGAAAATTTTAAAATATGAATTCAATAAAAAGTTATTGGGTGATGTAACATTGCTTAAAGTTACACCAGGTATAATTTGAACCCAACCCCCCCCCCCCCCCCCCCCCCCCCCCCCCACACACACACACTACTAATAACAGGATTTCCTGTTTAGGTTTCATCATTTTATGTGCTAAAATATCCTCACAAATTTTTAAACTCTCTAAAATACCCTTATATTTTAGTTAAATAATTTTAAGGGTAAATTAGGAGTTTGGTCCCTATCCTTTAGGCCGATGTTAATTTGGCCTCTAATATTTCACTTGCATCAATTAGTCCTTAACCTTTTGGTATTGTGTCAAAATGATCCCTACCAATAAGTAATGGATGGAAAATACTAATGTGGCTAATTGTCAAAATAAAATTATATTTTCATGCCACATATACTACCACATCATCATAAAAAATTTATATAAAAAAGTTAGACATAAAAACTCATAATTTTTTTTTTTTTTTTCCTTTTGCTTTCTGGGGAACCAAATTGGGGTTAGAACTTAAAAGTCAACTTCCTTCATTTTCCCATATTTCCCGTCAACTAAACATGTATGGATGGTGGGGAGGGGCCTCATTGACGATGTTTTTCCATTTGTGGGAAAGTCTTGTTGTTGAGAAAATCGGAATTAGGATTGCGAGGGAGTTTGGGGAGGTGATTTGTTAAAGAATTGAAAACGTGGTTTTGGCTTTCGTTTTTGCTGCATCAGAGAATCGAAAACATGTTTTTGGTGTTGTGGCTTTGGGGGGCTATACATAGTTTGTAGTTTGTATATGAACTATTAGCTAGGTGGGAACCATAGCTCTCATCGACAAGTGGCCCCACTCAAATATCAATTTAAAGCCGTAGATTTCCAACAAAATTCCTCCATACGAGTTACTATCCATTGAATAGAGATAGTAGGGACTAGGGAGAGAAATCTCGTTGCCGCTCTTCACTCCACCACATGCTATGTTTTATTGCTTAATTTGGGAATGGGAATTTAAGAATGGTTCCATGAGCTTTGAAGGTCTGTTTTTTTCCATGTTTGGCTGTTGGGAAAATATGGGAAAATGAATGAAGTTGAATTTCACTTTTGGGGTTTTAACCTCAAAATGGTCCCCAAGAAAGCAAAGGAGAAGAAAATTCTAGGTTTTTTAGTCCTCACTATTTTTTTTTTTTAATCTTTTTAAAGTTTATGATGATGTGGCAATACAAGTGGCAATCTATATGGCATGAAAATAATATTTTATTTTAACTATTAACTATATCAGTTTTTTCCATTCATCACTTAGCGGTAAGGACAGTTTTGACACAATATCAAATAATTAGGGACTAAATTGACACTTGTGAAATGTTAGGGACCAAATTGACATACAATGTAAAATTAGTCAGGGACCAAACTTGTAGTTTACCCTAATTTTAAAAAACTAACTTGTTAAAAGAGTAATTTACTATTTTTTAAAAAGTTCCTAAATTTTAGGTATTTTCCTTTCTCTTCTCCAATTTAAATTACCACATTTTATTCTAAATTCAAAATTTCAAACTTTTATAAGCCACTAACTCATATACAAATAACTAATTAGATAAGAAAAAAATTCATGTAGAAAATGATCCTAAAAATTAGGATGCAATTTTTATCTCACTTTTAAACATTATGACACTAAATCAAAATAGAAAATAAAAAATAGACTCATCGCATGTGAAGCGCAAGTGATGAGGCTAGTATATGTATAACACCCTAATTTATTCAACTTGAGTATTGCCTTTAATTACATTGTGTTTTAAGCCTCAAGCAATCACCACATCTATAAACTATCCAAATTTATAAGCATTACAAAATAATTAAAACTAAAAGAAAAAAATCACAACACATATATTAATATATACACATGGAAAAATAATGAATTTAATAATAAAAAACTTTCAAAAACAAAATTAACCAAACATTTCAATTCATTAATTAAGAACAATCCAGATTTCTGAACATTTAAAACATATGAGAATGGAGTTAAGTAAGGGATAGCTTACATAGGAATTTGGATCAATTGATCTAATTATCTCATTATTATAAGCTAGGCCCACATGTAAGAACTTTTTTTCGATGCTTCTTTTTCTCTTGTATCCAATTTCATGTTGGCAGTAAAAATTGCTTTTAAAGAAGCTCTAGACTACACATGACAAAGCACCAAACGAAAACCATGATTGTCAACAACAAACATTCTTGTGATAAGAAAATAAATGATACACATATTTTTCTTTCTATATAATCTACTTAAAGAGAAAATATTCCACAGCATTACATCACAGAAAAATCCCTTTAAATACCTTAAATTAAAATTTTATATATAAGTCATCAATAAAAGGTGCAACCTCTACAACAATAATAAAAAAAATGCGATCACTTAATCACTATGAGATTCATAGATACAAAAGTTTAGAGAAAAATTATATCATATACTATATAATAATAGGCAACAAATACACAAAACCTATTTATTTTTATTTAAAAAAAAAATCCAGAAAACAAATACATACATGCAAGGTTGTAGTTGGGTACAGAAGAAGCTAAAAACCTGATACACACACACCACCACCACCACCACCTTTATATAGAGAATTTTAAGTTGTGAAAAAGTTTATATGAACAAAAAGAAGTTTAGGTGAAAATCAAATATCGTATAAATCAAGAAGATGGTATAGGATGCATGTTTATCAAGACAAAAAATAATCATAATCTGAAAAAAAACAAAAAGTATGTAAGTTTTGAGTAGAATTTCATTGTTATTCAAACTTAATAGGTTTCTGTTAGATAGTAGTTGTATGACACTAGAACATAAGGTGCTTAGGTTTAAACTCATCAAGTTTCTTGTTAGTAGTTGTATGGCACCAACTAGGGGTGTTTACCAACCACACTACTGCACCTAAACCGACCAAAACCGCCCTCAAAATAGAGTAACCACACCGTGTCACAAGTAGTAATGAACCGCACTATAGTATGAGGTGCGGTGTGCAATTTTACAACAAGAAATCTGCATCGCACTACACCCATATATATATATTCGATTAAATATATTAATAATTTAATATTATATCAAGTAAGTGGCCAGCTCAGTGTTAGTATATTCCAGTTTCATGTTAAAAACAACTTTGTTTTGGTTAAATACAAAATCAAAAGTTCCAAACCTCATTCACTTCTCCACCTCTCACTCTCACAAAATCAAAAGTTCAAAAGTTTAATGCATTTTTTTTTTTTGGTATATATTTGTGGTACTTTTAGTTTATTGTCAATCTATCATGGATTTTTTTTTTTTTTTGTTGCACGATTATATTTAAAAAAAAAAAAAAAAAACTTACTGTCATATTGTTATGGTTATTAATAGCAAACTAGTAATTGACCATGACATTTTTAAAAATATATCATCCCATAACCGACCATACGGTGCCTTGTACACCGCACATGTGACCATAAAACTAAGGTAAGGTAAGGTGCGGTGTTGTGATGGTTTGGCCAAGCCGCACCACAAAGTGCTGTGCCTAAAATAGATAAAACCGCATGGTGAACACCCCACCACCAACTAATGTTTTCAAAAAAATTTAATAAATATTATGCAATTTGATGCAGTCACTTGACTCAACCACAATTTCTAAACCCAACTATAAATTTTCTGCAATTTTGTGTAACCACTTGGCGTAACCATGACTTTTATGTCCAATTTCTATTATATAGTATATAATATAATATGATATGATTTTTTTTAACATTTAAGGTTTGAGCAATAAAATTTAAAATACTAGCTTGGAAAAATAATTAAGAATAGTTTTACAATTAACAATATATATTTATCAACAATTTATTAATCCATACTTTTGTTCTTGTTCTTGTTGTTCTTCTTCTTCTTCCTCTTCTTCTTCTTCGTTTTCTTCTACTTCTTCTTCTTCTTCTTGTATAATTTAGTGACCACCCAAACAAAAATTCCTAGAGCAGTCATGCTAGAGTGCATGTGTGTATATATGTGTGTGTGTGGGAACCAAAAGAAAATGCAAGCAAGCTTCATGAACCACGTAGAGCCTCGATAAAGCTTCTATATAGTCCATGGAATGCCAACACTACTATTCGTTACACCCCATTTGTTATGAGTATAAAACCAACACTGTTAGAAACTTGTGGAGAGGAAGATAAGTCTAGAAAAAATGTTATGGTTAAGGGGTGCTCTTAGGGAATTTGTTTGATGTAGGACAGAATTTACAATTTAGTATTTGTAATTTGTTAATTTTGGCATTTTATGTAATTTGTGTTATTTTAGGTTTAGGGTATTTATTTCAGTGTTTTTAGTTGTTTTTAATGTTTTTTAGTCAAATTAGGTTTTGTGTGTTTTCCTAGCCTCCCTAAGTTTTCTTTTTACTATTTAAATGTATTGTAGCCTCTATAGGCAATTTAGTTTTTAGATTAATAAAAATTTAGACTTTGTCTATTATTTTTTCTAGTGGATTCCAAACCTATAAATCAAGGAACCCTTCATAGATTCAAGATTTACTACCATAAACTAACCGTTTAGTTTTTGTTCTATCAAAAAGAGTATCGTGTGTGCTTTCGCAACATCAGTTGGCATTAGAGCCTTAACTTACTTTAGTCCGATGCCTAATTGATGAGACAATAACCACCATAACAACAAAAATGAAGTTGAAGACACAGTTCTCACTAAGGCTGAGTTCCACCAATTTCGTGAAGACAAATAGCAAAGTATGCATGAAATCCGGCAAGGGATTGTAACTCTTGTTGCTAGGAAATCATATCACAACAATAATTATCAATATATACAAAGATACACTCCTAACTACAAGAAAATTTCATTCTTTGATGGAGATATGTGTAAGTTGGATTTTATTGACTGGCTTCTTGATTTGGAGGAGAATTTTAATTTTTGGAAGATTTTTAATGAAGAAAAAGTACAGCTTGCATCTAATAAATTGGACGATGAAGCAGAGGAACAGTAGGAAGACATTCAAATCGATTGAAACTGACGAGGTAAGCATCCAATCCACTCTTGGCAAAGAATGAAAAGGGTATTAATTGATTTATGGTTTCCTAATAACTATTATGATATACTAGATTATACAACTGTTGATTATAAATCTGTATATTCATACCAAAAGCAATATGTTCAAAACATGAAAGTTTTCTACACAATCCCCAAGTTTTGGTTGATTTGTTGAAGATGATGACACAATATGTTGATTTTTTTGGAGTAGAAAATTTTAATTTTATTATCAACCCTTTGTTGATTGATGTTGCAAATAAATTGAAGGTAAATGAGAAGAAATTTTATGCTACACTTTATGAAGGATTCAAGTTTCAAAACCGGATCAAGTTATCAAAGCATTTGTTTATTTGGAGTGGAAGATTTTAGATTTTGACTATCAACTCCAGTGGTGGCTCCAAAAATTTTTTCTAAGAGGGTCAGTAATAATAGAGCTAGATATTTGTCATGGGGTAGTTAAAAAATAAAATGATATATTTTTATTATGTTCATAAAACTTCCATATTATATACAATCATCTAAAAAAGTATTCAGTATACAATACAACTTTATTGTACAATAGTCTAAAAAAGTTATTAATAGTTTAAAGATTGGTTTAACAACAAATATAATTAAAAAATTAATCGTACATTTTTATCAAATTAATAATAACTTATTATATTTATATGTATTATCAATTAAGTAAAAATAAAAAATATATAATAAAGAAGAATAGTAACACACCTAAGAGTAGAACTAGGAGTAAATGTGAAACTAAAAAAAAAAAAAATAGTAACTAATATAAGTTTTTTCTTTTGAAGTATGGTTTTTTAATCGTACATATGTGGTTACTCTCTTGGAATTTGAGCAAGCACTAAAATACTTCTTGGGCTTAGAAATTTATAGAGTATTTATCAAACTATTTGATCAAATAAAGAGAAAAACTAAGAAAATATAGAAGAGAGAAAGAGAGATAAAGAGAATGACAAAGAATCACATATGTAGATAGAGATCTGTTGGTTATAACAGTAATGTAATTTTTTTCTTATGAAGAAAAAAGTGCAGGGAAAAACAACTTCATTTTGCTATTAGCAATAAAGTAAGCTAAAGTCTCGGAGATTTTTTTTTTTTTTTTTGAACAAAGGAGCAAAAATTTGAAACATTTAAAAAAAAAAAAATTCAATACACAAAAATTTTATAACAAATCTAGGTGGCAAGTTGTTAATGATAGGTAAAAAATAATGTTAATTGTGGGTCCAAATAAAAACCAGTTACAACTTGCCATATAATATTTATTATGAAAATAGCATTAAGATGATCATATTCAAATTTATTTACTTGGGTTTAAATAAAATTTAGGGCTAGGGTGTTCAAAAAAAAAAAAATTAGGGAGTAAAAAAAGAAGAAGTTAATATATATATATATATATATATATATATATATATATATATATATATGTGGGGGGAGAAAAAGCCCAACCCAACGTATTGGGCCCAAGGCCCTATATGAGGAATACTGTTCGTCCGAGGAGATTAAGACACTCAGTCAGAGGCCCATGTAAAAGGAGAATGTCTGGAGATGAATACGTGCGCTATCCGAGGAGATGTTTCATATGTCGAGGAGTCCGTTATCCTCGGATCCGACGAAGTTTTGCCCGACACGTGTGTGGGAGGTTCAAGTGATCTGTTTGACAAGTGTTAAGAGAGAAAGGAGCCTCGGACACGCAAGAAAGGTAACAGGAAACAGAGAAATATCAAGGAGACAGACTTCAACCACCGCATTTAATGCACTACACCTACCTTCCTGGCCGCATTTATGTGGAGAAGACTCCTGAACAGTGCATTCTCAGCTACCGCCACTCAGACAGAGCTAAAGGGGGAGAGTGATGGGACATGCACTCAAGTGGGCGCCTGGATGATGAACAAGTGGACGGTGAAGATATGGAAAGGCAGTACTATATAAGAGAGAGATGTCTCTGATAGAAGGGGATCGAAATGAGAAAGAGAATAAAGTGTAGTATTTTACTGTAGCTCCAAGAAGTGTAACCTAAGTTCATCAATGAAAATCACCTCTTCGGACGAGACACTTATATCCGTCCGAGCACACATTAATTCAAATTCTCTCACTTGTGTTGCTGTTTAATACTGTTATTTTCATTATTAGCCTAGCTCTTTCACCCACTCTTACAAAATTTATTTTTTTTGG